>CM062817.1:998291166-999491166 GCA_031772625.1 Pinus tabuliformis
TTAGCATTGCACAATTCTTGACAAGACATGCAGAAAAGCCACTAGAAGCTCCCATCTCCTCAAGAACTGAAGATTTGGCCATAACACGTGACATTTGTGTGTATGGTTACATGTTATAAGCAAGTTACAACACTGATAATAAGTCCAATTCTAGCATTCAATGTTATGTTGAAGTAACATGGGATAAGGCAACTCTCAAATCTCAACTAATGCGACAACATAAAGGAGTGCTCACTTCACCTACGAAGCAACATACTGGAGCTATAAACAAAAAGAATAAAGTACATTGCTACCAGCCTAGAGGCACGTTAAAAGACACAAACACATACAAGGAAGACTAAATATGCACAACCATTTATTCAATTACACAGCCTTGACATTGACATGTCATTTAAACACAGTTTGGTGTCTAACTCGGATTATAATGGAAATCCCTAAGTTATGGACCTACAATAGGTGGAAATTTGGCATCTAGCGACTGGAATGAGAAGTTCGTTGCACCCATATGAATTGTATAGGAACAAATATGTGCATATAGTCTCTAATTGCTTGAATCTCACCACTAAAATGACATATCAAACTCCACATGAACGAATCCTTCACTGGATAGAGGAAAGAAATAATCATTGGCAAATGATGATCTCCTCACTGAAGGGGGAAGCAAAATAGTTGGAAATTTAAATCTCAACTAGGACGGTAATGAAATAGCAAGCATTCAAAACAAACATGTCACCAAGTTCACAATTCAAGCCAAACTTAGCAAAGATCAACCCAACACCAAACCGGTCACATTATCCTCAACAAAAGAACCAACAGGTTTCCCGTAGAAGAAATTGTGGGTATGATATACTCATTGTAGAGCCTTGTTTCTACTAGCAATTAAGATTTATGTATCACGGTGTTGATACCCCAATGTAATGTATATAATCTTGTTACATAACTTGCCCCAACACATTGTACACATGTATATACATGCCATACACAACACAAGCTATACACTATATGTAATTAAATCTTTGTAGCATAACCAATAACTAGATTTTGTGTTGACTACACTTACACACAGTTCCTTGCACATCACATAATTACACATTATACATATTAATCCTTTGTAGCACGATATTCCAAGAGCCACTGTAATGATTAACATGAGAGGAATAATTATTTTAACAGAAGACGGAAAATTGAGTCAGGGACAAGAACTCACCTCCCAACCACAGACTAACTGCAATCAAACCTCTTATGCAGTTGTCTCCCCCGAGCCAAATTCTAAGGCATAAGGGGACTACTCCAAAGATAAACTTAAGTTTTCAATTAATCTAGGCATTCTCGTGACCGAAATCTTCCTCTTGGATAAGTGCGCTTCCTTCCTTTTGCCTCTGTTTTCCCCCACGCTGCCTCAAAATGGGTACAAGGATACTTCCTCGAGTTTAACTCCTACCAATCGTGTCTTCATTCCCTCCGCCTCCTCCCTTCTTCTGCTATTTGAATTCTAGTTGTGGTTAGTTAGAGCCCAGCCCCTCTAGACCAACCAAAAGTGTCCCACTTGTGTTTTGTATTCATATTTTTGTGTTGGTTTGGCCCAGTCATCACTGGTCAGTCTTGTAGTCCAATGATCCTCATGTCAGTTTGCTTTTTCCCTCTTGCTTTCCATTTGTCCCAAGCAGTATGTCCACTTCAACCCTAGAATAATTTGCCCCTTGACTTAACCCATGTGCATATCTTTCAAAATATTTACAATATCTACCAAGGTGAAAGTGACCAGGGCCATTACATTTGATATAAGGCTCAAGAGCCCTAATTACGGCCTCCCTACGGCACTGCTTTGCATCCACTTTCTAAGTTTATTCAATTTAGATCTAAGGTTTGGAATTGATTTTTCTTGTAGCTGATCCATGAATAAGGTTGAGTTTCCTTACCCTCGAGACATGCAGATTCACTTGAAATGAAGTTCACTAGTTGACTAATTTTCTTTACTAAAGAGTGTATTTGTTGAAGAGAAATTTGAAGTATATCGTGGGCATCTTCTCGAAAATATACTTGACTAATATGAAGATCATCATCATAAGCAATGAGCTGACTTATTTGTATCTTTATGCAAGGGTTCGTTGAAGCTAAGTCTTCTCATTGTATCTAAAGTATTTAAGCTTCCTCTTGGGTGTTTTCTAGCCCATCCAAAGCGCATGTACAATATGATAAAAGCATTGTTGAGTTTAGAGGCAAAGTATAGATAGTGTAGTATAAATAAGAAGACGTGGTACAAGAGTGATGATGGTATCGGTGACAACTAGACTGGTGATGAATATGTTGATCCTATAGCTATTTATCCTATTGTTTGCACAGTATTCATTAACTGTTACTAATGACATTTAGTTGTGGAGTAGAGATATTGTTCCGATAGAGTTAAAGGGTTCATATTGTAGAGGATCTTTTGAATAACTTAGACCTTGGTTGCTTATACACAATATAACCTATTAAATAGGAACGGTACCGAGTTCTCACTTTTAAAGGTTACAAAAAATCATCTGAGTTTGAAAAGTGTTGATTCAAAATACACATTTTTTTATAGCATATTTTTTACACTTTAAATTTTCTTATGTATTAAGTACGCATATTTTTTTAAAATGTTAGTGATTTTTATGTCAATTTTGAAAAGTGTTGATGCAACATCAACACTTTTTTTTGGCTTATTTTTTACACTTTAAATTTTCTCATGTATTAAGCATGGATAATTTTTTTGATATGTTGGTGATTTTCATGCAGATTTTGAAAAACGTTGATGTATCTTTTTTCAAGGACATATTTTTGACACTTTAAATTTTCTTATGTCCTAAATATGCACAATTTTTTAAAAATGTTGGTAATTTAACCATTTTTTAATTTGCCTTATTCCTCTTCTTGTTTTTCGTCAAAAAATATATTTTTTTTAGGTTTTTCAGGTTTGAGTTTTTTTTCTTTGCAATGTTTTTTTATAATGAAATTTTCATTTTTTTGCGAAGTTAAAAAAAAAAATAATAATAAAATTAATATTTTGAAGTTATAATTTTTTATATATTTATATATTGTTAATTAATACTTCAATACACATAAAATAATTGTCACTTAAAAAAATAATTTTAAACATTTGACAAAAAAATGCACATTTTGCATATAGATATAATTAAAAAAATATGTATTTCAGGACCTTTTCACGAAAAATAACATGTTAAATAAAGGATTTTTATGGAAAACTTATAAAAAATTGGAAAAATAGTAAACTTATAATTTGTTTTATGAATTTTATGTCCTAAAAAATAACATTTGAAGTTTTTCTCCAAAAATAATGATTCACAACAAAATTTAAATTTTATATATATATAATCATGTTAAAATAGATATTTATTCAAAAAAAATAAAAATAAAACAATTTGAAAATTAAAACACCACTAAAAATTTAAAAATAAATATACAAAACTATAATTAAAAAATAATAATAAACCATAAAAACAACAAAACAAAAAAAAAAATACAATTTACGAAACAATGAAAAAAAAATCAACACAACAAAACTTCAAATATAAATATATATATATTATATATAATACATTCAAATTAATAAAAAATAAATTAGCATTAAAAGAAATTAAATATTAAAAAAATATTTACAATATTAAATATTAAAATAAAAATATATTCAAAAACTATAACATAATTTTATTTTTAAATCTCGTGGTCGGGCAGCAAGGGTCAAGGGTGGGACTCAGAGGCGGCGCATCGCTCGCGACCAGGTGGCGAGGGTTGCGGGTGGGCTTGGGGACAGCTCTGATTTTGGGAATCGGATTTCCGCCTACAACTAGGCGGAAAGGGCTGTGGATGCAGTTGGGGGAGCAGCAAGCCGCCGCAATCCCACCTACAGCCTTGCCCTGGCCACAACCAACCGAGATTTTCTTTTTTAAAATATGTTGTAATTTTTTTATATTTAAACAAAAATAAAACAAACATATATATAATAATGTGTTTTAATGTTTTTCTTTTATTAATGTTGATTTACATTTTAATTTTAGTTTGAATGTTTTTTTTTCAATCTATTTTATATTTTTAACTTAGTTTTTAAGTTTTGTTTTTTTTATTTGTGAAAAAAATTATTTTGTTTTTAAATTATTATGTATTTTAGTAGGAAAAAAAATAAATAAATTTAATTCATTTTTTGTTTTTATATTTTTTTTTTTTTTTGTGTTTTTCCCCATTTTTTTTAATATTTTAGACTTGATTTTTTTTATTTTTTAATTATTTTTTATGGTTTTTTTATTATTATTATTTAAAAAAAAAAAAAAACAAACAAAACAAAACAAATAGGTTTTTATTTTTATTTTTTATTTTTTATTTTTTATTTTTTATTTTATTTTGTTTGTTTTCTTTTGTTTTATTTATTTATTTTGTTTGGTTTTGATTTATTTTGTGTTATCTATTTTTTGAAATTTTTTAAATTTTTGTTACATTTTGTTTTTTCATTTTTCCTTATTTATCTATTTTTTTACTCTTTTTTCGTTACACTAACAACCAGACCCCATGACGTTTAAGTTTTTGTTACAATAGATCAAGCTCATGGCTATTGTGTGTTAACTTCATTGCAATGGGTGATGGGTGATTTTTAAATTTTACTTGCAATGTGTCACATTGTCTTAGGGTAAGGCTTTTTTGGAATCATGTTACTCCTACTTTAACACCATGGTCGAAAAATGTCATAAGTCTTGATATTTATCTTCAACACCGTGGTTGAAAATTTTTAGAATTTTAAATTTTTTCAAAGACGTGATGTTTTATCTTTAACATCATGATGAAAATTGTTGAAATTTTAAGGTTTTTTGGAGTCGTGATATTTTATCTTTAATATCATTAAAAAAGGTTGAAAATTTACCCCAAAAAAATTGTTGTTCGAGCATCAACGTTTCTCGTTTTCAAAGTGTTTTCCATGTTTTGTGGGCAAAAAAAATGGTTTTTACTTTCATTTTTAAAACATGTTGAAAAAATTGCATTTCCATCACCCACCTTAATCTAAATGGCTTTGCTTTTTAGCCTTCATTCTTCTTCTTCAAGTTTTAAAATTTGGGACTTTTTCTCTTCCAGCTTACAAAGGTACAACTTTACCTCTCTAGGAAAATTTGAATTTACATAAGCCTAAAAAATTCTACCAAATTCAAATTCTATATGAATCAGCCTTCATTCCTCTTCTTCAAGTTTTAAAATTTGGGACTTTTTCTCTTCCATCTTACAAATGTACAACTTTACCTCTCTAAGAAAATTTGAATTTACATAAGCCTAAAAATTTCCACCAAATTCAAATTCTATATGAATCAGGGCCAATTTCCGTTCATGTTTTCTGGATTTATCTCATTCCTTCACCTTGTGTTTTAACTTCTTCATCTTACTCACCCAATAATTTCCTACCAACAATCTTACTTGGGCAACAAAGGACTCATCTTCCAACTAAGAGGGGTTGAATTTAAAAGGGTTAATACACCTTAAGAGATTCAAAGTCCAATTGAAGAAAGATTAGGGAATGAAACCAAACCAATCCAAGATGGGAACCTATCTAATTTGTCAGAAAGAGACTTGGCAACAAAGAATCTATCAATTCTCTTAGCAATTGCACACTCTTCTAACCTGCCATTTGTCAATGTTGGTCTGATAGGGGAAAGCGTGACATCGATAAGGCTTGAAACCCAAATCAATTGTAAAAAATAAAGATCTAAAAAATATACCCAAGTTTTAGCTTCCAAACTTCACAAGAATTGAGGTCCCCTACTAAAATGACAACAATGATCCATCAATAATTGAATCTGGATTCAAACGACTAGGTTTAATAGGGAGTGGGTTTAATCCCTATGCAGTGCTTTTTCCAAAGCTGAGTTTTTTATACATAATATGTATATAACCTTTGCACACTCTCCTAACTTGCCATTTGTCAATGTTGGTCTGATAGGGGATAGTGTGACATTGATAAGGCTTGAATCCCTAATCAATTGTAAAAAATAAAGATCTAAAAAATATACCGAAGTTCTAGCTTCCAATCTTCACAAGAATTGAGGTCCCCTACTAAAATGACAGTGATCCAGAAATAATTGAATCTAGATTCAAAAGACTAGGTTTAATAGAGTGGGTTTAATCCCTATGTAGTGCTTTTGCCAAAACTGGTTTTTTTATACATAATATGTATATAACCTTTGGAAAAAGAGTGGATTTAATAGAGAGTGAGTTTAAAGTGGTTTTATATTTTTTTATACATAATATGTATATAACCTTTGGCAAAAGAGTGGATTTAATAGAGAGTGAGTTTAAAGTGGTTTTTTATATATAATATGTATATAATTTTTGGTTTTCTTTAATGAAAAACAAAATACAACAATTTAAATAATAATAATAATAATCTCTTACATTTCATTACTCGACAAATGTCACACTTGGTACTTTTTGGAATTATTATTCACTTATTCACTAAACCAACATAGAGTCTCATTCTATAGCCCTGCCCTGTATGATGTGTAATGTTGTCTGTCCATCATCAAAATTGAATTGAAATTTTGCTCATGTAGCCAAAAAAATAAATTAATTAATTAAACATTTAAATAATGTCAACTATAAAAAGAAATTACAATTTTACAGGTGAAGAAATTGGATCCCTATAAGCTCATGTTAGATCTGTATGATTCATTAATTTTGCTCATGTAGCCAAAAAAATAAATTAATTAATTAAACATTTAAATAATGTCAACTCATAAAAAAAATTACAATTTTACAGGTGAAGAAATTGGATCCCTATTGTTAGGACCTCCGGTTGCGTGCGACGGCGCCGGGCAGGCGATCGTGCACGGGCGCGGACGGGCGCGCGGGCGGGTGCGCGAGCGCTCTGAACGATGGTTTGCGACACAAGTGCGACGATATGCGGTCAGTTTGCGACGATAAATACAACAAAACTATGCACACCGAAAAATGACAAGTGTCATTCCTCACTTATACGCACATGTTATAAGAGTATACAAAGGTTTTATACGCATTCACATGGGGATAAAATATAACAAAGCCGACATCATAAAATATTATGTGGAGGGCTTCATGACATAAGTTAAGTGGTCGGCCTTAAAGGTGAATAAGCATGATGCAAGCATATAAATAAAACATGTATGGAGCTCATAATCACCAACGATCTTCGCTCATAACTCTCGCATAAGGACAAGGGGAAAAGTGCGTAGTCTTGGAAGGATATGCGCATATCTCATGCGCATAAGAATTAAGGACTTCGTAAGTTGTCTTATGTGAACGGTTACGGTTTGAGGGAGTTCTAGTGTGCGGTTTTATGCAGGATTTGGTAGGGAGGTTGAGTGGCTCGGGTGAGCACTCCTTCTTATGCAAAGGTGCAGGGAATGTTGTAAAAAGGCTGGTTTATGCCTTGTTGTAAAATTATTCTAAGTGTTGGCTTGAAGATTGTCAAGCATCACTTGTATTTGTACTATTGAAGAAAAGCTGTTATAATACATTGTTGGGCAGACTTTCTGGGAGTTGCCCCTCCCTTTGTACTTGATTATTGTTGATGTTCTCAGTTTATTGTACATGGTTAATAATTGAGAATGGTCTTCGCTAAAGTATAAAGGATAATTCTTTATTAGGTCGTAAAAACATAAACTAAGTATGTTCATGTTGAAGTAGGCGTAGTCCACGGGTACTAGTATTGTTAAAAGAAAACATTCGGTGGTGTCGCACCTCGCTACAAGCGGTTGGAAGATCACCGCAGGTGTAGGGGCGTGACAGTTGGTATCAGAGCTCGGTCGGAGCTGGTGAGCAGGGTTGCTCATGACGAAGGTAAAATGGTGAAGCCTGATAGAGCTGAGTTGCTCATGGCGGGTGAACCCGATGCAGATAAGGTTATGGAGAAATCATGGATGAACAGTCTGGGTTTCATCGACTTGATGGTTCATGGCAAGACCATTCAAGCTCTGGTAGACACAGGTGCTACAAATAACTTTATGACGACACGGTTAGCAAAAGAGGCTGGACTGATAATCTCCCCATCAGATATAGAGGTCAAGGCAGTAAACCCTAGAGCTAAGGTGGCAGGTTTGGTACATGATATACCTGTGCAGATGAAAGGCTGGAAGAATCAGTTGGACTTCACAGTGATGGAGATGAACGACTTCGATGTGATACTTGGACAAGATTTCTTGAAGGGCAACAAGGTTATTGCTGTCCCCTTCTGTGATGAAGATGTTGCAGGCATGACTACGATGGAGGATGAACTTGAGGCTGATCAAGTTAAGCCAGGATCGTGCGGTTTGTCAACATGGTTGAATGAGGAGGAGCCTCATGATGATGAACAGGGACTGTCAATTGTTGGAAAGCTTGTTGGGGTTACTTGTGACCTTGTGATGGAAGGTGCAAGGACCCGGGACAAGGGTGGAACTTGATGATCGTTGTGGAAGAATGAGTCATGCTTTAGCCACATGAATTGGCTAAGTGCCCGGCATGACTCATGGACAAGTTGAAGAGGGCACACACTTGTGATGTTTTGGGTGGACTTGTCATGGCCGAGACCAAGAGCAAGTCTTGATGGACACTTTGGTGGAGGAGCTATGATGAAGGGACTCATGACATGATGATGAGATGGTTGGGTGACCGAGTTCACTAAACCGAAAGTTGAAGACTTGGATGGGATGGCCAGATGTTGTGATGTGTCTACTTGGTTGGACTACATGGGAAACTTAGTCATGGACATCAGGTTGGAGACTTGAAGATATGGAGCATGGTAGACCTATGCAAGGACATTGTGTGGAAGCACTTGTAGAGATGTCAAGGGACATCCAAAGAGGAGTGCTAGGGCAGGAATGTTATGCAGGAGGACTTGCTAGTGTGACATGGGGACTTGAGGATGGCACATTGCAGATGATGAAGAGGACTTCATGGACCTGAATGGGGCACATCAAGAGTTGATAATATTGGAGACTTGAGGATGGCACATTGCAGATGATGAAGAGAACTTCATGGACCTGAATGGGGCACATCAAGAGTTGATAAGATTGGAGACTTGAGGATGGCACATTGCAGATGATGAAGAGGACTTCATGGACCTGAATGGGGCACATCGAGAGTTGATAAGATTGAAGACTTGGATGGACTTGTGAGCAGCTATGGAGCATTCCTACTACATGGGGATGGGTTATGGAGCTCATGAGGACATGGGATTGTTGTGACTTAGGGACTTCATGCATGGTGGACTTAAAGATCTAACACATTGAGGAGCTGAGGTCAGGTGACTTTGATGCAGTATGGGATGCATACTTTCAAAGTACATGTATGGGCATGGCTTGGAAGAATGACTTGATGTAGATGATCGATAAGGGGCACTTTGAAGTGATGAAGTTACAATGATGATGCTTTGGTGATACACTTGAGCATGGGTTGAGCCGAGACTCAACGACTTTCTATACATGAGAGCTGATTTGATCAAGGATCATGGGCAGCACATGGATAGGTAAGACAAGTGCATACTTGTTTCTATGAAGACTTGAGGATGGCACATTGCAGATGATGGAGAGGGCTTCATGGACCTGAATGGGGCACATCGAGAGTCGGTTTGATGAGATGATCTCTTCACTTTGGAGGAGACACACACATGGACAACATATTGCAGATGACAGTGGTTCTACATATGTTGCGGTGGTGTTTGCCTTATGTGGAGGAAACAACATCATGGATGATGGTATGTTGTCGAGGACGACAACGACTTCAGGTGGAGGAGAATGTTAGGACCTCCGGTTGCGGGTGCGACGGGCGCCGGGCGGGCGATCGTGCACGGGCGCGGACAGGCGCCGGGCGGGCGATCGTGCACGGCGCGGACGGGCGCGCGGGTGCGCTGAACGACGGTTTGCGACACAAGTGCGACGATATGCGGTCAGCTTGCGACGATAAATACGACAAAACTATGCACACCGAAAAATGACTAAGTGTCATTCCTCACTTATACGCACATGTTATAAGAGTATACGAAGGTTTTATACGCATTCACATGGGGCATAAAATATAACAAAGCCGACATCATAAAATATTATGTGGAGGGCTTCATGACATAAGTTAAGTGGTCGGCCTTAAAGGTGAATAAGCATGATGCAAGCATATAAATAAAACATGTATGGAGCTCATAATCACCAACGATCTTCGCTCATAACTCTCGCATAAGGACAAGGGGAAAAGTGCGTAGTCTTGGAAGGATATGCGCATATCTCATGCGCATAAGAATTAAGGACTTCGTAAGTTGTCTTATGTGAACGGTTACGGTTTGAGGGAGTTCTAGTGTGCGGTTTTATGCAGGATTTGGTAGGGAGGTTGAGTGGCTCAGGTGAACACTCCTTCTTATGCAAAGGTGCAGGGAATGTTGTAAAAAGGCTGGTTTATGCCTTGTTGTAAAATTATTCTAAGTGTTGGCTTGAAGATTGTCAAGCATCACTTGTATTTGTACTATTGAAGAAAAGTTGTTATAATACATTGTTGGGCAGACTTTTTGGGAGTTGCCCCTCCCTTTGTACTTGATTATTGTTGATGTTCTCGGTTTATTGTACATGGTTAATAATTGAGAATGGTCTTCGCTAAAGTATAAAGGATAATGCTTTATTCGGTCGTAAAAACATAAACTAAGTATGTTCATGTTGAAGTAGGCGTAGTCCACGGGTGCTAGTATTGTTAAAAGAAAACATTCGATGGTGCCGCACCTCGCTACAAGCGGTTGGAAGATCACCGCAGGTGTAGGGGCGTGACACCTATAAGCTCATGTTAGATCTGTATGATTCATTTTAATGAACCGGTAGGTTCAAATCATAAAATCTAAAAATTAAAAATAACTATACAAAACATTTAAATAAACTCTAATCATACTTATACTAGGCTCATAAGTTACCTTCCAAAAAAAAATATTTTTTTTTTAATACATCTTCGATCTTTTAGGATACATCAAATATGCATCCTAAGAAATCATGATTTTTCAAACCATAGAATCTGGCTAGATAACCCAATGTTTATAAGGAGAAGTCAACCGTAAATTTTCGACTAACATTGTATTCCAACTGAATTTTTTAAGCTATGATTGCACTGAATTTTTTAAGCTATGATTGCGACTTTTCAACCTTTTCATTTCTTTTATTTTGAACTTTCTGCTAAATTTATTTGTAGGAAATGAGCTGTAAAATGAGCATCTCTACTCAAACACTAACATAATAAAATACTAACATAATAAAATTCATAATTAATATAATTCAAATCCATTCATAATTAATGTAATTCAAATCCATTAATCTATGGATGACAGAGCGACAAGTTTGGGTGATACATGGCATTAGGATTTGGGTCGAAGGGTTCACGCATAGCCTCTCATTATTTCAAGCAGCATGGGAAAGTAAGAGACATGATAAATAGCTTGGCAGTTGCCTTTTTGTTGAGGGTATGGCGTCTCTAGTTGACGGCTCTGGTGCTCTCTGCTCGAAGTGGTGGCAAATATAACGGCAGTGCTGTGTGCCCTGACTTCACGGTGACCCGAATGGTGGCGGCAGTATCGGAGGGTTCCTTCTCTGCAACGGTGTTCTGATCGGAGACATCTAGGTGTGGAGCTTTTCCACCTCTCCCTCCCTCTAGTTTTACGCAGACACACACCTCTTTTTGAAATCTGGATTGCTTCACATATGGATTCTCCCATGAAGTTTAGGTCAGTAGTGTCACTCTCTGTTATCAAGGCAAAATATCTCCTTCGACGTGGTTTATCAAGTGTTTTTTTTCCAATCTTTCATCCACATTAACAAAACTATTTGTGGTTTATGGTCCTCTCGCCTGCGTGGGAAGCTTTTGGGCGGCTTAATTTCATCTTTGGGGGAGTTTACGTCCTCCCAAAGATTTCGGTACCACGGTTTTTGGAAAACGTTTGCAGGAGGTGGTCGATGGGTTTCTTTTCGTATTCCTGAGTCCACTCCTATATGGGGTTACATGGTTTCCTTTCTGTGAGAATGAATGCTTGTTTTAATTTTTACCTTCGATATTTAGTGTCAAGGTTTTTGTTCGATATCTGGTGTCAAAATTTTGTTTGAACTCAGCGATAAGCCTATTTAAAAAAACTACCTACATGTAGATTGGGTTTGGGTTTAGGTGGTTGTGTGGGTTTAGTTTCTTCAAATTTTATAGGGAGGAGAGATTGGATTTAGGTGGCTCTGTGAATTTTATAGGGAGGAGAGATTGGGTTTAGGTGGTTGTGTGGGTTCAGTTTCTTCGATTTCTATAGAGGGGGATTTTATGGGGAGGACGGATTGAGAATAGATTGGGTTTAGGTGGTTGTGTGGGTTTAGTTTCAATTTAAGATTGAGTATAAAGGAGGGATGGAGAATAGATTAGGTTTAGGTGGTTGTGTGGGTTTAGATTCAATTTAAGATTGGGTTTAGGTAGGTTCAAATTTTATAGGAAGGAGGGAACGAGAATAAAAAGAATTAAAACTATTTCAAAAGAGTGTTTGGACCCAGCCCACAAGTCTAATGATATCATTCATATCATTCCAAACTTAATGATAACAGTCTAATGATATCATTCATATCATTCCAAACTTAATGATAACTTATAAATTTTTAGTAATGGAAAAATATAGCCCTGGAATTACTCCCCACATTTCCACTAGCAATGCATTAAAGAAATCGCGTGCATGTGATACAACCCCACGCATTTTAAAACGGTTATTTGTGCAGAGATTCCAACGGCAGTGTTTCCAATGAGTTCACTCTTTATGTTATAGACATTGTGAAAATATATGCTCTTTGGAATTTTTGGGTCATATTTCTCATAGCTTTTCTGTGCAGTGTTTTGCTATATATTCACTTTGTAGGTTATAAACATTGTGAAAATATATACGCGAATGTTATATACATTGTGAAAATATATGCACGTATATTTTTCAGGTCATATTTCTCATAGTTTTTCCGTGCAGAGATTCCAATCCCCGTGTTTCCAATGGGTTCACTCTGTTATGTTATATAGATTGTGAAAATACATTCACATAAATTTTCCAGGCAATATTTCTCATAGTTGATAGTAGAAATACTAATATTTCTCATAGTTGATAGTATACATACTTTTTCAAGTTGTTGCCTCAACTAAACTTCTGAGAAATCTATATTGATAGAGAACCAAAAAAAATGCACATTTTCAGTGTACATATGATTATCTGTTAAACTTTTATCGGGAAAGTTTAACTTAATTTAGAGTTACAATTTTATATCTCAATGCATTAACACATTTTTATATCTCAATGCATTAACGCTGATTGTTCACAACACAATATTCAAGTATTTCATAGTAACAACAAATTTTAATTTACAAAGACTAAATTAAAACCAATCCCTTATTTAATATTAATGGGTATAAAATCATATATTGAAACTGCCTAAAAATATATCTATACAATCTCTTAAGCAATCAAGAAACAAACATGTAGAGATTAATATTTCCCCACCAAACATGTAGGGATCTATAATCTTTTATCTAATGTTAATGGGTATAAAGCCATGCATTGAAACTGCCTAAAAATACACCTACACAATCTCCTAAACAATCAAGAAACAAACATGTAGAGATTAATATTTCCCCACCAAACATGTAGGGATCTATAATCCCTTATCTGATGTTAATGGGTATAAAGCCATGCATTGAAACTGCCTAAAAATACACCTACACAATCTCCTAAACAACCAAGAAACAAACATGTAGACATTAATATTTCCCCACCAAACATGTAGGGATCTATAATCTATAATTGTAGAGAATACAACACATTCAACAATTTCTCACTTGTAAAATACTTTACAACAAAACCCAATAGTGACAAACTCAAATGCTTGGGGCAACAAAGCCCATTGATTCCCTACAATGTGAACACTTTTCAATACTTACAAATAGTATCAAAAACCCGACAACATTTTTCAATATGTCAAATTTTCTCCAAGAAGCTCGCCTTCAAAATGGCACTACCCTACAGTTTCCTTTATAGAATAATAATGTAGAGATCTATAATCCTTTATCTAATATTAATGGGTATAAAACCATGTATTGAAACTGCCTAAAAATACACCTACACAATCTCCTAAACAATCAAGAAACAAACATGTAGAGATTAATATTTCCCCACCAAACATGTAGGGATCTATAATCCTTTTTCTAATGTTAATGGGTATAAAGTCATGCATTGAAACTGCCTAAAAATACACCTACACAATCCCCTAAACGATCAAGAAACAAACATGTAGAGATTAATATTTCCCCACCAAACATGTAGGGATCTATAATCCCTTATCTGATGTTAATGGGTATAAAGCCATGCATTGAAACTGCCTAAAAATACAACTACACAATCAAGAAACAAACATGTAGAGACTAATATTTCCCCCCAAACATGTAGGGATCTATAATCTATAATTGTAGACAATACAACACATCCAACAATTTTTCACTTGTAGAATTCTTTGCAACAAAACCCAATAGTGACAAACTCAAATGCTTGGGGCAACAATGCCCATTGATTCCCTACACTGTGAACACTTTTCAATACTTACAAATAGTATCAAAAACCCGACAACTTTTTTCAATATGTCAAACTTTCTCCAAGAAGCCTGCCTTTAAAATGGCACTACCTTACAATATGATTTGTCTTCACATGACAAGTAGGGTTTTTTTTCCTATATTTACAAAAAAAAAAAAATCACTTTGACACTTGTTGTATATATTACTTTTTGTATGAACTCTGCAACTATATAGCATCCTTAGCATGAGAGAATTTTGTTATTGATAATGCAACTACATGCATATTGCTCATCTAACTTCTCGCTTAATCAAATAAGTTAAACACATATATCTCCAGATATTCTAGAATTAAGAGCTCCAACCCAAGGTACACCTTTGTTGATCTATTCCTTCATTCAATCAAAAAATATTTTGTAACAAATCACATAAAAGTGCCACACAAATATTTGAATATCCTTTTTACCATTGTCCAATGTTCCTTCCTTGGTTTTGATATATATCTATTTAAAACTCTCACTGTATAGGAAATCTCTAGCCTAGCACAAAGCAAACGTACACCAACTTTCTAACATCCCATAACATACATCAACTTTCCAAAATCACTCATATAAGAAACACAAAACATGTGCTCATCCTTTTGTGTCTTGAAACATTACATGATAGATAACTTTATAACTATAAAAATATGAGCTTTGGTTGATTTACATTCTTACACATTGCAATATTCTCTCAACGTACATATTTCCTTTGAGTTAATAGAAGTATCTATTTACACTATCTTTTTGATTGATTTACATTCTTACATCTTAGGAGTATCTATTTACAGCATCTTTTTTATTGATTTACATTCTTACATCATATTTCTTTTGACTTAATAAGAGTATCTATATACAATATCTTTTTGATTGATTTACATTCTTACAAATTGCAATATTGTCTCAACCTACATATTTCCTTTGAGTCAAAAGGCTATGTTTTTTATTTGTGTGTTCAAAATAAAACTTGCAACACCAAAAACCATCCTATCAAACTTAAAAGACAACTAAAATAAATATCTCCGTCATATCAAACTCAAAAGACAATTGAAATAAATATTAAAAAACAATTAAAATGAATATCTTTGATGGTTTCCTTCGTATTTTAAATTATCATCAACATATAACACCACTTAAACAAATTGGTAATCACTTTACTTAAAATATACCTAATAATCAATGTGCTTCTTCAAAATCCAAAATCCAAATATCAAAAAATAGGTATCAAACGTTTGATATCACAATTTTAGATTTTTTCACCTAAAAAGATAGTCTTCATCTTGCAAACCCACTCTTTTCATTTCCCTATAAAACCTTCAAAAATGTTTCCTAATTTTTCTTAATATGATATTCAAATCCATTTTTGTTACAATAGAAAAAAAATAGAAAAAATACTAGAACAAATTCTATCTCACTAAGAACATTCATTTTCTACCAGCCAAACTTCATAATTCTTCAGCATTGAACTTCCTCTTGAACACCCATTTGACACCCACTGGTAACCAATTCTAACGAAATCTCATGCCTATTTTTGTCCGAAACCTTTATTTCTTCCACCACAACTTTCTTTTAAAGATTAATTTGCTTTGAATCGACTACATCCTTGAACTATATCTCTAACCATGTTAAAATCATCCAAAAATAGCAAATAAAACTAAAGGCAAAACAAAAGTCAAAGAAGAGGGGCATATCTTTCTAATTACTTTGTTTCTTGAGTCAATCTCCTAGTTGCTTAATCTCCTCACACTAGGGTATGAGGTTCTTCTCTTCGACTTTATTTTCTTATGTTGAATCAAAGAATTCATCCTCCCATAAAAACTACATTTATGTGATTATAGCAAATAAAACTAAAGGCAAAACAAAAGTCAAAGAAGAAGGGCATATTTTTCTAATTACTTTATTTCTTGAGTCAATCTCCTCGTTGTTTAATCTCCTCACACTAGGGTATGAGGTTCTTCTCTTCGACTTTATCTTCTTATGTTGAATCAAAGAATTCATCCTCCCCAAAAGCTACATTTATATGATTTTTAATTATTGGTTATTCTTTTTATGTGAATTTTTTTATTGATTATTCTCCAGGATTAGGAGTACTTCTCACTCCCTAAAAATTCAACTCGACTATAAACAATCTTCTTTGTTAACAAGATCCCAAGCTTCTATTGTTTTACACCATATTTGTAACCAAACTTCTCTTCCTTATTTTCCAGTGAACTTTTCTCTGAACTTTTCTCCTTTATAACATGCACTTTGGAATCACAACCAAGCACTTAGAAATCACAACCAAAAACTCAGATGTTTGAAAGGAGCCTTTTAGGTGCTTTGTGAGGTTTTATCAAACAGCAGTAATGTAAGTGATCATTTTTCTCAATAACATGGAGTATCCAATGTCTCTAACCAAAACTCTTACACTGTTTTTGCATCACTAAACATACTTATTGTTTTTTCCATCAGTGTTTTGTTCAATATTTCTTCAACTTTACTCTAAAGAAAGGCATATGGAGTTTGTATTTTTTCATTTATATTGTTTTGTTCAATATTTCTTCAGCTTTACTCTAAAGAAAGGCATATGGAGTCGTATTTTTTCATTTATACTGTTCTGCATTGTTTAAAGAACTCAATTCATTTGATATATATTACTCTCCACTACTATATTAACATCTTTATTTTCTTCTATATTCATTTTTCCAAAAAAGAATTTACGATAAACTTCATTTTTCTATCAAAAAGAAATATATTCATGTAAACCTCAAGAGATCATCTATAAATAAAACCTAATATTAGTTACCAAATAATTAAACAAGCTCAAGTTGAAAAACATCACTATGTATCCACTACAAAATCCCTTAGAAGGGAATGCCTTATGTTCTTGTTTACCTTATTTACCATAAAATCAATGCTCATATAAATCAAAATCTACACCAACCTAAAAAAAAAAAAAAAAAAACCATTTTGAATACTCAAAAAATCAATACCCTGGTTAAATCAAACAAATACTATAACATCTTAAAACAAAATAATAACACACTTAAACACATTCCCACATATTAAACCTAAAATTTACCAAAAAAAAAATCATTATCAGGTTCAATCAAACCAATGCTTATAAAAAACTTAAAACAAAGTAATAACACATTCCAATCATTATCAGGTTCAATCAAACCAATACTTATAAAAACTTCAAACAAAATAATAACACATTCCCAAGTATTAGACCTAAAATTTACCCAGAAACCATTAATTGGAAAAGCCAACCTATCCAATATTTGAATATTAAGCAGCGTCTATTAACCGTAATCTATTTACTATAACGATACTACAACCATAATCCTTTAAATTACATCGCATCGCAAAGGTATAAAACCATTGAAGGAGGCCTCAAAAAAGACACCTCCAATGACTTTCAAAAATAGAAACGTGTCAAAAAGTTTAATTCATACTTTAAAAAAATCAACACAATTAACATATATTAGGAAACTTTTTTGTGACTTACAAACCTTTGAATCTACGTCAATATTCAAAGACATGGACAGTTGATGCTTTCTGAAAAATATTCCATGCCCCTTGCAAAGTTCAAATACAAAATAGGGCAATCCTTACAAAATAGGGCAATCCTCTCTATATCCTAGAAAAGATATATCTCAAGAAATGATATAACAGAGTTTAAGACTAGTGAATATTATTTTGTTGATTCTAGCACAACGTGTCAAAAAGTTTAATTCATACTTTAAAAAAATCAACACAATTAACATATATTAGGAAACTTTTTTGTGACTTACAAACGTTTGAATCTATGTCAATATTCAAAGACATGGACAGTTGATGCTTTCTGAAAAATATTCCATGCCCCTTGCAAAGTTCAAATACAAAATAGGGCAATCCTTACAAAATAGGGCAATCCTCTCTATATCCTAGAAAACATATATCTCAAGAAATGATATAACAGAGTTTAAGACTAGTGAATATTATTTTGTTGATTCTAGCACAAGGGTTTGGTATACAAAACTAACATAATCTAAGGGTTTAATCATATTATAAAAACATTCTAAAGTACACCTAGTTATGAAACATGCTCTTCTTGAAAATCGTTGATCTTTATTCTTGTACAAGGTTTTGGTGCAAGTAACATAATCTTAAGGGCTTAAGCATACCAGAAACACTTTTGGAAGTAACATAATCCTAGGGTTTAAGCATACCAGAAACAATTTTCAAAGTAAAAATCAACATCTTTATGGCTTTAAACTCAATATGTACAAGTAACAGACCGTTTTTTTAACATTTAAATGGTCTATTGCAAAACCCTTCAGCCCCAGTGCCAGCACTGAGCAGTAGGGCTGCTGAAGCAAACTACTTATCCAGGGATGTTTTTTATTGTATAGTAGAAAACCTGTATGTCTTTATTTCTGTAAAGGCCAAAAATATGTTTAAACAAAATGTGAACCTCCGCTGAAAGCTCCAACCAAAATATGTTTAAAAAAATGTTAGCCTCCACTGCAAGCTCGAACCAAAATATGTTTTAAGAAAATGTGATCGTCCACTGAAAGCTCGGTGATCTTAGTTAAGAAAAAGAACATTAAGCTACATTAATAGAAATTTGGTGCCCAGAACAACTAGAATTGAAGACGGGCACTGCACATATTCTTTGTCGAAACAAATATATGGGAAACAACTATTTACTCTATACCGTCCTCCATCCGCACCCGAACTCTATTAGTAACTAACATCAAGTGTTTCCTTCATAATTGTTGTCGACACTTTTATATTTAAGGTGTTCAATAAACGCAAACATCACATAATTGTATTTAAGGTGTTCAATAAACGCAAACATCACATAATTGTCAATATTTATGAGTATTTCTTCAACTGACACGAAAGCAAGTCAACACTAAAAAGTGTTTATGATGCCCATCTTATTGGAAATCCCATGTGTTTTCAAGAAGTGAAAACTCCATGTTAACAAAACCATGTCACAAGACTCGAATTTTTATGGTTGTCATTTAATCAATCTAACAATCTTAAAAAATTATTACTCTAAATCAATGGCAGTAACTCTTTAGTCTCCATAGAGGGGAGAGTATAATTGGGTTTCACTGGAAAATATTTGACTAATTAATTTAGGCAGGCTTAATGAATATTTTCCAGCGTGATAAGAACCAAACAGTGAACACTAAAAAGTGTCTATGATGCCCAGGTTATTGGAAATCCCGTTTGTTTTCAAATAGTTAAAACTCCATGTTAACAAAACCAGGTCATAAGACTCGAATTTTTATGGTTGCCATTTGATCAATCTAACAATCTTAAAAAAATATTATTCTCTAAATCAGTAGCATGAACTCTTTAGTCTCCATAGAGGCGAGAGTATAATTAGGTTTCCCTGGAAAATCTTTGACTAATTAATTTAGGCAGGCTCACTAAATATTTTCCAGCGTGATAAGAGCCAAACAGTGCTCGAAATTTTGAAGGCTCAATAAATATTTTCCAGCTGAAGTTTTGAAGGCTCAATAAATATTTTCCAGCGTGATAACAGCCAAACAGTGCCCGCTGAAGTTTTGCAGGCTCAACAAATATTTTCCAGCGTGATAACAGCCCAACAGTGCCCGCTGAAGTTTTGAAGGCTCAATAAATATTTTCCAGCGTGATAGCAGCCCAACTCTGCCTGATAAAGCAAAACACCTACTTTTAGCAGCATATCTAAATGCTGCTCCAAATACGGAAACAGAAACCACGATCTAGAATGGATATGATCGACAAACTAGCCTGCCTCTCCCGAGTCCCAACAGAGCCATAGAACTTATTCCTTCATTGACGGAATCAAAACCTCACCAGAATACAAATTTTGGTAGTTTTAAGAGAGTAGTCTTTAAGTGTGATTTTTCTTATTCTTTCATTTACACAATCAAAACCTCACCAGATAGTAGTTTTAAGAGTGTAGTTTTTAAGTAGTTTTAAGAGAGTAGTTTTTAAGTGTGATACTACTTAAGACAGTAGTCTTTAAGTGTGATTTTTTGGAGTTTCTAGTGAATTTCTGACTGGAATCCCGTAAAAAAAATTGTGGTCAAATCTTGATTTGTGTTGTTTAAACTGGTTTTTTGACTGCATATATGGATTCAGCGCCTTGCATATATGGATTCAGCACCTCCAAATCCATTAGGGCACTTCGATTGTAAAGAATTCACCTGTCAAACTTGTGATTTCAATAAATCCCTACCAGATTCAAGACAAATTAAATATCAGAAAATAAACCAGAAATTTTTCCAAAAAATCACAAACTTGTAATTTCAATAAATCCCTACCAAATTCAAGACAAATTAAATCAGAAAATAAACCAGAAATTTTTCCAAAAAATCACACTTAAACATACTCGATTTTACATAGTTTGCCTCAAAATTACGGTACCGTTATTCCTTCGTTGACCCCATCAAAACGTCACCAGAATACAAATTTTAAATAGTTTGCCTCAAAGTTACTGTACCGTTCTTATGGCTCAGAACAAGAGTTGAAAATAACAATCAGCTTATCCTCCAAGGATAGTAATTGAACACATATTAACAAGTCCGGAAAGAAAGGGTGTGGCTTTAAATGTATCTATCGAAGGATGATCAACCTCGTTAATCAAGATATATTGAAAATAAAGCAAATTTCCTCAAGCGTGGCCTTCAGGATCAGATGATTATGAGCACCCATCACAGAGCATTCTCCCCATTAACATCCTCAACTTCTTCGTACTCTGGAAAAGAGTCCCTGGACGAGCTTCTTTTAATGAAGCAAAATCTTATACTCGGTAAAAAACATAAAATGTTTTATTATGTGGTGATGACATGATGTGTTTATGCCCATCTCGCAAGGAAGACTACCATAAAAGTCACTGAACTTGACTGTAAGTTGTGTCCGAATGTGCACAAGGAATAGATTGAGTCTAATAGCAAGACAGAGAATCACAGAATAGTAGTCGGATTTGGTCTTTGCCAGAACTGGAGATTATCATGGCCCCATTATTTCGCCAAACATATATGGGAGGGGCCAGTTTCGCCCAATTTAGCCACAAAGAAATCAACTTTCAATTATCAAAACAAATCTTAATTTCTTTCATGCGAAGCATTAGCATCGAGATGAAGTCCCCGCTTTTAAACACTTCACCTAAAACTTTTTAGGTCAAGGGAAGCAACTCAACTAGCCTCTTCTCTTCTTTCTTGACCATATATCCAGATCTGTCCTTCCTTTATAAATTCATTTTCCCATTGCATATCGATAAATAAAAACTGATCATACCCTGGTCAGAAAGTCGATTGCAGTTCTGCAGTGACACAATCAATTATGGGTATCAACAAGATCTTTGCAGAGGTGCTTTTGCGCACGGTTTATATTCTAAAATAATTTGGCTGGTATTTCAATAGATTGATATATAATTCTCACTTTTCCAAAACTAAGACAGTACAGTGACGCAACAATGTGTCAGGTAACATGATGAGCCTTACAAGGTTCAGACCATTCAATACAAGCACACACAGATAACATTTAAACCTGAAAAGTTCAGACTTCACTAACTGCTTTCTATCAATATGAGTCAGACAAAAAGCACATCCCTCGGTTAGTAGTTATCCTTTGAGATAAATTTGCTTCCTTGATACTTCTTTGCAACCTGAAATCAGGAAAGGCTGCTCTATTTAGGAAGGGAAAAGGTTCCTTTTCTAGTTTCCAAGGTATACATTCATTCCTTGCCAAGCTAAGTTCCCCATTAATAAATACTCCGATCACCTTGGTAATAAAAGGGGTCTGGTGTGGTATGATGTTACATAGTCACCGAGCATACTGGATATTCAACTGGAGAATGATATTCACTCACAAAGTGGGAGATACCCAGCCTGGATTGTCACAGAATGACACAGAGAGAGGTGAATCTTGTTGCCACCCATCGAAGTGGTTGGCAATTTAGGATCTTAAAGGCTTAATCTTCCATGGACAAACTAATCTGTGTATATTTTAAATCATTCATATACAAAAAAATGTACAAACTAATCTGTGTATATTTTAAATCATTCATATACAAAAATAGTATAATTCTTTATAAGATGCCTCCATGAGATTCATGTATGGTAAAATGATCTTAAAGTACACAAGTTTTTGTATCCTCACCTTCCTTTTGCAGGATATGTTGCTATACCGCAGAGCCTCATATGTTTTATAACTCAAAACCTCAACCATCCGATGTTAGTCATTCTGACAATGACATTTATATCTCGTAGCACTGTTTAAAAGAAAGCATCCGATGTTGGTCATTCAGACAATGACATTTATATCTCGTAGCACTGTTTAAAAGAAAGCATCCAATGTTAGTCATTCTGACAATGAAATTTATATCTCGTAGCACTGTTTAAAAGAAAGCATCTGATGTTAGTCATTCTGACAATGACATTTATATCTAGTAGCATTCATCTAGTAGCACTGTTTAAAAGAAAGCATCTGATGTTAGTCATTCTGACAATGACATTTATATCTAGTAGCACTCTTTAAAAGGTGGTAGCTGTCATTTATATCTAGTAGCACTTTCTTTAAAAGAATTTTTAAATAGTAACGCTTTTTAAAAGAAAGTTATCTGGATTGGCCATGATTTTAAAATTGGATAATAATAATAATACATTTATATCTAGTAGCACTCTTTAAAAGAATAGTAACACTTTTTAAAAAAAAGCTATCTGGATTGGCCATGACTTTAAAATTAGATAATAATAATAATACATTTCTATTAAGTTTATGTAAAAACCAAATAATAATAATAATAAATATACAAATTACAATGCATATATTTATATTAACTTTATGTAAAAATCCAAGTTTATGCATAAAAAATCTCCAAAGTGGGGGAGGGGGAAGGGGAAGGGGAAGGGGAGAACAACACAAAAAGGACAATGAGGGAATAAGATAAATCCCTTGAAAATCATCGTTCAAGATGGTTTCACTCTGGTTTGTTCCTTCTGCTTCTGAACAAAAATATGTAAGATAAAATTTTGTCACTGGGAGAGTAAGGCATGGTCACGAGCACCTATTTTCCATCCACTCTTGCTCCCACTGTTCCTGATGTTTTAGTAAATATTAAAACGTTATGATTTATCAGATAAGATATACATGACAACAAGGGATATGCAAACTTGCATCCAAAATCCTAACAACGTTAATTCTAAATAGAAATTAGTTAAATCAAAAGAAAGAAGCCAACACCAAATGACCAAAAAGATGGCTACGGTGCATACTCGTGTATTCAGTAATCCACACATAAACAGAAGGAATGTTAAAATTCAACCATGTGCCTACAGATGTTATTTGTTGCAGAATGACATATTGTAAGCATTGTTATGGAAAAAAAACGCATAGCAATTTTTTATGCCTAAGGTCTCGGGTGAAGACTACACCCTTATATCCAGGGGAGAAACGGCAGATGATTAAGTGCTCACCCCCGAAACCCTGGGGGTGAAACTTTGTTACAAGTTTTTCCAAAACAAGTGCTTACAATATCATCAATTTCTTCATATAAAATAAGCAAGACTGTAGTGAATGGCAGCACTCAAAAAACACGCATCCTAGGTACAAAAACTTATCACATTCAGGAGGCCATCACTGATAAGTGCCTCTTGTGGTGTCTCTGTCAGCCCTTACAGGAAATAATCATCTTTTCTCCACGAAATGAAACTATTGATCTTTTGTCCAAGAACAGTTATTTCAAGCGCATTTTCACAATATTTCAGAAGTAATAATAGATTTCGATGACAAACCTTGCCCACAAATAACGCAGTACTAGGACCTCATCTGAAAGAAGTATGCACCCCACAATTTAACGTGGCACGCTACTAGGAGCTGCATTTTGAGCCAAAATACTTCACAAGTCACAACTTAACAACAAAGGTTACAAAATACATAAAAAGGAAGATTACGAAGCTACACCCGCAGGTCCAAGTACTTGTTCTTTAGGAGTCTCTGTCCATCCAGACTCAACACTACCATTCAACCCATCATCCACAAAATCCCCAACTCTCTTAATTTTAAGTTCTCGAGGAGGGACAGGGTATTCTCCAGAAAAGCAGGCATCACAGAATGTTGGAGCCTCATGCGCCAACAGTTTCCTAAGCCTCTCGAGTGGCAAGAAAGCAAGTGAATCTGCACCGATAAACTTCCTGGTGTCATCAATGCTAAACCTATTGGAAATCAGCTCTTCCCTGCTGGGTGTATCAACACCATAGTAACAAGAGCCTATAATAGGAGGACTAGCAATTCTCATGTGAACTTCTTTAGCCCCTGCTCCTTTAATCAGCCTCACAATCTTGGACGAAGTTGTGCCCCTCACAATTGAATCATCGACCACAACCACCCTCTTGCCCTCCAAGACCGCCTTCACCGGTGCAAGCTTCAGCTTCACTCCAAAATCCCTAATCTTCTGAGAAGGCTCTATAAACGTTCTCCCCACATAGTGACTCCTAATCAGGCCCTGTTGGAAAGGCACATTTGCCTTGGCAGCATAACCAAGCGCAGCGACAACCCCTGAGTCTGGCACCGCAATGACTACATCACAATCCACTGGAGCTTCATCAGCGAGGATCTCACCGATAGTATACCTGGAATGATAAACCGATCGCCCGAAGACGAGCGAATTCGGCAAAGAAAAATAAATATGCTCAAAAATACAGGCTTTCCTCTGCTGATGAGGCAGTAAACACAGAGAACTTATCCCATCCTTGTCCACCACGACGACCTCCCCGGGATTCACTTCTCTCTCATACTTCGCCTCAATGAGATCCAGTGCACAGGTCTCGGAGGCGAAAACAACAGCCCCATTCTTCCTCCTCCCCATGACCAGGGGCCTAAAGCCATACGGATCCCTGACAGCCACCAATTTATCCACAGAAAGGAAAACCATAGAATAAGCCCCCTCTAACTGCTCGCATGCATTGACAATCCGCTGCAAAAACGGCCTAGCTTTCGATATAGCAATCAAGTGAAGCACAACCTCTGTATCGGAAGAAGTATTGAAGATCGAACCATTTTCTTCAAGCCTAGCCCGAAGGGTCTGATAGTTAACTAAATTCCCATTATGCGCAACACCAAGAGAGCCAAACTTATAGCCGGCCACAAATGGCTGGACATTTTTAAGCATAGAAGAACCAGCAGTAGAGTACCTCACATGACCGATGGCTGAGTTCCCCGGGAGCTTGTTGAGCTTGGACTCGTCGAAAACATCAGCAACGAGGCCCACGCCGGTTATGGTATGCAAAACCCCATCGGTCGCGGTTACGATTCCTGCCCCCTCCTGACCACGGTGCTGCAGGGCGTGCAGGGCTAAATAACAGAGCCGTGCCGCCTCCGGATCGCCATAAATTCCCACCACGCCACACTCTTCCTTTATAACATCGTCTGAATAGAAGTCATCATTTTCTTCTTCTTGGGGAAAAAATTGCGAAATCGGGCTTCCTGCATGGGCTCTGGGGGCTATTGTAGGGATTTTAGAGGGGAAATTTTTGTGGGTATTGGGGACATGCGACGAGCATACAGAACTGCAGAGACAGTGAGCTGGGAGGAAACTGTCCGAATGCAGACCTGTGCGGTTTTGGGGATAATGTTGCAGAGGACCTGTAGGGTTTTGGAGTGTATTTGAGCAGAGCTTTGGAGCGCAGCAAAGAATACTACATGCTGCCATTTTTCAAATAATTAGTGGATGGGATTCATGGCGTTTTAGTGTTGGGTTTTGGGTAAACTCCAGGTGATTTTGATAGATTTGACGGTCAGGGTGTGTTTCTGGTGGAGAGGAGATAGAAGAGAAGGCAGGAATCGCAGAACACGGATGGGACAGTTTGATACTGATCTGGAGGTGGAAGCTCGTTACTCCATCCTTTCCTCGACAATGGCTTTTTGATTGCCACCTCCGCGTCGGTTTATCTCTTGGGTATTATGACACGCTCCGTCACTGATCGCAACATGCACTCGAATGTTGACGTTCGGATGTGAAACACTTGTTGTATTTCTGGTATAGCGGTCGATTGCAATCCAAATGGCAAAAGGATTCATTCATTTATTTCACTTCCTTCTTTTCTCACGCATTTTTTTTACGGTTGTTGGTGAGGAGGATCATAGTTGGTTCGTTCGTTCGTGTTTCTAACAATTTTATGGCTTTTGGTGAGGAGGATCAATGGATCAATACTTCCAATGCCTCCAATAGGAGGCTTTTGGTGAGGAGGATCAATACTTCCAATGCCTCCAATCCGTGGAGGTAACCTCTTTGGCTAGGTTCAAATTTTAAATAAGAAATTTGAAAGCTTAACGTTAACGTTAAGGTCTTGATTTTAAGTTGACGTTTTCAATTTCATGTTAACTATCGCTTGCCTTCTATTACACTTAGCTTTGCAAATTGTGAGGTTCCGACTTGTATTTAATCTTCGCAATGGCCAATTCTCTTAGATTTCATAATTGTTGCTCAAAGGTGTTGAACTACCAGTGAAAAGAGTTTTTCACCAATTACCAAGTTCAATTCTATAAGGGTTTCTAGCCTCTAAGTTTGTCATGAGGTAACAGGTAGTGGTTAAATGGGTAAGGTTTACATTACATTTCTCATGCACAGATAAATAGATCAAAACTTACTCTCTTGTCATCTTTGAAAGCAAAAAACTATTTGCTATGATGATATTTTTTTGTCACAAGGACATAGCTCAAATGGTAAGGTGTTTGTTTGTTAACTGCCCCACCTAGATTCAAAGCCTACTAGTAGTGTATTGGTCAATAATGATCACATTGGATTGAAGTGTCTTGACTAAGAGTGTAGGCACTACTCCACTGGGATGTCTAGACTCTAAGCAAAGTCACTTGTGGGTCTTTGCATATATCCTACGGGTTTAGTTGCAATAAGTGGGTTTAATCTTGAGTCTAACGCAACTCATTTTGTCCAATCACCAAACCCCTAGTATTAAAATAAAACAATTTCATGGTTATGCAATGGTTTAGACTAGGGCTATAAAATAACGTATGGAATAATATGTAGATAATAATCATCCATAAATCCTTATATAAGTTTTGTTTATGATGTTAGGAATGGAGTTAGGAGACAAATGTGGATTTGAGTTGTAGAATATTTTGTCATATTGTGTAGATAATACTTGCAAGTCAACAATGATTCATAATTCATGATATTTCCTATGAGCGAGGTAGATCCCCATCATCCTTTCCCTCCTTGAGGCTCCAAGAGGTTATGAGTTAAAGGCTAATATGATCCAGGTGGATATTGGTGGCCACCCGCCTATTCCACTTGGACCTCTACCATTATTTCTTTCAGTTTCCTTAATTGTAGCACAACTTACTATTTTTGGCCATTTTTTGGGTCCTAAACTTCTGAAACCGTTTTGAGGGCCTAAAAGACATTTTTTCGGGGAAAACGGGGAGATTGAAAAAGTGCAAGACCAATTTATTAAACCTTTTTCGGCCTCCTCTTGCAGTTCTTTGCAACGAGGTATTATGATAGTCAAACGGAAATCATATGCCAGAGTTACGACCCCGGAAAGTTGTCATTCAAACTAACCCCAACAAGGCCCACCAGTTTTTGGCGCTTCATCTCCTAGGGTTAGGTTTTTGGATATTTATGGTTTCCCATTATTTCTTGATGATAAAAAAGGCTTACAAGCCTCATTGTAACACAATGCAGAAGGCAAGTAGCCACCACATCTCTTCTCAAAGATAAGCTACCATCGCCCAAACTAGTTATTTCCATCATGCATGTAACAATTTTCAGTACTTTGTTATTAATGAAATAAATTTTTGTTTTCGTTGTAGCTTTGTGTTTCTGTTTATATATGTATTTCATTTCGTTCCTGCATAAATTTGGATGAGTGGTATCATAGTGGTCTAATCTTTCTATGTTTTTATGTACATTTCCCCAATAGGGTCAAGGTATAAAGACTTGGGACTTGAACTAGTTGAACTTTTGCAAGACCATCCCCACTGACACCGACAACCTCCCATGGCGGAAGAAAAGAGAGACAAGGGAGTGGAAGATCCTATCAAACTACTACTCAAAGAAGCCCTCGAGCGGCAAAGGAACAAGATGATGGACAACTTTACCTAGATCCTTCGGCAGATGCCCACCAGCGACACATCTTCCTCCAACAATCACTTTGGAGGCATCGCCCCCTTCAAGGTACAAGATATTTGAAGGTCAAATAGATGTAGATGTTATAGATAAATAGTTGAATCCGCTGGAGGGTTATTTTCCAGTCCATAGTTTCTTCGATAGGTAGAAGATTACTTTTGCACTGCTTAAGGTCGCTCCCCATGTCAAGGACCGGTGGGAAACTTACTGTGAGAAAAGGCTCGAGGAATCATTTATGTTCACAGTCGCACCCACTTGGAACTCTTTCCGAGATGTTGTCAAGGAACAATATTACATTGTGGGGAGTTATGAGGACAAATACATGCAATGGACTACACTACAACAACAAAGGGACCAAGATGTGCATGAGTTCACAAATATTTTTCATACTCTACGCATAAAGTTGGGTATTAAAGACTCTGAGTGACATCTGGTGCTCAAGTACTGTGGTTGTCTGAACAAATACATTCAAGAAATAATGGAGTTCCTAGACATTTCCCCACTAGGTGCAGCATACTGATATGTTGTCAAGATTGAACAAAAATCTAAACAAAAGAAGCGAGACTTTGGATCTGTGAAATTGAAGCAAGGAAAAGACACCCCCACATCACAAAACAAAAGATAAATCCAAGGGGGGGTGACCTAGGATAACCCATCGAAGCCACAAGCAAAGAACAACACCACGAAGATGAAAGACAATGGGAAGTGTGAGTTCCACAAGAGCGCCACTCACAACACAAGTGAGTGTCATGCCAAGAAGTCACTAGTGGTCAATTTGAAGGCTTTGAATTCATATGCATGTTCTGACTCTGATTCAGACCCTAATAGGGGGATGAAAAAGGGAAGCAGATTATTGATGCAGAACCCAATGCCATCGTTGTCACTATTATCACCCCAAGAAACTCTCCTATGGTTGTATCTTGGAGATGCTCGGGAACATTACAAACTCAACAAAATGTTGGAAATGGATGAATGGAAGGAATGATGCATATTCAAGCCAGATAACCACTTCTATTATGCTTAACTCCATACATGGGTGAACACTCCAAGACTACAAGGCTTTAGACCACCAATTACTCATAGTTTGAGGATTAGGTGAACATGGAGAATACTGACCACACCAGCAGATGCACAAGACCATGTGATGGCTGGCTACAACCAGTAAAGAGGTCTGCAAATCTATTTCCTAATGCACAGACAAGATGACAGCTCTCTGGCATTAAGTAAACAGAAACCTGCATAACACATCCAATGATACATACTAGAATTCAACACAGAGGTGGGATGACAGCCCCTCTAATGTTAAATATCAAGAGCACATGAACAAATGCATAACAGGCATAGCCTAGAACAGAGTAGAAATGGAAAAGTGAGCAATTAACAGCAAAAGAAGCTTGTATTAGCTGAAAATGAAGACCAAACGCTGCAAGTATCAAAGTAGTTACAGTCTCCAGAAGTTGAACCTTACATCAAAACTACAACCATCAACCCTGATTACATCTGTTTTCTGGGTATATATAGAGTTTCATTACAAAATGCTCTGCTATTCTATGCGTGGAGGGGTCATAATGGACCACCAACCGCTTTAACTGTCTAACATGGGTCTCTGCTGCAATCTGACTGTGTCTGCGAATGAATTTGACCTTCTCGGATGCTCTGCTATCCTTCTCGAGCAGGTGGAGTGTAATATGGATGACCTTCCATGACTGATAAATGCGTTGATCTGCTTGAGGCACGTCCTCTTCCCCTCGGCCATACTGCTTGTTGAATGCGGTGGTTTGTTACGCTGTACTGCTCCATGACTGCTTTGTCGATTTGGGATGAGCTGCGTGTGCTGTGTTGTCGCCTTTCCTCTTCCAGCCTTATGTCTTTTTCTTGAGATGGTTATTCGGGCTTCTGATTTCCCTTTAAAATGTTTTAATAATGAACGTTTTCTATTTTACACAGAAAACACTGTAATATTATAAATCCCGCCCATTCCGCTTCTTTTGGACTTCAAAAGTCCTCAAGCATGGTTTAATTGTCTATCGGGTCCGCCCTTCAGGTCGCTGTTGCATGTCGCACTCGGCCTATTCCCTCGCTTCCCTTTGCCTTTGGAAATTCATAGAAAATGTTGGAAAATATGAAAAATTACCTCTGGCGGACTTCAAGAATTATAAATTTCCCTTCTCGGACCCTTTTGGGTTCGGGCTTCATCGCAATTGCAAGGCTCCAAGGCTCCCCTTTGTATTTTTATTTATCTAATGAAAATATACCAAATAAATTGAAAACGGCTTGGGCATGGACTTGAAATTTTATAAGAAATCATTTGTGATGCCATCGGGTCCGGCCCATCGGGTCGCATGCATGCATATGTAAAGGCCCTGCCCCTTTGGTTTTCCCGATTGCGATCCGCCGATGCGATGATCGGTGATCGCTGATTGGCCGTGTCATATGCCCCTTTAAGCCTACCCACTCTGCTTCGCCGATATATGATTAACCGACTAGATCTGGGCCGTTGATCGGCTAGATCTAACGGTGGCTGTGCAATGTCCAGTTTAAGCCTGCGGAAATGCTTTTGCATGATTTTAGAGTGTTTTGAGCCTCCTGAAAGTGTATTTCCGCCCTTCCAAGGGCTCTCCTCTTGCAATGGTTTTGACTTTGAATGATCCTTAAGAGGATTCTGAATACTTTTGGGGCAAACTTGGGTCCTTTGGCGTGATTTTAAGCAGATTTGCAGACTTTGGGAGCGTCTTGGATCCATTTTTTATCCTTTTGTATAGCAGAGCTAACACTGGCTCCTTCTGGGGATGAGATCCTCCCTGTGAGGTCTCAAGAACCTGTAGATCAATGCCTTTCCGATGAAAACAAATTAGCAAAATTCCTAGTGTTCCATTGGGCATGGAGTCTGACTGATCCTACACTAAAACTGATAAAACAAAATATTTACAGCTTTAAGGCCAAAAGACCTTAAACAACATAAATTTTCAGAAAACGCCCATTGACTGGGCCATCAAAAACTGCTTCTCCTCCCATACTTTTCAGGATGAGGGTATTTTTCCCTTGTATCTGAGAAATGATAAAAGGCCCTGTCTAGAAAGCATCAAACTTCCCATGGTTACCTTTCTTTTCTTTCAGTGCATCCCACTTCAGGACCAAGTCTCCAACCTGAAAATTATCTAATTTTGTCCCTTTGTCAAAAGCATGCTTGATCTTCTTCTGATGTGCTGCAAACCCTTCAGTCAGTTGTTCTCTGATCTGATGCACTTCTGCTAAATCAACGATCCTTTTTTCCATGTCTTCTTCCTCATTATGTTCTTGTTCAGTCAGAGGAAGGAGCAAAGGGTTTATTGGCCTCAACTTCTGTTTGAAAGGGATGGTGTCTTTCTGTAAAGGAATTTTATGCGGAATGATCTTTTTGTCATGTGTTTTCAGGCCAGTATATTTCCAAGCAAAAACATCAGCAAATTGCTTCATTAAATTGCAGTATTCAACATTTTGGTCAGCAGACAGATGAGTGGACAGATTTATGTATCTAGGCTGACCTGGACTCCCTATATCATGCTTACAGAGTGCAGATTGATCTTCTTTTTGGGCAGCCTTGTAAGGCACATCATTGTGGTCAAATAGTCTTTCTAGAGGAATTGGACCCTTAGGAATATGATTGCTGGGAAGTTGGACCATGCCATCTTTGCCAATTTTATTTCTAAGCTAGAATTGGGGGTCTTCTTCTAAAGCTTCATTATCTTGGTCAATTTGCATTTCAGAAAATTCATCAATGACTTGCAAGAATCTGTTCACTTCATCATCATCTTCAATTTGCTCCTCCTCCGCCTGAACAATTGGTTTCTTGAGCTGCATTGAGGCCTTCCGAGATTCTTCTATTTGGAGAATACATGCTCCAAAATCGGTATCCACAGCATAAATGGGATGATTGGAAGGATTCTTCTCATCACTGATGATGTATGCCAGTTGTGCTTCTCTGTACAATCTCCTTCTTTCTCCTCCAAAAACTGGGACAGTGGCATAAGATAAATCATTCTACAATGTCCCACCCAGTCTCTTAATCCACCCCCTGGACAACAGCATGCCAAACTTGGGAGGGATATCTGCTACCACAATATCCATCATCATGCTCTTCATGGGCAGCTGAGTTAGGGTAATGGCTAGGTCTTTGATCAATCCTAGGCATTTTACTTTCCTTGAATCAAAAGAGAATAAATCATGATATGGTCTGGTGATGTCAAGGCCTAGCTCTTCCATGATGGCTTTAGGCATCAGATTGTGGCTAGCTCCCGTGTCTAGCAGGAAATTGTGGAGGATTTTATCATGAATAGTCAAGGAGACATAAAAAGATGGAGAATTATTATCAGCAGGTTCAGTCATTGGGCTAAGCACAATTGCAGGCCTATCATCTTGCAAATTGACAGAGTCATTGGAGGTTTGTATGGCTTTCAGCTCAAGAGCCTCGAGGATAGGTTTTCTAAACACTTCACTCTTTACCAACTCTACCAGAGGCACATATATTTTTAACTTTTGAACTTCTGATTCAAAGCTGAAAGAGGGAGGTAACTTGTCAGAACCTCTTACCTCTTGAACTGGTGCTTTGAGGATGACTGGATCAGCTACTGGTCTTCTCTGTTTGTTGTTCTGTAACTCAGTTTGGACAACAGCTCTTTGGGCAGGATTCTCCTTGGCATTGTTTGCTTGTGACCTCAGATTATATCTTTGCTACTCCTCAGTTTGTAGAACAGCCTCTCTGTCCCACCTTTGACTGTCTTGTTCCTGTAGCAAAGATTCCTCATACGCAGCGAAGGTAAAAAATGGAGCACTGCCTTTATCTTCCATACAATGAATTTCATCCTCATCTTCAATTTGTTCCTCCTCCACGACTACATTTTGGAAAGGAGCTTTAACTCTTTGATCCTCATTAGTTTCTTTACCCTTCTGAATGATTTGCATTTGCTCATTTGCTCTCTTGAATGGATTTGGGTTTCTTGGAGCAAATGTGTTTGGAAACCTTGTCTTCCCAGAGTTCTGCTCAACCTCCAGCTTAGATATTTTAGCCGCCAATGACTCGATCATCTTAGTCATTTTATCAAATTTGGGATCGGAAGGTGAGGAAGAGGAAGAAGATGCCTCACCTCTCTGCCTCCTTCTATCAGCATGACTTTTGAGTTTTTCTGCAGCCATAATATTAGACTCTACTTCTAGTGTTGCATCCTGCATGTCAGCCAGAGTAGCACATCTTCTTTCTCTCAACAACAAATAGAAATCAGAGTCAAAGGCACTGGCATAGGCAAGTTTGGCAGAGGTGGGGGTAGGCTTTACTTCAACCCGTATCTTACTATACATACGATTGAATCTTTTATTAAAATCAGGCAGTGATTCCCCCTTTTCCCTCTTCAGGTTACAAAACTCAGTATGGTAATACAACAAGTCCTTCTTATCTCCCCAGTGCTTCAAAAATGCTTCATCTAAGGCTTCAATATCAACAATAGATCCAGGGGGCAATTCTCTGAACCACTTTCTGGCCTCTCCATCAAGGCTGTGGACAAAAACTCTCATCCACACATCATTTTCACTGATGTCTAAGTTATCAGCATAATTGTAAAAAGCCTCAAGGTGTTCTTTAGCTGTTACTCCCTCTGTGCCAGTGAACTTGGGAATATATTCAATCTGATATTCTCCTACAAGCATAGCGTTCAAAGGAACAGGCAAGACTAAGGATCCATACCTAGCAGCAACGATTCTTTCTATCTTTGTAGGTGCTTGTTGGCCTGCCATGACCGGGATAGGTGGAAGGATACTAGTGGATTGAGCAGTATGGAACAATGAAATGGATGGCAGAGACAAGGGAATATGATGGACTGTATGGGAGACTTTCTTTGGACTGAGATCCAAAGGGGAACTAAATGGATAAGGAGCTTTATGAATCTCTGCAGGTATTTCCTCACTAGCAATACTAGGCTTCAAATCTTCAAACTGTGTATTCTCAACTAAAAACTCCTCGTGCATAGACAAATAAGATTTCTCGGGCTTACCTGATCTTGATGCTCCTTTCTGCAATGTTTTCTTGTGGTTAACAATCTTCTCAGGGTGAGGCACTGGAACAACTGGTGATTTCTGAGGATTTCTTCGAGTGTGTCTCATGAAGCCAAGACTATAACGTGGAGTCGCCAAAGGTTGGTCTTCCTCCAATGGAGTCGCTAGATAGATGATTACAACCAGAAATGTGCTTATACTTTGTCTATCATCAAAATCCGGAACTGTGTCGTCTCACAGGGAAGTTGAGCTTCAATCTCCCCTCCCCGGCAACGGCGCCAATTAATGTTATCACCCCAAGAAACTCTCCTTTGGTTGTATCTCAGAGATGCTCGGGAACATTACAAACTCAACAAAATGCTGGAAATGGATGAATGGAAGGAATGATGCATATTCAAGCCAGATAACCACTTCTACTATGCTTAACTCCAGACATGGGTGAAAACCCCCAGACTACAAGGCTTTAGACCACCAATTACTCATAGTTTGAGGATTAGGTGAACATGGAGAATACTGACCACACCAGAAGATGCACAAGACCATGTGATGGCTGGCTGCGACCGGTAAAGAGGTCTGCAAATCTATTTCCTAATGCGCAGACAGGATGACAGCTCTCTGGCATTAAGTAAACAAAACCCTGCACAACACATTCAATGATACATACTAGACTTCAACACAGAGGTGGGATGACAACCCCTCTAATGTTAAATATCAAGAGCACATGAACAAATGCATAACAAGCACAACCTAGAACAAAGTAGAAATGGAAAAGTGAGCAATTAACAGCAAAAGAAGCTTATATTAGCTGAAAATGAAGACCAGACGCTGCAAGTATCAAAGTAGTTACAGTCTCCAGAAGTTGAACCTTACATCAAAACTACAACCATCAAACCTGATTACATCTATTTTCTGGGTATATATAGAGTTTCATTACAAAATGCTCTGCTATTCTATGCGTGGAGGGGTCATAATGGACCACCAACTGCTTTAATTGTCTAACATGGGTCTTTATTGCAATCTGATTGTGTCTGCAAATGAATTTGACCTTCTCGGATGCTCTGCTATCCTTCTCGAGCAGGTGGAGTGTAATATGGATGACCTTCCATGACTGATAAATGTGCTGATCTGCTTGAGGCACGTCCTCTTCCCCTCAGCCATACCGCTTGTTGAATGTGGTGGTTTGTTACGCTGTATTACTCCATGACTGCTTTGTCGATTTGGGATGAGCTGCGTATACTGTGTTGTTGCCTTTCCCCTTCCAGCCTTATGTCTCTTTCTTGAGATGGCTATTTGGGCTTCTGATTTCCCTTTAAAATGTTTTAATAATGAACGTTTTCTGTTTTACACAGAAAACACTGTAATACTATAAATCCCACCCATTCTGCTTCTTTTGGACTTCAAAAGTCCTCAAGCATGGTTTAATTGTCTATCAGGTCTGCCCTTCAGGTCGTTGTCGCATGTCGCACTCATCTGATTCCCTCGCTTCCCTTTGCCTTTGGAAATTCATAAAAAACGCTGGAAAATATGAAAAATTACCTCTGGCGGACTTCAAGAATTATAAATTTCCCTTCTTGGACCCTTTCGGGTTTGGGCTTCATCGCAATCGCAAGGCTCCAAGGCTCCCCTTTGTATTTTCATTTATCTAATGAAAATATACCAAATACATTGAAAACGGCTTGGGCGCGGACTTGAAATTTTATAAGAAATCATTTGTGATGCCATCGGGTCTGGCCCATCGGGTCGCATGCATGCATATGTAAAGGCCCTGCCCCTTTGGTTTTCCCGATTGCGATCCGCCGATGCGATGATCGGCGATTGCTGATCGGCCGTGTCCTGTGCCCCTTTAAGCCTGCCCACTCTGCTTGGCCGATATGCGATTAACCGACTAGATCTGGGCCGTTGATCAGCTAGATCTAATGGTGGCTGTGCAATGTCCAGTTTAAGCCTGCGGAAATGCTTTTGCATGATTTTAGAGTGTTTTGAGCCTCCCAATAGTGTATTTCCGCCCTTCCAAGGGCTCTCCTCTTGCGATGGTTTTGACTTTGAATGATCCTTAAGAGGATTCTGAAGACTTTTGGGGCAAACTTGGGTCCTTTGGCTTGATTTTAAGCAGATTTGCAGACTTTGGGAGTGTCTTGGATCCATTTTTTATCCTTTTGTATAGCAGAGCTAACAGTCACCACCAAGGTTCAAAAGATTGAGCCCTAAGACCTAGAGGAAGGGAAATGTCTCTTCCACTCACAGATGTGGGTGAAGGGGTCATCATTGCAGTTCATTGTTGATAGTGGGAGCCAAAAGAACCTATCTTAACAAAATTCGTTAAGCAATTAGGTCTGCTGACCACACCACACCTGCAACCATACACCATCAAGTGGCTCCACCAAGATATTTGCATCAATCAACAATGTTGCCTTCCCTACAGCATCAAACCCTTCATGGATGAGGTATTGCGTGACGTTACTCCTCTTAAAGTTTGTGATGTATTATTAGGCCAACCATACTTGTGGAAGTGTCATGATGTGTATGAGTCTAAGCCTCACATTGTTATTATTACTTTGGAAATAAGTTATACAGGATACTGTAGATAGTCACGCATATCGTCATCTCTTTGATCTTTGCTAAGAAATGTGGTAAGATCATCTCCCATATCGAGAAATTTGTTTTCTTTCTTATTCACTCTCAAAGTAAGTGGAAGATCATGGCCACATTCATGGCCCTCGGGAAGGGTTCTTCCATGCGACAGAAGCAGGTTGATAAGGTCGTGGAAGAATACAGGTACATCTTCTCTTCACCCATAGGGGTACCCTTGGATTGTCAAGTTAAGCATTTGATTGATTTGACTCCTTTATCACCTCTACCCAATGGTTTAATATATCACTGCACTATTCTGGAAAATGAAGAGATCAAGCGGCAGATCTAGGAGTTGCTGCAAAAAGGGCACATCTGACCAAGTCCCTCATCTTGTGGGAGGTCGATTGTACTTGTACACAAGAAGGATGGGACCGAAAGGCTCTGCATTGATTATCAATCACTAAACAAAATCATTATCAAAAACAGGTATCCAATCCCATAGATTAATGACCTTCGAACTAGCTCAAAGGGGCCAAGTATTTCGTCAAGATCAATTTAAAGTTTAGCTATCACCAAGTTCCAATAGAGCCCATAAATGTATGGAAGATCACCTTCAAATCCAAGGAAGGCCTTTTTCAATGGTTGGTCATGCCTTTTAGGTTGAAAAATGCCCCTACTACTTTTATGAGGCTGATGGATGACATCTTGCGGCCCTTCACCAACTCATTTGTGGTTGCTTGTTTGGAAGACATCTTCATCTTCAACAAGAGTTGGGAAGAGCACTTGCAACACATTCGACAGGTCCTTCAAACCTTGCAGAACCATAAACTATGTGCCAACATGGAGAAATGCACCTTTGGCATGAGCCAGGTCCAATACCTAAGTTACATCATAGATGAGCGAGGCGTGCATGTGGATCTGGTTAAGATCCAAGTCATTCATGATTACCCAGCCCCAACCACTCCGATAGAGCTTCGCATCTTTTAGGGCCTTGCAAATTTTTATCAAAGGTTCGTGTTGGGATTCTCCCATGGCCTTTGAGTTAGATTACCAAGGGCGGAGCAAAAGCAAAGTTCTCATATTCTAAGTCCCAACAGAAGGCGTTCATTGAGTTGAAGCATCACCTCTACTCTCCACCTATACTCACATTGTTAGACCTGCAACCACCATTTGACATTGAGAAAGACACCTCTAACTATGTTATTGGTGCAGTCCTCATCCAATAGAGCATCCGATGGCCTATCATAGAGTGACACTTTCTGATACAATTCTGAGGTACCCCACCTATGATAAAGAGATGTATTCTATCGTGCAAGCTTACAAGTAATGGAAACATTACATTCTGGGGAAGGAGACAATCATCCACACAAATCACCAACCCCTTTAGTTTACACAAACACAAGGAAAGTTGCAGAATGATCGCCATCAGAAGTGGTTTACATATCTGCAAAAATTCTACTTAAACATTAAATACAAAAAGGGTAGCACCAATGATGTTGTAGATTGCCTTAGTCAGCCCCCAGTTGTAGCACTGGCTATTGTTCTCAACTCTTGTGGTCACAAGGCTTCTAAATGGACGCAACTATGCAAAAATGATCTAAATTTTGCCACCACATACCAGATGCCAGTGGATGGAAAGAAAATTCCATATTTCCACCTCCAAGATGCATTATTATGCTACTTGGGCCAACTTTGTGTTCCTTCAAGCGAGCGGGCCAAGCTGATTTGGGAGGTGCACTACAGTCGAGTCAAAGGACACTTTGGTGTGGAGAAAATTGTGGTTGTACTACAAAAGTATTTTTATTAGCCAAAACTTAGAGAGGATGCTGGAAATCAGATCCTGCACTGCCTGTGCCATCGCCAAACCAACCATCAAGAAGCAAGGCTTGTACGCTCCTCTGCCTACTCCTAGCCAACCCTGGGAATCCATCTCCATGGACCATTTTTCTAGCCTCCCTTCTACCAATCATGGTAATGTATGTGTATTTGTGGTCGTGGACATATTTTCTAAGATGGCTATATTGGCGACCTGCAAGAAGATTATCACAGTAGAGGACATTGCCAAACTCCTCTTTGAACGAGTGTGGGTACATTTTTGAATCCCATAGACCATTATATGATATTGGGATAGCAGGTTCATTAGCACATTCTGTTCAAGGCTCTGAACACTATTGGACACCAAGCCCATCAAGTTGATTGCATTCCATCCCCAGACTAATGGCCAGACAGAGGTTATCAACATGATGATAGTGCACATACTCCGCATGTACAACTCCAAGCATCCATGAACCTGGGATGAGAGTCTTCCCTACGTGAAACATGGCTATAACAGAGCTCTCCATAGCTTGACTGGTTGCAATCCCTTTCAAGTGGGTCTAGGATTTCAACCATTGTGTCGGATTGATGTTGTCATGCCTGATGCGACTACACAAACAAAATCCACACATGTACAGTCAGAGGTTGATAAAGAAACCAGGTTTATTGAATGCATCAAGTACATCTGCCAATAGGTTCACAACATCTTGGAGAAGTCTAATGCCAAGTACAAGCAATGACATGATCAACATCGGGGGCCACATAAGTTTCAGGTGGTGGACAAAGTCTGGTTGAATTTGCAGAAGAAAAAAAAAACGCCTTGTCAGAGCCCATCGGAAGATTTGACCACTCCGATATGGGTCGTACACCATCACCAAGGTTGTGGGTGACAAAGGTTTCGAGCTCAACATTCCCCCATTTCTTTCATTGCACCCAGTGTTCAATGTGGACCACCTTCAACCATACTTTCCACCATTTTTGGACACATCAGACATTGCAGAACTGCTAACACCAATAGAGCTCAACCCAAATTACATGGAGCATGACACAACTGATTAGATTATGGACACACAGATCAAGACCACTCGCAAATAGAAGATCCAACTGTATCGGGTTGTTAAAGTTGGCCAACTCCTGCACCAAAGTAAGTGGCTCACCAAGGACCAAGTTCAGCATAAGTTTCCCCATCTCATGGAGGCAACCACCGTAAAGGGGGTCCTTGCTTCATGAGGGGGGAGGACTAATTCAAGTGGATATTGGTGGTCACCAACCTATTCCACTTGGACCCCCATCGTTCTTGCTTTCAGTTTCCTTAATTGTAGCACAACTTACTATTTTTGGTAGTTTTTTCGGGTCCTTTGGAGTCGTTTTAAGGGCATAAAAGACATATGTATATCCAATTAAATGGTCTTTTTTTGACCTCCTCTTGGATATCTTCGAAACGAAGTAACATGATAGTCAAACAAAGATAATATGCCAAAGTTGTGACCCCGGAAATTTGACGTTCTAACTAATCCCAACGTGGCCTACAAGCTTTTGGTGCTTCATCTCCTAGGGTTAGGTTTTTGGATGTTTAGGCTTTCCCATTGTTTCTTAATGATAAAAAGGTCTTTGAGCCTCATTGTAACACAATTTAGAAGGTAACTAGTTTCCACATCTCTTCTCATAGATAATCTACCATCGCCTGAACTAGTTTATTTACATTCTGCATGTAACAATTTTTAGTACTTTGTTATTAATGAATTAAAGTTTTGTTTTCATTGTAGCTCTGTGTTTTTGTTAATATTTGTATTTCATTTCATTCCTGCTTAAATCCAGATTAGTTTTATTAGGGTGGTCTGCTCTTCCTCCATTTTTTTGTGCATGTCCCCAATGAGGCCGGGGTATAAGGAGTTGGGACTTGAACTGGTTTAACCCTTGTAAGACCATCCTCACCGACACCGACGACCTCCCATGGAGGAAGAAAAGAAAGATGAGGGAGCAGGAGATCCTATCAAACTGTTACTCGAAGAAGCCCTTGAGTGGTAAAGGAATGAGATGATGGACAACTTTTCCCATATCCTTCAGTGGATGTCCACCGACGACACATCTTCATCCAACAGTCACTTCGGATACGTTGTCCCCTTCAAGGTACAAGTGAACTTTGAAATCCCTATATGTGAAGGTCAAATAGATGCAGATGTTGTAATAAATGGTTGAATCTATTGGAGGCTTATTTTTCAGTCCATCGTTTCTCAGATAGGGAGAATATTAATTTTGCACTGCTTAATGTCACTCCCCATGTTAAGGACTAGTGGGAAACTTAGTGTGAGAAAAGGGTCGAGGAACCAACTCTGTTCACAGTTTCACCCACTTGGAACTCTTTCTGAGATGCTATCTGTAACACCCTCCTCCAACATTTACCCAAGTTAACCGGTCCACTAGGGTAAGCATGTGACAAGAGGCTACTACAATCTGATTCAACTCCCCATATGTAGTTAAGGAAGTGGAACCGACACAACACAACCAACCTAACCTTCTACACCTGTCACAAAACCTACATGAGCCAACCAACCCTTCTAAGTGATCAACCCCTAAGACAACTTGACACTTCATTTCCTTAGAGCCTCAGTCGCTCCCATGACATGTGCATGCATGCGACTGGGGCCCTCTAGTCGCTCTCACAGCATGGACATGCAAGCAACTTGGGTCTTTTTCAGCTAGTTCTAAGCCTACGCACTAGATTCTGTACCACTTTTTCAAGGCCAGGACTTAGGCCACTACCCAGAACTCCCTTAAACTTTCAGGAATGAAAAGTAACATCTAAACAATGATACAAATGCAAATACTTGAACAAAGACTTGGTTGGACCCCTAGTAGCCATGACTTGAATTTCGTCAAACATGTCACAAATATGCATTCTACAGGTCATAACAACATATCTTAGGATAGGGGTCTCATACTTATCTGAGAATCGTTAAGGAGCATTGTTGCCTTATCACATTAGTTGCATTATCATCTATTAGGTCATATATTCATTGTACATTAATTTATAAATCAAAACATGATGAGAGCCATATATTATCACTGTTATAAAACATGCTCATAACCAGCATATAACCAACATAAATAAAAAGGATACAACATCCATAAATGCCTCATATGAACCAATACATTTGCTCATAAAATACCAAGGAGAAATAGTTCTTATTATTGAATTATTATGCCAACCAGGTTTGGGACTTGCACGTACCACCCCACCATAGATTGGTTGAACCAAATATTTCTTTCAGCCAGTCACCACCGTGCCATATTCCAAGCATGAATGTGAGACTTATAACCAAAATCAACAAGAGCTTCCTAAGGCTACACCACCTCACCTTAATTAATGGAACCAGGCTTTACTGCAATCCCCACTAGATCACTAGGACATAAACAATAAACATACAATACCACGCTTTACTGCAATCCTCACTGGATCACTAGGCCAAAAACAAGCATGGATGCCATCGAAGCTTTCTACCTACACCATGAGGGATTTTTCCATCCCAACCTCTCAACTTTACCGTGTATCCCGCCATCACTGGTCAAGGGATTCCTAGGCCTACGAGGTCTCCACCCTTTGAGCTTTATCGTGTATCCCATCCCGAGATTCATAGGTCCAATCAAGGGTACTCACCATTGAGCTTTACCATGTATCCCACCATTCACCGGTCAAGGGATTCCTAGGCTTAATCGAGGTGTTCACATTCAAGCTTTATCATGTATCCCATCCCGAGATTCCTAGGCCTTGTGAATAATATTGGGACCACCCCACTCAGCTTCGAGTCCATTCGACAATCCAGCTCAACCACATACAAAAGAACCCACCACACCATGGCTATCTGGAAATGGAAAGGCTAGGCTGAAAAACACTGTCACACCTGGCAAAACCCATGCCCATGACAGCAAGAGAACCAATAACACACATGCATAACCATGCATGTTAAATCTAGTAAGGACTTCCTCTTTCCGTCTTAGCTTTTCTTGATCCAATGTTGAAGTGCTCCAAGAAAACTCTATGTCCAAGAGTGTGAGAGAGAGAGAATAGAGAGAGAGCTCCAAAACTTAATTGACAAAAGGTACCAATTGTTCCTCATAAGCCTTTTTATTAATGAGGCCTCTATTTTCTTCATTTTCCTCCTCACATGCAACCTGTGACCTTTCACCTTCATTTTCTCCTAATTTCCTTTATTTTCATAAATAAAATGCCAATTAATATCATTTTGCCTTTCCAAAGCCTTTGTTAATTTCCTTAGCCATTATAAACCAAATGAACATCCACAATAGGATGTCTTGCCCAACATTCATCTTGGAATAAATGTCCCATAACCATGGCTATTATTTTGCCTTTATTAACTTTTATTACATGAAACTTTCACCAAGGTTGTTATAGAACCCTCCACCTTGGGGGAACACCATCCTCAGTGTTCAATGACACCTACAATATACAAGATTTCTAAAAGAAAAACATACTCCCTATGGAGCTTTATAACTTACCTCGATGCAATATTTACAATGATCAACCTGCTGAGAATAAAACCAACAGACAACATAACTACATGATAACCATAATGACATAACACCCATATTGTTTATTGGATCTTTATAACACAGCTCGTGGCAATATTTACATCCATATACATACACATACACATACCAAAAACATCATACCAAACATATACCAAAAACACATGTCATGGACATTCGATCATTGTTGAGTCCCAAACCTGCACTTCCTTATATACCTTTTCAGCCTTCTTTTCCATTTACTTAATCCACCAAGCTATCAAATCATTGCATATTAGTCTAAAAAGAGCTTATGAAATGGTTTCCTAACTATGTTTATGACTGCTGTTTGATTTAGATTTTGTTCAAGCAGCTGCGGAAACTAGTCACTTTCTGCAGCCAGCTCAAGTTTCCGCGACCATTTCATTAAAGACTATGTTACAGGTGTCCAATGGAGAAACCAGCCACATTGGCAAGCTGCAAGTGACATGTACATGGAGCGTGTCCCCTCAGTTCAGCCAAATCACTCATAAACAGTCATGGTCAAAGACGATCAAAGGAAGGGCCAAACCAAGAGTTTTTCGGTGGCACGGCTCTGTTTTGCCCACGTGAAGGTTTGCGTGGCACGATCCTCAATTTACGGAGGTATTGGCACACCTGTAGATTAACCCGTGAACTGAATCGAGCAGCCACCACTCCATGTATTTAACTATCATGATTACCATAACGCTAGATCTCAGGCCGTGGAGATTTACGTGTCTGTTTGGCAGCGTAGAATCTAGGAATTAGTTGCAGCATTTTCACTTATAAATAACGCGTTGGTATACGCTGGATAGTTAGTTTTTGGAGATGTAATTTTCACTGTTGTTATAAGCCCACTATACTGTGCTTTACTTTGTCTTATTACTGCATTTTAATATATGAGAAGACAACATTCCTGAATTCGATTTGTGACTGAGTACTAACTGGCTGAGGTTGTAGAGGGCCCCTGTACACCAAGGGTCTGTATAGTTTCTTACTTGCTTTCATTGTGTTACTGTTTTTATAATCATTGCTTGTATATATTGCGCTGTTCTGATGTTCATAATTAACTGTTGTCCATATTTCCTTTTATGTTTTCTCATAACTGTTAGCTGATCATTACTTTTCTTACAGGTTTTTGTAGGTAGCCCGGACAAATTTACATATTTTTAATGACTACTGACATGAGATCATATTGTCCTTTCTGCTGATTTTCATTTACTAAGTTTTAATTCCAGCATTGTCATTTCTTTCAGTTTTACTTTGCTTATTTACTTTTCTGCCACTTAGATATCATATTACTCATCTGTTTATGATTTCCTTCCTATAGCCAAGCGACTCAATTAGTGAGGAATTAGAATATTACTTGATGTAGTATGATTTAATTTGCTTTCCTGCCAGTTAGAGATTAAATTACTTATGTCATTTTCAAGAATTGAAATATGAATGAGTAGTTAAATCTTAGTTTCCTTTTATGAAATTTGATTTCCTGCAATTTAGATATCATATTACTCAGCTTGTTTATGATTACTTCCTATGGCCGGAGCGAGTCGAAAGGTGAAGGGTCAGAATGTGGGTTGAAGTAGTGTGATTTAGTTTGCTTTGCTTTCAATCTTTGAGTTGCTTTGAGTTCAATTTTTATTTTCTTTTTCATACAGCAGTAAGGATACTGGGCCATCGTCACTAGTTCACTGTTTTGGTACATTTATTTCCTTTTGAGAATTGATTTCATCACAGTCAGTTTGAAACCTTCTTTTTCAAAACTTTGAAGTTTGGAAAATCATTGTAGAAATCACCATTACCATCCATACTTGAATCATTGTAGAAATCACCATTACCATCCATATTTGACTTTCAATTTCACCATCTCACATTAGGGAATCCACAAAAGATAAACCCAAAAACAAACTAAAAAAACTCAAAAACGACAAAAGACTAAGAAATCGATTATCTTGCACATACAGTGCACTTCACTTCAGCAGTTTACGACTCCCGGATTGACATTTTAAATAGCAATTTAGGACACACTAAATTGACCAAACATTTTGGCGCTGTTGCCGGGGAAGTGAAACTAGGTAGTCAATTTCTTAAAAAAAAAAAAAGAAACAAGGAAATTTCAAGGAAGGAAAATTGATAACCTCTCAAAGTATGCTCTCCTCCTGCACTTAGTGTGAACTGGAGGATCAGAAAAGAGAAAGTTATTGGTTTAATAATTTCTTGAGTATGCTCTCTTCTTACACCTAGAGTGACCTGGAAGATCAGAAAGAGAATTATTAGCCCGACTTGAAGAAAAATAAAAAAAAATGACATGCATAGAGCAAGAGATTCTAGGGGAAGGTTTTTAGCTAGGGCAAAGAGTTCGATTTTTACAACTCCATCTACTTCAAGGAATAGACAAGAGACACCTCCATCATCTCCAACTCACACTCCTAGCCTTAGGATTCCTAGAGTTCAAGAGGCAGTAGTTGAATTAGGAGACTCTCCCACACCATCCATCGAATCTGAATTAGGAAAAGATCCTTTCTTTCCTTCTACAGGGAGACACATTGTAATTGAAGAAGTAGAATCACCCGAGGAAGAAGAAGGAGAAATTCCTCCTCATTCACCATTAGTAGAGGAACCAGAGGACTCTGAAGTCTCTGAGGAAGCTATCATGATAGAGGAAGTAGTAAACTGATTTGGTAGAGGTAGAGGTAGAGGAGGAGGAGGAGGAAACAATGGAGGAGGTAGACAATGGGGGAAATAGGGATGGAGATAACTCATTCGGATTTCCTATAGTCGATGAGGATTCTCGAGCAACAACGAAAAACATTTCACCATCTGTCCTCCCAAACTTTCATGGGTTAAGAAATGAAGATCCTGAAACATTTCTATTTGAGTTTGAGGTCGTGTGTCGAACTTATGATTATCTGGAAGACTCTCAAAAACTCAAACTGTTTCCTTCAACATTGAAAGGAGCTGCTTTGAATGGTTCATGGGATTACTCACTCAATCCATTAGGACTTGGAATGATATGAAACAAACATTTTTAGATAGATACTTGGACTGTTGTATGCCCACCAATCACAAGGATGAAGTATTCAAACTGGTGCAAAGAGAGGATGAAAACTTGGAGGATTTACTTGAAAGATTCCAATACAACTTGAAAAGAGCAAAAATGAGTAACTTAGATGAGGAAACCTTGAAAGCCCTTCTATTAAAAGCCATTAGAGATGAATGGATAGATATTTTGAACATGATGGGAAAAGGAGATATATCTCAACTTCCACTTCATGATATAGCAGAGCTATGTGTCCATCTCTCAAGGGGAAAATCTAAAACCGGAAAAGGGCCTAGAGATCCTTCTCTCATTAGAGCAAACAAATCTGCAACTGGATCAGTAAGTAGGGCTGAGATTGGCAACATGCTTGATGAATTCAAAACTGATATCTTAGGGAGTCTTAGTGAGCAACTAGACACCCTTAAAATACAAAACAAGCAGAAAGCAGAAGCTGAAGCTTTGGCCATCTTTTGCCCAAAACGTAGAAAGAAACATGCTCTAAGGGAATGTCCCCTGGATGCAAAAGTTGTAGAAACGTGTGTGATTTGTTCAGAGAATCATGAGACCAAGGATTGTCCTTCAATTCCTGGGCTCAAAGCTATCTTTCAAGAAGATCCAAATACAATTGAGTCTCTCTATTTTGTTGCAAGGAGACCTTGGCAGGGACAACAAAACCAAGGGTTTAATAACTCTATGAACTTTCAACCCCCACCAAATTGGAATCCTTGGCAACAACCTTGGTCCCAACCTCAAAATCCTTTTCAATCATGGGTACAAGGTATGCAAAATCCTTATGGGAGATTTTCTCAATTTTATCAATATCCTCCATCTTTTCAAAACCAACAAGCTCCACAACTTCCAAATCAAAATCCACAACTATCATTGCCATTTCCACAACAACAACAAACTTCTCAACAGAATCCAAATTCTCAACTCTTGCTTCCATTCCAACAAAAGCCAAATCAACTTCCTTCCCAGCCATTGCCAAACCCCAACAATAAAAACCCTCAAAATGCTTACATGGTAGAAGGTCAACAATTTCCTACCTATATGATTGTTCCTCTCAATGATGTACAACTCAGATCTGGTAGAGTTTTAGATAAACCTTCTATAGATGCCCAAAAGCAAAGCATTTCTGAGGAAGATTCTCTTGAAGCCAATAAAGGTTCTGAAGCATCTCTTCAAAACCCAAGCACTCAAAAAGAAAAAGAAAAAGAATCAACCCCCACAACTCCTATAGTTGAGCAACCTGCACCTTCATCCACACCTTCTTTTCCTGAAAGACTACAAATTGACAAAGGGGTGGAAAAACAAATCTTGTTGCCTTACTATGATTTTCTAGATGAATTAAAGAATGTCTGTATCAAGATTCCCTTGTTACAATCCATTAGAGAGATTCCTATTCTAGCAAAAACAATAAAGGAGTTGAGTCTTAAAAGACCAGGAAGGAAACCAAGAGATACAAGAAGAATCCACCTGGTAGGGAAAATTGCAGACATCATGATGGGAAAAATTACTATGCAGAAGTATGTAGATCTCGGTAGTCCAATTGTCAAAACACATATCAATGGGGTAGAAATTCCAAATACTTTGATTGATTTAGGGGCTGCTATCAACATTATGAGTAGACAGACTATGGAACAACTGAAACTTCCTAATCTTCTTTTTCACCTACTTTACTGCAACTTGCAGATCGATCAATTATCAAACCAGATGGTGTATTAGAAGACATTTCGGTCTTCTTAGACTCTTGGGAATATCCAGTAGATTTCATGATTTTAACCCCCAAGAGTAATTTAGGAGGACACCCTCTCATCTTAGGAAGACCTTGGCTAGCCACAGCTGATGCTTTTATCAGTTGTAGGTTTGGGGATATGTATATTTTTTATGGTAATTCAACAAAGAAATTCAATCTGTATCCTCCAGCAAAAGCAATTACAGAAATAGGAGATAATGAGTGGGTTGATGATGAGGATACTATACAACCTGTCTTTACCATTTCTGAAATCAGTGAAGATAGTCAAATTTTGAACACATTAGAAAACTTTGAAACATCTTCAGAATATGACCACACACAATTTCAGTTAGATTCTGACATTGAGTATCTATCATCTAGACAAATGTCCCTTTTCTCTATGGAAGAGTTTGGTAGTTCCGCCATTGAGATCTTTCCAGGTAAAACATTGAATATCAACAAAAACTTGGAAAGATCACAACAAGGAGAGCTAACCAAAATCTTGAAAAAGCATTCTACTGCATTTGCATGGGAGTATACTGATATGAAAGGTATTGACCCTAAAACTTGCATTCATCACATCTACATTGAGGAAAACAGTAGACCAATCAAACAACCTCAGAGAAGGATGAATCCAAACCTTAGGGAGATAGTGAAAGAAGAGCTCCAAAAACTACTCAATGTAAACTTCATTTATCCAATTTCAGATAGTCGATGGGTTTCTCCTTTGGTTATAGTACCTAAAAAGAATGGTAAATGGAGGGTATGCATTGATAACAGCGAATTGAACAAAGCAACTTTGAAGGATCACTTTCCTTTACCCTTTATTGATCAGGTATTAGATACTTTAGCATGCAAAAAGTATTTTTCATTTTTGGATGGTTTTAGTGGCTATAATCAGATTCAGGTAGCACCTGAAGATCAAGATAAGACCAAATTTACCTGTCCATGGGGAACTTTTGCTTACCGAGTACTTCCTTTTGGATTATGTAATGCACCCGCAACATTTCAAAGGGCAGTACTAGGAATCTTTTTTGATCTAATCCATGATTGTGTAGAGGTTTATATGGATGATTTTACAGTTTATGGTAATTCATTTGAAGAGGCATTAGAGAATTTGGAAAAAGTCCTTATAAGGTGTAAAGAAACAAACCTTTCATTGAGTCATGAAAAATGCTTTATGATGTTTACTGAAGGGATTGTTTTAGGACATCATATTTTAGGGGATGGGATTAAAGTTGATAGATCAAAAGTTGAAGTCTTCTCCAAGTTGCCTATTCCAAATTGTCAGAAAGATATTAGAAGTTTCCTTGGATTTACTGGATACTATAGAAGATTTATCGAAAACTTCACCAAAATAGCATCTCCACTCTTCAAATTACTTACAAAAGACTATGAATTCAAATGGGATCCTGATTGTCAATCTGCATTTGAAACTTTGAAAACAAGAATATCTGAAGCACCCATTTTGAGAGGGCCAAATTGGAAACTTCCTTTCCATATTTCTACAGATGCTTCAGATACAGCTCTAGGAGCTGTGTTGGGTCAAAAGGATTTAGTTCCTTATGCCATTTACTACACCAGTAAAAATTTGACTCCCACCGAGTTAAACTATACATACTGTGACTGAAAAAGAGTTCTTAGCTGTTGTTCATGCAATAAATAAGTTTAGACATTATATAACAAGCTATGAAACTTTTGTCCATACTGATCATTCTGCAATTAGATATCTAATGAACAAACCTGTTACTAATGGCAGAGTTACAAGATGGCTCTTACTTTTACAAGAATTCAATATTACTGTGTTGGATAGACCAGGGAAACAAAATACAGTAGCTGATTTCTTGTCTAAAATCCAAAATACTAATGAAGATTCTCCTGTAGAGGATAAGTTTCCATATGAATATTTATTTGCAGTAACTACTAAGACTCCTTGGTATGCAGATATTGCTAACTATTTTGTTATAGGGAAGCTACCTCCACATTTATTTCCTAGTGAAAAAAGAAGAATGATTCAGGAGAGTTCGAATTATTCATGGATTTCTAATGAATTGTTTAAAACAGGGCTAGATTGTGTGATCAGAAGATGTGTTCGAGAAGATGAAATGCCTGACATCCTCAAGGCATGTCATGATGAACCATGCGGTGGACACTTTGCTGACAAAAGGACGGCCTATAAAATCCTTTCTTTAGGATATTATTGGCCTTCCCTTTTCAAAGATGCAAAACAATATGTCAGAAGGTGTGACAGCTGCCAAAGAGTTGGGAGACCGACTCTTTCAAATGAAATGCCATTACAACCACAGGTACTCATCGAACCCTTTGAAAAATGGGCTTTAGATTTCATTGGACCCATTAATCCACCATATAAACAGAAGAAGTATATATTGGTATGCACTGATTATGTCACTAAATGGGTAGAAGCCAAAGCATTGCCTTCTGCCACTGAAAATTCAGTTGTTCATTTTCTTTATGAGGATATTTTTACTCATTTTGGTGTCCCAAGAGAAATTGTGACAGATCAGGGAAGTCAATTTACATCTAACTTGATGGAGAAGCTGATGGAAGAATACAAAATCAAGCATAGAAAATCTACTCCTTACCATCCGCAAGCAAATGGCCAAGTGGAGTCTACAAACAAAGTTCTTGAGAGCATCATCACCAAAACTGTCTATCTACACAGAAGAGATTGGGCAGAGAGGCTTCCCGAAGCCTTGTGGGCCTACAGAACTACATGGAGGAATACAACATGACATTCTCCCTATGAACTTGTTTATGGGAAAGAAGTCCTGCTCCCCATTGAGTTTCAAGTCAAGACTTTCAAGATGGCAGTCCAGTTGGGGATGAATCTATCAAAAGCCCAAAAGCACAGAATGGAGCAGCTGAATGAGCTAGATGAGATCAGACAATAAGCAATTTTAAGGACTGATCTAGTTCAACATCAAAGAGCTAAGTGGCATGACAGATATATCAAAGAGAAAAATTTTCAAGAGGGAGATTGGGCGCTACTGTTTGATTCCAAGTTTAAAGACTTCAAAGGTAAATTTCAAACCCATTGGCTTGGGCCATATGAGATTGACAAAGTCTTTAACAATGGAGCGGTAAGAATCAAGACCATTGATGAATTTCAGACTCCTCTTATTGTGAATGGCCATCGATTGAAAATTTATCATAAGCCACTCTCAAAAGAAGAATTTGTCAAAATGTTCCAAGAGAATTCTGCAATAAGGCTGGTGGAGAAGAATCCTTCTTCCCCACCAGCCTAGCCTTTGTTCCTTTCAGTTAAAAAAATAAATAAATAAAAAAATTTGTATAAGCCTGAAAACCAATCATAGGTTGGCAGTCTTATACAGAAAATATAGAGTGAAAATCAGGGACACCTGACACTCTATATTTTTCAAAAAAAAAAATCTCTCCTCTCCTTCTTTTTCCATCTTCACTCCACCTCATTTGCCATTTCACTCCATCTCCATCTCATTCTCATTTTCATTTCACTTCACTTCGCTTCACTTTCATTCCATTCCACTCATTTCATTTTCATTCCATCAATAAAAGTCCCTTTCAGGACTATTTTCACTCAGTTAGTTCTTTTCTAACTATCTTTGTTCAGCTAAGTAGGTGTTGTCCCAATTTCCGCAGCTGGAAGCAGTTTCCACAGCCAGAAATAGTTTCCGTAGCCAGAAACGATTTCCGCAGCTACCACCACTATGTTTTTCAAATTCACAGTCAAAATGTTAGTGCAATAATCATGAAAATGCAAGTGTAATTGAGCAAATGCTATGAAGACATGGAGCATCTCCAAGACATCAAGGAAGAGCAGTTGGTTAAAAGCTATGAGCAAGAAATGACAAGGTTTCCAAAGGTATGAGCAATTTTTTTTATCAAATAGCAATTAAAGTCATGATTATGCATAGTTATCAAACCATAAAAGCTCTACTATGTGCAATGATTCAGTACGATAGCTCCATTACCCACTCCTATTCCACGATATTACTCCACACACCATGCATTCATTTCTTAACGGTCTCATGATTGATTTTCGGGTTTAAACTCAAGTTGACTGCACTTTCATTTACCACATGTACTCATGAGATGTGACCTATCCCATTACGGCTCCTCTCCACCTCATTTCCCGCAGCCATCCATTAAAACGTGTGATATTTCATACGCAGCCGTTAATTTAAAAATCTCGACTCCACTCCGTTCACTTACCATTCTATTAAGATCATCCTCTTCACATACACGCATTTCAACTTGTGAACTCATTTGCGGATGCTCATCCTATGTTCTGCCTGTAATCCGAAGCATTCCCGTTACCTACTACCGATTGTAGCCACTGCATTTACCATAAACCCTGCAACCGAGCTACCTGCCCTCTGCTAAAACCTCACACGCAATTGAATCCTCAGTTAGAATTCAAAATAGAGGAGGGAATGGGAAAATTACTAAGGGCAAAACCAGAAGGACCGAAATATTTAGAAGGTTACCCTGAAGCAAAAGATTTGCTGAAGAAAGCCAAATGGTTACACTTCATCCAAAAGTTTAAAGGCTATAATAAAGAGGTAACCAAAGCTTTTGCACGGTCTTTCGATGGCCAAATGGTGGAGATTGGAGACTTGAAGCTCACGGTGACTGAAACAACAGTAGCAGCTGCCACAGGCTTACCCCAGGAAGGTGAGTGATGGTTCAAAAACAAAAGCGTGGATGAACAGGCATGGAGAATTATGCTAAGAAACCCAGATATGGACACCACTGTGTTTACTAAAGGAATTCATGTTCATGCATTGAAAGAAGAATGGGCAAGTCTGCTGTTAGTAATCCAAAAATTTATCACTTGCGAAGGACGCTTTGGTTTAATGTACATGTGCCATGCTAGACTGTTGATGAATTTCTTAGAGAGTCAAACTCTTGATTTGCCTTATTTCTTACTGTTAAGTTTGAAGAAGATGAGTATTACAATCCAAAAACACATAGGCAATATAGAACCTCATTTAGATCATCATGGACTTGTAAAAATTCTCATTGAGGACCAACTAAAGAAAAACAGAGATACCTGGGAACAATTCTTGATAAGAAACTACTTTCAAGATCCATCTGAGGCCTCTGAAAGTAGTACACCAAAGACACCAAGAAAAAGTAGGAGAAAAGAAAAGAGTACCATAGTCCAAGACTCCCCTACTACAGAAACTCAAGAAGTTGGTCAAAAAGAAAAAGAGAACAGAACTAAAGACAAGAAACATAGAAAAGAGAAAGGCAAAAGAACCATCCAAGAAGTCTACCAATCACCTGAGCCATCCATAGAAGAGGATTATCAATCACTGTCAAAGAGATTAGTGCATCTTCAAGAACATGCTGCTATAGCAAAGAAAAAGGAAAAAGGGAAACAAAGTATACAAGAAAGGAGTACTAGTCCACCATACTTAAGGAGAAGCACCAGGCTAAGAGGAAAGGGGAGTAAAACACAAATAAAACGGCCCCACTTCATTGACTTGGGTGGAGAGACACCCGAGAAACCTCCAGCTGGCCGTAGTCCACCTCGTCCTCAGCCAAGTATTGAAACTAGTCCTCCACATGATGAAAGCCCTTCTCGGCCAGAGCTAGAGAGTAGTCCTCCTCCTCCACAAGATTTTGAACTCAGTCCAAGAAAGACACCTGAAGTAGATCCCAATCAATAGGAGGTATATGACTACTTGGAATCTTTAGAAAAATCAGTTGTAGGTCTGAGTACCACTCTGCCACCAGATGCACAAGTTCAGTCCTTAAAGCAGGAGGTATTTGAATTAGAGGTTCTAAACAAGCATATCAAGCAAGAAAATGAAGCACTCAAGGAGCAGAGAAAAGTAGATAAAATTATTCATGATAACGATATGCTTCATTTGGGACTATGGCAAAAGAAAAACAAGAAACTGAAGAAAAAGTGCAGGAAGTTGAGCAGAGCATTGATCAATCTCAAATTCAGATGTCTAATAAGGAAACCCAGGATGGTGGTAGCACCAAAGAAGAAGAAAAGAGGGCTAGATGTCCTAGCAGAAGCTTTAGAACATATGGATTAGAGGGGAATGACTAAATTTTGGTTGCATGAGGACATGCAACACCTTCACAGTGGGGGTATGTTGAGTCCCAAACCTGCACTTCCCTATATACCTTTTCAGACTTCTTTTCCATTTACTTAATCCACCAAGCTGTCAAATCATTGCATATTAGTCTAAAAAGAGCTTATGAAATGGTTTCCTAACTATGTTTATGACTGCTATTTGATTTAGATTTTTGTTCAAGTAGCTGCGGAAACTTGTCACTTTCCGCAGCCAGCTCAAGTTTCCGCAGCCATTTTGTTAAAGACTATGTTACAGGTGTCCAATGGAGAAACCGGCCACATGGGCAAGCTGCAAGTGACATGTACATTGAGCGTGTCCCCTCAGTTCAGCCAAATCACTCATAAACAGTCATGGTCAAAGACAGTCAAAGGAAGGGCCAAACCAAGATTTTTGCGGTGGCACGGCTCTATTTTGCCCACGTGAAGGTTTGCGTGGCACGATCCTCAATTTCCGGAGGTATTGGCACACCTGTGGATCAACCCGTTAATTGAATCGAGCAGCCACCACTCCATGGATTTAACTGTCATGATTACCATAACGCTAGATCTTAGGCCGTGGAGATTTACGTGTCTGTTTGGCAGCGTAGAATCTAGGAATTAGTTGCAGCATTTTCACTTATAAATAACGCGTTGGTATACGCTGGATAGTTAGTTTTTGAGATGTAATTTTGACTGTTGTTATAAGCCCACTGTACTGTGCTTTACTTTTTCTTATTACTGCACTTTAATATATGAGAAGACAACATTCCTGAATTCGATTTGTGACTGAGTACTGACTGGCTGAGGTTGCAGAGGGCCCCTGTACACCAAGGCTCTGTATAGTTTCTTACTTGCTTTCATTGTGTTACTATTTTTATAATCATTGCTTGTATATATTGCGCTGTTCTGATGTTCATAATTAACTGCTGTCCATATTTCCTTTTATGTTTTCTCATAACTGTTAGCTGATCAGTGCTTTTCTTACAGGTTTTTGTAGGCAGCTCGGGCAAATTTACATATTTTTAATGACTCCTGACATGAAATCATCTTGTCCTTTCTGCTGATTTTCATTTACTAAGTTTTAATTCCAGCATTGTCATTTCTTTCAGTTTTACTTTGCTTATTTACTTTTCTGCCACTTAGATATCATATTACTCATCTGTTTATGATTTCCTTCCTATAGCCAAGCGACTCAATTAGTGAGGAATCAGAATATTACTTGATGTAGTATGATTTAGTTTGCTTTCCTGCCAATTAGAGATTAAATTACTTATGTCATTTTCAAGAATTGAAATATGAATGAGTAGTTAAATCTTAGTTTCATTTTATGCAATTTGATTTCTTGCAATTTAGATATCATATTACTCAGCTTGTTTATGATTACTTCCTATAGCCGGAGCGAGTCGAAAGGTGAAGGGTCAAAATGTGGGTTGAAGTAGTGTGATTTAGTTTGCTTTGCTTTCAGACTTTGAGTTGCTTTGAGTTCAGTTTTTATTTTCTTTTTCATACAGCAGTAAGGATATTGGGCCATCGTCACTAGTTCACTGTTTTGGTACATTTATTTCCTTTTGAGAATTGATTTCATCACAGTCAGTTTGAAACCCTCTTTTTGAGAACTTTGAAGTTTGGAAAATCATTGTAGAAATCACCATTACCATCCATACTTGAATCAATATAGAAATCACCATTACCATCCATACTTGACTTTCAATTTCACCATCTCACATTAGGGAATCCACAGAAGATAAACCCAAAAACAAACTAAAAAAACTCAAAAACGACAACAGAGTAAGAAATCGGTTATCTTGCACATACAGTGCACTTCACTTCAACAGTTTATGACTCTCGGATTAACATTTTAAATAGCAATTTAGGACACACTAAATTGACCAAACAGTCATCCAGCGAATAAAGAAGGATACATAGCCCACATTTGATCCACCATATCCCATGTAATTTCATCAGGCCCAAAGTGCTTCCACTACACTTTAACCTGCTCAATTGCTCGGTTCTGGATCATGATCATCTTTCTGGGCAATATACACTGCGATTCTGACTGGAATTCTCCTTCTGGGTCCACCTGCAATACAAACTAGTCAATCACATGATCAACATCTTTAACACACTTCTTAAGCAATGACACACGAAAAATATCATGGACTTTCACTGTTGGAGGCAGTGCAAGTCAATAGGATATTGGTCCGATCCTTTCAAGTATCTTGAAAGGTCCACAAAATAAACGTGCCAGCTTGGCACATGATCCAATCCTGAAGGAAATCTTCTTGGGCTTGATACACAAGTACACCCATTCCCCAACCTAAAACTCCTTAAACATACTTTTCTAATTTGCATAACTTTTCTGTTTGTCCTGTGATGTCTTTAGATTCTTCTTGATTACTTGCATTTCCTGTTCCATCTTTGCCAACATATCTGGTCCAATCAACACCCTGTTCACTGGATCACTCCAACTGATGGGAGTATTGCAACTCTACCCATAAAGTGTCTCAAACGGACTCATCCTTAAAGACTCTTGGTAACTACAATTATAAGCAAACTCGACCAATGAAAGATACTCCTCTCATCTCCTTCGTCGGTGCATCACATACATCCTCAACATGTCCTCCAATATCTGGTTGACCCTCTTTGTCTATCCATCTGTCTGCGGGTGATAAGTTGTGTTGAAGGCCAACTCTATACCCAAACTTCCAAACAACTATTTCCATAATCTAGAAGTTAACTTATCATCATTGTGTGACACAATATTCTTCGAAACACTATGCAATCTGACCACATATCTGATGAAGACCTGTGCTACATCATTGGCTGAATAAGTGGACTTCATTGGAATGAAGTGTGCTACCTTTGTCAACCTGTCCACCACAACCATGATGGAATCATGTTGTCTAGATTTCCTTGGCAAACCTATAATGAAGTCCATGGAAATGACCTCCCATTTGCACTCTAGAATTGGAATCAGTTGCAGTAATCCACATGGGTGCTTACACTATGCCTTCACGTGCTGACAATCTAAGCATATAGCCACAAACTCTACCACATCCTTTTTCATATTTGGCCAATAATAGAAATTATTCACTACGGTCAACGTCTTCTAATAGCCTGGGTGTCCTGAATACGGTTTCGCATGAAACTCCCTCAATATAATCTTCTTGAGCTCACTATTGTCTAACACATATATCTTATCCCTAAATCTGATCAAGTCATCTGTTGAGATATCATAATCCACATCCTTTGCACCTATACCTATACTTGTACTTTGTTGTAACTTGTGCCTAAGCTCCACGTACCAATTATCCTGTTGACCTACTTGTAAGATCTGATCCTGTAGATATGTCCCATAAGAAATCATAGATGCAATGTGATTTACCTGTACCCGCTTGCTAAGAGCATCTGCAACCTTTTTTTTTTTACCCTTGATGTACCTAATCTCAAAGTCAAACTCACTGATTGTGACCAACCATATAGCTTTCTTGGAATTCAGATTCGGCTGGTCAAACAAGTATCTCAGCCCATTGTGATCACTCATCAATACAAAAGTTCTTCCAAGAAGATAGTGCCTCCACATCTTCAACGCACGAATGATCGTTGCTAACTCAAGATCATGACTTAGATAGTTTTTCTCATGCTCATTCAGTTTCTATGACTCATAGCACACTACCTGTCCCTCCTGCACAAGGACTCCACCAAGTCCTCTCTTGCAAGAATCTGTACATACCACAAACTCTTTGTCTGTATCTGTAATCTTTAACATTGGAGCATTTTTCAATAACTACTTTAACTGCTTAAAACTTGTTGCACATTCCTTTGTCCATTCAAATTTCTTACCTTGCCTCTATAGTGATGTAATATGATATGCAACCCAGGAGAAGTTCTTGATGAACCTCCTATAATAACCTACTAACCCCATTAATGATCTTACCTCTTCCATATGTCTAGGAGCTGCCCACTCCATGATAGTCCTTATCTTCTCTAGATCCATTTTTATGCCTTCCTTAGAAACAACATGTACCAAGTAATGCACCTCTATCTTAAAGAAACTACATTTAATGAGCTTAGCATACAACTGATGCTCTCTCAACAATCTCAATATTGCTACTAAATACTCGGCTTGCTCTTCCTCATTCTTAGAATATATCAAGAAGTCATAAATGAATACAATAACAAACTTGTCCATATAAGGACACAACACACTATTCATCAAGCACATAAAGGTAGCTAGAGCATTAGTCAAACCAAATGAAACTACAACAAGCTCATAATGTCCATACCTAGTCCGGAAAGTTGTCTTGTAGATGTCATCTTCTTTAATGTGTACCTGATGATATCCGAATCTCAAATCAATCTTTGAAAATACTACTACTCCCTTCAACTAATTGAACAAGTCATCTATCCTCGACAACAGATACATGCTCTTGATGGTCACCTTATTCAATTGCTGTAATAAATGCATAACCTGAGCGTACCATTCGTCTTCTTCACAAACAATATCAGTGCACCCCAAGGCAATACACTTGGCCTAATGCATCCCTTGTTAAACATTTCCTTCAACTGCAACTTCAACTCTACTAACTCTAGAGTGCTTTTCCTATAAGGTGCCTTTGATGTTGGTGTTGCCCCTGGTATCAACTCAATAGAAAAGTTTACTTCTCTGTGAGGCGACAACTTTTAAATCTCTGCTAGAAACACATCTTGAAATTACTATAAAATAGGGTACCTTCTCAATACCTTCGCATCCTCATCCTCCTTGCATTTATCACTAGAGATATGTACTGCAAATAAAACACACCCTTTTCTGTGACTGCGCTTTGCCTGCATAGTTGCCACCATCCTAACTTATGTTGCCTTCTTCTTACCATGTAAGATTCTTTTCTCTCCATGTCATCCAAGAATTCAATGGCTTTGTCATAACAATCCACATTGTTCCATTGCAGATACAACTAGTCCATACCCAACAACATACTGTATGATCCAAATGTAGGCATACCATTTAGTTCAAATGCACAAGCTCTTACCTAATGATGAACTCTCTTCTTTGTACCTATAGCCAACTGTACTAAACAAGATTTTGCATGCACTTCTTTATTCAAACCATACTTATCCACCAAGTCAAGACTAATATAGCTATAATTAGATCCAGTGCCAATCAAAATAGAAACAACTTGATCACAAAGCTTACCATCCCTCTCAATGATAGATACCTGGGGATCTGCCTGCCTATTATCTAGCGCTGCGTAGATACGAGGAGTTCTCTACTCGACATCCCCAACAGTTTGCGCCTCCTGTGCACTATAAATATGAGGTCCACCACCCTGATACTATAGAAAATATCTCTTGAGATTATCTTTACCACACATCCAACACTCCAACCATCCAATACCATCACATCTATTTTTTTTGTTGTGACCCATGTCCATGTCTAGCTATGTTGAACTTCTTGTATGGTGTATGATCTGAATTTAAACATGAACGCAACAAATTACAAATATAACCATAAATACAAAGATGCAACAAAAATAACACTTCTTTCAATTAATATCAAATAATGAAATATGCTTACAAATAGTATGGAAATGAGACTAGCTTGGCGATGGTAGCTTATCTCTGAGAAAAGATGTGGTGGCTACATGCCTCTGAACTGTGTTACAATGAGACTCAAGGGCCTTTTTTATTATTTAACAATAAGAGAAAACCCTAAACAACTAAAACCCCAACTCGAGGACATGGAACACCAAGATTTTATGGGCCCCGTTGGGTGTAGTTGGACAGCCAACTTCCCAGGGTCGTGACTTGGTCATATTATCTCCATTTGACGTGCATGATACCCTGTTGGAAAGATCTCTCCAAGGACTACGACGGAAAAGATGATTTTATCAAAAAATCACTAGTGGTATAAAAAACGTCGTTTAGGGCCTCAAAACGACTCCGGAATTTTAGGACCCGAAAAATTGCTAAAAATAGTGAACTGTGCTACAATTAAGGAAACTGAAAAACTAAAAGAGATAGTTGTGGGGGTCCAAGTGGGATAGGCAAGTGGTCACCAACATCCAATTGGATCAGTGTAACATTCTCTTTCTTTTCTGCATTATGAGGCCTTTTTCTTTTCGGTTTCCATTTACCTTTAGATTTGTCTTTCCCTTTCCAACCTTGCTAAGATTTTGTCTTACGTTTTGAATACTCATAATAGTGCTTCAATTTCCCAATAAATTCCTGTAATGACTGAGGCTCATCATACTCAATCCAATCCTTAAATGCTAATGGAAATCCACTAGCAAATCTTTGAACTTTATTCTTTTCATCTTTAATATATGGTACATACCTCAATAGCTCTAGGAACTTAGTTGTATACTCCTCATCTATCATCAATCCCATTTTAGCACATAGAATTGCTTGGATTTGTTGTCGTAGTACCTTTCCAACAAGTAATTCTTTATGAAGAGTCTCTTGAGTTCATGCCGACTCAACTCTTCTATCCTAATGTCTCTGGCCCACTTCACAACTTCCCACTAGACGTCTGATTTACCTTTTAGGCTGAAGATAGTTACTTTGGCCTTCATATTATTTGTGTAATTATGCAACTCAAAGAACTTTTTCATCCCAAGTAACCAAGCCTTTGCATCCTCCAACTTCTTTAAATCTACATCTAAGGTAGGTGGCTTAGCTTTCTTAAACTCACCTGGAAAATATCCCCTATCACTCCTCCTGTAAGGATGATAACATTGACGATCATAGTTCTTGTTGGAACCAGAACTAAAATAGTACTTGTCCATCACCTCTCTGGTCTAGAGTATCCAAGAACCTACCATATCTAACTGTGTCATCCCTATCTGACCTGTGCCCACCATGATATCTACTGCCATATGCCCCATTAGTCTTATTCTCCTATCCATGGCTGATCCAAAGTGGTCCCTGTCTTTGCAAGTCTAACAAACTCTGAAGGATTACTACATTGACTTATGCCTATTTCTCCTGTTCTTGCATGATTTCGTTATTATTTTCTTTACAACTCCTTAATTCTTCCTTCAAGCTTCTCAATGTGTCTGCTAAATCAAAAGAATGCCCAACACCGCACTGCTCATCTGATCCATAGGGAGAGTCTCAGGAATTGTAGTTTACAATATTGCTAGTCATATTTGTTGTTTTCTTCTTACAAAGCATACCATGTCATCTAAATGAACCAAAATATAAACATAATCAACATACCTCTGTATAGTTCGAGGAGGATATCTCATCTGTAAGATTAACCAAATTAGCACAATACATGTATAAACATAATCATAACAACATATATAAATCATCCTAACCATAGTCCAATCATCAATGCATGGCCATATCAACCACACATCATGACCTCATGCATGACAACTACACCCATATCAATGTATTCATAATCAACATATGGACAACATGCATGCATACACGATACATACAAATACTTACATGCATAACTAGTGTGTAACGCTCGATACTCATGCTAAACACATCCAACAATACACCATCCACTTTCACATGACGACATCATTGCAACCATGAACAACACCATGCATATGCAACAAGCACATAGACCACAAGTATAAGTAGCACATATGCAATCGACATGAATGTATGACCAACACACACCGCCATCCAGTCCAAGGGGTGAACCATGCTATGATACCACTCTGTAACACCCTCCTCCCACATTCGCCCAAGTTAACTGGCCCACTGGGGTAAACATGTGACAAGAGGCTACTACAATCTAATTCAACTCCCCATATGCAGTTAAGGAAGTGGAACCAATACAAAATAACCAACCTAACCTTCTACACTTGTCACAGAACCTACAGTAGCCAAGAAATCCTTCCAAGTGATTGAGACAACTTGACACTTCACTACCCTAGAGACTCAGTTGCTCCCATGACATGGGAATGCATGCGACTAGGGCCCTCCAGTTGCTCTCAAAGCATGGGCATGCAAGCGACTGGGGTCTTTTTCAACTAGTTCTGAGTCCGCGACCCTGGATTTTGTGCCACTTTTTTAGGGCCAAGACTCAGGCCATTGCCTAGAAATCCATGAAGCTTTCAGGAATGAAAAGTAACATCAAAATAATGATAAAAATGCAAATACTTGAACAAAGACTTGGTTGGACCCCTACTATCCATGACAGACATTTCATCAAATGGGTCACAAATATGCATTCTAAAGGTCATAACAATAAATTTGAGGATAGGGATCTCATACTTATCTGAGAATCGCTAAGGACCATTGATGCCTTATCATATTAATACACTATCATCTATTAGGTCATATATTCATTGTACATTAATTTACAAATCAAAACATGATGAGATCCATACATCATCATTGTCATAAAACATGCTCATAACCAACATATAACCAAAAAAAACAACAAGGATACATCAGCCATAAATGCCTCATATGAACCAGTACATTTTCTCATAAAATACCAAGGAGAAATAGTTCTTATTAATGAATGATTAGGCCAACTAGGTTCGGGACTTCCACGTAACAACTGACCATAGGTTGACTGAACCAAATCTTTCTTTCAGAAAATCACCCCCATGCCATATTCCAATCATGAATGTGGGACTTATAACCAAAATCAAGTAGGGCTTCTTGAGGCTACACCACCTCACGCTCAACAATAGAACCATGCTTTACTGTAATCCCCACCGGATCACTAGGCCAAAAATAATCATGGATGTCATTGGATCTCTCCACCTACACCGTGAGGGATTTGTCGATACCAACCTCTCGGATTTACCATGTATCCCACCATTACTATTCAAGGATTCCTAGGCCTACGATGTCTCCACCCTCTCAGCTTTACCATGTATCCCATCTCAGAATTCCTAGGCCCAATCAAGGGTACTAACCATTGAGCTTTACTGTGTATTCCGTCATTCACTGGTTAAGGGATTCCTAGGCTCAATCAAGGTGTTCACATTCAAGCTTTACCGTGTATCCGATCCTAGGATTCCTAGGCCTTGTGAATAATCCTGGGACCACCCCACTCAGCTTTGAGCTCATTCGACAATCCATCTCAACCACATACAAAAGAACCCACCACATCATGGCTATCTTGAAATGGAAAGGCTAGGCTGAAAAACACTGTCACACCTAGAAAAACCCATTCCCATGATAACAAGAGAACTAAGAACACACATGCATAACCATGCATGCTAAATCTAGTAAGGAAATCACACATGCAAATCGATACCTGCAAATAATCTCACTGTAGCTACTAGATCCTGCTCTTCCTTGCTTGATCTTTGTTTCCTCTTGCCTTCTTTGCTTTTCTTGATCCAATGTTGAAGTGCTCCAAGAAAAATCTAAGTGTCCAAGAGTGTGTGAGAGAGAGAATAGAGAGAGAGCTCCAAAACTAAACTGACAAAAGGTACCAACTAATCCTCATAAGCCTTTTTATTAATGAGGCCTCTATTTTCTTCATTTTCCATTATTTTCCTTCATTTTCCTCCTCACATGCAACCTGTGACCTTTCACCTTCCTTTTCTCCTAATTTCCTTTATTTTCATAAATAAAATGTCAATTAATGCCATTGTGTCTTTCCAATGCCTTTTCCAATTTCCTTAGCCATAATAAACCAAATGAACACCCACACTAGGATACCTTGCCCAACATTTAGCTTGGAATAAGTGTCCCATAACCGTGATTATTATTTCTCCCTTATTAAATTTTATTACATGGAATTTTCACTAGGGTTGTTACGCTGTCAAGGAACAATATTTCCACGTGGGGAGCTATGAGGACAAATACATATAATGCACCACACTACATCAACAAAGGGAACAAGATGTGCATGAATTCACAAATATTTTTCATACTCTACGCACAAAGTTGGGTATCAAAGACTGTGAGCGACATTTGTTGCTCAAGTATTATGGTTGTCTACACAAATACATTCAGGAAGAAATGGATTTCCTAGACATCGCCTTGCTTAGTGCAGCATATAGATATGTTGCCAAGATTGAATTAAAAATTAAGCAGAAGAAGCGAGACTTTGAATTCATGAATCTAAAGTAGGGAAAAGGTGCCCCCAAATAACAAAACAAAGGAAAAATCCAAGACAGGGTCACCCAGGACAACCCATCGAAGCTGAAAGCAAAGAAAAACACCATGTATACGAAGGACACGGGGGAGTGGTGTGAGTTCCATAAGAGCTCCACTCACCACACATGTGAGTGTCATGCCAAGCAGTCACTAGTGGTTGAGTTGAAGGCTTCAGAGTTGGATGCGTGTTCTGACTTGGAGTCAGACCCTGACATGTGGAATGACAAAGGGAAGCATATTGTTGATGCGGAGCCCAATGCCACCGTTGCCACCACCAAGGTCCAAAAGACTGAGCCTGAAGACCTAGAGGAAGGGAAGTGTCTCTTCCACTCACAGATGTGGGTAAAGGGGTCGTCGTTGCATTTCATTGTTGACAACATGAGCCAAAAGAACCTCATATTAACAAGAGTCGTTGAGCAATTAGGTCAACCAACCACACTACACCCACAACCATAAATCATCGGGTGGCACCACCAAGGTCTTTGCATCAACTAGCAATGTCACCTTCCCTACAACATCAAACCCTTCACAAATGAGGTATTGTGTGACGTTGCTCCACTTGAAGTTTGTGATGTATTATTAGGCCAACCATACTTGTGGAAGCGTCATGATGTGTATGAGTCTAGGCCTAACAAGGTTATTATTACTTTGGGAAATAAGTTATATAGGATACCAGAGGGAGTCGCGCCTACCATAATCTCTCTGATCTTTGCTAAGAAATGATGTAATGTCATCTCCCAGACTTGAAAATTTGTTTTCTTTATGATTCGATATTAAATTAGGGGAAGATCATGGCGACATCCATGGCCCCTAGGAAGGGTTCCTTCACGCAACGAAAGCAGGTGAATAAGGTCATGGAAGAATACAGGGACATATTCTCTTCACCCACAAGGGTACCCTTGCACTATCAGGTTAAGCATTTGATTGATCTGATTCCTTTTGATGTAGGAAAGTGTTCCCTCTGCGGACAGAGGCAACCCCTCTAGCCTAGAGTGGGTCTAGTCGCAGAAAAGACAAATCAACAATTGATTTCCTTAAACAGTCGTCGTTGGAGGCTACCTCAAACCGGTGGTTGGTGGAGTTCTGTTGCACTGCTCCAGCTTCCGTTTCCTTCTCCCTAACGAGTAATTAACCTGAAACAATACAAGGAAAATAACAAAGCACGTAACCGGGAAAAAACAATGATCTATTTACTCACAAAGTCAAGAAGTCATGAGCTATTAAGTAAATTACATACAAGACATAGGAAAATATCATTGATTGTATTAATAATGAATCAAGAGCAAGTTTACAACCAAGTCTTGACGTTGCAAGCCTTCTCGGAGGGTCTAGCCAGTATGTTTCTCAAGCATTCACTCTTCAAGGATAAGTCTCCCAACATACTATGTCTCTCTCTCTCACTCATAAGCTTTAAAACAAAGTTAAGAGCACTCCACAACCTTCCACAAGCTATCAACAATCCCACACTTGTCACACCCACACCAGCTATCTATCAAACTCAAAAGCACTAGCAGCATTGCCCAACCAAAAGAACTAGCATATCATAGCAAAGGTGAGTGCTTTAATAGGAGAAGGAGTCTCCATGAAATGAGGGAGGAGGAGCTCATCCTCAAGGAAGGTAGCACAAATGACGGAACTACCATACCAGAGGGGGAAGGGCGACCCAAATTATCCCAACAACCAGGTCTGGAGACATCCAGAAGGCCGAATATTGGAATGAATTCGCCCAATCTAGATCATCGCGAGCCTTAAACTAATTCTCCGTGACGGCATCGCTAGGAGACAATGCACGCAGACCCATCGTCGCTATATATAACTCATAACCTCACGCCGAGTATAGAAATCCGACCGTCGCTGGAAATAGGTGTACACCTGCTACGGAGTGGCAATGAGACCATTATGGACAAGGGATCATTGTGTATATTAAGGATTTACTCGTGACGAGGCAGAAACTTAGCGAATGAGGGTCAATTTGCAACATCAAAGAGCATTTGTTTAATCTCCTTAGATCAATGGGAAGACATGAACATGTTTATTTGACCCATGACATAGCAGAGGGACTGAGATGAGGATAGTGGCAAATTACTGTGTAACAGATGCCCCCTAAAGCATGAAGCCTGAGAGAGTGGGTGTTGTTGGGAAAAGTATCCAATTCAGAATGCCCCTATCCCACTCTAAGGTGTGATAGTGCCTTAGCAACAAACAAGGTAAACTAACTGAGTATTCTTCTTTATGAAATGTAAATGAGGAAGAAGGATGTAACTAACCTGTGTCTTCCGCTAGTTTGTTGATCCAAATCACTCCTCTCTTCAGTAGCTCCCAGCTTCTTGCTCCTTCACCGGCCCAGCTTCACCGAATTCCTGCAAGATCACAAGAGAGAGAAACTACACAAAGATACAGATATACATTCATAAAAAGCTCAAGATCAAATTAAGCTAAACATGTAAGCATAACAAAACATCATTGGTACACATCATGTAGGAGAAACTCAAATAGTTTATTGATAGAATAAGAAAGTCCAAGAGGAGATACAACCAAGTGAGTTCCGATCCAGCATCTACCTCCCAGCAAAGGAATCCCTTCCTCTCCTCCAACAAAGCATAAATCACCCAATGTACTAATCTCAATCTCAAACCAACAACAATTCTCTGCAAAGTACAAAATTCCAGCCTCTGAATTGATCCTGAATTTACCGTTTTTGAGTTGTTTTTGGTGGAGAACTTCTGGGAGAAGCTGTCATTGGTTGACCTTGTTCCTTTAGGGGCAGGAACAACTCTTTTAGGGACTTTGGATCCCTTGGGTTATGGACATTTCATGCTCAATGTTGTAAGGCACGAAAATGTCTATAACAGATGCCCCCTAAAGTGTGAGGCCGTTTATCGGGTGAAATGCTTTATTAGGAGGATCCGAAGTTCTTCCAATGCTGGGAGGAGACCTGTAATAAGATACAATACAATACATTATTTTTCATACTATTTTCATGATCTAGCTGAGGCGGGCATTCCCATGCTTAGCTTTATAAATTCATTTTTCTGTACATAGAACAAACAATCGTCTGATGGTAGATTGATGATTTTGATGAAATCATCATCCTTTTGGTAGGATGATTATCTGCTGCAATGCTGTACATGTCAATGTCTTTATTTTTCCTGAATATATATCGCAGCCCGGATGGATGAAACTAGATCCGGGGTCTTCAATCTCGTCCGATCTTCACTCTAAGTACAAGTCGATCCATGTGAGAAATGTTTTGAAGTCGAACATGGAAAGACATCGCTTGATTACCGGTCAATGATGTAAACCGTTAACAAGCGCGAGAGGAATCACCGATAATGATAATGACCCTCAAGGTACTGCAGTACAATTCACGCGGTGTGAATAAAGGACTTGGCGTCGAACACCACGCAAAATCTTTCGGTCGAAGGTCATTGATGTATACCTGTCGCCGGAAGCGAGAAACTTGCCATTGAGGCATGCAAGCTTCAAAGTACTGAAGGGGTTGTTCCTAGATCAACTTCTTGGATAATGAGCTGATGTCGACAAGAAGCGATCCGTCAAAGGAGGGCCTTGATGTATCCCACATCAGTGACACGGAACGGAGCAAATGATTTTGATGGAGGTGAAAACGATCTGATGATATATAGTTCAGGGTGGCGGTCATGAAAAGAATGAAGGATAATGTATGGTAGTGGATGGGACACGGTTGACTTCTCTGGATGACTTCTCTTGAACATATCGGCGACACTTATGTGATGGATTGGTAGCATTTACCCCAAAGATGGATGGTATGGAGAGACCATGGTGATGTGACCAGTGAATGAAATAACCCAACCCGACTCAGGCATGGTGTGGAAGTGTCATGTTCAAGAGCGACTTGCTACCAATAAAGTTCTTTGAGTTTCTTCCCAATTTTTCCCCAGTCATTGCTGACTAGTACCTCTTATTTTTGTCAAGCTTGAGGAGGATAACATATGCTTGTTCTATAATTTGCCCTTCGGGCAAACCCATCGCTATGTTTTAACGAGCCTAGCGATAGTGAAACTCGTTCTCGTCTAAAGACAAGTTTGTCGCTATTTATGTTTTTTAACAAGTTTAACGACAAAGATAACTCGGTCCCTTTTCATTTTTAGAGAGTCTAAAAAGGTACGTAAAGATAACTCCAAAGGTCCTTTTTCGTCATCTAATCCCTTAAGTCCGAAAAAGTATAAAACAATACAGAAGGGATGAATTTTCGATAGTTTTAACGAGCCGAACAAAACAAGCGCTCGATCTTTTTGTGTAATAATCCCTCAGGTCCAAAAAGATTAAAATCTAGAGGAGGGATAGCACTTCCGGTTGCTTTAACGAGCTGGAAGGCCAAAACTCGGCAATCTTTTCATATTTTACGAGTCAGATGAAAAGAGCTTAAAGAAGACTCGTTTTTTGAGGAACGAGTGATAAAACGGGTTAGCAGCTGATTCCAGGTAAGGGTTGGAATTTTCCAATCACGGCAGTGTCACAAGGATGGCTAGTGAAATCACTCTTTGCAGCTGTTCCTCAAAATGGGTAAACAATCAAATGGAGGTGAATGATCGGCCAATGGAAAAGTGGAGGTGACGGTGCAAACACGACCAAGGCTTTAATGGCTGATAATGTTACATTCACGGTGGTTATTTACCGGACGAGCTTAAACGTGGGTCGAAACACTCGCTCGATCTTATGTTTATTTTTTTTAACGAGCATGAACTATGTGCTAAAACTGCTCGATCTTATGTTTATTTTTTAACGAGCATGAACTATGTGCTAAAACTGCTCGATTATCCAGTCATATGATAAGAATGTCTCATGTAAGATCCCATTTTTTATGGAGCTTGCACCTTACAAAGCTATGCCCCGCATCCTTTCTTTATGCAAGTTCAGAAACGACTAATCCTACGAGTTTAAAGGGTTAGACCTACAGGTTTAAAGGGAGGACCTAAAAATTAAAAAAAAAAAAAATAGCCGCCCCTTGCTTGCACTCCAAAAGGGTTGCATGCCCCCAGGTATAAAACAGAGTTTCAAGGTTACCCCTACTTTAGTCCGATAAAACATTTGTTTCAGCAAGAGAGGCCTACCTCTTATAGGTCACCCAAAGATTGTTCTATTAATCTTTCAAACAAAACACTTCTTCGGCAATGTCTACCGAGATAGACAAAGGTGATTGACTCAGTTCTGTCAACTCACATAACTTTGACAAGAGAATCTTATTCTAGAATAACCCCACTTCTAAGACGGACGGGGTACAGACTAGTCATATTCTCCCGCGAAAACCTACCCTATACCCAAAGTTTTCCTGCCGAAGCAGACCAGGACGCATGCCCCCTGGGTTCCAGTCATATCCTTCCGAATTACTCGCGCTCATCGGGGGGACGGACCGTGGGTTGAGACATTTCTTGCGTGAAGAGACCGTTTAGGGATGGTATATGACTATTTGCGATGCGTGATCCGGGAAATGAAAGTTGGTCCACGAGCTTGACCACTCTTCCTTCGTGCGGAAAACACATTACTCTAAAGAGTGAGGAGATGATGGCTCCCAAGCAATATATATAGTCTCGTCCAAGGAGTAGGTTATAATCCAAGGGTCCTTGAACGACCATCACGTTCATTTGAACGGTCTTCCCTTTCAATGTGATAGGCACATTGGGGAGGATCCCTAAAGGTCGACTGGTTCCTTTATCAAAGCCTGTCAGATTTCTCATTTCAGGCAAAAGCGCTAGCGAACCAAGCGCTTTCCAAGCAGTAGAGGAAAGGATACTCACAGATGCCCCCTCATCAATGATGGTGCCAGCCATGACCATTCTGTATATTTGGACGATAATTCTGAATGGTATGCTTGCTGGCAAACGGGGTCTGCCTAGTTGGTTCCAGTCGAAGGAGACAACTAGGTTGCTTGGTGGTGGGACCGAGTAGACGGCCGGGTATCGCTCTGACGAACTTCCTTCCTGCGATAAAGGAATGGGGGGATTGCCCCCGTGCTCGTCGGAGTCTATGTTGATGAAGAGAATTTTGATGGTGTCATCTTTATCCTCTTCAGTGACTGTATCATTCGAAGACAAAACCTCTGAAGGCAAGACCGGGTCAACTGCCGCCTCGACCTTTTGACTTTTGTCGGGTATGGATTCATCTGGTTCATCTTCAATGACCGGCGCTTCAGCTGACCACTTGAGCGGGCCAACTGGATTTTCAACTAACGAAGGACTCGGCAAGAGTTTTTTATATCCAGGAGGAAGTCGTAACGGTGAAACTGGACGATCATCCAAAACTCTTTTCGCTTCGTCTAAGAAGGGACAACGGTGGATGGCATGATTGCCTTCGCACAGTCTACAGGGAGATCTAGCTCTCCCTTTTTGTCCAAGGAATTCACTTTCGCTAGTTGACGGTGTGCATTCAACATGGCTATCAGAGGTTGATGCCACCGGATTGTGCAAACGGGGAGACCAGTCCCTTAGTATCCGAGGGATGCAGGGACAATCTCTGTGGAAATGGTCTCCCTTGCATATGACACATGGCGATTTAGGCCTAGTCAGTGCTGTGTGTGGATTTTTCTCAGACGACACTTGTTTGCCCCCAGCCGCTTTTGGCTCCTTCTTCTTCTTCTCTTTCTTCTTCTTTTCCTTCTTCTCCTTAGGAACTTGGTTTTTTGTTTTACCAGTTCCGTCAAGTGAAGAGGAAGGAGGAGAGGAAGAATTAGAGGAAGTAGAAGGCTGGTGGGTAACTCTGGACTGGTCTAACTGTTGATTCGACTGTTCAGGAATAGTGGTGTTCTAAACGACATTGGTTGAGAAGAGCCAGACCGGCAAGCCAATTGTCAGTCCTGGAAGTGACAATGTGGCCATATGGGGCGCACCAACATCTCCCCAAGAGGAGAAGGGACTAGGATTTCCACCAAGGGGAATTCCTTGGTTGGTGGGCTCCATTTTCTCAACCTAAAGATCAACGCAGGAAAAAGGGGTTGATTGTTCCGTTTAAAATAAATTTTAACGACGCTTTAGAAACAACTTGCTTTTTCAATTTTAAAGAGTCGAGAAAAAGCTAAAGATGACTCTAGTCGCCTTCGATGTTTTAACGAACCCGAAGTGACAAATGCTCGGATGGACTTTTTCCGTTATAGAGTCTAAAAAAGGCAAAAAGGAACTGCTCTGGAGTTCTAGGTAGAGGGTGTGCCAAACTTTTCGCAAAACCGCAGAATACTTTTTAAGGTACGGGCGGTCAATCTTCCCGAATGCTGTGTTCAGTGCATTGCGATCAGTAGGGCGGCTGACACAGCTTCCTAAGGATAAAGGTTTTATGCCTATAGGGGTCTCCCAATATATACTCGACGGTACGTGGGAGCACAATCCTTACTGGCGCTATCGTTTCTCAGGAGGAATCACCCAACCATCAGCGAGATCGACAGTCACCAGGTTTTACAACGTCGGAACACGTCTCTAGCCTAGACCTCTATGTTGTGCGTTAAGTTACAAAGCGTTGTTAAGTTCATTCAATTTATTTTAGGTTGATCTTTCTTAGAAGTTTGCCTTTTTTGATCACCACGAGATGTATGATACAATTCCTAAATGCAGTCTAAAGATGATAAGCAAGCTTTTATATCTTTTCAATAATGAAAATCCTAGCTACAAGGGGAAAATAAAGACACAATATTTTCTCAAAGAGCATAGAGCACACTGTAAATGCACTTTTCCTAAATCAAAGCATGCAAACTATCAAAATGCAAATGCACATATGCATGTATTTGTTTTCGCTTTCTTAATATTGATGCCTAAAAAGAAAGCTGTTGTACAAATTTGAATTCGATTTCAAGTGAAAACATAAACAAGTTTCTTTTTGAAAACAAAAAGACGATTACGACACTTTATGATTTTGAAGTAAACACTTGTTTCGACACTAGAAATGCATAAATTCAAACCAAAAGACAAAAGTAAAAGCGTAATCAACTGTGAACAGCAAACAAACTCACTCCTAAGATCAAAACGACACTTACGACAGGTCTAGATCTAAGGGCGACAATATGACTAGTTTACTTTTGTAATGGGAAACTGCAAATGATGTAACAAATACACAAAGAAAAAATACAGTTTCTTTATACAACTGAGGCGAAATTGAGGCAAAGAAAAGGGGTTTCAGATAGGTACACTGACTGATAACAGGCTGCAAAAAACAGAGATAAAACTGAGCAAAAGGAAGCAGGGAACCACAGCTGCACAAGGCAAGGGCTGATCAGCGCACCCTCAGCACAGAGAAACTGAACTTCAGTGCAGGTATCCTTCACGGGACCTGCATTGAAATGCAAAACCTCTTCACAGAGTCTGCGTTGAAGCAGAAACGAGAATTGTCTCTGGGTTCTAGGTCACAGTTTGCAGTTTAATCTACAGTTTTTGGCCGGATAAAAGCTATCAATTAGGTACAATTAGGAGGATGATTTAAAGGAAGACTAAGATCTATCACAAAGGGCTGTTAGAGCACTTGTGGATCAGTTTGTTCAGATCATAAAAATAGGCCCAGTGAATGGACTAGAGTAAAAGATCTCTACTTTGCATTTGAAAATGGCAAATGCATTTCGATTCGGCACTCCTGAGTTTATGAGAAGAACAACAATAGAAACACAAATAAACTAACAAGATACGATCCCCAGCGGAGTCGCCAATTTGTTGTTGGGAAAAGCATCCAATTTGGAATGCCCCTATCCCACTCTAAGGTGTGATAGTGCCTTAGCAACAAACAAGGTAAACTAACTGAGTATTCTTCTTTATGAAATGTAAATGAGGAAGAAGGATGTAACTAACCTGTGTCTTCCGCTAGTTTGTCGATCCAAATCACTCCTCTCTTCAGTAGCTCCCAGCTTCTTGCTCCTTCACCGGCCCAGCTTCACCGAATTCCTGCAAGATCACAAGAGAGAGAAACTACACAAAGATACAAATATACGTTCATAAAAAGATCAAGATCAGATTAAGCTAAACATGTAAGCATAACAAAACATCATTGGTACACATCATGTAGGAGAAACTCAAATAGTTTATTGATAGAATAAGAAAGTCCAAGAGGAGATACAACCAAGTGAGTTCCAATCCAGCATCTACCTCCCAGCAAAGGAATCCCTTCCTCTCCTCCAACAAAGCATAAATCACCCAATGTACTAATCTCAATCTCAAACCAACAACAATTCTCTGCAAAGTACAAAATTCCAGCCTCTGAATTGATCCTGAATTGACTGTTTTTGAGTTGTTTTTGGTGGAGAACTTCTAGGAGAAGTTGTCATTGGTTGACCTTGTTCCTTTAGGGGCAAGAACAACTCTTTTAGGGACTTTGGATCCCTTGGATTATGGACATTTCATGCTCAATGTTGTAAGGCACAAAAATGTCTATAACAGTGGGAAGGGTGAAATGCTTTACGAAACTGTATGAACTGGAAAACCGCCTCCAAGATCCTGTAGGTGCAAGTACAACTGATATCTGTGATAGTGAAATACATATAGTCTAGGTATGGGCGCAGCCATCCAGAAGACATATGAAACTAGGTCTGTGGTATGGACGCAACCACCCAGTTGATAAGACCATAATAATGACAAAGGTATGGTCGCAGCCATCCATGAAGACTTAGGCATGGTCGCAGCCATCCATCAAAGAGTCATATATGTAATCACGAACCAATCCACACAGCTCGAACATATGCAATCTTAGTTCGGGTCTTGAAACCCAACCGATCATAGTACAAATTCTAGCATGTGAACAGATGTGCTGAAGTCGAACATGATAGGAAGTCGCTTGATTACCGGTCAATGATGAAAACCGTTAACAAGCGTGAGAGAAATCACCAATAATGTCAATGGCTCTCAAGGTACTGTCCAGTACAATCCACTAAGTGTGAAAAATGAGCTGAAGTCAAACACTCGTGGAATCACTGATCGAAGACCAATGATGAAAGTCTGTCGTCAGGCGCAAAGAACTTGCCATTGAGGCATGCAAGTTCCAAGGTACTGAAGGGGATCTCTAGATCAATCTCCTGGATAATGAGTTGGTGTCGAAAGGAGACGACCCATCGCAGGAGGACCATAATGTTTCCCCCATCAATGAGATGAGATAAGGAACAAGTGGTAGATGGTGAGACAGCATATCAGAGGAGGAGGTAAGGGTGTAAACTGCAGAAAGATTATACTCTTGAACATATTGGCGACACGACTCCGGAATGTGGCAACATTTTGGTACCAAGGGATCAGAGGTTTGATGGAGACAACTTAGATTAGATGGAATGAGGCAAAATGACAACCCAAAACCCCGGAAGGCCAAGTGATGATGTGTGGATATCCCAACCCAACAAGAAGCAAGAGTGTCAATGTTCAAGAGTGACTAGCTGCCGCAGATAACCAATGATGACTTCCAAATTTTCCCCCACCATTGCTGGCGAGTATCCCAATAATTTTTGAAAACAAGCTTGAAGGGGATAGCATATGCTTATAATATAAGTTCGACCTTCGGTCGAATCCAACCTAGTGATAGATTAACGAGCCCCAGGGAGGAGAAGCTTGAGTCTTGTCATGGTGACGAGTCCAATGTCGTCAGGGTTTAACGAGTCCGACACAGGTAAAACTTGGAGTCTTTTTCATGTTTAGAGAGTTTGAAAAAGACACGGAAAAGAAAACTCCAGGGGGCTCCTTTTTTGTAAATTTGTGTCCCTCGAGCCCGAAAAAGTATAAAACAATACTCGAGAGAACCGCTTGACCATTATGATCAAGTAGTACTTTTTGTAATTAGTGGCCTCGATCCGAAAGAGTAGAAAAGCGATTGAAGACACGCCGTTTCATAACCAATATCGAACTTGAAACGACAAAAGTCCGGCAATGTTTTCACATTTATACTGTCGGAAAAGAGCTCAAAGTGGACCGCCTATTATTTCGTTTAACGAGTCAAAAGAAATAACTCGGCCATATTTTCATCTTTTAAGTCGGAAAAGAGCTTAAGGAGGACCTTGCGGAAAATACGGGCCAAGTGTGTACGGATTATAACATGGGCCAACCATCTCTATTTCTGCACACAACATTACACCATAGGATCTATTTGACATAAACAAATTATACATGCGGAAATTAGGTCAAAACTCAAAAACCTAATTAAAAACCCAACATAAATGAAAAAACCCAACACCCTATAGTGTAAAATTCTAATTTCTCTAAAAAACACTATAAAAGGAGGGTATGGTAATTTTATTTTTACATTTACATTGTGAGTTTTTACCTTTTGCATTTTGGAGTGCAAAAATGAGTGGATTTCCGAGCTCGATTCCGGCATCAACAATGCACAGTTTCACCCGAGACTTTCTCCAAGTAAGTAAACTTCCCCTTGCGGTGCATTTCAGTGGTTTTTCATTCAATTTGGTGTTAGGTAGGTGGTTCTAAGTGGATTTTCAAATCCAAATCCGCCTCTTGGTCATCGCGGAAGATTCGCTCAGGTTAGCGACGATCGAGCGTGGTAACACATACCACCATCAGGATCGTCACGAGAGATAGATGTACTCTCGCGACGATCTCGGGAAAAATGAACTGTTGAGCTTGAGCCGTCGCCGCTATTTGGAAAACAACCATGATGGTGCTGTGAAGTTGAAATTTTTAATAATTTGTGGATTTAATCTCATGAAAAGGGTTCTAATCCATTTTTCCTTTGACGCAGGGCAATATGGCATTTGTATGGCAAGAAAGAACTCATGATATCAACGACGAACAAGCGTTTAACGATCCCAGGTGCCGAAGAGCTTTACTTGAATGTGGATTATTAAAATTCTTCCTCACTCCACATCTTTGAGCACAACCTGACTTATTAGAGTTATTAATTCGCTCTTGGAACCTGACGGATGGGAAGTTTGTCATCCTGGGCAAAGACATTGAGTTTGATGCTACAGATATATATTTCCTAACTGGGTTGTCTCGCCGCGGTGAGAGGCCGATCTTAGAGGGCCAACGAGTCACTAGACATGTTGATAGCATGGGTGTGCCTAGGGGCACGCAAATCAAACTCTAGCGGGAAATTACAGATCTCGACAGTAGAAGACTTGACTCTCTGCTCGGTTTTATTCATGGTGATGAGGGCAGCAGGCTCTCAAGACCAACACGAGGCAACAAAGACTCACCTTTGGTTAGCTCTTGATTGCCTTAACCCAACCATGTACAACTGGGCTGAAGCAATGACCAGTAACATGAAGAGGCAGCTCATAAAGTGTCGTCGCGAGGAGGAAAAGCAGTTAGGATACGGGTCTATTTTGATCCCGCTCATGCTGGAGCGAGTGTCGTTGCTTCAGTTACAGGACATGGACTTAGACAAACCTAGACCGCGGGAGACCCGGATCACTCGTTGTGCACATGTTATGCTGCGAGGGGGTGGTGGTCGACCAATATCATGGGGGACGCTATTCCGAGAGTGGCTAGATTGCCAGACGGTCTTTGTCGAGGGCTGGCCATATGTAGGCATGGAATTTTATGGAGACCTCGACATGATGCTTCCTGCTGGCAAGCAGTGGGATGATGGAGGTAAAACACTTGATCGAAACATCGCACTATTTTTGTATTTTGTTTTGGTTTTTTTTTTATGATGTTTTTGGATTTTATCATGCATATGTCTTAATGATGTGTCTCATGTTACTTGCAGATGTGGGACTAGAGAGGCTTGTGGGACTAGCTCCGGAGGCATGGAGGGATCCACAAGGCATCAGAGAGCTGGCCTTGGTTCCCCCAGCTGGCAGTTCAGTGGAGAAGGTAGCCCGTAATCTTGAGGGCTAGACGGACGACATCCTGGATTACAGGGGGATCAAAGAGGTCCCAATAGAGTATCAAATACACACAGCCAGAGTGATACCTAGGGTGCACAGACTCTTGAGACGAGTTGCACGAGCAGTGGTCTGCTATAGAGAGCATAACCCACCACAGTAGATGCCTAGGTTGTACTTTCTGCTGATTTTTTGAGAGACATGTGTCTCGGATGTACACATACTCTATTTTTTGACATATAAACTTATTTTTTGAGCGCCTCGGTGCGCCACACGACATATATATATATATATATATATATATATATATATATATATATATATATATATATATATATATATATATATATACATGTTATCTTATGGTTCATTATTGTGTCTCAATATTTGATTACATGTTGCATAAATGTCTGTCTAATACATGATTTGCTAATGCATCATTTAATGTGTTTAATCTCCTTGGAATGTGTTGATATGTAATAAAGTCAAAATTTCTTTCCAATAATTTAATACTTAAATACAACTTTAGAATTCGATGATCTTTGACGAAATAATTTCCATTAAGTTGGTGTACAACAAGTTGAGAATTCAAATTCACAACCAATGCACGAATATCGAGGTTAACCGCCTCGGTCAATAATTCAATGACAACGCTATATTTAGCGACATTTTTTGTGATGCGACCCAGACAAACGCCTTGAAGGTATACTAACTCACTGTGAGGATAGTAGATCACCCATGCCGCAGAGGAAATATTCTGGGTATTACGGCAGGCACCATCAGCGAAACCAACATAAGTTGTAGTAGATATCTGCAAAAGAAGTAAAAAGACACAATAAGTGGCGATTACGCCTACACACCAAGCCATACAAGCAAACACACACTGAAAACACACATGCTGAAGACACAAGTATGTACAAATCAGATGCATGAGATTCATGCATAATATTTTTCAGATAAAGCCTGTTTCGGGGCTTATCTAGAGGGTTCCCTTCATAATCGATCAGCTCATAGGCCCCTTTTTGCAAAACACGTTTCACAATGTAAGGCCCATGCCACATAGGCTCGAATTTGCCTGCCCCCAGCTTATCATTCGCTTGATCATAGAGCAGGACTAAATCTCCTTCAACGAAAGAACGAGGATGAATAGCTTGGTCGAAGTGAGTTTTCACTCTCTTCTTCTGCGCTTCAAAATACAAGAGAGGCTAGTCAACGGGTCTCGTCCAACCATTCTAGGTAAAGAAGACATTCTTCTACCGGAGTAGTGTTCGGGAGCAATTTGACGGCTAATTTAAGCGAAGGGATTTCACACTCAATTGGAAGGGTGGCCTCCATACCATAAACCAATTGGAACAGGGTGAACCCGGTGGCATCCTTCACAGAAGTTCGGTATGCCCATAAGGCAAAAAACAACATCAGATGCTAGTTGGACTTGTGCATGCCAATGGTGCGTTGAAGCATCGTGACCAAAACTTTGTTGACAGCTTCTACTTGGCCATTGGCCTGAGGATAATACAGCGTTGAACTATCATGCTGCAAGCCCAGCTGGGTTGTTAACTCGGTCGTCATATGATTACGAAAATGAGAACCGTGATCAGTGACAATAGCCTGAGGGACTTCGAAACGTGAAATGACATGATTAAATAAAAAGCGTGTCGCCGTCTTACCGTCATTAGACAACATAGGCATCGCCTTGGCCCATTTTGTGAAATAATCAACGACAACGATGATATACCCATGCCCCTCGACTGAGCGAGGTTTACAGGTCATATAATCAATGCCCCATTTGGCAAAAGGGCCGACGGTAATGACAGGGTGCAAAGGAGTAGGCGGCGCACGCATCTTCTTTTGGTAGATTTGGCATGCATGACAAGAGCGAATGGCGAGAATGCAATCCTTGAAGATAGACGACCAAAAATAACTAGCACGGAGGATCTTCTGAGCAGTAGCATACCCAGACATATGACCACCACAAGCGCCAGAGTGGCAGTCATTCAAGGCTCGTTCAACTTCGTCGAATGTTAAACAACGATGACGAACAGAGTCAGTGCCGACCCGGTACAGGGTGTCCCCGATAATGCAATAGGTTTGAGAATGATGGCGAATATGTTGTCGAGCATCCTTAGATAAATCAGAATAAAAGGAGGATGTTTGAAGGTAGACAATAATATCCTCGTACCATGGATAGAGGGTGTTAATAAAAAATAAAGACTCATCCGACATATGGTCCTCTAATCGAGAGGGCGTAGTCGCAAATGGTAGGGAGCAGAGCAACTCAGTGAAAATGAGGGATTTCTTAGTGTGAAATCCAAGTCAAAATCTTGAAGGATGACAATCCACTTTGAGTATTTTCCCCCCAGTAACTGACGTGACAAGATGTATGTCATTGGGTTGTAGTCATAAATCACCGTTGTGGTACACAACAGTATATAGTGACGGAAATGTTGAATGGCATGGACGGCGGCCAATGCCAACTTCTCGACATAGGCATAGCGAGTTTCCGTGTCAAGGAGATTGCAGCTGAGATAGTAGACAACATGCTCAGTACCATCATCATCGTCTTGGACCAGAACCATGTCGATGGTGCTATCGGCATCGGCCAAATAAAGAGTATAATCAGGCGGACGTAACAACAAAGCAGAAACAAGGAGCGCCTTGAGCTGCTCAAATGACTCTTGTGCAACGGTATCCCAAACAAAAGGGGTATCCTGTTTTAATAACCGTGTATAGCATTTGGCTACTTCAGCATAGTTTGGAATAAAATGGTGTAAAAAATTTGCTTTACCCTGCAAACTCTATAATTGCTGCAAAGAAGCAGGTGGAGGAAGATTCAAGATGGCTTCAACCTTAAGGGGATCCAAGTGGATGCCCTCTTTGGAGACGACAAACCCAAGAAGTATACTAGATTCAACGCAGAAGACACATTTATGCGGATTAAGACGAATACGATAGTGTCGACAGTGTAGAAATATTTCGCGGAGGTGATTTGGATGGTCTTGGCGCTTTGCTGAATGAGCCGGAAGGTCATCTAGGTAAGGTTGTACAATGTGTCGAATATCATGGAACACGTAAGACATTGCACGTTGGAAGGTAGCACCGACATTTTTTAGACCGAAAGGGAGTTTCTTATAGGCAAAAGTACCCCACGGACAGATAAAGGTGGTCTTGTGTTGATTTGCGGGCGATATATTGATTTGGTTGTAACCAGAGAAGCCGTCCATAAATGAATAAATCTCGCTCCCAGCACACTTATCAATGAGTTGGTCAATGAAAGGTGTGGGGAAATTATCTTTGGGACAGGCACGATTAATGTCGTGATAATCAACACATACCCTAATAGTGCCTTGTTCCTTGGTCACAGGGACAATATTAGAAACCCAATCTGTAAGTAGGATAGGGTAAATAAAACTAGCTTTAAGAAGCTTTTCAACTTCCACTTTGATAGCTGCAGCCTTTCGGGGGTGCACGGGGCGTAGATGCTGTCAAATAGGTTTAGCACCTAGATACGTAGGTATTTCATGCACCACAATGGTAGGATCAATGCTGGCATCTCTTCGTACGACCAAGAAAAAACATCACGAAATTATCGAAAAAGATCAGTATAAAGTTGAATCTCCTCCGGAGTATAGGTTACTCCGACGTGAATATACTCGACAACCCCTGGATTGACAGAGATGTCGATAGGTTGAGTTTGCGTAGTGTTCCCCATACTGCCCTCAGAGAAAACTTGATGGATTTGTATAGGTGTCTGAAGGGGTTGGGAAGGGACACAAGAAGAAAACTACTCAAAACAAGTAAGCATAGCCCCATGGGTAGGGAGAAATGAGGAACAATGGTGATGATCAGACCAAGGGGGTTCCTCATAATTCATAGTCTCGATAATAGCTTTATCAGAAGGAAAGACTTCCTATAAGGGGTCCGAAGAAGCTCCATCTCCAAGCCAAGGGCATTGGACATACGAGTTGAGAGCCCTACTCGAAGGAGCAGGTTCAGGAAATGGAGTCGATGCAGAATCATTTCGATGTAGTTGAGCTCGATAGTACTCAACGGCATGACATCGCCCCAAGATTCTACCCGATCAGCAGGAGGAAGAACCCACATATCATAACGAACAAAAATAATATTGATGGGAGCGATGTTTGGAGGTGGGAGCAAAAAAACACCCATGAGGCAGGATCTTTAAAAAGCCTAGCGCCCACACTCTCATAATAAACGGAGGTATGCTCCACAAAAGGCACGTTGCCATCAAAAGAAGAGGAAGCGAAGAAGGACAACTGGTCTACCATGACAATCTTCCCTTGATGGGGGAAGTGAAGGACACGAAATAGAGATGATGCCACAGCTCGCATGGCATAGATCCAACTTCGTTCTAAGAGGAGGTTGTAAGTCAAATTGGCATCAACAACTTCAACCTCAACTTTGACCATCTTCCCTTTAAGAGTAATAAGCAAACATGGGAGTATACCATAAGGACGAGAATCTCTCCCATCGAAGGCTTCCAAGGTATTGGGAGACTGGATCAGGGTTGGAGAACTAATAGCCTTCCAACAAGCAACAAACATGATATAAGTAGAAGCACCTTCATCAATAACAGTGCGATGAATAGTCTTAGAATTGATGACGACTTGAATAAGGAAGGCTATTTGGTGAGGTAGTCTCGGTACATGATTTTCCAGGTCAAAAGTGATCAATTCTAAGTCAGTCAGGTCAATGCCACCGATGGCCGATAGCAACGACTTCCTCTGGGAGGGATAGCTCTGGAGGACCTCTAATGTGGACATAGTTGAGGGAGCTTGGGCTAAGTCCTCAATGATGCTATAATGCTGAGCAACATGAGAATTAGGAGGAGCTTGAATGACCGTCTCAGTACTAGGTCACTCGATATGGAGCGGACGTGAACTGGACTAAGGAACACTAGAGGGGACCTCAGTTTCCTTCTCGGTGGGTGGAGGATACTCTTTTGACCGTATATTGATATGGACGAGAATTTTCCCAGCCATAAAAACTTGAGAGCCGAAGGGGGAAGAGGATTGAGAAGGATCAGCCACCATTTGAGTTTGTTGCGAGGGAAAAGGCTCTTTGAGCACAGCAGGAGTCCCAGGGGCACCTTTTAACAAACGACTAACTTCAGACCGTCTTGGGTAGTCTTTAGTATAGTGATCCTCGTCACAAATAAGACAAGGATACTTAGGTTTGCGCTTGGCACCATCCTCGGCTGGAGGCTTAGGGGGGTCTTGCCTTGGTTGATCGGATTTACCCTTTCCCTTTCCTTTCTTCTTACCTTTCGAGGGCTTATCCACCGCGGTGGACTGAACGGCGTTAACCTTGGAAGTTTTACCAGAATTGGATGAAGCCTTAGAAGCATTTTCATTTGGAGCATTAGATTTTTGCTTCGCAGGGTTGGTAGGAGCTTTTCGAGAGGATGCGTTAATGGAACCTATGACACCATCAACAGATGGCGTTGATAGAGCTTGGGAAGTTCTGGGTCGCGAGGCGTTTGGCAAATAATCATATAGTGTACCAGACTGGGAGTAAACCAAGTCGAGGTACTGAGCACGCACAATGGCCTGCTCTTCAGTTACACATGCCCCCATAGCAATGTCCCGGGCTATTGGACCGACGAACGAGGTTGTAAACCAGTTGGTCAGAAGCTGGTCGGGGATCCAGAACTTAATTAAACGACGATGCCACCTCCATTCATGAATGTGATCAGAGATATGCGTAGCCGTGTTCTGTTTCAAAGGTGTTAGTAAGTATGTGCTCATTATATATCGAATCAGCAATTGAAAATGAGTTAAAAATGCCATAGCCAGCGAGTTAAAGTCCTGAAAAGTTCCACGAGCCAACTCAATGTACCATTTGGCAGCAGAGCCAGTGAGAGTCCGTTGAAATAGGTGGAGCCGGATTGAATCATCAAGCCATGAATTCGATGAACACCATAGGTGATAGGTCATGACATGAGCTTGGGGATCTTCTCTGGCTTTACCATCGAATTTGGGACAATCACTGGGAATCTTAGTTGGAACCGGTGGCCAATACTGATTATGAAGGATAAGATCATTTGTCAGTTTGGACACATTCGGTAATTCCAATGTCACTAAAAAGGTTAATTGAGGGTTGAAGGACATCTGAGGCCGCGGATAAGAAACAACACCAGAGTTCCATCTAGTCCCCGGTTGCCCCCATTGATTTTTTGGGACGGAGTTGGCCTGTAAGGGTTTTGTCTGTAGGGATTTTGTCCATAGGGGTTATAGCTGTAACTAGATTGTTGACCTTGGATTCGACCCCCTACATTCCACTGATTACCAACTTGACCCACAGGAGCAACGTATGGTTGCTGAAAATTCTGATAAGGGTTAACCTATGGTTGTTGATAATTTTGGTATGGGGCAAATTGAGTTTGCCCTTGGCGCTGCTGGAAACCATAAGGCGGCTGGGCCCCAAATTGAGCCTGGGGGCTAGGCTGCACTTGATGAGCAGGTTGGGTTTGGGACCCAAGTTGATTTTGAATACCGCATTGGGTCTGGGTCCCAGACTGGGGCTGAAAATCGGGTGGGGCTTGAGAAGCAATGAGTGTTTGAGCACCAGGTTGAGTAGGCCCAGACGGATGTCCTTGGGAGAACTGAGGCTGAGCCATCTGGCTAGAAGGTGGACATGGTTGAGATTGAGGTTGACCCATCTACCCAGAAGGTTGAGCTCGCTGGGTATTGGGTTGACCTTGCACAACCGAGGGCTGCCCTAACTGACTAGATGGTTGAACAGACTGGACAATCGGTTGGCCTTGTTGGATTTGAGGCTGACCAATTTGTCCAGAAGGTTGACTAGGCTAGACAGTGGGTTGGCCTTGCTGAACGTGAGGCTAAATGACTTGCCCAGAAGAGTAGCCTTGCTAGATACCAGGTTGGCCTCGTTGCATGTAAGGTTGTCTCGGATTACCATAAGGTTTCCTGAAGTATGTGAAAGATGAACCACTGAAGGTCGGAGGTTGTCCCTGGAAGGGTTGTCCTTGTGGGCTGACAGGTTGCCTTGGATAAGTTTGTCCGTAATATGGTTGTCCATGAGGTGGCTGCCCATAAGACGACTGACCTTGTTAGGGTGTTACTTGAACATTTGAAGGCTGTGCTTGGCCACCATGATAAGCAATGGTGCCCCAAGCAACAGATAATGGAAACGAGACCTCAACCGCAAGTTGAGGTGGCATAGATCCGAAGTGATAGATATGATTCCCTTGAGAATCATAATAATTAAATGGATTTTGTGGATCCGGATTCTGAAGAGCATGGAAATATTGATTGTATGCCCCCCCTGCTGGAATGGAACCAGAAGAAGGTGGGGCACTCAGGGTAGGATTAACAACTCCGGATGTGGGTGCCGAATGACCACTATTTGTAGGAGGAGGTGAAGGTCCAACAATAGTGGTCAGAACTGAAGATGCAGTGATGGCACTGACAATAGGGGCTGAAGAAGCCACACAAACGGTTGGAATAGTTGGAACTGATGTGACAGTCACATTGTGAATCTGGGGCCTAAAAGGCTCCGAAGTCGGAGTGACAGTATGAGACCACATGGAACTCGTAAGGGGAGATCTAGAACCCATGATATCCGCCAAAGCATTATAGCGTAAAGGCAATGTGATACCAAGAGAGGTGACACGGAAGGGTGAAGTTTATGGTGGTATAGGGATTTCACTGCTTGCCATAAAGGTTTCTTCACCCGGGACGGGGTTCGTCTCATCCATGTCGGAGGAATACATTGGGACTGAAACACCAGGAGGAGTAACGGGAATGTCTTCTTTGGAAGGCTTCCAAATGGGTTTCCAATGAATTTCGTAAGACTCGTCCTTTGGAGTGCGAGTTAAGCGGTTGGATACTTGGAATGACAGGAAGAGTATCACTAACAACCGGTACCTCGGAAGCGACAGAATATGGAGACCCTTGGTCACTTGGAACGGGAGATGGGATCAGTTCCACCAGGATGATTTAATTCAAAAACCTAGGAAAACTAACGAGTAAGGAAAGAACCCTATGCAAACTAAAACGTAAACAAGATCTAACAAGGTAAATGTGAACATGGCCGAATAAATTTTAAGACACAGGAATAGAACTTGACCTTTTCATCTTTAAAGAGTCGAGAAAAGGACGAAAATATGACTCTAGTCGCCTTCAAATATCTAATGAGCCTGAAAGGACAAGTGCTTAGATGGACCTTTTCTTTTAAGGAGTCCGAAATGGAATGAAAGTGACTACTCTGGAGAACTAGGCAAAAGGTTTACCAAACAACCCGTAAAACTGCATATACACCTTGGCGATCATATCAAAACCAAGGACTTTCCATACGACAATAAATCTTCTCGAATGTTATGTTCGGTGCGTTACGGCTTGCAAGGCGGTAGACACGACTTCCTAAGGATACAAGATGATAACCTAGTGGGGTCTCCCAACATATACTCAACGGTACTGGGAGCACAAATCCGTACTAGCAACTATTGAGTCACAGAAGGAGGAATCACCCAACCTTAAGTGAAAACAATAGTGACTAGGTTTAATGACGCCGGAGCACGTCTCTAGCCTAGACCTCTAAACAATGTGTGTTATGTTCCAATGCGTTGTTAGGTTTATTCAGTTCATTATAGAGTTGATCTTGAATTATGTTTCAATTTACAGGCCTTACCGTATGTATATCAAAACCTAGGATGCAGCTAAAATGAATAAAGCATCTTTCATTTTGATGAACTCCTACTTACATAAGGGTAGAGAGATCATTCCCAAACCAAGACAAAACCAAGATCAGCAAATGCAGTCACTCAAGAGACACAATGTATAAACACATCAATCCCTACAGTGCATCGATACTACTAATGAGAGATTTAAAATTTGCCTTCTAATTTTTCAAACATGAAAAACTTGGAATGCAAAATGCACTTTCACTTTCGCATACTAATGAATGCAATCTTTTGATTTTGATAGCTTTGAATTCTAAAGAAACAAACAAGCAAGCGTGAAACTGATTGATCCAAACAATTGTAATCTATGTCTGGTAGTGAAAAATCGAATCAATATGAAAATTGGTTCAATAAATAACACTAAACACCAATCAACAAGAAACAAGCAATGGAAAAATATCAAGCAAACCAACAGGAGGGTTGGGGATGAATCTTGGACAGACAAGCAACCAAGCCAAATAATTCAAAACTTGAAAAACCAGGTCACAAAGCCAAAAAATACAAGATTCACTTCAATGAAACCGAAGAGTAAGCACCTTAACTAAAAGCAATTAAAACAAACTAATAGATAAGAGGAAGACAGCAAGGGATTAACCAGACTGATGAATTCAGGAGGTAGAATTGAAAGAAAAACAATTCTACAGGAACCATTGCGAGTGTAACACCAACAACTAGTGCTGATCAATCACTAACCGTAGTAACAGAGCGACGTCATCGCAAAAGTACACGTCTTTCACGCGACGGGTCGATTTCAGGAATTGTCGCGATTGTACGACTGGAATCAGCAATGCACAAACTTCTAAAACAGAGACAAGGCGATGTCGGCGTGACTGTTTAGCTTTTTCCAGCGACGAACTTAAAAACAATGAAAGATAAATGAAAACTCCCAAACAAAGACCAGTCTATCCTTACAGACAATAAAGGGATTTCCCAGATTGACCCAGGTAACCCAAAAGACTGATGGTTCAATCCCAAAATTCAAAAGACACTAACTCAAAATCAAGCAAAAGCAAACAAGAGAAAAACATAGGATGGACTCCCCAGTGGAGTCACCAACTTGTGATGCAGGAAAGTGTTCCCTCTGCGGACAGAGGCAACCCCTCTAGCCCTAGAGTGGGTCTAGTCACAGCAAAGACAAATCAACAATTGATTTCCTTAAACAGTCATCGTTGGAGGCTACCTCAAACCGGTGGTTGGTTGAGTTCCGTTGCGCTGCTCCAGCTTCCATTTCCTTCTCCCTAACGAACAATTAACCTGAAACAATACAAGGAAAACAACAAAGCGCGTAACCGGGAAACAACAATGATCTATTTACTCACAAAGTCAAGAAGTCATGAGTTATCAAGTAAATTACATACAAGACATAGGAAAATATCATTGATTGTATTAATAATGAATCAAGAGCAAGCTTACAACCAAGTCTTGACGTTGCAAGCCTTCTTGGAGGGTCCAGCCAATATGTTTCTCAAGCATTCACTCTTCAAGGATAAGTCTCCCAACATACTATGTCTCTCTCTCACTCATAAGCTTTAACACAAAGTTAAGAGCACTCCACAACCTTCCACAAGCTATCAACAATCCCACACTTGTCACACCCACATCAGCTATCTATCAAACTCAAAAGTACTAGCAGCACTGCCCAACCAAAAGAACTAGCAGATCATAGAAAAGGTGAGTGCTTTAATAGGAGAAGGAGTCTCCATGAAATGAGGGAGGAGGAGCTCATCCTCAAGGAAGGTAGCACAAATGACGGAACTACCATACCAGAGGGGGAAGGGCGACCCAAATTATCCCAACAACCAGGTCTGGAGACATCCAGAAGACTGACTGTTTGAACGAATTCACCCAATCTATATCGTCACGAGCCATAAACTAATTCTTCGCAAGGACATCGCTAGAAGACAATGCACGCAGACCCATCGTCACTATATATAACTCATAACCTCATGCCGGGTCTAGAAATCCGACTGTTGCGGGAAATAGGTGTACACCTGTGACAGAGTCACGATGAGACCATTATGGACATGGGATCGTCACGTATATTAAGGATTTACTTGCGATGAGGTAGAAACTTAGGGAATGAGGGTCAATTTGCAGCATCAGAGAGCATTTTTTTAATCTCCTTAGATCAGTGGGAAGACATGAACATGTTTATTTGACACATGACACAATAGAGGGACTGAGATGAGGACAGTGACAAATTACTGTGTAACACTCCTGGAGCACCTCTACCTAATGTGATTATATACCGCCGCTCCATTTTGGAAAATGAAGAGATCAAGTGATAGATCTAGGAGTTGCTGCAAAAAGAGGCACATCCGACCAAGTTCCTCACCTTGTGGGAGCCTGATTGTACTTGTATAGAAGAAGGATGGGACCTAGAGGCTCTGCATTAATTATCGGACAATAAACAAAATCACTGTCAAGAACATGTATCCAATCCCATAGATTGATGACCATTTGGATGAGCTCAAGGGGGAAAAGTATTTCAGTAAGATCATTTGAATTTTGACTATCACTAGGTTCTAATAGAGCTTACAAATGTATGGAAATCAACATTCAAATCCAAGGAAGGCATTTTTGAATCACTGGTCATGCCTTTCGGGTTGACAAATGCCCTTGCTACTTTTATGATGTTGATGGATGACATCTTGTGGCCCTTAACCAAATCGTTTGTGGTTGTTTATCTGGACGACATCCTCATCTTCAGCAAGATTTGGGAAGAGCACTAGCAACACATTCGACATGTCCTTCAAACCTTGTGGCGACACAAAATATGTGCCAACTTGGAAAAATGTACCTTTGGCATGAGTGAGGTCCAATATCTAGCTTACATCATAGATAAGTAAGGTGTGAATGTGGATCCGACTAAGATCCAAGTCATTTGAGATTGGCCAACCCCTACCACTTTGACAAAGATTTGCAACTTTTTGGGCCTTACTATTTTTTTTAGGTTCGTGTTGGGATTCTCCCTAATCACTTGGACTTTGAGTCAGATTACCAAGGGCTCATATAAAGAAAAAATTTCCTAGTTTGAGTCACAACAAAAGGTGTTCGTTGAGTTGAAGCACCACCTTTACTCTGCACCTGTACTCACATTGCCAGACTTGCAACATCCATTTGAAATTCAAGAAGACACCTCCAACTATGTTATTGGTGTTGTCCTCACCCAACAAGGGCATCTGGTGGCCTATCATAGTAAGACACGTTCCAATACAATGCAAAAGTACCTCACCTATGATAAGGAGATGTATTCTATTGTGCAAGCTTGCCAGCAATGGAAACATTACATTTTGGGGAAGAAGACAATCATCCACACATATCACCAACCTCTTCAATTTATATATACATAAGGGAAGTTGCAGAACATTTATCATCAGAAGTGGTTTACATATCTGCAATGATTTCACTTGAACATTAAATACAATCTTGTTGCAAATTGTCTCAATCAGCCCTTAGTTGGAACACTGACTAGTGTTCTCAACTAGTGTGGTCACGGGATCTCTAGATGGCTGCAACTGTACAAAAATGATCCAAAGTTCGCCATTGTAAAAACCTTGGTAAAAATTCATGTAAAAAAAAAATATAAGACCAAGGTCATGGGACACATATTCCAATTTGAATGGTGCGCAAAACATCCTAGTGGGGTCTCACTTTAGTTTATTAATGGCTAGGGAAATTGGCAAAGGCAAAAAGGCATTTATTGGCATTTTATTTATGAAAATAATGGAAAATAGGAGAAAAGGAAGTTGAAGGGTCATAGGTTGCATGTGAGGAGGAAAATGAAGGAGAATAATGGAAATTGAAGAAAATAGAGGCCTCATTGATAAAAAGGCTTATAAGTATCAATTCATAGTATTTTGTCAATTATAGCTTGGAGCTCTCTCTCTCCTCTACTCTCTCTCATACTTTGAGACACTTAGAGTTTTCTTGGAGCACTCTTGGAAGGGAGTGGCATACTTGGGATTTGGAGCAAGAATGCAAAGGGAAGCAAAGATCAATCAAGGAAAAGTAGGATCAATGGTTACAACATAATTGCTTTGCTTGGTTTCCTTGCTAGTTTTGGCATGCATGGTTATGCATGTGTGTTCTTGGTTTTGTTGTTTTCATTGGCATGGGTTTTGCTAGGTTTGACAATGCTCTTCAGCCTTGCCTTTCCTTTTCCAGATAATGATGGTGTGATGGGTTCTCATGTTTTTGGTTAAGATGGATTGTCAGATGGATTTGAAACTAAGTGAGGTGGTATCTAAAAGAAAGAACACATGGCCTAGTGATCCCAGAATCAGACTGTGGATTGCAGTAAAGCCTTGGCCTAGTAACCCTTGAACAGGAATGTGAGTTGCGGTATAGCTAGATTTTGTGTTACCTCGGTGGGCCTAGGAATCCTTGACCGATGAATGGTGGGATATACACTAAATCCTAGAGGTGTGCACCCTCAATCAGGCCTAAGAATCCTTGGTTAGTGAATGGAAGGATATACAGTAAAGCGTATAGGGTAGAGTCTCAATTAGGGCCTAGTGATGTGGTGAGGATTGCAATAAAGACTAAATACTAGAAGATAAGAAAATTCCTCATAGTGTAGGTGGAGAAATCTAGTGGCATCCATGCTTGTTTAGGGTCTAGTGATTTGGTGAGGATTATTGTAAATATTGGTTCTATTGATGAGGATGAGGTGGTTTGGCCTTGAGAATAATTGATTTTAGGTTATGAGTCCCACATTCATGCTTGGAATATGGCATGAGGGTGATTGGCTGAAATAAATATTTGGTTCAACCAATCTATGGTCAGGTGGTTTGTGGAAGTCCCATACCTAGTTGGATTATGCATTCATTAATAATAGTTCCTTTTCCTTGGTATTTCATGTGTAAATGTACTGGTTTATATGTGGATTTTATGGTTGTTGTATCCTTGTTATTTCTGTTGTTTATATGCTGGTTATGAGTATGTTTTATGACAATGATGATGTATGGTTCACATCATGTTTTGATTTGTAAATGAATAAATAATGAATATATGACCTAGTAGATGATAATTAAGCTAATGTGATAAGGCATCAATGCTTCTTAACGATTCTCAGATAAGTATGAAACCTCTATGCCTAGATCTATCATTATGAATTGTAGAATGCATATTTGTGAAATGTTTGACGAAATGTCTGTAATGGCTAGTAGGGGTCCAGTCAAGTCCTTGTTCAAGTATTTGCATTAGTATCATTGTTTCGATGTTAATTGTCATTTATGGAAGTTTCATGAAGTTCTAGGCAATGGCCTTAGTCATGGCCTTGAAAAGGTGGCCAAAATCTGGGGTTGTAGGCTCAGAACTAGTTGGGAAAGTCCCCAGTCATTGGAATGCCCTTGCTGTGGGAGAAAATGGAGGGTCTTAGTCGCATGCATGCCCATGTCATGGGAGCAACTGAGGATCTAGGTTAGTAAACTGTCAAGTTACCTTAGGGGTTAGTCACCTGGAAGGTTTGGTTCGCTCTTGAAGGTTCTCTAACATGTGTTGAAGGTCAGATTGGTTGTGTTTTGTCGGTTTTTCTTCCTTAACTGTACATGGGGAGTTGAATAAGATCCTATTAGCCTCTTTTCACATGTTTGTAGAAAATCCTATAGATTCACAAGCTCATGTAATGTACTAAATCACAGGACAAGAATCTACTTCTACTTTCAACCAGTGGAAGCCAATAGATTGATGAAAACAATATGAACATGAAGAAGATAAATTAATGGCACATAACACAAGATGTATATGGGGAAAGCCACTGCTCAAAACCCTGCTATATATATTGCATATATCATAAATATGATTGAAGATACAAAGCTTGCTCTCACTAGAACAATTCTGCACAAGTATGCTCAACTCTCTCAGCTCACAAGCTAGCTCTTGGCTAATACTTAGCCAATTCTGCAACTCTCCAAGCTACTAATCTCTTGCATAATTCCTAGGATGAATAGTTTGTATTTAAAGGGAATCCATGCTTCCAAAACTGTGCAATCCAAACATAGGATCAATCTCTGATACATGCATGATATTTACACTCTAGTAAATAATACCACTGATAGTACATTGTCCTTGCACTCTAGTATCAACTGGGTCTTTCTCTGAACTGGCATGCATGAGTTTCTTATGAGGGAATCTTCAGTTAACTGGACTAGCACTAGTGGATGCATTAGTGCACCAACTGACTATTAGTCCTCTATTAGTTCCAAAAACAATTTGGAAATAATTTAACTGCACTTAACTCAGTAAACTGAGTGATCTAATTTCCAGCTCAATTTAAACTCATACTAGCCCCCTTAAACTTAGGGAGAACATATAAATGACTACAGAAAGACTTCCAACTCAAAATTCCTAAGATAATTAAGTTAATTAAAATTAATTAACTATTTACAAGTTTACATGAGAATAGAATTCAATTTTAATTCTCAGTTTAATTCAAGGACAAATGAAACTGGAATTTCTTGTTTCCATTTCTCAACACTCCTTCTCAATAAGAAAGGGATTATCAGCTACCCCGATCATATCTTTGTGAAGCTCGAATTTACATCTTGACAATGCATTTGTCAAAATGTCAACATCTTGCTCCTCCATGGAAATGTACTCTAACAACATAATCCACCTCAATACACAATCTCTGTGATGATTATATTAGATATCAATATGCTTGGACTAATCATGAAAAAATGGATTTTCAGAAAGTTTGATACAACTTTAATTATCGCAGTAAATCATAGTTGGATCCATTTGTTGACCAAACAAACCAACCAAGAACTTCCTCATCTAGATGGCCTCACATGTTGCTTGACTTGCAACCATGTACTCTGCCTCTGCTGAACTAAGTGTAACTGATCTATGTTTCCTGTTGTACTAAGAAATGACGCTGACCTAATACTGAAGATCCCTCCTGATGTGCTTTCCTGGTTAGATGGATTCCCTGCCCAATCTGCATTGGTGAAGCCTTGAAGCTTCAGTCCCTCTGTCTGTCTGTACCATAATCCATACTGAGAAGTGCCCCTAAGGTATCTCAACACATGCTTTGTCGCCTTCCAATATAGCTCAGTAGGCCTAACCATCGCTTGAATAAGTTGGTTAACTTCATAGCACATATTCGGTCATGTGTTCACCAAGTACATGAGTGAACCCACAAGTTGCTTGTAAATAGTAGCTTCCACTACTTCCCCTGAAGTAGTGTACTCCTTCCTCCAGTTACATGCTAAAGGAGTCTCCATGGGTTTGTTGCTCTCCATGTGAAATATCCTGAGTATCTCGTTGACATACTTTCCATGAGACTCAAAAAAATCCCCATCTCCCTGCCATACCTCTATGCCAAGAAATTAATGCATGAGCCCCATGTCCTTCATCTCAAACTCTCTTGCAAGGTCCTCCTTGCAAGACTTGATCAATTGATCATCACCTGCCAGTATGAGATCATCAACATAAAGTACAATGATCAACAATTTACCTTCCACCATTATGTGGTACAGGTTTGCATTTGCTTTACTCTTCATGAAGCCCAACCTGGTGAAGTAGCTATCCATCCTGGTGTACCAAGCACAAGGTTCTTTCTATTGGGATGGGGTCCCCTGGGTCTGTTTTGGGGTTAAAAACCCAAGTTTTGATGTAAATTTTGGGAAAAAGATGTAAAGTCTCCGCGATTTGTGGATGTGGAGCATGTAGGTAATTAGGAGTAAAAGGGTTTTAGCCCCTTGTCTATGTAAAGTTGAGTGAATCTTGAGTTCCACCCTTGGTCCGCGGACCATGGGATTGTATAAATAGGTGTGTCTTAGAAAGTCTAAGGTAATAATCTAATGATGATGGATGTAATGGGTTGATAGAAGATAACATAGAGAAGTGAGTCGTAGAGGAGGGAAAGGCTTTGCAGCTGAGTGCACAGAGGCCTATAGTAGTGTCTGCAACTGAGTGCGTAGACCCCTACAGCTAAGTGCGCGGACCCCTACAGCTGAGTGCGCAGGGAAATTTTGAATCTGTAATACCAAGTTGAAGATCAATAAATAAGATTGTTGAAGAATCCTTAAGTTTATCTGTTTACTTCTGTTATTTATGTTTGTGATATATGCTGTGATTGAAAAAATGTATTTATGAAATAATGATCTTGATCCATCACTCTATGGGATAAATCTTAATAACTGTACACAATGCATGTTAAGTACTTTCACGAAGATTATAATACATTATGTTATGTTTATTAAATACTTATGTAGATCTGCGCGAGCCCATATCTAGGGTTATTTCAAGGTGCGTGTAAGTGGATGATTCATCTGTTAAGAGTCCACAATGACCTATCGTAGACCTTCGCGAAGGTCTAGAGGCCATTTAAAGGAATTGTAGTACCGAGTCCTAGGGGGTTATAGATTTGCACAAAGGCAGATCTAGGGAAATAGAAGACATCACACTGATCTCTGGATGGGGAAACTTGGTTTCAGTATCCCCCCATACTACTTCGGGTGAGACTTAAGCCTGCACTACGCGGGTTGATTCTGAAAGGGCCAGTAGTGTAGGGTTTTTTTTGTCGCAATTAACTCTGAACCTGGGTCAGGACCCACTAAGCCAACAAATGGTTACGTTGCCGAGATCAGGATCTGCTTAAGGAGATGTGTGATGTTGCATCACTGGAATCTGACCAAGAAGGAGATTGAGAAGTGGTTGAATAGAAAATTTCATGGATTCATGGCGCAAGAGAACAAGAATCCACTCTTTTCAAAGGAGCAGTGGTTGGAAAAATATTTGTACAGAGAAATACACGAAATTTTCTTCTGCACCTTCACGATTGAAATGTATGAATGGATAGCTAAGTTAGCAGACGACCAAGGAAGGTGGAGGCTTGACGGTCCAATAGTGTGGACTTCAGAGATAGTGCAACTGTTGGAAGCCTCTAAAGACAAGATCGCGCGCGTTGTTGACCACTGGCTCAATCAAATTATAGGAGGATTTGTTACAGAGTTCGCCGTTGATACCTCAGTCATCTACAACGAAGTAGAGTGATGCTTCTTCAAGGGACCATGAGGTAAGTATCTGAAATCTCTGAATACCTGGATTAAGATGCTCTTGAGTGAAAAACGGGTTATGCCATTGCCTTGATATTCAGACCTATGTGAAGTGGAAAACTCTTTAGAAATCGAGAGAAAGCAGGTCCTGAATATAGCCCATTGATTGGACCTCCTTCAAGCGATGACGAAGGAATGATGCAAACCTCCTCACGGAGCGCTGTCCAACTAATAAAACAGGGTTTTTTTCAGATACATCATCCATCCACTCCACCTCCACCTTCACCTCCACAACATACACCTTCACCCACGCCACCGCCAGCACCACTGTCATTCAACATGTTGAACTCAATAAAGCTTCCATTTTTTAAGGGTATAGGGAGCGAAGATACAAATCAGTTCTGGTTTGTCATGAATGTTGTGTGGACCACACAACAGATCACTGATGATAGCATAAATAAGGCGCAGTTAGTTACTACTCTATAGGACTGCGCACTGACATGGTATATTAAGTACTGTGCTGATCATCCTATAGCAACGCTAGCAGAGACTAAGGATGCTTTAAGCAAATAGTTTAGTAATCCTAAGTCTAATTCACAATCAGTGGTTGGATTTAAGGAAATCACGATAAGGGTTGTTGAAATGCCTTGGGAGTTAGATAAAAGGTTGAAGTGTGAGATCCGCGAAGCTACTATGCAACTCACAGATTGTCAGCACCGCGAGTGGTTTATAGCCTCGCCTCTGCCACACCTAAGGATTGATTTGTCACAAAAAAAGATAGGAACTTAGGAAGAATTCCTGGAAATCGCGATGAGATTGCACGCGACACCTATGCAGGATGTAACCTTGGGGGTACAATAGATTCACCCACAATTGCAGAACCTGTGCTTGGAGTTGCAAAGCTTGAAGAAAGAGAAGGATACTAAACCCGAAGTGCACAAGGAAGTCTGGTGCCTGAAATGTAAGAGCCAAGGGCATGATAAAGACCATTGTCTTGTATTTGCGAATAATATCACAGGAGGGGGACGAATTCCCCTGAGGTCGGAAGCTCCAGCAGGACCAAGTGCGGGGGCCGCGCTATGGTGCGCTATTTGTCAGGTGGCTGGAAAACACGCCACAAATAATTGACATTTACTTCAAAGTTTTGTTCAAACACTGCAACAATTATTCTACAATTTTTGCAAATTGGTGGGCCACGATGAGCGCCATTGTCACAGCTATGAGTTGATGATGCAAAGAATGCCTACCTACCAAATGCAAGCAGAAACCCGACCTATGGATTATGGTGTCGGAGGAGCGCGTGGAGGATACCAGGGACGAGGACGGGGCCGAGGAGGAGGAGGACTTGGTAGAGGTCGCGGACAGGTTATTTTCTATAATTGTGGGACACCAGGGCACTATGCACGAGAGTGTTAGAACCAGACAAACCCGTCCTGTCAATATTGTAGCCAGTTTGACCACATGATAGAAGAATGCCTTGTGTTGATATCTAAGATGCTGGAGAAAAAGGCACAACCTCAGCAACCTATGAAAAAATTACAAATGATGAGACATGAGCCCCGCGAAGAAGATTAGAATGTGAATATAGTGCTGAGGAGTAGAATAGAGACTGGAGATGACAAGGGAAAACAACCTAAAGAGAACGAATGGGTCTGCAAGGACCTAGAGAAGGAAGTTGGTTTTGATCTAGAGCGTGCGAAGGAAACGTTTATGGAAGCCAAGAAAAAATTCGTTGAGGCATCTACCTCAGGAAGTTAGGACAAAGTACCAGAAACCAACGCACCTACAGAGGTTGATCCCTCTATACTTACCACGTTCTTGGAAACCTACATGAAACTTCTGTGTGATAGCAAGGCTGTGAAAGGCCTGCAGGAATTGATAAAAAAGTGTGCTGGTAAAGAAAATTCCCTTGATGGACATCGCGTGGTTAGAAAAATTGGAAAACATAAGACAAGAATAGGGTACGAGATGAGGCTCACCGCACAGGTAGGAGATTATGAGATGGACCAAGTCATTCTGGATTTGAGGTCTAATGCAAACGTTTTTCCTAAACATACATGGGAGAGAATGGGGAGACCTGTGCTCCAGTGGTATTCGATCCAACTTAGAATGGAAAACCAGTAGAATATCATCCCTATGGGATGACTACATAGAGTAATGATGGATATAGAAGGTGCAAGCATGCTGGTTGATTTCGAAGTAATAGAGACCGTCGATGAAAACAATCCATACCCCACACTCCTTGTAATTGATTGGGCCATAGATATGAATGGAGTAATCAACTTGAAGAAGAGGACAATGTCATTTGAGAGGAAATTGGTTCGGGTGGTAGTTCCGTTGGACCCTGAAAAAGGACCGCGCTATACTGAACCAATATGCGACTACGAAGAAAGTGATGATGACTTAGATCATATCTACAAAATAATTGTGCGAGATCAAGACTAGATTAATCCAACAACTGATGGATGGATTGCATGGGACCAAGCAAGTTCCTATACCACGGATTCAGATGAAGAATTAGAGCATTGGTAGAATAGGCTGCATGAAGTACCTACACTACGCTGCAACATGATGACTAAATCATTGCGTTGTGTGTCATCAAAGTTAAGAAATTTACCCTATTATGATGGTTTAACTAACGTAGATAATTTTTGGATGCATTTGAACGAGAGGTCCTTGAGGATCACCACTTCCAAGCATTAGATTTGGCATTGCGCACTACGATCACACGATGGTGGGGTACACATAAGGATAACTTTGATGAGTGGCAAGATTACATGAGGATGATGAAGTTGCGATTTGGTCATCCCAAAATTCGACTAACTGAGAAATACGATGGGAAAAATGATCCGCGCGATCATTTAGCAAAGTGGAATAAAGTTTATGGAATGGAACCATTGCTAGAGTGGGTGCACTTATTCTGTCATACTTTGGATACAATTCCTATGAATTGTTATCTCGAAACGGAGCTCTGCCATGGCATTGCAAAGTGGGATATATTAAGGGAGGATTCTTGATGACCTTTAGTTTTGAAGATGGGTTCGAAAGAATTGATGAAGCTCTGCAGGAGATTAAGGCATCGATATTCAGAATCCCGCAGGAACCTTTGGAATGGGTTCAACCAGATTGGAGCACCCAGCTGTGCCATGTGCTAGAATGCTATAATGTGACTGCTAAGGGGGAGGATGAAGATCCAAAAAATATTAATATTCTAGAGGCAGAAGGCCATCATGAGGTCGAAGGTCCGCAAATAGAGAACCCAGACATCACCGCGCCGTTGAAAACCAAGCAAGTGAACATTGGTACTAAAGAAGAGCCAAAATTTGCGAAGATTGGGGATTAATGGGATGATTCCATAGTGGATAAAGTTGTTGAGTTACTTCGTGAGTACTAGGATACTTTTCCTACCAAGTTTTCAGATCTGAAGGGCATCATATGCGACTTGGGTGTGATGAAAATCACTTTGAAACCAGACGCGAAGCCTATTAAGCAGAGGCCATATCGCCTTAATCCCAAATACAAGGAAAAGGTTCACTTGGAGTTGGATAAGATGCTAGAAGCAGGCATCATCGAACCTGTGGAAGAATATGATTGGGTGAGCCTGATGGTGGTTCAAGAGAAGAAATAGAAGGGAGAAATAAGGATTTGCGTAGATCTAAGGGAGCTTAATGATGCCTGTGTCCATGATCCTTTTCGGACACAATTTATTAACGAGGTATTGGATAACGTTGGAGGGTAGGAGGCCTAATCCTTCACGGATGGGTTTCTGGCTACCATCAGATCAAGATCGCTCCATAGGATAGGAGAAAAACAAACTTTGTGACAGAATGGGGTTGTTTCCAGTACATTGTAATGTTGTTTGGACTCAAGAATGCACTTGTGAAATTCTATCGTGTAGTGCCAGTACCGTTTAAGGAGTTCATTCATAAGTTCTTGGATGTGTATTTTAATGACTGGACAATGTTCAATTTAGTAAAGCACCATGTAGCAATTCTATGCTTAATGTTGGATACGTGTCACAGGTACCAGATCACGCTAAATCTGAAGAAATGTTTATTCTGTCCCATTTGGGATCTTGCTGGGCCTTGTGGTGTGCAAGCAAGGGATGATGGTGGACCCTGCTAAGATCGCAGTGATAGTAAATTTGGAGGCCCCAAGAAGTGTAAAATAGCTGTGTGCAACGCTTAGACATACATGATATTATAGGAATTTCATCAAGGCTTATGCTTAGATTACCACACCCATGGAGAAACTGCTGAAGAAGGATGCTACATTCTGTTGGGATGAAGAATGTGAGTGCAGTTTAGATGTTTTGAAGGAGAAGATGGTCACTGTGTAGATCTTGGTCTTCCCTGATTGGAAGAAGTAATTCCATGTACATGTTGATGCCTCTTGCATTTTGTTGGAAGCAGTGCTAACATGGGCCGGTAAAGGAGAAATGGACCACCCTATCACCTTCGTAAGAAGGAAATTATCGAAGGCTGAGAATAATTACTCAATGATAGAACATGAAGGGTTGGCTATGGTGTACGCACTTCAAAAGTTCAAGCACTATCAAAATGTACACAGATAATTCTGCCTTGAAATACCTGGTCAATAAGCGTGTGTTGGGGGGGAAGATCTGCTGATTGTTGCTGCTATTCCAGGAGTATGACTTTGAGGTTATTGTGAAGCCAAGAAGGTTGAATGCAGGACTTGACCATATATTGTGGATCGAAATAGGAGAAGAGCCTACTAATTTGGAGGAAGGGTTGCCCGATGTGTATCTCTTCGCGGTGCACATAGCAGATAACTACTTTGCAGATATTATACAATTTTTTAGTACAGGGATGGCACCGGAGGACATTTGCATAAAATGGAAGATTTCTCAGTGATTGCAGGACATTTGCATAAAATGGGAGGAGATGAGATATTGCGATGATATATGCTAGATTTCAAGCAGAGTAGTATCCTTGCTGAAGCTCATGGAGGGGATATGGGAGGACATTATGTAGGAAAGGAAACAACACAAAATCTTTTGCGCGCAGGTTTATGGTGGCCTACCCTGCATAAATACTCTAAAGCGTATTGTAGGGCATGTGATGCATGTCAAAAAATGGGCAGACCATCACAAAGGGAAAAGTTGCCACTCAATCCTCAAGTATCATTGCAGCGATTTGAAAAATGGGAAATTGATTTTGTCGGGCCAGTTCAGCCCCCGGGAAAGAAGACAGGTGCGCGCTATATCATGACCACGATAGAGTATCTGACCAGATGGGCATAGGCATAACCAATTAAGGATTGCATAGGGGATATAACAACAAAGTTTTTGTTTGAATATGTGTTAACCAGATTTGGCTGCCCAAAAGTGTTGATGAGTGATCGAGGTACACACTTTCTAAATGAGACAATCAACGTGTTGACTGAGGAGTTTCAGGCCTATCATCAGAAAAGCACACTATATCATCCTCAAGATAATGGAATAGTTGAGCCCTTTAATAACATTCTGGATAACGTGATGACAAAGATTTATAACACGCAACAGAATGACTGGGATGTGCGCATACCTACAGTTCTATGGGTGTACAAGACTACTTGTAAAATGTTGACAGGACAGACACCTTTTCGATTGGTCTATCGTGTAGAAGCTGTGAAGCCCATGGAATATATCATGCCTAGTCTATGCATAACAACTTTCATAGGTATGGTAGATCTTGAAGCATTGGAAGAACGACCCGCGCAACTGATGGACCTTGAAGAGGACCGATTCTTAGCAGGATTCCATCAACAAGTACAGAAGGAACGTGAAAAATCATTGCACAATTGACACATCGAGTTGCACACGTTCAAGGTAAATGATTTGGTATTATTATATGATAGTAAGTTCACCAAGTTTCCAGGGAAATTTTAGATGCATTCGATGGTCCCATATATTATCAAAGATATTACAGATGGAAGTGCAATTCAGCTCGTGAAGTTGAATGGAGAACCTTTTTCGGGAAAGGTGAATGGAATCCAGTTGAAACCATATACAGGGGATCTGGCTCAATGACTATATCATGACAGGACAGTCTTAGTGCTCTAGGAAATTGTAAGGGAGCACGGGACTATAAACTACACTGCCAAGGTTGGAGGATTACGCGGTAGGTGGGTTGTGCAGAAAATGGTGAAGTTGCAGTATAAGAAGCTGCCCTATAGAGGGAGGTGCCGCACAACACAACAGGAAAGTGACCGTTGGAGTCACTGTTCACGATTTAACATCTAGAAGACGGTTAAGAGGACCGGGTTGGTGGCATTTAAGGCCAAAATCTTTGAAGATTTTCCGCCAAAACAACATTAATGATCGAATTTTGGGGGGAACGGTCGGATTTGAATTCAAAAACCCCTATAAATTACGCATGCTAGTCGAACAGAGAACACTTTGCACCCTTAGACTTTTTGAGCTATGTTGTCTTTTGCTTATGAACCAAATGTTCGTTGAGGATTTGGTCACGAGCCCTACATTTGCCAATTTACCGAATTTGAATTAGAAATTCATCCTCAAAACCATGTTAGGACCAAGCCCTGTTGAGACTATGAGCACTGGGGGAGATGTCGCGTTTGAAGGAGCTGCTCCAGAGGTAGTGAGTATGGAAGCTCCAGCTATTGTGCCTACGGCACCGAGGTCACCTAAGCCGAAGCCTACCCCTGTTAGAGAAACTCGGAAACCAAAGAAGGATAAACATAAGAAGTTCGTGACAGTGCGTGAATCACCCAGGAAACACTCTGCAACTCAAAAACGGAAGAAAGACAAGTAACCTGAGAGGGTTGTCGATTTGGAGGCCGAGGAAGGAACCGAGGACATAGACGCTGAGGGAATGGAGCCCCTTACCAAGTTGGATGATTATATCCCTTCGCACAAGGGGAAGGAAAAGGTCACCAAGGACCTAGATTCCGATAAATTTGTCATCTCTATGCCCCTGCTGCCGGAGCAAGTTCGCTTCAAAGGTCCACGCCTTGCCTGGATCCCCCTGCTAAAGATGGAGGATTGGGACCTGGCAGACCATGAGCGGTTTCCTCACCCAGCGACAACCAACTATATGAAGCACATCTACTACCCAGACTCAGGTGTCACCGAGCTAGAGACGGTGGAATGGATCCGCGGAGTAGAGAATTCGAGGATGTTGAACCTGCTGTGGGTGCCCCATTTTCATCGCACCACTATTAACACAACTTGTGTGCATCAATTGCTTACTCTAGTGCACAATGGGTGCTTATGGCTCAGAGGTCCTATACCCATTACTGACATGCTCATCCATAGGATCATGCACTTACGCATGAGGGTTTGAATCTGGCCAAGGAGTTTGGCGGAAAGACAGGAGAAAAGGATTTGGCAGACAAGATGAAGAAGAAATTTGCCCTCGTGAAAAGGTGACGCGGATATTCCATCACTTCTATCAACGACCCCGCGGTGCAGATTACCACACAAATCCTGGCAAGGAAGGTAATGAGGAAATGCCGCACGGACAAAGTTCTGGCGCCCGTGGTGTCTCTAGCTGCACAATGTGCAAAGGGTGATCAGTTCAACTGGTTAAGGTACCTGTGTAGTGGATTCCTCACAAATTTCCATGAGGTCCAAGATGATACCAATCCATTCCATTATGCTTGGTTGCTACTCTCCATAGTGTTGGTTGGCTGGGAGCTACCGGAGGATTGCCAGTTTCCTCCGTTGAAAGAAGGATTGCCGAAGGCCGCGCAATTTGCCTCCCTATTGGCCACAAAGGACCTTGCGTGGGTCACGGAAACAAAAATCTTCTGGGTTTTGATGGAAGAAAGCATCTGCATGGCCATCAACCAACACCCAAGGTTGTCCCCGACCTTTTACAAGCAGTTGTCAGTTTATGCTGCGTTTAAGGCTGACTTCCACTGAGTCTACATTCAGGCATGGAAGGACCTGCAACAAAAATGGTATGATTTACCATATTTTTTCATAGATGCAGACATCCAAGAGTTGATCAAGCGATGGATAGCAGAGTGGTGCACCCCATCGGACTGGGATGCTGGGACCAGTAAGGGTATGAGAAGCTCGATAACACAGAAAAGGAAGGATGTATCCAAGTTGGCTGCACAAAATTTGGCCACACAATGGAAAAAGGAAATTGCAGAGAAGGCTAGGATGGAGAAGGAGTGCGCTGCTAAGGAGTAGGTTGAGCAAGAACAACACGAGTCCGAGAGAAGCAGCATGTCCCCTTCGTCCTTAATCGAGGAGGAAGAACAATCTGAATAGGGCAACGGAGAAGATGAGGGGTAGAGCACCCCATTTCAGCTAAGGAAGCATGGATAGGAGCAGCGGGAAGGTCCCCGGAAAAAGAAGAAATCAGACAAGTCACAGGTTGATCCCATGGTCTTGACGGAGGGCAATCTCGATGAGATTAGATATAATATCTGGGATACTACAATTGAACTGTTGCAACAGTTCAAGCAACAATATATGTAGACACTAGGGAGTGTCCAGAATGATTTGCGTGAGTTGCAGATCCAAACTAGTAGGATATAGGTGGGCACAGGTCAAGCGAGCGCAACACAAGTGAGCCTGGCACCAGGGACGAGTCAGGCTGCGGAATTGGTAAGGACCCTGGACCTTCAAACAATTTCTTTACCAGAAGGGTCCCTATGTGCAAAGTCTGCCTATGACCACATCATCTTGAGCACCCTCAAGAACATCAGGTTGAACATCGCAGTGCTCCCAAATGAGCTTCTTCATGCACTACAGGCAGGGGTGATGGAGGAATTGAGAGCTTGGGAGCAGTGCACTCTCAATTTGATCAATGAATACAACGTGAACAATTGATAGATGTTCGCTGAGAAAACACAAGCCTTGAAGGAAAAGGACACAATGCAGGCATAGAGTTCAAGGCTAGAGGCCACAGTAACAGAGGCATGCAAAACAATGCTAGAGCTACACATTCCAGAGGGTGCACAACTTGAAGTTAAGATCCAGAAGTTAGCTGCAAGAGTGTGCAAGGCAATGGAAGAAGTTGGATGAGTTCAATTCAAGCTCAATATGAAAATCACGGAGCTGAAATTCAAATTATAGTCTATGACTTCACCCAAGGTTAGGGAGTAGCGCGGAGCCGCCACTAAGGAAGGGATGGCCACTTTGGATGCCACAGTCACTCACTGCTCGACCTTATTTGAATAGGTGATGGAAGTGGTAACGACTCTACAGGAAGACCCAAACCTACAGATTCTGAATACAGAGGTTCACAAGCTCCATAAGCAGTACGATGAGGTTAGGGCGACAATGTGCTCAATTGCTCCAGCGCAACGCCTCGTCAAGTTGCAGGAGGGGAAGCAGCTCCTCGCACATGTAGAAGCAGCCTAAGAAGGAAGTCATACTTAAGTCTAGGTTGGGACCTTGCTTAGAAGAAGCTTACCAAGTCACCACCAACATTTAGGAGAAGCTAACGGGTTTACAACAGACATAATAAATGATAAAGCTAGCCACGGAAGAACGCGATACAGAGCAACTAGTAGAAGAGGTAAAGCAAGCAGCTACATAGAGCACTACCGAGGTTACTGTCATGCAGGTGGAGCTGGGGGATATTTGCAGCAAGATCGCAGTGCTAGCCGAGTGACTCAAGGGTGAGTCATGACCTTTGTGTTGGGGGCCTGTTGGGATGGGGTCCCCTAGGTCTGTTTTGGGGTTAAAAACCCAAATTTTGATGTAAATTTTGGTAAAAAGATGTAAAGTCTTCATGATTTGTGGATGCAGAGTGCATAGGTAATTAGGAGTAAAAAGGGTTTTAGCCCCTTTTCTATGTAAATTTAAGTTGGTCTTGAGTTCCACCCTTGGTCTGCGGACCATGGTATTATATAAATAGGTGTGTCTTAGAAAGTCTAAGGCAATAATCTAATGATGATGGATGTAATGGGTCGATAGAAGATAACACAGAGAAGTGAGTCATAGAGGAGGGGAAGACTCTGCAGTTGAGTGCGCAAAGGCCTAGAGTAGTGTCCACAACTAAGTGCATGGGAAAATTTTGAGTATGTAATACCATATTGAAGATCAATAAGAAGATTGTTGAAGAATCATTATGTTTATCTATTTACTTCATTTATTTATGTTTGTGATATATGATATGATTGAAAAAATGTCTTTATGAAATAATGATTTATTGATGCGCGACTCCATGGGATAAGTCTTAATAACCGTATGCAATGCATTTTAAGTACTTTCATGAAGATTATAATACATTATGTTATGTTTATTAAATACTTAAGTAGATCTGAGAGAGCCTAGATCTAGGGTTATTTTATGGTGCGCGTAAGTGGATGATTCATCTATTAAGAGTCCTCAAAGACCTATCGTAGACCTTAGCGAAGGTCTAGAGGCCATTTAAAGGGAGTGCAATACCAATCCCTAGGGGCTTATAGATTTGGGTGAAGGCAGATCTAGGGCAATAGAAGACAGCACATTGATCTCTGGATGCAGAAACTTGGTTCCAACATCCCCCCATACTGCTTCGGGTGAGACTTCAACTTGCGCTACGTGGGTTGATGCCGAAAGGGCTAGTAGTGTAGGGTTTTGTTTGGCACAATTAAATCTGAACCTGGGTTAGGACACAATAATCCAACACTTGCTTCAGCCCATACAATTCTCTCTTGATTCAGCACACATGCGACTCACAGTAAAAGGTTTCAAAACCTTTAGGCTACTCTATGTACACCTCTTCCTCAATCATGCCATTAAGGAAGGTTGTATTCACATCCATCTGATGTATATTCCAAAACATCTGTGCTGATAGTGCCAATATAGATCTAATTGATGAGTACCTCGCAAAAAGAGCAAAGGTCACATCATAGTCAATACCCTCTACCTGTGAAAAGCCACAGGACACAAATACAGCCTTATGCTTCTCCACACTACCATATGCAACTTTCTTTACCTTGTAAATCCAACAGGAGCTCATCACTGACTTGTCCTCCGGCCTCGGGACCACATCCCGAACATTGTCATGAATTATGGAGTCATACTCTTCCACCATGGCGTCAACCCAAATCGGTTGTTGCATTGCTTCCTTAAAGGAAGATGGCTCTTTCATAAGACATTGGCCCATACGAGCCATGTATCCAGTGTACCTCTCAAGTGACCTCCTGTGGCTGTGCTCAGAAATGGGTGCTCCCACATTCTCTCGTGCATCATCCAACAATATGGGAGCCTCTTTGGTGCGCTTTCTTCCCTCTTTGGAAGACTCTATTTGAGTGGATGTCTCCACTCTTGGATCCTCTGGATGTGGCTGCTCCACATCAATTTGAGGCTCCTCAACCTTAGGAGCTAAAGGCTCCTCATCTACATGTAGCTCAAGCTCCCTCTCAAGGGAAACTTGCATGGCCTTCTCCTCATCGAATTTGACATCCCTGCGAACCACTGTCATCTTGTTGGTCGGAAATTACACCTGATAGTTGTGAGGTGTATCAATGTACCCCACAAATATCCCCAACTCTGTTGTCGGCTCAAGCTTCTTCCATGCATATTTGGTCACATGGAAATATTCCGATGACCCAAAAATTCTGAAGTGACCAACATATTGCCTCTTACCGTAATAAGCCTCCTTTGGTGTCTTTATATCAAGTATCCAATGTGGGCTATGGTTATGAACAAAAACCATTGTGTTTCATTCCTCAACCCACAAGTGTAGTTGTAGGCCCTGATCATGAAACATCGCCCTTGTTGCCCCTACTATGCTTCGGTTTTTCCTCTCGGCCATGCCATTCTGCTGAGGGTTATGGGGTGTCGTCAACTCCCTTTTAATCCCTTATGTTGCACAGAAGTTATTAAACTCATTTGAGACATACTCACCACTGTTATCACTCTGTAGAGCTTTAACCTTCTTTCCTGACCTTTTCTCCACCAACGCTTTAAACTCACAAAACTTTGTGAAAGTTTGATCCTTTTTCTATATGAAAATAATCCATCCTTTACGAGAATAGTTATCAACAAATATAACATAATACATGTGTTTTGTGGTGGATGCTGTCGAGAATGGTCCACACACATCTGAATGGACTCGCTCTAGAATAGCCTCTGCTCGAATGTCTTTATTGTGAAAGGAAGACTTGGTGTATCTTCCCAAAGTACACCTCTCGCATGTACCAACTTGCTCAAGCATACCTTTGGGAAGATCAGTAGAGATCTGCTGCAATATCTTCAAAGCCCCCTGATGCAAGTGGCCCAATCACCTATGCCACAACTTGCGAATGTCCCAGATCTGCACCCTTTCTGATTTTGTGCTCAAAGCAACACACTCCTCTACCTCCAACTTATAGATATTCCTCACCCTGAATCCCTATCTTCTTTACTTGACCCATGGTTATGTGTCGAAGTAACACCTTTCCTTTTGAGAATATCACACCATAGCCTCTATCCTCAATCATGGAAATGGATACCAAGTTCTTCTTCAGCCCGAACACATACATAACATTATTCAAGGTGAGTGGAGCCCCATTCTCCCTCTGAAAAGTAATCATACCCAATCCAGTAACACTATACTTCCCATCATCACCCATCTCGATATGCATCTGGATATCTTTCTCCTCGAGGTCACTAAATAACTCTTTGTCTCCAATCATGTTGTTATCAAACCAGCTCACAAAAAGATAGATCAACGACTTAGAAATCAACCTCTTCGAGGGGGAAAACTCCTTTACATTTCACAAATGAACAATTCTTGGATGATACAAATGATGAAACCTCCTTTCTATATATAGTAGTCTAAGGGGTCATAATATAATCAAAGCCGACATAACAATATTAATATAAGGGCACAAAAATAACAATAGTGGGCTTCTATGGGGCACAATAATAACAATATGGGGACAATAGGGGCACAACAATAACAATAAGGGCTACAATGAAAATAGTAATGGGGGAATCACTAGTATTATAGGGACCTAACATGGCCCTCTCCAAAAAAGTGTTGTCCTCAACGCTTGAGTAGTTCTGGATGCTTCTATATAAAATTTGCGTCCTCCCATGTGGAATCTTTGGCGGGTAAGTTCTTCCACTTGATGAGATACTTTGAAATTGATCGATTTCGTAACTGTCGAGTTCTTGTTTCTGTGACTGCTTCAGTTTCCAATATGATTTTTCCTTCATCATCAAGTTCTAACAATATTGTTTGAACTGGGAGCTTGTCACCTATAACCTTCTTTAAGCATGAAACATGGAGAACTAGGTGCACTCTGGAAGCTGCAGGAAGCTCCAATTTGTATGTCATAGTACGTATCTTTTGCAACACCTTGTACAGACCATAATACTTTGGTGATAATTTATTATCCTTCTTAGCTTTCTTGAGGTACATTTGTTTATATGGTTGTAGTCATAGGAATACCCAATCACCTACATCAAAACTTCTTTTGATGCGATGTTGATTTGTTTGTTGTTTCATTCTATTTTGTGCCATAGTGAGGTTATCCTTTAAGAGTTGGAGAACTTGTTGTTGATGCTCGATGTGATATTCCACTGCTTGAACCTTAGAATTTTCTCTTCAATATGATGTGATGGATGGTGGATGATATACATAAAGTGCCATAAATGGGGTCATTTTTGTTGCAGTATGGAAGGAAGTGTTATACCACCATTCAGCTAGAGGCAACCATTTGACTCATTGTGTTTGTTTATCAGATACAAAGCAATGAAGATATCCTTCCAAACATTTGTTTACTATCTTGGTTTTCCCATCAGATTGAGGATGATAAGATGAGGTATGAGCTAACTGAGTACCAAGACAAGAAAATAATTCTGTCCAAAAATTCCAAGTGAAAATGGGATCTCTGTCGCTTACAATAACCTTTGGGTTTCCATGTATATTTTGATTTGTTTCTGTAAATGCAGTAGAAATTGTACTCGCTTTAAATGGATGAGATAATGCACAAAATTGTGCATACTTGGTAAGTCTGCCAACTACCACCATGATAACACTCTTTCTTTCAGACTTGGGTAAACCTGTGATAAAATCCATTGAAATCTCTTCCCAACATTGGCTTGGAATGGATAAAGGTTGTAATAGACCTAGGGTCTTAATTGTTTCAACTTTATTTTGTTAGAAAACCAAACATTCCGCCACAAACTTTTGAATATCTGATTTAAGGCCATCCCAAAAAAAATCTTTCTTAACTTTGTGGTAAGTTTTTATAAATCCTGAGTGCCCTCCTAAGGGAGAGGTGTGAAATTCCATAAGAACCTTTTGTTTGAGTTGGGAATTCTTACATAGGTATAAGCGATATTAGAGACCATAACGAATCATTTTCCAGCTAAATGTATCAGATGTACTGGGATATTTTTGTAACTTTTGAATGAGTGCCCACACTTCTTCGTCATTCTTCCATTCATCCCTTCCTTCATTTATCCAATCTGGTTGGATAATAGAAATCGCGCAAAGAAATGCTTCCACATCCTCATCCTTTCGTGAGAGTGCATTTGCCACAACATTTTTCTTCCCTTTTTGTAGATGATTTCAAAGTCATAAACCAACATCTTTGTGACCCATTTTTGTTTCTCTTCTGAAGCTAATATTTGTTCTAAAAAATATTTAAGACTATCGTGATTCGTTTTTACCTTGAAGTGTCTTCCCATTAGGTAGGGTCTCCATTTCTTAAGTGCATATAGTATTGCCAACATTTCCTTCTCATAAATAACTTTGTGTAAATACTTTCCTTTGATTGGATGACTTTTGAAAGCAATGGGTCTTTCTTCTTGCATTAAAACAACACCAATTCGATTTCCTGAGGCATCACATTCCACAATAAAGGTTTTTGTGAAGTCCGACATAGCTAAGACTGGTTCTTGGCACATTGCCTCTTTAAGATGTTCAAAGGCCTTCGTTGCTTCTGGAGTCCATGGAAATGCATCTTTCTTCAATAATGTTGTTAGAGGTGCTGCTATTCTAGCACAATTCTTAACAAACTTGCGATAATACCCTATCAACCCGAGAAATCCTCGCAGATGCTTTATGGATGCGGGGATTTTTCATTCCTTAATGGTTTTAATTTTTCTGGGGTCTACCTTAACACCTTCATGAGATACAATATGACCTAGATATTCCACCTCATGTACTCCAAAGAAGAATTTGGAGATTTTTGCATATAATTGCTTCTCCTCCAATAGTTTGAGCACCATGTCAACATGTTGAACATGATCCTTCCAAGACTTGTTGTAGATTAGTATATCAAAAAAGAATACTAACACAAATTTTCTTAGGAAGGGTTTGAAAATGGAATTCATCGAACCTTGAAATGTAGAAGGTGCATTTGTAAGGCCAAAAGGCATGACCAAAAATTCATAATGACGCTCATGAGTTCTAAATGATGTTTTTGGAATGTCTTCAGTCTTCATTCTGATTTGATGATATCATGACTGAAGATCCAACTTGGTGAAGTAAATATATCCATGCAATTCATCTAATAATTCATCAATGACAAGAATGGGAAATTTATCTTTAATAGTGAGCTTGTTGATCTCCCTATAATCCGGACACATGCGCCATAATCCATCCTTCTTGTGAACCAATACTACTAGAGCAAACAAAGAACTTTGACTATTTTGAATTATACCAGCCTCTAGAATTTCTGCAACCATACGTTCAATTTCACTGTTTTGGGCATAGGGATATCTGTAAGGCCTGATGTTTGGAGGAATGATTCCTGGAATCAAATTAATAGCATGATCATGATCACGAATAGGTGGGAGGCCTTTGAGAGTCTCAAATACATTGGAATGATTGTCCAATAATTTTTGGAGATCTTGAGAAATAGATGATTTCGATGTGGGAACCTCTAGCAAACATAATTGTGCAATTATGCCTCATTGTTCTTTCTTTAAAAGCTTTGTCATTTTGTTAGAGCTGATTATCTTTCTCGGTTTCCCTGCGATACCCCTTAATTAAACTTCCTTTCCTTCTGAATAAAATTTCATGAAAAGTTCTTGAAAATTAAAAGCTATTGTACCCAAGGATTATAGCCATTGGACTCCTAGTACAACATCAACACCACCCATTGGAATGGAAAGCATTGGGTTATTCAATACATATTCTCCCATGGATAACTTGATATTATGGCACTCTCCAGAGCACGTTATGGTTCCTCCACTTGCAACCATCACTTGACACTCTAGTGCTGGATATAGGAAGCAATTCAATTCCTTGGCTATCTTACAATGAATAAATTATGGGTACTGCCGGAATCAATAAACACTATTACCTTTTCCTTCTTGATATGTCCTTCTATCTTGATAGTTTGAGGAGCGATAATTCTCGCCAATACATTACAAGATATGGTCGGATTCATTTCTTTTTTCTCTAGGGCTTGTTCCTGGTGTATATCCTCTTCTTTTGATATTTCTTGTTCCTTTTCTTCCTCCTCTTCACAATCTATGTAAAATAATTTCTTCTCACCACTCTTATGACCTTTAGTGTATTTGCTATCACAACTATAAATAATCCCTTTTGCTCTTTTTTCTTCCAAGTTTTGTGGTGTCAACCTTGTAGGTTGTGAAAGGCTAGTAACAACAACACTTCCATCTTTATAATTGTGAGTGGTAGGCTTCCTTGTTGCCATAATTTTTCTTTCCATTTTTCTTGCCAACCTGAATGTCTTCTCCAATGAACCAAGTTCCCAAAGGCGAAACTCATGTTGGATGTTATCCTTTAAAGTCCGTATGAACACATTAATTCTATGATCCTCTGGAATATATTTTACCATTATATTCAATTTTTGGAAGTCCTCAATGTGCTCCTTCATTGAACCCTTTTGTTTTATATTTATCAATTGGCTAAAAAAAGTGTTGCTTTTTGTAATCTCATAATGTGCTATCATTTCATTCGTAAAAATTGCCCAAGTGACAATTTTTTACGAGAGAAAAGCCATTGATACCATACAAACTGATTTGGTTCCAAATATAAAGTTGCAATGCGTACCTTTTGTGTGTTTTCCACATTATGGAGATCGAAATATTGCTCCATCTGTAGTATCCATGTTACAGGATCCTTGCCATCAAACTTCCTCATATCAATCTTTGGAACATGGTGGGTCTTCGATCCAACCGTTAGAGTCTATGAAATCACGATTAACATTTATTTTGTTCTCATCATGAGTTTCCTTTACTACCCTTTCGCCATTAGTAAGAATTTCTTGTAAGAACTTTGTCAAATTTTTCTTCAATTCTCCCATGTTGCCTTTAAGTTTTTCTTCTAAACCATCCATCTTAGCTTCCATGACTTTCTTTAAACCATCCATATTAGCTTCCATTACTTTTTGTGAGAGTGAATTTTGTTGCACTTTGTCTCGTAATTTTGATATATCATGTTGCATTTCTTCCTCTTCTTCATGATTCATGCTAGAGGTTTCACGTTACTTACTAGGTGTTTCCATCTTCTTTCTTTGGGATATCAATTAATGATAATTATGCTTCACTATGCCCATTGAATTCCTTCAAACTAATTTTTCAAACCAAACTTATGAAAAAATTTAAAAAAAACTACACACCTTTTTTCACTTTGTAGGAGCTTGATATTGCATCTAATGTATATTTGAAATTTCGGAACTCCAAGGTCTGAAATTGTGAACTATGGTAATCCTCTGAGTCCTCTTCCCAACATCACCAGTTTGATTGAAAATGGATTCTCCAATAAAGCGTTATGCCCAATCTCCCACGATGACCTGATTATACACTTTTTTAGTAGAGAAAAAGTGTATGGAGTGCCACGTGTCATTGTTTCAACCTTCAAACCTAAAAATGACGCACAGAAAACTAAAATCCATCCTTTTTCTGTAACTTCTTACGAAATTTTAATCTGATACTCAGAGAGAAAGTTATGACGATTTTACCAATGTCACCTATTTGGGATGTAATTCGGGTGCCTTCAAAATTCCCAACTTCCTTGGATCATATCTCTAAAGATGTAGTGAGATAAGATCTGAAATTCCGACCCAAGGATCATCGAGATGTTGGATAAAATGGGGTTTTTTAGCATCTGAAACGTCACAAAAAAAAGTTCTACGAAAATGCCACGATGACCTGTTTTTGCGCAGCCTAGAATCCAAAGCTCTGATACCAAATGTTATGAAACGAGCTCACAAAAAGATAGAAAAGATAGATCAACGACTTAGAAATCAGCCTCTGCGAGGGGGCAACCTACTTTACATTACACAAATGAATAATTCTTAGATGATACAAATGGAAAAACCTCCTTTCTATATATAGGAGTCTAAGGGGTCATAATATAATCAAAGCCGACATAACAATCACAATATAAGGGCACAAAACTAACAATAGTGGGCTTCTATGGGGCACAATAATAACAATATGGGGACAATAGGGGCACAATAATAATAATAAGGGCTACAATGACAATAGTAATGGGGGAATCACTAGTATTATAGGGACCTAACACATGTGGAATGAAGCTCCACTGTCTAAGTACCATACAATTCCCATCATTGATGACACCATGCATGCCATGAGGGAAAAGTCCAATTCAAATTGAGAGGCCAATGCCTCATCCACCTCTCCTTCTGAGGACTTCTTCTTGGACTTCTTGAGTGGAAAATTTGTAGCAAAATGGCCCAGCTCATGACAATGAAAGAAATTAACTTTCATCATGCCTTCTTCTTACCTCCATGATAAGAATCCGATTTGGAATGGGAATCTTTCCCTTTCCCCTTCTTCACCTTAATTGCTAAGGCACAATTCTCTTCATCATTAGTCTTTGATGAAGATCCATCCTTGGTGTTCCTTTTAATCTCCTCCTGCATCAAATATGACCACAGTCATTCCCAATCTGGCAGCTTCTCCCAACCATTTGACAAAGTCCTGATAACTATGCCAACTCTTTGGGAGTCCTAGAAGAGCGAGAGTCACCATATCATCCTCAAAAACTATGATTCCAACACTTCCAAGTTCATCACGACACTGAGTGAACTTGGTCAAGTTTTTTGGAATCGTCTCGCATTTATCCATTTTGATTTTTCAAAGTTTATCCTTCAGTGCCAATTTCCTTTAGTCACTACTGTTCTGATACAAGTCCATCAATGTTTTCCACATATCATACAAAGTTTATTTGCCATGGAGACTCGAGATAATGTGGTCTCGAACTCCCTCAAGGATTATCTGCCTCACCTTCGCCACACACTTTTTCCATTCAAACAATTTTTGTGCATCTGATGTTGCTGGCTTAGGAATTTCTTGATCAACAAATTTCTTCAAGCCATTATCCTCTAGCACAACCTCCATTTTGTCCCTCCACGCTATAAAATTTGAGCTGCCTTCCAAGGCATACTCTAGCCGCAATCCGTAGAACGCCATCTTCCGATCCTAAAGTATGTATTGCAAATTTGAATTTCACTTGCAACCAAAAACTCAAAACTTTGAAATCGCCTCTAGTATACTGTTCTCAGCTATGATACCATGTAGAAAATCCTATAGATTCACAAGCTCATGCAATGTACTAAAGCATAGGTGTTAAAATTGGCAACTAGGGCCAAACTCCACGTGGGTCATCTTATTCATGGCTGATAATATTTTTATTAGATTCTTCTCGTTGAGAGGTGTAGGATCAATCTAAAGATCATCCGATTCCGATAAGTATTTATGGAGATATGAATTTATTTTGATTATGGAATAATTATCAAGCCGACCAGCAACTCATGTAGGCTCAGAATCCCAATAGACGCATCTATTCATGATCAACATTTGTATATAAATATAGGAGGTGTTTTCCTCATTTGGACACACACACCTCATCACATATCTCTCTCTCTCCTGCGCAAAAAAGAGGCTCTTCTCCGATTGCGCAGAAAGGGACTCTTCTCTCACACGTGTGGAAGGAAGGATGCAAAATTTAGGGCTGCAACTACAGATCGGAAGTTTGACCAACGTTGACCATCAGACTCTCTCTCAGAACTGTGGTGTAGGTGGAACCGACTCTCCTCAGAAGGCCACATTTTTTGGTGAAGGAATCAAGCCTATCTGACGGTCGGTTTGTAGGATATTGTCTGCCCTAGTTGAGGGATGATCTAGAGTTTGCTGCTGCGAATGTAAATCAGATTTATGTACTATTTCTCTCTGTTGAATTATTGAAGATAAAAGAAGATTTGATCAAAGGGTTTCCCCATATTGGGGTTTGTCAATGGCTAGCCGCCACATCTTGTGTCTATTGTCTTGGCTTGTTTTCTGTCAATCGTTTAATGTTCTATCTGCACTTTACTTAATGTACATGTGATTGCTAATCTGTGGATAATAATAAGAAAAAGAAGTAAACTGATCTAAGCATAGAACATACCATAACTTAACATGGTATCAGAGCTGAGGTGAAGACAAAGCTTGAGCAAGAGCAAGAGCAATCACTGAAGAGAAGATTGGCAAGGCTATCCTAAAAGAACTATGGGGTCCTCAATACTCTTCCCTGCAGAAGACAAGCTCCGTGAGAAGTATGACTATCACAGATGGAAGATGTCTCTCGATCTAACCTTAGAAGATCAAGGAGTGTTGGGCCATATGAGAGGCAATATTGTTGAGCCTCCATCAAATGCACCCGCTACTGCCAGGAACAAATGGAAAACCGGTGAAGTCAAAACAAAGAAGATCATCCGGCACTATATCGACAAGCTCTTGGTGGCCTATTTTTCTGAGCTAAACACCTCGAAGGAAATCTACGATATACTGGTGAGTTTATTTAAAGTTAATGATGAAAATCAAGTTTTTTTTCTTCGAAATAAGTTGAAGGAAATTAAGAACGGCAAAGATGAGAGCATGCAAGCATATTTCTTAAGAATCACCGAGATCAAGAACGATCTCCTATCTATTGGGGAGATTATTGCTGATAGGGAAATGGAACTCACGACTCTTAGAGGATTACCATCCGAATGGTACATGTTCATGACTAGTCTTCTCAACAATAACGTAATTCTTGGTTTCGAGGAATTAATGGCAAGATGCATTCAAGAAGAAACAAGGATAGAAGAGCAAGAAATGCCCATGCCTAAAGGTCCTCCTGCTGCCTTTTCTTCTCATGCTAAGAAAATAAATAATTCTGGGACTAAATAAAAAGGAAAGGCTAGACCTAAGGGTGGAAGAAAAGGACGATGTTACATTTGCGATAAAGCAGGTCACTATGCAAGAGAATGCCCTCATAGAAGAGACTCACACCGGGACGATGATCAAAATCCCTCTCATGGCATTCAAAGGAATAGAAAATCTAATAGCAGAGGTAAAGGGAGTGCTGGAAATCAAGGAAGAGGACAACCATTGAAGAAGGCTAGAAATTCCAGGTATGAATCTAACACTCTTGACAATGTTGAAAAATGTGCAACAAGAAATATTAAATTTAGAATGTGCTAAAAATAGCATGTCTAAAAATAACAGTTTGGCCAGTGAGGTCATTGGCCACATTGGGTGAGAGGTGAAATTGCTAAAAATAGAAAGTTATAAAAATAACATTTCTGGGTCCCTTCCTATTTATAGGAGTCCCTAGTATATCTATAGGAAGTAAAATTAATTTTGGTCTTAACAGCAGTTGGAAATATTAATTAATTAATTCAGTTGAGTTAATTAGTTAAGGAAATTCAATTTTGAAGTCTTTGTGAGCATGCACATGAGTTGTCCCACTGATTGAGGAATTTATCCTTAATTTCCTCCACTGATTGAGGAATTAAGTATGAGTTCTATAATGAGAGAATCAATTGACTTAGTTCTAACTAGTCAAGTCCATTTAGATTATTTTAACAAGTTGTTAAAATAATAAAATATAGTTTGTTAATGCTTGCATGCATGTGACAACTATTATTTTAGATAATTGAGAATTCACTCATGGATAACTGTTACATTTCAGTTCTGTCAGAGACCCAGTTGAGATCAAATGTGGGATAATGTACTATCAGATGCTTGGATATTTCTAGTAAGTATTCCTTGCATGGAGAAGGATATATTATAGGAGGTTGGAGGACTTGTGGCCTATATATTGAGGCTTAGGTAGTCCATGATTTTCATCTTCTGATTGAAGATCATCAGAGTACAGAGAGAGTAGTATAGCTATTGAGCTGATTCTTTTTGTATGTTGAAGAGGATTTCCACTTGATTGATAATACAGTGTTGGGTTTTTATGCTGGTGCTTTCCTTAGTGATATATTTTGTGTTATGTGTGATTGATTCCTTCTTATCAGTTATATGTGTTCTTATTGATGTTGCTCATGGTTGATTAAGCTTCCACTCAATTGTTTGTAGAAGTAGATCAAGTGTTTCGCTTTAGTACATTGCATTACCAGGCGATCTACAGGTGGGAAATTTCTACATGGTATTAGAGCTAGCTGATTTGTAGAAAAAGTTCTACATGGTATCAAAGCTAGCTGATTTGTAGAAAAATTATAAAAAAAATTTATAGACAATAAACAGGATGAATATTATTTACCAGTTGCTCTATCTACCTCTGCTCCTCTGGACTCGCTGGGAAATTGACTTATTGATAGTGGTGCCTCAAGGCACTTCATTGGTTACAAAGAAGTTCTCCATAATCTGATAGAGAAAGAAACTAACCTAGAAATTGTCCTTGGAGATGATATGAAATATCCCGTGAAAGGTGTAGGCAATGTCTCTCTTAAATTGAATCAAGGTAATACAATCCACTTACATGATGTATTAGATGTACCTGACCTCAAAAAGAACCTGGTGTCCATCTCAACAATGGAAGATAAAGGCTACAAGGTGACCTTCAGCGATGGCAAGGTACATGTATGGAAAAACAATGTTAAAGATGCCTTCAGTCTTGGGTTTCAAGTTGATTCATTATATCAGGTCGGAGGAAGTCCACTAGGTGTCATGTCTTGTGACACATCTCAAGCCTTGATCAAGAATCAAATCGAAAATAAGATCAAGATCTTAAGGACTGATAATGGGACTGAATGTGAATCTAAAGAGTTTCATGACTTTTGTAAAGAGGCTGGCATTAAGAGGGAGACTACTACACCATATACTCTTGAACAGAATGGTGTGGCAGAAAGGAAGAACCGTACGATTGTGGAAGCTATCCGTGCCATGCTCCATGATCAAGACTTCCAGAGTTTCTATGGGCCGAAGCTGCAAACACCGCCGTATATGTACAAAATCGATGCCCTCATCAAGCATTGGGTTCCAAGACTTCTGAAGAAATGTTCACTGGTAAGAAACTTGATGTATCTCATTTTAGAATTTTTGGAAGCCATGTATATTTTTATGTGCTGAAAGAGAAAAGGAATAAATTGGGTGCATCTAGAAAGATAGGAATCTTCATGGGCTATGGTGAAAATATTAAGGGCTATAGAATCTATGTAGCCGATCAAAGGGAAGTTGTGATTAGTCATGATGTCACCTTTGATGAAGATATGGCTCTCAGTAAGGTGGAAAATCTTCCTACTTTGAGGAGCTCTCAAGAAGCTAAAACCAGGGAACCTAAAGAAAAATAAAATGAAACAATGCCCGATGTGGAAGAACCCATGGATCCTATTGATCCTCATCCACCTGAGCCTTCCTCTTCTAGGAAGAGGCCTTAATGGCTTGGGGGACACTTGATGATGCTGAAGGACATGCTGCACCCCGAGGAACCTTCCGTGAAAGTAAGAAACCAAACAGATATCAGGGATACCTGACCATAATGAGCACGATCATACAAAATGAGCCTTCATCATTCTCAGATGCCGTCAAGCATCATGTATGGAATTAGGATGTTATGATCGAAGAATATGAGTATATTATGAAGAATGATGTCTCGGAAGTAGTTCCCAGACCCTAGGATAAGATAGTTGTCATGTCTAAATGGATTTACAAGATAAATCATGTAGCATATGGAAGTACGGAAAAGTATAAGGCTCGTTTTATCGCTCGTGGCTTCTCCCAGAAGGAAGGTATAGACTATGATGAGATATTTGCACCTATTGCCAGATATACTACCATCCGCTCAATCATAGCCCTTGCGGCTTCACAAGGATGGAACCTACATCAGATGGATGTCAAGACCACGTTCTTGCATGGTTCGATCAAAGAAGAGGTCTATGTGCAGCAACCCGAATTATTTGAGATTTATGACCGAAAATCTCATGTCTGCAGGTTGAAGAAGGCTCTCTATGGGTTGAAGCAAGCACCTCGAGCATTGTATGAGAGGATCGATAGCTATTTGATGAAGCTGGGATTCGCTGGGAGTGAAGCTGATCCTAACCTTTACTTTAAGGTTGAAGATGAAAAACATCTCAGACTGGTGCAGTATGTGGATGACCTCTTTCTAACAGGTGCAAATCCTCTCATTCACAAATGTAAGAGGGAGTTGGCTTCTGAATTTGAAATGAAGGACCTAGGATTGATGCATTATTTCCTAAGACTTGAAGTCTGGCAGAAGCTAAGGGAAATTGTTCTATCTCAAGGAAATATGTGGTGAAGATATTGGAAAGATTCGGTGTGGTAGACTGCAAGCCTGTAACTACCCCGATGGCGCTTGACTTCAAGAAGTTAAGTGGTAGTACTGTTGGACTTGTTTTACGAAATGCCACCGAGTATTGACAACTCGTCGGAGCATTAATGTTATTAGTGAACTCCCGTTTAGATATATGCTTTGCAGTCAACACGTTAAGTCAACATATCGTTGAACCTCATCACATACATTGGATTGGTGCCAAGAATCTATTAAATATCTTCGCGACACAATTACATATGGGTTAAGATACACTGTCGGAGATGTGAGACTGCTTGGATACACTGATGCTGATTGGGTAGATAGTGTGGTGGATCGTAAGAGCACTTCCGGGTGTTGTTTCTCCTTGGGATCTGCTTCGATATCCTGGATGAGTAGGAAGCAGAAGTCAGTGGCTTTGAGCACCGCCGAGGCAGAGTATATTGCTGCTAGCATGGCCTCCTGTGAGGCAGTCTAGTTGTGAAAGCTCTTCAGTGAGCTGTTTGGATTTACATTGGATACCATCGTGATCCTATGTGAAAACCAGAGGGGGATTCGTTTATTTCATGATCGCTCCAAGCATATCGATATCAGGTACCACTATATTTGAGATATGGTGCAACAAGGAGAAATAAGGCTCCAACATATCGGTACAGATGAACAGGTCGTCGACATTCTAACAAAGCCCTTAAGGAAGGTCAAATTCTTGACTTTCCGAGAACAACTTGGTGTCGTTCAAAGGCCCTCTGATGAGGTTCCTGTATGATGTATTGAGCTCTGGGAGTTCCGGGGGGGGGTGCACGAGGTACTTCTTGGAGCGACATATGACCACAGGGTGACTCACCATCCCCTGGTGGTGTACGTGTACACGGTAAAAGAATCAAAACTTTTCCTGTGACACCCCATGGCGACTATGTAGCAGGATGATTAGTTCTCCTGTGAGGTCTGGATGATGTGTTCTCCATGACAATTATGTAGCAGGATGATTAGTTCTCTTGTGAGGTCTGGATGATGTGTTCTCCATGACGATTATGTAGCAGGGTGATTAGTTCTCCTGTGAGGTCTGGATGATGTGTTCTCCATGACGATTATGTAGCAGAATGATTAGTTCTCCTGTGAGGCCTAGATGATGTGTTCTCCATGGCGATTGTGGACAGGATGATTCACTCTCCTATGGATAGGATGACTCGCTCTCCTGTGGACAAAATGATTCGCTCTCTTATGGGACAAGATGATTCGCTCTCTTGTGGGACAGGATGATTCGCTCTCCTGTGGACATGATTGATTAGTTCTCCTGTCAAGGCATCCTACCCATGCAGTCTGGGAGTCATGGGAAGTACCTCTCATTTGATCAATGAGTAGGGAAATGAGGATAGGGACCATAGTAGTACCGATGGATGCATCGCTATATCTACCATACTCCCTATGCTAGGATGACCTTCATTGATCTGGGATCAATGATACTGGTCTGGGACTAGTGGTAGGAGTTGTACCCACTATGACACTGACTTCGGGCGTTGAGGACTAGTCTGGGACCAGTGGTATACACTCTGACACTGACTTTGAGCCAGTGGAGGATGGTATGATACATCCTCGATCATTTCTTCTTCTTCATAATTCAGACAAAGTAGAGCAGAGTAGAGCAGAATAGAGCAGAGCAGAGAAAACCAGAACAGGGCAGTACAAAACAGAGCAAAGCAGGTAGAATAGAGCAGAGCAGAGCAGGGGTCAAGCTGGGTAGTGCATTTGATGGATGAATAGTAGCGAGCGAAAGATGAATTGCAGATGGAGTTCTCCCTATTTGAGAGGGAGTATTAAAATTGGCAACTAGGGTCAAACTCCATGTGGGTCATCTTATTCATGGCTGATAATATTTTTATTAGATTCCTCTCATCGAGAGGTGTAGGATTGATCTAAAGATCATCCGATTCCGATAAGTGTTTATGGAGATATAAATTTATTTTGATTATGAAATAATTATCAAGCCGACCAGCAACTCATGTAGGCTCAGAAGCCCAACAGATGCATCTATTCATCATCAAAATTTGTATATAAATACAAGAGGTCTTTCCCTCATTTGGACACACACACTTCATCTCATCTCTCTCTCTCTCCTGCGCAGAAAAGAGGCTCTTCTCCTACTACGCAGAAAGGGACTCTTCTCTCACACGTGTGGAAGGAAGGACGTAGAATTTAGGGTGCAACTGCAGATCAGAAGTTAGACTAGTGTTTACCATCAGACTCTCTCTTAGAACTATGTTGTAGGTGGAACTAACTCTCCTCCGAAGGCCACATTTTTCAGTGAAGGAATCAAGCCGATCCAACAGTCGGTTTGCAGGATATTGTTTGCCCTACTTGAGGGCTGATCTAGGGTTTGCTGTTGCTGATGTAAATCAGATTTATGTACTATTTCTCTTTGCTGAATTATTCAAGATAAAATAAGATTTGATCAAAGGGTTTCCCCATATTGGGGTTTATCCCTGGCTAGCCACCACATCTTGTGTCTCTTGTCTTGGCTTGTTTTTCTGTCGATCGTTTAATGTTCTATCTGCACTTTACTTAATGTACATGTGATTGCTAATCTATGGATAATAATAAGAAAAAGAAGTAAACTACTCTAAGCATAGAACATACCATAACTTAACAATAGGAGAAGAATCTACTTCCACTTTCAACCAGCGGAAGCCAATAGATCGATGAAAACAATATGAACAAGAAGATAAATCAGTGACACATAACACAAGATGTATCTAGGGAAAGATACTGCTCAAAACCCCGCTATCTGTATTGCATATATCAGAAATATGAGTGAATATATAAAACTTGTCCTCACTAAAACATTTCAACACAAGTATGCTCAACTTTCTCAACTCACAAGCTAGCTCTTGGCCAACACTTAACCAATTATATAGCTCTCTAGGCGTCCCAATATCTTGCATAATTCCTAGGATGAATAGCCCATATTTAAAGGGAATTCATGCTTCCAAAACTGCACAATCCAAACATAGGATTAATCTCTGATGCATGCATGATATTTACACTCCAGTAAATAATACCACTAATAGTACATTGTCCCTGCACTATAGTCTCAATTGGGTCTTTCTCTGAACTGACATGCATGAGTTTCTCATAAGGGAATATTTTGTTAACTGGAGTAGCACTAGTGGATGCATTAGTGCACCAACTGACTATTTGTCCTCTATTAGTTCCAAAAACAAATTGGAAATAATTTAACTAAACTTAACTCAGTAAATTGAGTGATCTAATTTCCAACTCAATTTAAACTTATACTGGACCCCTAAAACTTAAGGAGAACATACACATGACTACAGAAAGACTTCCAACTCAAAATTCCTAAGCTAATTAAGTTAATTATACTTAATTAACTATTTACAAGTTGCTATGAGAATAGAATTCGATTTTAATTTCAGTTTAATTCAATGACAAATTAAACTGGAATTTTTTGTTGCCATTTCTCAACAATGTTTACCTAAGTGGACCGGTTAACTTGGGTAAATGTGGGAGGAGGGAGTTACGAAGTAGTATCAGAGCATGGTTCAACACTTGGACTGGATGGGCGAAATCAGGTTGTCATGCATGCATGTAGGTTTCATATGTGCTTGTTATGTATGCATGGTGGTGGTCATTGTTTCAATTTTGTTGTCATGCAAAATTTGATGGTGTTGTTGTTGGTATGTGTTTGTCATGAATGCATGTCAGTTGTATATGCATTTGTTATGCATGCCAATGTATATATGTTGTTGTGCATGCATTGTCATGATTATGGTTTTGCATATATAGTAGGTTAGACATGCATCATGAGGTAATTGTATGCAGTTAGGTCATCATGATGCTATTGGTATGTTATGATGCTAATGTGTTGGTTCAGATAGAACAGGAGATGCAGATAATCAAAGAGAGGTTGCAACACTAGACTTTGGGGTAAGAGCAGATCGTCATATAGGTTTGTATATTTGGCATACAGGTATGTGGTTAATGGTTACTATAAGAATTAGGGTTACTTATATGCTTGTTAGTGTATTATTATGGTTATATGTGTCTGATCAATTTAGTGTCCTAAGTTTCTCTACATAAATTATCAATCCAGGTATCGTAAAATGATGAAGTGTAGTGCATTGTTTGTGCTAGATAACCCTTCTTACTTCGTTGTTTTTGTGTTTTATGTTGTTTTTGGGGGTTTTTGGTCTTTTAATTCCTAATGGTTTACAATGTAATTATCAAAAACTTAAATCTAACTTTCGTAAAGACTGCTCAAAATCTAAAAATGAAAACAGAGCTTAAGAAAGACTTGGAAGCAAAGCTTAAGCAAGAAATGAAAACAAAGTTTCTATTCCTGTTTTACCATTATTTCCAAATCATGAATTAAAACTGAAAGTGAAATTTGCAACTGATGTCTAACTAATTACAAAAATAAAACTAAATGAAATACTTAGTTACTCTGCCTCTCAATTTTGGGAGAAAGTCTCCTTGGGATGACATTTGAGGAATTTTGTACTTCATTAATCTAAGAGAAAACAAATACAGAGATGCAGCAATAACTCATTGCATAAATGAAATGTTCAACCACTTAGTTAAGGATGAATTATCAACTTGAAGGGTTTTTCATAAACATTCATTAACACCATGAGTCAGTAAACTAAAAATAAAATGGCAAAGACAGTAAATGGCACTGATAAGTCTAATTGAGAATTTAAACTAGCAAAACAGTGAATGAAGTAAACTAGATTACATTATTGAGTTTCATCTTCTAAACTACTGATAAAAACTAAAAAGAGATCAAGCAAATGGAAGCTACTCTAAATTATGAACACTGTTAATAAGAAAATGATGGAAATTGCATTATAAACATTGTTAGTAAGAAAATGATTATAAACACTGTGAAAGAAAATGATGAATTTATAGTTAACAAGAAGAAGAAAAATAAAATGAAATGAAACCTTCTTCAGTGCAGGGGCCCTCTGCAACTAATTAGGCTACGGTTTCTCAATCAACTCCAAGAAAACTCCTTCAGATTTTCATAAAACGTGCAGTCTTCATATTAAAAACAAGGACACAAAATGCCCAGAAATTATAGAGTCTAGAACTTCGATTTCACAATAAAACTATCACCATTACTACTAACTTCTTCGGTCCTTTACATAGGTATTTATAAGAAAAACCATATAATTGTTGTGGAGAAAAACATGCTACAACCAAAAATGTAGAAGACAGATATGCGAAATTTCTTCCTCGGCTGCTGGAGACATAAATCCAAGACATGGTGGCTGTTGGATTCAGTTGTATAGGTGGTTGTTGGAGTCCGTAGGTACAGGTAGTTGTTTCGGATAATGCTTCCCATCACTGTGAAACGTGTTAATTAATCACGAAACAGAGTCCTGTTACCTTCGGTCTCTATGTTTGACTTATCCTTTGACCGTAGTCTTATGCCATCTTCTTTTTCGACTTGGGCTAAGTGAATAGGACAGGGTCCATGTCACGATGATTTCCAAGCTGCCCATGTAGCTAGTTTCTCCTTATAACACCTGGAACCTGTTAGAGCATAAAGGTAGCTACGGAATAGCCGATTAGCTGCAGAATAGGCTGAATTCCATAGCTAATATGAAAAAATTTATTTAAACAACAAAACATAAAAGCATAACATGTAAATCACTAAATGTCCTCCTCAAGACAGTATATACTGATCATTGGTGATGTGAATGCATCTTTCTCATGGAAAAACAAAGAAAAGGAATGAGAAGAGTTGCTAGGGAAAGATTAATTTTGAGGCTCAACATACCACCACTGCAAAATCATTGCATGCCCCCATGAAATTTTAAAAAATGTGAACATCTTTCTCCTATTGCATCTATTCTGACACTTCTGCCAGCACATCCAACTTCCTTTTCTTACTTCTCTTTGCACTGACTGCCATCCTGGGCTTCCTCAGCATCTCCTTGAGTTGGGGGTATCCTTCCATATACTTTACCCCTATGGGCTCTGCCCTGACAATGAGTCCCATGGTCTCTGTTTTGTAGAATTTACTAACCTCAAAATTACTCTCACTTTCTATAAAACAAGTGCTATTTAGGAAATGGAATGACTATGTGTATGGAAATGGAATGACTGTGTATATAGAAAACGATTGCGTGAATATGAGAGAAAAACTTAAGAGTTGGTATGTAATAAATAGACAGTGAGGGTTTAGAAAGTCGTAGATAGGTAGGTCACATTGTTATCTTGACCGTTAACAGGTGCAATTGTGGAGGACCGTTTGAGTACAGGTTATGGAGTTTGAAGCGGAGATTTAATATGAAAGAATAATTGAGACCATTTGTCATTAAAGATGGAAGATATGGTGGAGACAACATGGCGGTCAAATCAAATTATGGTTGATTAAGGAGTCGTGATTATACATACTATACAAACTTACGTTTTCAAATTGTTTTTTGAAATAAATTTTTGCATTTACCTTTGGAACCTTTACCTTTCGCTTGCTAGTTTTTTTGATGTTGATCCACAGGTACCTTGAGCATGATTGGTCTTCAAAATTTGATTTTTCTTCAATTCCCTGCATACATGATTTTATTATGAACTGTACACTTGTGCCTGAACTGATAAACAAATTGTAGCTGCAGAATCAGATTAGCTATAGAACATAATCAACTGCTGAACATAATTAGCTACAGAAAGTGAAATATGGCTTATGGATCATGAATGAAATGGAAATGGCTATGTAAGTGAAATGAAATGAGATGTAAGACAAGATGATAAATGACATGAATACCGGAAAAGGAAAAATTTATTGATGAAAGATGACAATGGGATGAAGTGAAACTGTAAAAATAAAACAGAGTGAGGTGAGATGACATGATGAATTTTGCAGAATCTAAACTATAGAGTGACTGTGGCTTTTTGTCACTACTTATTACAGAAAGAAAATGGAAAATACAGGGTGTCAAAAACCTTTGATTTTCACCCTGTATTTTCTGTATAAGTATGCCAATCAATGATTGGTTTTCAACCTTATACAATTTATTATATATTTGTTTATTTTTTTATTTTTTCCATAGGAAAAATAAAGACTAAGTCAGTGGAGAAGAAGGATTCTTCTTTACTAGCTTCATTTTAGAATTGTCTTAGAAAATCTTGATGAACTCCTATTTTGAAATTGGTTTCTGATATATCTTTAATATATGACCATTCACAAGAAGAGGAGTTTTACTTTCATCTATTGTTCTTATTCTAACTGCTCCATTACTAAATACTTTTTCAATCTCATATGGCCCAAGCCAACGAGTTTGAAACTTCCCTTGAAAATCTTTAAACTTTGAATCAAATAACAACACCCAATCTCCCACTTGAAACCTCTTGTCCTTGGTGTATTTGTCATGCCATTTAGCCCTTTGTTGTTGGACTACACCAATCCTTTGAACTGCCTCTTGCCTAATTTCATCAAGTTCATTTAATTGCTCCAGCCTATGCTTTTGTGCCTCTGATAAATCTAGTCCCAGTTGGACTACCATCTTGAAAGTTCTGATTTGGAACTCTATAGGGAACAAGACTTGTTTCCCATAAACAAGTTCATAGGGTGTATGTCCCATTGTGTTCCTCCATGTAGTTCTATAGGCCCATAAGGCTTCAGGAAGCCTTTCTGCCCAATCTCTTTTATGTAGATGCACAGTCTTGGTGAGGATTCCTTTAATCACTTTATTTTTAGATTCCACTTGACCATTTGCTTGTGGATGATAGGGAGTAGATTTCCTATGCTTGATCTTGTATTCTTCCACAAGCCCTTCCACCATGTTAGATGTGAATTGAGATCCCTGATCTGTCACAATTTCTCTTGGAACACCAAAACGAGTGAAGATGTCCTCAAAAAGAAAATTAACTATAGATTTTTCATTAGCAAAAGGTAATGCTTTGGCTTCTACCCATTTAGTGACATAATTAGTGCATACCAATATATACTTTTTCTGCTTAGATGGAGGATTAATTGGCCCAACAAAATCTAAGGCCCACTTTTCAAAAGGTTCGATGAGTACTTGAGTTTGTAATGGCATTTCATTTGAGGGAGCATGTTTCCCTACCCTTTGGCAGCTATCACATCTCCTGACATATTCTTTAGTATCTTTGAAGATGGATGGCCAATAATATCCTAAATTAAGGATTTTATAGGTTGTCATCTTGTCAGCAAAGTGTCCACCACACGGCTCATCATGACATGCCTTAAGAATCTCGGGCATTTCATCCCATAACACACCTTCTGATCATAAGATCTGGCCCTGTTTTATACAATTCGTTATTGATCCATGAATATCTTGCACTTTCCTGAATAATTTTTCTTTTCTCTCTAGGAAACAAATGTGAAGGTAACTTCCCTGTGACCAAGTAGTTAGCAATATCTACAAACCAACGAGTTTGAGTAGTTACTGCAAAAAGATATTCATCAAGAAACTTATCTTCAACCGGAGAATCTTCTTTGATATTTTGAATCCTAGACAAGAAATCAGCAACTGTGTTTTGTTTTCCAAGTCTCTCTAGCACAATAATGTTGAATTCTTGCAAAAGTAAAAGCCATCTTGTAACTCTGCCATTAATAATAGGTTTATTAATCAAATATCTAATTGCAGAGTGATCTGTATGAAAAAAGGTTTCATAGCGTGTTATATAGTGTCTGAACTTGTTAATTGCATGAACAACAACTAAAAATTCCTTTTCAGTCACAATATAATTTAACCCAGTGGGAGTAAAATTCTTAATTGTATAGTAAATGGCATAAGGAATCAAATCTTTTTGTCCCAATATAGCTCCTAGAGTTGTATTTAAAGCATCTGTTGAAATATGGAAAGGGAGTTTCTAATTTGGACCTCTTAAAATGGGTGCTTTAGAAATTTTTGTTTTCAAGGTTTCAAATGCCAACAGACAATCAGAATTCCAATTGAATTCACAATATTTGGTAAGCAATTTGAAGAGTGGGGATGCTATTTTAGTTAAGTTTCCTATAAATCTTCTATAGTATCCAGTAAATCCCATAAAACTTCTAACATCCTTTTGGCAATTTGGAATTGGTAATTTAGAGATGAATTCAACTTTAGATTTGTCAACTTTAATCCCATCTCCTGAAATGTGATGTCGTAAAACAATACCTTCTGTAAACATCATAAAACATTTTTCATGGCTTAGTGAAAGGTTTGTTTCCTTACATCTTTTAATAACTTTTTCCAAATTTTCCAAAGCTTTTTCAAATGTATTTCCATAGCCTGTAAAATCATCCATATATACCTCTACACAATCATGTATCAGATCAGAAAAAATTCCTAGTATTTCTCTTTGGAATGTTGCAGGTGCATTACATAACCCAAAAGGAAGTACTCAGTAGGCCTAAGTTCCCCATGGACAAGTAAATGTGGTCTTATCCTGATCTTTAGGTGCTACCTGAATTTGATTATAACCACTAAAACTATCCAAGAATGAGAAATACTTCTTATCTGCTAATGTATCTAACACTTGATCTATAGAAGGCAAAGGAAAATGATCTTTAAGGGTTGCTTTATTCAATTCTCGGTAATCAATGCACACCCTCCATTTACCATTCTTTTTAGGCATGATTACCAAAGGAGAAACCCATTGGCTATCTGAAATTGGGTAAATGAAGTTTACATTTAGTAATTTTTGGAGCTCTTCTTTCACAATCTCTCTAAGATTTGGATTCATCCTTCTCTGAGGTTGTCTGATAGGTTTACAATTTTTCTTAATATAGATGTGATAAGTACAATTCGTAGGATCAATGCCTTTCATGTCGGTGTATTCCCATGCAAATGCAGTAGAATGTTTTTGTAATGTTTTGATTAGCTCTTCTTGTTGTAGTTTCTCCAAGTTTTTGTTTATGTTCAATGTCCTACTTGGAAAAATTTCAATTGTAGAGCTACCAAACTCTTCCATAGAATAGAGAGACATCTGCCTAGATGACAAATATTCAACATTAGATTTTTCTTGAAATTGCTCATGGTCATATTCTGAAGATGATTCAAAATTTTCCAATGTATTCAAAATTTGACTATCTTCACTAATTTATGAAATAGTAAAGAGAGGCTGAATATCATATTCATCATCAATCCATTATTTGTCATCTATTTCTGTGATTGCTTTTGTTGGAGGATATAGAGTAAATTTCTTTGTTGAATTACCATCAGAAATATACATGTGACCAGATCTACAGCTAATAAAAGCATCAGCTATGGCCAGCCAAGGTCTTCCTAATATGAGTGGATGTCCTCCTAGATTGTTCTTGGGAGTTAAGATCATGAAGTCAACAGGATATTCCCAAGAATCTAAGGATACTGAAATATCTTCTAGCACACCATCTGGTTTGATTACTGATCTATTTGCTAGTTGCAGTAAGGTAGGTGTATAAAGAAGATTAGGAAGTTTAAGCTGCTCCATAGTTTGTTTCCTGATGATGTTTATTGTTGCCCCTAAGTCAATCAATGTATTTGGAATTTCAACTCCATTGATATGTGTTTTCACAATTGGAATTCCTGGATCTACATATTTTTGTATGGCAATTTTTCCCATGATTATGTCTGCTATTTTTGCTACCAGGTGAATTCTTTTTGTTTCTTTTGCTTTTCTTCCTAGTTTTTTTATGCTCAACTCTATTGTTTTGGCTAGAATTGGAATTTCTCTAATGGCTTGTAGCAAAGGAATTTTGATACAGACATTCTTCAATTCATCTAGAAAATCATAGTTGGGCAACAAGATCTGTTTTTCTACCCCTCTATCAATTTGTAGTCTTTCAGGAAAAGGAGGTGTAGAAGTAGGTGTTGGTTGCTCAATGATAGGAGTTGTGTTCACTGATTCTTTTTGTTTTTGTTTTTCAATGTTTTGGTTTTGGAGAGATGTCCCCTCAAAAATTTTATTGACCTTTAGGGAATCTTCCTCGGAACTGTCCTATTCCCGAATAACTACAAAAGGTCTTTCCTTTTCTAATATCCAACCAGATCTTAGTTGAACATCATTAAGATCTAGAGGAGTGATCATATAAGTTGGAAATTGTTGTCCTTCTACCATGTAAGCATTCTAATGGTTTTTATTGTTGGGGTTTGGTAATGGTTGGGCAGGTAGCTGATTTGGTTTATGTTGAAATGGCAGTAAGAGTTGAGGATTTTGGTTTTGTTGTGGAAATGGCAATGAAAGTTGAAGATTTTGATTTTGAAGTTGTGGCTGTTGATTTTGTTGCTGAATGTGTGCGGGAAGATAATTCTAATATGATGGAGGATATTGATAATACTGAGAAAATCTCCCATAAGGATTTTGTACTCCTTGTGCCCACGGTTGAGATTGAGATTGAGGTTGAGGCCAAGGTTGCTGCCAAGAATTCCAATTTAGTGGGGGCTGAAGATACATTTGATTGTTAAGTCCTTGATTTTGTGGCCCCTGCCAAGGTCTTCTAGCAACAAAACAAAGAGAATTTGCGGAATTTGGGACTGTTTCCTCTTGAAAGATAGCCTTAAGACCTGGGATTGAAGGACAACCCTTGGTCTCATTGCTTTCTGAGAAAATCATACAAGTTTCTAGAATTTTTGCATCTAAAGGGCATTCCCTTAGAGCATGTTTTTTTCTACATTTTGGAAAAAAAATGGCTAAAGCATCAACCCCGGTTTTCTGCTTGTTTTGTATTTTAAGGGTGTCTAATTTCTCACTAAGGCTCCCTAGAATGTCAGTTTTAAATTCATCAAGCATACTATCAATTTCTGCCCTACTTACATATCCAATTTTATATTTGTTTACTCTAACAAGAGAAGGATCTCTTGGCCCTTTCCCTGTTTTAGATTTCCCTCTTGAGAGATGAACACACAATTTCTCCTATATCATTTAATGGAAGTTGAGAGATATCTCCCCCCCATCATGTTAAGGATATCTATCCACTCATATCTAATGGCTTTTAATAAAAGAGTTTTCAAGGTTTCTTTATCTAAATTGTTCATCTTTGCTCTTTTCAAATTATAGTTGAATCTCTCAATTAAATCTTCTATGTTTTCATCCTCTCTTTGCATCATTTTGAACACTTTATCTTTGTTGTTGGTAAGCATGCAATAATCCAAATACCTATCCAAAAACACCTTTTTCATGTCATTCCATGTTCTAATGGACTGATTGACTAACCCCATGAACCACTTCAAAGCAGCTCCTTTCAGTGTTGAAGGAAACATTTTAAGTTTTTGAGAGTCTTCTAGATAGTCACAAGTTTTCCACAAGACTTCAAACTGAAACAAAAATGTTTCAGGATCCTCACTTTTCAACCCATAGAAGTTTGGGAGGATAGAAGGTGAGATATTTTTCATTGTGGAATTTGTTTCCTCATCCACTATAGGGAATCCAAAAGAATTATCTATTTCCCTATTTCCTGCTTCCTCCATTATTTCCTCTACCTCCTCCATTATTTCCTCTACCTCTCCCTCTACCCCCTCCTCCAAATAGTGAGAATTCTACATCTTGTTCTTCTTCTACCATTAGAGTTTCTTCAGAGTCAGTATAGGGTTCAACCTACAAGATTACTTCCTCCTCCTCTGGTTCTTCTATTAATGGAATATGGGAGAGAGGTTCTACTTCTTCTTCCTCACCAGGTATTCCTAATTCTTCAACTACAATGTGTTCTCCTATGGAGGTGAAAAAGGCTATTCCTGCTGTTGGAGATTCAAAATTTTTCTCCCCTAGGACTGACTTGGTAGATGAAGTAGGAGATTCTTTTGATTGGATTTCTGCCCCTGGAATTCTAGGAGTCCTATGGCTGGGAGTATGAATTTGGGATGGAGGTGTGTCTTTTCTTGTTCTTGGTGGAGTAGGTGGTGTTGTAGGAATTGAACTTCTGCCCCTAGCTATAAATCTACCCCTAGAGTCTCTTTCTCTATGCATGTCATTTTTATTTTTTTAATTTTTTGAATGTAGGAGATAAGGCTACCTAGTTACACTTCCCCGACAATGGTGTCAAAATCTTTGGTCAATTTAGTGTCCTAAATTGCTCAACATAAATTATCAATCCGGGTATCGTAAACTGATGATGTGTAGTGCACTGTTTGTTCTAGATAACCCTTCTTACTTCGTTGTTTTTGTGTTTTATGTTGTTTTGGGGGGTTTTTGGTCTTTTAATTCCTAATGATTTACAATGTAATTATCAAAAACTTAAATCTAACTTTCGTAAAGACTGCTCAAAATCTAAAAATGAAAACAGAGCTTAAGAAAGACTTGGAAGCAAAGCTTAAGCAAGAAATGAAAACAAAGTTTCTATTCCTATTTTACCATTATTTCCAAATCATGAATTAAAACTGAAAGTGAAATTTGCAACTGATGTCTAACTAATTACAAAAATAAAACTAAATGAAATACTTAGTTAATCTGCCTCTCAATTTTGGGAGAAAGTCTCATTGGGATGAAATCTGAGGAATTCTGTACTTCATTAATCTAAGAGAAAACAAATACAGAGATGCAACAATAACTCATTTCATAAATGAAATGTTCAACCACTTAGTTAAGAATGAATTGTCAACTTGAAGGGTTTTCCATAAACATTCATTAACACCACGAGTCAGTAAACTAAAAATAAAATGGCAAAGACAATAAATGGCACTGATTAGTCTAATTGAGAATTTAAACTAGCAAAACAGTGAATGAAGTAAACTAGATTACATTACTGAGTCTCATCTTATAAACTACTGATAAAAACTAAAAAGAGATCAAGAAAATGGAAGCTACTGTAAATTATGAACACTGTTAATAATAAAATGATGGAAATTGCATTATAAACATTGTTAGTAAGAAAATGATTATAAACACTGTGAAAGAAAATGATGAATTTACAATTAACAAGAAGAAGAAAAATAAAATGAAATGAAACCTTCTTCAGTGTAGGGGCCCTTTGCAACTGATTAGGCTACGCTTGCTCAATCAACTCCAAGAAAACTCCTTCAGATTTTCGTAAAACATGCGGTCTTCATACTAAAAACAGGGACACAAAATGCCCAAAAATTACAGAGTCTAGAACTTCGATTTCACAAGGAAAATATCACTATTACCACTAACTTCTTTGGTCCTTTACACAGGTATTTATAAGAAAAACCATATAACTATTTGTGGAGAAAAACATGCTACAACCAAACACGTAGAAGACAGATATGCAGAATTTCTTCCTCGACTATTGGAGACATAAATCCAAGACATGGTGGCTGTTGGATTCAGTTGTACAGGTGGCTGTTGGAGTCCGTAGGTACAGGTAGTTGTTCTGGATAACACTTCCCATCACTATGAAACGTGTTAATTAACCACAAAACAGAGTCCTGTTACCTTCGGTCTCTGTGTTTGACTTATCCATTGACCGTAGTCTTATGCCATCTTCTTTGTTGACTTGGGCTAAGTGAATAGGACAGGGTCCATGTCACGATGATTTCCAAGCTGCCCATGTAGCTAGTTTCTCCTTCTGACACCTGGAACCTATTAGAGCATGAAGGTAGCTGCAAAACAACCAATTAGCTGCAGAATAGGCTGCGTTCTGTAGCTAATATACAAAAATTTATTCAAACAACAAAACATAAAAGCATAACATGTAAATCACTAAATGTCCTCCTCAAGATAGTATATACCGGTCATTGGTGATGAGAATGCATCTTTCTCATGGAAAAACAAAGAAAAGGAATGAGAAGAGTTGCTAGGGAAAGAGTAATTTTGATGCTCAACAATATGTATGATAAATGATAGTTGATTAGTGTAGTCATATGCACATGTGTCGAATAGTCATGAATGATAGTAACCTGTTGTTGTATGCATTGTGGTCATATGCCTGATGATTATGGTCATTGCAGTTGAGGTCTTGATGTTATTATGTTTTGTTCTAATTTGGATTGATCTATGGAGATGATCATGGTTATGACATTCACGTATGAGTTAATATATTGTGATATTATGTCATACTAATCTAGACTGGCGGTGCTTATGTGATTGTTATGCATGAATGACAATTGTTTATGAGCTTATGAGGTGAACCTGTTAGCTAGTTAATCTTATGGATATCATGACCTTATTTATGTTGATTTGATGTGTTGTGAAGTTATATCATGCTAAACTAGGTTAAATAGTGTAGACAAGATAGCCTCCCCTGAGATACATTAAGGTATGAGCTTGATTATGTCATTTATTTGACGGTTGAGTGTTTGATTATGTCATCTAGTTGATTTATTTAACATGGTATGTTTGCAAGTTGTTTGAATGTTTGATTAATTGCATGATATGAGTATGTGTCTGAAATATTGCACAAATGAATGGTCTTGTTTTAAGATGGTTGTACTAATGCATTATGTGCTGAGACAGTTGATATGTACTTGAGTGTAAGTGTGTGCTAGTTGTAGTATTATGATTTTGACTATTAGTTGATTATGACATGGTTGTTAGTCTTGGAAAAGGTTGATTTCAATTAATAGACATGATTTTTTTATCCTTGGAACATGTGGTTGACATGTGTAAATAGTTGCAGGCCAACATGCTTGGTATTAGCATGACAAGGTAATAGTTGAATTGTTTATATAACTAATAGCGGGGTGATGTGACAATACATAGTAAGACTTGATTGCAGCAAGGTAAAAAGGTAAAACAAGGGAATTGGGTGAGGATTCCTTTGACTATGTTTGGAAACCGCAATTCCAAACGAATGAATGCTTTGAATACAGAAAGAATTCTTAACCTAGATTTTGTTTGACATTATGTGGATATATGTCATATTCCTAAACATGTATTTGACAAATATATTAGCTAGTTGCTAGTTATAGTTGGATTCATCGAGAGAATTGGAATCCTTTGAGGAATGATATGTGCATGTAGTACAATGTCGCAACGTGCTTGGCACACCAAGGTAAGCTAACTGGTATATTGTTATATTTAATTATGCACTAACAATGGTGTGTTTATGGCAGTATGATGCAGGGGATTGCATGGAAAAAGAGACAACCATGAAATATTGAAGAAGGCTCATGTTGAATCTCCCTTGGAGGCATTAGGAACCCATGGGGTTGAGTCATGGTGTTTTTTGGGAGCTTTGTGCCTTCGATATTTTGTGATTTGTTTGATCTTGATTTATGGGTTTTGATTGCATCTAGTGCAAGGCCTTGCCACTTTGTTTGTGGTGTTTTGTTGCTATTGGTGTTTCCTGGTTTTCATATTATTTGTTTCTTCTTCTTGCCTTTATGTTTTGAGGGTCTTTGGAATTGGTTGGGAAGGAGGAATTTAATGGATCTCAGGGAGAGCTGTGTGATACCCGACAGGTAATGTAAGGCCCGGATGAAGCTCGGTGCATGAGAAAGGGCAGTTGAAGGTTAGAATATGACAGTCAGTTAGGCTGGTTGGGTCCATTGTGGTAAATGGAAGGTGGAAGTACAAACGTGAGAAAGGTAACTGAAAAGGTAAGGTAAATGAATTTGAGGCATCAGATGCCTTGGCTATGTTGGGAACCATTGTTCTCAATTTTGTGCATGTTGTGATGGTAAAAGGGAATTATCTTAACTTTGACATTATTCTATTTGGTAATTATGTTGTGATTATGATTATACTGATTATAATTATGTACATGTATGTATGTATGTCATTGTCTGACAGGGTTGTCAAAAATCATGATTGTTTAATGTTAATATTTATATGTATATATGTCGTTTTATGACGAGATCGTGATTGTTTATGCTAATTTTTATATATTTGTATGTATCTATGTCACTATCTGATAGAGTTGTCAGGGATCATTCTATGGAGGAATGATTTCTTATGCAGGTGAAGGGCATGAAAGAGGTTCCTGGTCTTGTGGGGAATCAAGTGGGAAGAGTAGCCTCGACAAATTTATGAGGTAAGTATCATGTGGATATGAGTTGATAGTATGTATTTATATTATGCCTATGTTTACTTATGTACATGTAATGATGAGAGATACATCAATGGAATGAAAACAACATGATCCGCAACATGCTAGGATAAGCATGGATGGCAGAGAGACACTGGAAGCAAGGTTGCTTGGTAGATACAATGTGGTTTTGGATGTGCAATGCTACTATTGTGTATATGTTGTGCATATTTTATATTCAATGATTGTACATATGGTGTTGAGTGCATGTTGTATATATGGTGTTGTGTGCGTATTGCATATGTAGCGTTGGGTATAGATGGTGCTATGTACATATGGTGTTGTGTGCATTTTCTACATGTGGTGCTATGTACATATGGTGTTGTGTGCATGATTGTACATGTGGTGTTGCGTGCATGTGGTGATGTGTACATGTTGTACATGTGGTTTTGTGTGTAGGTGGTGTTGTGGACATGTGGTGCTGTGTATATGTGTTGTCATGTACATGTCATTCTTCTGGTGCTATGTACATGTGGTATTGTGTACACATTGTACATGTGGTGTTATGTACATGTTTTGTAGGTGGTGTCATGTACATGTGATGTTGTGCACACGTGTAGGTGGTGCTATGTACATGTGGTACTGTGTACATGTTGTACATATGGTACTGGTTTACATGTGGTATTGTGTGCATGTCGTACATGTTGTGTTGCGGGTATGTGATACTATGTATGTGCATTGTGTAGTTGTGGTATCGTGACGTGTATTCATTGTGTTGTACTCTGTATAGTACATGTATTGTGTTGTGTTGTACACCAGGTGTAGGTACATGTATTTTGTGGTGTTGTACATCAGGTATAGATGTATGTGTTGTTTTGTACATCGGGTGTATGTGTACATATTTTGTGGTGTCGTACTCTCTATGTAGGTGTATGTGTTGTGTTGTGTGCTAGGTGTGGGTGTATGTATTGTGTGGTGTTGTACATCGTGTTTAGATATCCATGTTGTGATGTACATTGTGTGTATGTGTACGTGATTGAAGAGAAGAAAAGGCATTGAGTGCTTTCCAGGTGTGGCAATCGATCCGGTGTGTGTATAGAAAGAACAAAGGTAGAAGTAAGGATCGATTAAAGGATAAGTATCAATATTTTATTTCAGTTATAGTATACATATGATCTATGATTTTGATTTATGATGGTTACATGTGATCTACGATTCTGGTTTATGATGATTGCATGTGATTCATGATTTTTATCTATGATGGTTGTGCTTTGAGCTAATCGGATGTGATGTGTTTATACATGATTATTTGATCAAATAACTAGTTTGACTTGTTGTGACAGGAAGTAAACATAATTGCAAGTGTACCTTGTTGACAGGCCACCAATGAGGTATGATTTGAATTTATTTCAATTCATTTTGAATTTAATGGAAATTATGTGCTTGGTACAGGAAATCATGGAAATGCCCGATTTGGGTGGTTGAAACTGATTACAAAACAATGTAAACTTTGAAACGGGAACTGATACTGTTACCCGTTTCGTAGAGATAGCAAAAAATGACCCGATTTTCAAAAGTGGTGATGCAGAATACACGTTTTTTTTAGAACATGGTTTTTGGAACTTTAATTTTTTTCATGTGCATTAAGTTTTAGAATGGTAGTGATTTTCATGCTGATTTTAAAAAGTGAGTATTCTGCATCACACCCTTTTTTTAAAAGACCTATTTTTTGACTTTAAATTTTCTAGTGTGTGAAATGTAAATAATTATTTCGTAACCCTTTTTTTAAAAGACCTATTTTTTGACTTTAAATTTTCTAATGTATGAAATGTAAATCATTATTTCGTAAATTTAATAATTTTGGAAGTGATCTTCTTCTTCAAATTTTCTAGTTTTTATTTTTTTTATTTTTATTTTTGTAGTGGGGCTTTTATTGATTTGGATATTTAAAGAAGAAGGTCGATATTTTACATTTTCGATATTCTACATATTTATACATCATTAATTAAATTTTCAATCCACATGAAATAATTGTCTCTAAAAAACAAATATAAAAATATATATAAAAAACAAAAAAACAAAAAATAAAAAATGTTAAAAAAAATTTATATCATAAACCATAAAAGAATTTGGAAAAAAAAAACAATTATATATATATATATATATATATATATATATATATATATAATTAAGTAAGTAAAAATATTGAGAAATAATATATATATATATATATATATATAACAAAAATTAGGAAAAAAAAATAGACACAAACTAGTTTAAAGAAAAAAATAGAAAAATAACGAATTTTTTTAAAAAAATTAGTGAAATTAATATTTAAAAAAAAACAAAAAATGTAAAAAAAATAAAATCTCACAAACCATAAAGAATTTGGAAAAAAAAAAAATTAATATATATATATATATATATATATATATATATATATATATATATATATATATATATAAAAGTAGAAATAGAGAAATTAAAAAAAACATTAGAAAAAACTAGGAAAAAAAATAAAAATAAAAATAAAAACAAACTAGTTTAAAAAAAAATAGAAAATTAACGAAAAAAATAAAAAAACTAGAAAAATTAATATTAAAAAAACAAAAATTAAATTAAATTATAAAAAAAATAAACCAAAAAAATGGTTATTTTTTATTAAAAAAAGCAAAAATACAATTATCTTTTATTAAATATACTTATTTTATTTAAAACTAAATAAATAATTTATTTTTTTTAAACAATCTTGTCTTTTATTAAAAAAAAAAAATTAAACAATTTTTATTATTATTATTTTTTAATTTAAAAATTCAAATTATTAAAACTACATTTTATATTTTCAAAAAAATAAAAAAAAATTAAACCTACATTTTATGTTTAAAAAAAAAATAAATAAATTTACATTTTTTTTAAACCATTTTTTTAATTAAAAAAAAAATTATAATGTTTTTTTAAACCATATGTTATTTATGTTAAAATATAAATCATAAAATAAAAATAAAAATTAAAACCAATGTGTTGTATTTGTTTGTGTGTAATCATGAAATAGGAACCCCATATTTCAACGCTTTAATTGATTTACTATTAATTATACTTTTATGTCATAAATAGTACATTTGTTGTTAAAAAACATATTACTATATATTTTTCCAAGGAAAATTGTATTTATTAGCGTGTAATAATGGAATAGGATAATTATATTTCATTTTTTTATATTTTAATTAGTATATTGGTAATTAAAATTTTATAAACGAATTTATTAGATGCAAATTAGCTTGTAATTATAGAAGAAGATATTTATATTTCATTTTTTATATTGTAATTAGTATATTTGTAATTAAAATTTTATAAAAAAAGTTATTCCATGTAATTTTATTTTAATTCACTAATGTATTAAGAAAAAAGATTAAAAATAAAATGACACCATTTAATATAAATTTATATTTTTGTAGAATATCTCGTAAAAAAATTTATAATACATCTTTTTAATCAATATTTTATCTTCTCATTTATAACATTAATCAAACTTACAAATTTACCATGAATCTTATCTTCATTGTCTTACTATTAATAATCATTCAAAAATTATATATATTATCTTATTATTGATAATCATACATCACCCCTCCAGGCTCCCCCCGCCCCCTCCCCAGCCTCCTCCACCCGCGCAGGGCCACCCCCGGGCCGCCCCGCCCCGCCCGACGGGCGGTGGGTCGATCCCGTCGGGCGGGGCGAGGCGGCCCGGGGGTGGCCCTGCGCGGGTGGAGGAGGCTGGGGAGGGCGGGGCGGGGTACGCTCTTATATTCCCTTGTTCGCCTCCATTCGTATGCTTCAGATTACAGAGGAGAGAAACCCTATTGCACTGAAAAGATAGCTTGAACACTGAAAAAGTGTTCCGTTGAAATGGCCAAAAGAAGAAATGGAAGGGAATCCGAAGCCGAGTTTATAAAGAAATATAGAATTTAACCTAACACTTTTCAAACATACTGAAAGCCAGTAAGGATAGAATTGTTTTCTAAGATTCGTCTCGGGTTTAACAGCTAAACCCTACCAAATTTTGTATCATGGGACCACTGCCACAGATGAGATCCTTTGCACCTGAAGCACAGGCTGTGCGTATGTACAAGTCGTATTTAATTATCTGTGGAATGTTTAAGGGCACGCGTGGCTTCTTATTCATAGCCTTAAACATATTTGGAAGTGTTATACTCTTAAACATATTTGGAAGTGTCAGATCTAATTTTTCATGGTCCGCCCAAGTGTTGAAAATTTCTAAATGGCCACCTTCCTCATTCAATTTCAATTTCACATGAGTAATCCTCATTTCCAGTTAACTGTGATAACTTCCAACATTCTAATTACTATTGCCCAAAAACATTATAAAATAAAAAATAAAAAATATGATTTAAAATTTTTACAACTTTTTAAATATAATTTATTTTTTGCTCCACACCATTTGTGTAATGACCCCGGTAACTTGTAATTCTGAAATACTTACTGTGGTAAGAACTGTATGAGTGGTTACTCATTATTTTTGAATGACACTATTAATGAAGGAAGTTATTATATTAGATTATTTTTACATGTGTATGTTCTTGAAATGCTGGCAGCCTCCTGGTGGAGGATTTTCTATTTTAAGAAGATCAGTTATAAAACTGAATTAACTGCTTCTCACCCAAGGAAAAAATCCTGGGAAGGAAAACCTCTGGGCTGTTGAGGAACAGGCAGAGAAGAATTCCAGAGAGGGAGAGACAGCAGACAGAGAAAGGGGTTAAGTCTGGTAGAGACCAGATAACCCAGCACAGGAGTGCATGTGTCTTGTTGAGGGCTGTAGGCCTGCAAGACTGCTCGGGGGGAGAATCCAGCGGAAAGTGGATCTCAAGGTTGGGAGGATAAGAGCAAAATCATTGCAGGTGAACCCTTGGAGTAGAAACGACAGTAGCAGATTGCCAGGTATGCATTTTTCTGAAGAGCTTTAACTTGAGAAACAAGTAAAGGTAGCGAACAGATAGGTACAGCTATCTGTGTTTCTTAAACTGGTTAACAGAGGCTACAGTTATCTATGTATCCTTCCATTAGACATTAAACAAAAGATAATCGTAGCTGTTACCCTAGATTAATGTATATAAATCCAGTCTGCAGAATTTAGTCTTCTGTGATTAAAAATCATTGCCGTAAAGATTCGAGTATTTTAAGTAAATGCCAGAATAGAACTAAAAACCTGAAGCGGTTAAGAGACCGCAGAGTACATTAATAGACAGAAATGTATAAATGCGTACACGGAACCCATTGGTTACGAAACATAGTCAAAATAACCATTCTCAGAAAGCTACAGATCTTAAATAAAATACAGTTGTGGAACTGTGCTCAGACAAGTGTCATTCTTGTGTGAATCAAGGAGATTCTTCATGAAAACAATATTGAAGGGCCGAGGCCTTTAATAAACAATAACACCGTGTAAGCAATAACATATTAGGAGTGGCGGTGAGGGTTTATGCTCACAGCTAGATCCAACTCGAGCATTTAAACCATAAAGAATATCACATAGCCATGCAAGTTGAGTAATAACGCTAATCGCAGATCATTACCATGAGACTAACGCTATTTAGAAACTGTGGAAATATTAAGAGAATGCATTTACCAGGCTCAGACAATCCGAGTCACGGATATCAATATCTGTGTATGCGAAGAGGGTTTGACTTGCATTCATCAATTCGAATGCAAGCCTTAACCCTATGGCCGCAACAAAGAAAACATAAAACATGTAAATAGCTCGAATACTGATGCAGGACAAACATAGCCACTTATGAAGGACTGGAGAGACACGCCATACATAATAACTCCAACCTAACAGATTCGACAAATAAATCAAGTCCAGAACAGAATGGATTCATTGCTGTTGGGCAAGCCCGTAGGGTATAAACTTCATACGAATGAGAACATTAAACTGTAATAACAGATAAACAGAAAGCATCTTATACATAGCTGTGGTGTAATAACAGAGTCGAACATCAGTCCATCAAAGAGGTCGTAGCCGTGGTGTAAATAACAGAGTCGAACATCAATCCATCAAAGAGGCCGTAGCCGAGTATAAAATGATCATTATACAAGCAAGCTGTTTACAATATTTGCTTAAGGAACCCGACAACACTGAGGGACTATAGTCCAGTGGAGTAGCATAATAGAACAGTAACATAAGGATTCCATTAGATATGAAAAACACCTGAATATATATACTCTGAGTTAACTGTATCAATCTGAAAACGGAGATTCAAGTTCAGTACCAAATACCCAAATATACAAAGATACAAATGGCTTGTAGTCGTGATCAAAACTTAGCTAAACCCCAGGGTTTCACGAAATACAGGTCCGGCATGAGGAGGCCGCCTGTAAAACGCAACCAGGGTTTGAACAAAGGGTATCCAGACCTGAGACACATGAATAACAAGACATGAGTCTCGTCTCGGCCTGTTGAAGACCTCTATTCAACTTCATAACAGGCAACTCTTACAAAGTAACGCTAACAGTAACGGTGACTCACCTGGGATGACCGCAGATTTGCAAACCCTTCTTCCAGACGGTGGTAGCCGTAGAGCCAAACCCTCCTGCACAGAACATTCATCGTTGTTAACTGGAACAGATGGCCACCAAGGGTTTCAACGAACTGAATGATAAACTGTCAATGTGCGTGACTGTAAATCTTCATGACAGTGCTATTGGCGGAGAGGTTCATACCTGAGTGAATGGCAGAACTGGTGTGGTGGTGAGAGAGAACTGTTGAGCTGAGAAATCGCTCTGTATGCAAATGAGCTGAGACCGAAGAACCCGGTGACTCATATATTGCCGGCCAAACCCTTAAACCAATCTGAGCCATTCTATTTGATAGAACGATCACCATCGTCCGTTTGAGCGGGAGTGCTGGCGCGAAACCCATAAAAGTACAACCCTCTGAGAAGTCACATGGGCTCACATGGTTCCATACCACCTGGCCATGGGATGGGTGAGTTGGGTTAACACCCACTTACCATCTGGCGCCGCGTTAAATGAGCGAGGTCTTAAGACATTAAGGTTATATCATAGTGCTAGAGCTGGTATGGTGTAACATATATATAAATGCGTGGAAAATAACATGTTTGGTGAAGAGAAATAAACCTTTTTTATTCAAAGTTTAGATATAAGACTTGCGCATGAAATGTTAAAATACCTTGGTGCTTGAATCCCTTGTAGTCATGGGGGGGGTGACTTGTAGGGGTTAGGTAACATCATAATTTTTTTTTATGGTACATATAAGTTAGAATGAGATCGTGACAATGTGGTATCAGAGCCAAGTTTCCAAAACTGAGGCCTCTGGAGCAGTAAAGATTACATTATAATGTATATATGAGGAGGAAATAATGCAGCTAATTGATTTTCTTGTGTACCAATTAGGAGATCCATACAGAAACAGCCATCTGCTAACAGTCAACAAGCAAGATGGAGGAAATGCAGGGAGCTGGCAGCGTCCCTCAAGAAAATGCTGAGCTGTGGGTACAGCTTGGTGCTGAAACACGCAGTACCAATCTAGCGATACTGCAAACTGTCCAAGAGCTGAAAAGTGAGATGGCGCGTCTGCGAGAGGACAATGCACGATTAACAGTGGAGCAAGAAAGAATATTAAAGAGTCTGTCAGACAAACAAAATCCACCATTAGCCAATCCCAGTGCGGAACAGCAAAGGGGAACTGAAGAACGGGATTACGCACCTGAAATTTCAGAGGAGAAGGAAGACCATTCTGACAATGTACTGGAACAGCAGACCTCAAAGAGACAGAAAATGGAATTACAGGGAGAATTCCGGAAAATCAAACCTCCACTTTTCGATGGAGAGCAGGAAGAAGCGGCAGAGGCTTGGTTAATTAACATTAACAAGTATTTCCAATTGTATGAATATGACCAAAATCTGAAGGCGCGGCTGGCCATTTTCCAGCTACAGGGCAAAGCCACCTTGTGGTGGGAAGAAATTAAAATTGTGAAGGGAGTAAGTGAACAAAGCATAACCTGGGAAAAGTTTCAGAAATACTTTAAGGAAAGGTATTTAACCGAGCGTTTCTATGATGAGAAGGCACGGGAATTCCATGACTTACGACTGGGACAACAGTCCATGGACGAATTCATAAATCGCTTCACTTCCCTGCTTCGCTATGTGCCATATATCAAAGAAGAAAAGGCCAAAGTGCAGAGATTTGTGAGCAGCCTACCAGCCTATATAAGGGAACGAATAGAGTTTGACAATCCCCGAACCATGGACGAGGCAATTCGTAAGGCAAGAATTTGTTACCAGCAGAACAAACAAAAAGGAGATATTTCAAGCAAAAGATGGAATGACAGAAAAAGCAACAGAGTTGCTGGTAATAACAAAGGAAGTCGTGGAAATGGTGGTAAGGGTGCTGGAAAGGGGCAGTTTAACAGAAATACAACTAAGGGTACCTTCCGGGCCAAGCCAAGTGAAAGCAGAGTTAGTGAACCTCCTGCCAGATCAGAGATTGAAGGAACCAGACCTCCAGTCCAGTGTTGGGGATGTGGAGGACCGCATTATGTTAAAAACTGCCCGCAGCGTAAAGGAGTCGACCAAATATCTCAAATCCACGAAGCCTCGACCGTTGGGGATGTGGCACGCAGCGTACCAAGAATTAACGCAGCCTTGGAGGACCGGCAAGCTGAATATCAACCGAGCATGGTGGAGTTTGAAGGTAAGATCTCAAACCTTTCTGTAGCTGTACTTATTGATCCAGGAGCTACTTTAAGTTATGTTAGTCCAAAAGTAGTGGAACATTGTAAGCTATCACCGGAAAGGTTCAAAAATCCATGGTTGGTACAGTTAGCTACGGGAGCCAAAAGACGGGTTTTAGCTAAAGTTAATAACTGTTCTTTCAGTATAGCTGGACAGCCAGTAACAGCAGACCTGAATGTACTCCCATTAGGTTCTTATGACATCCTTATTGGTATGGATTGGCTGGAAAAGCACTGGTCATTGGTGAACTGCAAAACTAAAACCATTTATTACAAGGATGATTTGGGGCAACAGCAGGAATTGCAGGGAATTAAACATCCTGTCCAGATTCGACCTATCACCGCTTCTCAGTTAGCTAAGTGCATTAGAAAGAAATGTCAGATCTATGCCATACAAGTTGGTTATGCAAACCAGAAAGATAAGATGTCCGCATTAGGCAATATCCCGGTGGTACAGGAATTTACAGATGTTTTTCCTGAAGAGGTACCAGGGCTGCCTCCAAAGAGGGACATAGACTTTACTATAGAATTAATACCGGGAGCAGCACCAGTATCACGGGCACCATACCGAATGAGCGTACCAGAGTTAACAGAGTTGAAGATGCAACTACAAGAGCTGTTGGATAAACAGTACATACGTCCCAGTGTATCACCATGGGGAGCTCCAGTATTATTTGTGAAAAAGAAAGATGGCACCCTACGTATGTGTATAGACTATCGACAGTTGAATAAGCTCACGGTCAAAAACAAGTATCCCTTACCCAGAATAGATGAACTCTTTGATCAAGTGAAAGGGGCAAAAGTATTTTCCAAGATCGATCTGCGATCTGGTTATCATCAGATCAGGATTAAAGATGAGGACATCGCTAAAACCGCCTTCAGGACACGCTATGGACACTACGAATTTGTAGTGCTACCTTTTGGTTTGACCAATGCACCTGCCACCTTCATGTGTATGATGAACAACGTGTTTCATCGGTTTTTGGACAAATTTGTGCTGATATTTATCGACGATATTCTGATATACTCTCGTTCCCAGCAGGAACATGAAGAGCACCTTAGGTTGGTGTTACAAACTCTTCGAGAACATCAGCTATACGCTAAGTTCAGTAAATGTGATTTCTTCAAGGAGGAAATCCAGTATTTGGGCCACGTGATCACTAAAGAAGGAATTGCAGTAGACCCCGAGAAAATAAAAACTATTATGGAATGGCCCATACCCAAAGATGTTGCTGATATCAGATCCTTTATGGGGTTAGCTGGCTATTACCGGAGGTTTGTGGAAGGCTTTTCTAGGATAGCCTATCCTATCACCTCATTGCAGAAAAAGGGGAAGATATTTAGGTGGACATCAGAGTGTCAGCAGAGCTTTGACCGATTGAAGCACTTACTCACCACTGCGCCCATCCTGAGTATAGCTGATCCTAATAAGGATTACGTGGTGTGCACCGATGCAAGCAAGGAGGGTGTGGGAGGAGTATTAATGCAGGAAGGTAAAGTAATAGCCTATGAATCAAGGAAGCTAAAGGAGCATGAGCAGAGATACTCTGCTTATGATCTGGAATTAGCAGCTGTTATTCATGCGCTGAAAATGTGGAGACATTACCTCCTAGGGAGGAAATTCCTGTTGTTAACTGATCATCACAGTTTGACACATTATTTCAGCCAGCCTACCTTGAATGCAAGACAAGGCCGTTGGGCAGATTTCCTAAGTGGGTTTGATTTCGAAATAAAGCATTTAAAGGGGAAAGAAAACCGAGTGGCTGATGCGCTAAGTCGAAAGGTTCATTGTTTATGTGAACTATCAGTCAGCAAGTGGCGGAATTCGCTGGTTGAACAAATAAAAACAGTAGCAAGTCGCGATTCTGAATACCAGCACTTAAAACAGCAGGTACAACAATCTGTTAATGAAGGATTACAACAAGGATACACACTGGATAGTGCTGGAATGCTGTGTTTTAATAAGAAATTGTATGTACCTGATTCAAATGACCTTAGGAGGCTGATTTTAGATGAGTTCCATATCAGCCACTACACTGGCCACCCAGGATACCAAAAGATGGTCACGGCGCTCAAGAAGGAGTATTACTGGCCGGGAATGAAGAAACAGGTAGTTGAATACTTGGCGCGGTGTTTGGAATGCCAACATATTAAGGCAGAACACCAGCATCCAGCAGGACTGTTGCAGCCTTTGCCTATTCCGGAATGGAAATGGGAAACCATTTCCATGGATTTCATAACTGGGTTGCCCCGAACAAAGAAGGGCAACGACTCTATCATGGTAGTGGTTGATAAGTTGAGTAAAGCAGCGCACTTTATACCTGTGCAGTCTACTTACAAGGCGGTGCAAATTGCTCACCTCTTTATGCAAAATATATTCCGATTGCATGGGTTGCCAAAGGTAATTATATCGGATCGAGATGTGAAATTCACTTCCACTTTTTGGAGGACACTGTTTGCTGAGTTGGGTACTCAGCTGAACTTTAGCACGGCCTACCACCCGCAGACCGATGGTCAAACTGAGCGAGTTAATCAAGTGTTGGAAGACATGTTGAGGGCGTATGTGATGCTGAAACCAGGTCAATGGGAAGAGTATTTACATCTGGTCGAATTTGCATATAACAATGGTTATCACACCTCAACCCAGCTAAGTCCTTTTGAAGTCCTGTATGGACGAAAGTGCCGCACACCCTCAAGTTGGGGTGGACCTGAGGACAAGCTGAGTTTGGGTCCAGAAATGCTTAAAGAAATGGAAGATATGGTGAAAAGAGTGCGTGCCAACTTAAAGGCTGCACAAGACCGACATAAAAGCTTTGCAGACAGGAAAAGAAGATTCACAGAGTATAAGATTGGTGACCATGTGTTTGTGAGGATTCAAGCTAGGAGGAGCACACTACAGTGGAGTGGGTGCGCCAAGCTGGCTCCTCGATATTTTGGACCTTTTTAGATCTTGGCTAGAGTAGGGCCAGTGGCCTACCAACTTGCCCTGCCAAGTCATATTAGGATTCACAATGTGTTTCATGTTTCTGTCTTAAAGAAATATGTATATGACCCTAAACATGTTATCCAATGGCAAGATGTGCGGGTAAGAATTAATCCGGTTGTTTTGATTATGCAGCTATACTCAATAGGAAACTGATTAAAGGTATGGTTGTCTGCAGGTCGAACCGGAAGGCGAGGTCCTGGTCGAACCTCAGAGCATTCTCGACCGGAGAGAAGTGCGGCTGCGGAAACGGGTTATTACCCAAGTTAAAGTGCTGTGGCAGCACTATGGGCCTGAGGAGGCTACATGGGAGGACGAGGAACTCATTAGAAAAGCTTATCCAAATTTATTTAATGGGGCTAGACATCGGGACGATGTCCAATCCCAGGGGGGGGAGATGTAATGACCCCGGTAACTTGTAATTCTGAAATACTTACTGTGGTAAGAACTGTATGAGTGGTTACTCATTATTTTTGAATGACACTATTAATGAAGGAAGTTATTATATTAGATTATTTTTACATGTGTATGTTCTTGAAATGCTGGCAGCCTCCTGGTGGAGGATTTTCTATTTTAAGAAGATCAGTTATAAAACTGAATTAACTGCTTCTCACCCAAGGAAAAAATCCTGGGAAGGAAAACCTCTGGGCTGTTGAGGAACAGGCAGAGAAGAATTCCAGAGAGGGAGAGACAGCAGACAGAGAAAGGGGTTAAGTCTGGTAGAGACCAGATAACCCAGCACAGGAGTGCATGTGTCTTGTTGAGGGCTGTAGGCCTGCAAGACTGCTCGGGGGGAGAATCCAGCGGAAAGTGGATCTCAAGGTTGGGAGGATAAGAGCAAAATCATTGCAGGTGAACCCTTGGAGTAGAAACGACAGTAGCAGATTGCCAGGTATGCATTTTTCTGAAGAGCTTTAACTTGAGAAACAGGTAAAGGTAGCGAACAGATAGGTACAACTATCTGTGTTTCTTAAACTGGTTAACAGAGGCTACAGTTATCTATGTATCCTTCCATTAGACATTAAACAAAAGATAATCGTAGCTGTTACCCTAGATTAATGTATATAAATCCAGTCTGCAGAATTTAGTCTTCTGTGATTAAAAATCATTGCCGTAAAGATTCGAATATTTTAAGTAAATGCCAGAATAGAACTAAAAACCTGAAGCGGTTAAGAGACCGCAGAGTACATTAATAGACAGAAATGTATAAATGCGTACACAGAACCCATTGGTTACGAAACATAGTCAAAATAACCATTCTCAGAAAGCTACAGATCTTAAATAAAATACAGTTGTGGAACTGTGCTCAGACAAGTGTCATTCTTGTGTGAATCAAGGAGATTCTTCATGAAAACAATATTGAAGGGCCGAGGCCTTTAATAAACAATAACACCGTGTAAGCAATAACATATTAGGAGTGGCGGTGAGGGTTTATGCTCACAGCTAGATCCAACTCGAGCGTTTAAACCATAAAGAATATCACATAGCCATGCAAGTTGAGTAATAACGCTAATCGCAGATCATTACCATGAGACTAACGCTATTTAGAAACTGTGGAAATATTAAGAGAATGCATTTACCAGGCTCAGACAATCCGAGTCACGGATATCAATATCTGTGTATGCGAAGAGGGTTTGACTTGCATTCATCAATTCGAATGCAAGCCTTAACCCTATGGACGCAACAAAGAAAACATAAAACATGTAAATAGCTCGAATACTGATGTAGGACAAACATAGCCACTTATGAAGGACTGGAGAGACACGCCATACATAATAACTCCAACCTAACAGATTCGACAAATAAATCAAGTCCAGAACAGAATGGATTCATTGCTGTTGGGCAAGCCCGTAGGGTATAAACTTCATACGAATGAGAACATTAAACTGTAATAACAGATAAACAGAAAGCATCTTATACATAGTTGTGGTGTAATAACAGAGTCGAACATCAATCCATCAAAGAGGCCGTAGCCGTGGTGTAAATAACAGAGTCGAACATTAATCCATCAAAGAGGCCGTAGCCGAGTATAAAATGATCATTATACAAGCAAGCTGTTTACAATATTTGCTTAAGGAACCCGACAACACTGAGGGACTATAGTCCAGTGGAGTAGCATAATAGAACAGTAACATAAGGATTCCATTAGATATGAAAAACACCTGAATATATATACTCTGAGTTAACTGTATCAATCTGAAAACGGAGATTCAAGTTCAGTACCAAATACCCAAATATACAAAGATACAAATGGCTTGTAGTCGTGATCAAAACTTAGCTAAACCCCAGGGTTTCACGAAATACAGGTCCGGCATGAGGAGGCCGCCTGTAAAACGCAACCAGGGTTTGAACAAAGGGTATCCAGACCTGAGACACATGAATAACAAGACATGAGTCTCGTCTCGGCCTGTTGAAGACCTCTATTCAACTTCATAACAGGCAACTCTTACAAAGTAACGCTAACAGTAACGGTGACTCACCCGGGATGACCCCAGATTTGCAAACCCTTCTTCCAGACGGTGGTAGCCGTAGAGCCAAACCCTCCTGCACAGAACATTCATCGTTGTTAACTGGAACAGATGGCCACCAAGGGTTTCAACGAACTGAATGATAAACTGTCAATGTGCGTGACTGTAAATCTTCATGACAGTGCTATTGGCGGAGAGGTTCATACCTGAGTGAATGGCAGAACTGGTGTGGTGGTGAGAGAGAACTGTTGAGCTGAGCAATCGCTCTGTATGCAAATGAGCTGAGACCGAAGAACCCGGTGACTCATATATTGCCGGCCAAACCCTTAAACCAATCTGAGCCATTCTATTTGATAGAACGATCACCATCGTCCGTTTGAGCGGGAGTGCTGGCGCGAAACCCATAAAAGTACAACCCTCTGAGAAGTCACATGGGCTCACATGGTTCCATACCACCTGGCCATGGGATGGGTGAGTTGGGTTAACACCCACTTACCATCTGGCGCTGCGTTAAATGAGCGAGGTCTTAAGACATTAAGGTTATATCATAGTGCTAGAGCTGGTATGGTGTAACATATATATAAATGCGTGGAAAATAACATGTTTGGTGAAGAGACATAAACCTTTTTTTATTCAAAGTTTAGATATAAGACTTGCGCATGAAATGTTAAAATACCTTGGTGCTTGAATCCCTTGTAGTCATGGGGGGGTGACTTGTAGGGGTTAGGTAACATCATAATTTTTTTTTATGGTACGTATAAGTTAGAATGAGATCGTGACAATTTGAATACAAAACTCACTATTTTCTACCACTACATTTTTTTTTAAACTTATTGTTTTCAACGATTGCTATTTTTTAACCTGAAATTTCTATAATGTAAATTTAGATATTACTGTTTTTTTTGCTCTTCTCAAAAATGTTTTAATGCAAAACTTCTGTTTTCTACCATTGTTATTTTCTATAACGTTTTCTATTTCGAAAATACTGTTTTCTGTTTTTCAAATATAGAAATTTTTGAGTAATCAAAAGTTCCGTACCGTATTAGAATTGACGAATAAATCAGCGAACCGAATCGTCTGGGCAAATTTCTGAATTGTTTGACCAATACGGTCAAACTTGGTAAGTACGTGTTAAAATAGTATAAGTTACTTTTTATATAATTTTCTTATATGTAATTGCATACCGAATAATATAATTGGAGCAAATTTTCATTACAAATATGTTATTTTTATTTTTGTGTTAAAATATATTAATAATTGTGTTAAAATATATTAATAATTTATTTTTTTTTGGTTGAATTTGTAATTTAGATCGCTTTGATAATGTTGATAACATGATTTAAGGAAATTTATTGGAAGTGTTCCTTCGTTTCTTATTGGTGTATAAAGAACGAATTGATAAATGTATAGTAGTATGTTGTATGATAACAACGGTATAAAAAAACATTAATCAATAGTAAATGCAAACCATGCATCCCAATCGAATGTGCTTTCACTATTTGCGTTTACCGTTGACATTGGAGTCTATTTAAATGCATTGTTTTTTATTAGGGCACTCTCTTATGGAAAGTGTTCTTTTACTCATATCTCTATCATGCAGCGTATAGTAAATATAAACATGTTAATTAATTGTGTTTTTATAATTTGGGTGTACTATTTACATTAGCTTATATAAAATTTAGATATAGTTAGTTAAACAAACCACCTTTTCAAATGTATTGATTTAGTAAATATAAACATGTAGCTTAATTATGTGTTTACAATTTGGGTGTACTATTCGCAATAGTTTAGGTAGAAGTTAGATATAGTTGGTTAAACAAACCAACCGATTTAAATGTATTGACTTTTTATTATTTTATGATTTTTCTACTCAGGCATTATCTTATTTTAAGATGCTTTTATCGTTAATATTTGTTCAATAGAAATACGTTGGGGGCACATTTAGACATATGTTGTCATATATTTATTCATTTCTTTAGTATTATGTATTATTGTGTTAATAATATTTTGATACATTAAAATAGGTTTTTCCCACCTTTAATAATATCGGTATTAAAGATATTTTCATAAATATTTAACTCCAAACCATTTTGTATAAAAGTGTATTTATGAGTATTAAATTTATTACTTTACATCAAAATAAAAATAGAGATAAAAAAATTCATTTAATATAAAAGTGTATTTCTAAATAATAGAAACATGTTATTCTAAGTAAAAGTATAAATATAAATGAAAATAGTGAAAAATGCTAACAAAAATTTGAAAAAAATCAGCATTCAATTTAAAATTGACTATTCAAATTTAATAGCAATTGTTGTTGTATACTATATTAAGGGTTTATTAATCATGAATGAATATAATGAGGAAAGTTCAAAGGCATATGCATCATTGTTGAATATATAGATTTGGTTAGTTTATTGAGTCTAGAGGCTCACTTTACAGCGCAGTATGATTTTATTTTTGATGTTTGATTTTTTTTGTTTTGTGTTTTTTATTTTATGTTTTGTTTTTAGTATATATTTTTATTTATGTTTTGTTATTTTTATTTTTTATTTTTTTGTTTTGTGTTTTTTCATTGTTTTAATTTTAATTTTAATTTTTTGAAATTTTAATGTTTTTCGGGGTCATGATAAAATATTTTATGCTATTATTTTGAAATGTTGAAATTTCACCCTTGAAAAAAAAATTGTTATCCTAGCATCAACACTTTTCATTTTGAGGGTGTTTTTTGCACAAAATTTACCATTGAGAAAAAAAAAAAATGTTATTCGAACATCAACACTTCGTTTTGAGGGCGTTTTTTGGACAATTTTTACACCAAAAATTGGTTTTCACCGTCATTTTTAAAACATGTTGAAAATTTAGCTTGGAAAAAAAAAGTGTTATTCCAGCATCAACACTTTTCGTTTTTAGCACTGTTTTTGATGTTTTTTCGGGGTTTTTTGGCCAGAGTTCCCGTTTTGAGTTTATAGCTCCCGTTTCAAAGTTTACATTGTTACAAGAATTAGCAGCAACAATAAAAGGAATTGGAACAGGAAACACTATGTTGGTAAAGCACTTCAAGAGAGGGGCCATTGTGGAACACTGGTGCCCAATAGTGTCCATTGATTTCTATGAGCATGCTATGACTGGTACGATGGTTTTGAGGCAGGGATATGCCTTAGTTGTTTGATCTTCTGATGCGAGGAAACCTTTCCAAGGGATGGATTGACCGGGATAGGGGATGCCAAGGAACTTAGAAGGTGAGTAACTGCATGGAAGGGGGTGACCGAATCGGCCGAGGGGAATTTTAGCAGAGAAGGGAAGGTTGGGGATGGATTTGTTTTGGTCATTATCATTGCCAAATGGAATTAGATGCACATTGGGAGAGTTCCCTGAAACAATGAGTCGGTAACTGTTCACTGAGAGGACAAGTGGCATAGGATAGTACAACTTTGAATTTGTCAATGGATTCTAGACTTCCTGGGAAGGAGGTGAATCTTGGTACTACTTTTGAGGGTAGAGGTGTAAGTCTCTGGATTCACTTGTTGCGGATGAAGGCATCATATCGTTTTATTTTTTGGTTGAGAAAATGTGCATATGTGTATATTCTGTAAATATTATATCAAGCTGGATTTATAAAGCTCCATAGACATTATGATTATTTGTTGGTTGAAGAAAATGTGCATAAGTATATGTGGTTATTGTAAATTTTGTAATGAGTTATGTTATAAAGCTCCAGTAAACGATATGTTTGTCATGTTTCAAAAATGGTCATTGTAAATACTGCAATGAGATGTGTTATAAAGCTCCATGGGCAGTATGTTTTGATTTTCAGTGGTCTTGTTGGTTGTAGGTGTCATTGAACATTGAGGATGGTGTTCCCCCAAGGGGGAGGGTTCTGTAACAACCTTGGTAAAAATTAATGTAAAAAAATTATAATACCAAGGTCATGGGACACGTATTCCAAGCTGAATGGTGGGAAAAACATCCTAATGAGGTGTCACTTCAGTTTATTAATGGCTAAGTTAATTGGAAAAGGCAATGGAAAAAGTTAAAAAGGAATTTATTGGCTTTTTATTTATGAAAATAATGTAAAATAGGAGAAAAATAAGTTGAAAGGTCACAAGTTCAATGTAAGGAGGAAAATGAAGGAAAATAATGGAAATTGAAGAAAATAGAGACCTTTTTGATAAAAAAGATTTTAAGGATCAATTCATAGTCTTTTTGTCAATTTTAGCTTGGAGCTTTATCTCTACTCTACTCTCTTTCATACTCTTGGACACTTAGATTTTTTTTGGAGCACTCTTGGAGGAGAGTGGCATACTTGGGATTTTGAGCAAGAAGGAAAAGGGAAGCAAAGATCAAGCAAGGAAGAGTAGGATCAGTGGCTACAATGGTTTGCTTTGCAGGTATCAAGTTGCATGTATGGTTTCCTTGCTAGTTTTTTCATGCATGGTTATGCATGTGTGTTATTGGTTCTTTTGCTATCATTGGCATCGTTTTTTCCAGGTGTGGTAGTGTTCTTCAGTCTTGCCTTGCAATTTCTGGATAGCCATGGTGTGATGGGTTCTCATGTTTTTGGTTGAGATGGATTATCAGAGGATTCAAAACTGAGTGACGTGATCTCTGAAAGAAATAACGCATGGCCTAGTGATCCCTGAATAAAACTATGGATTGCAGTAGATCCTTGGCCTAGTAACCCCTGAACCGGACTATGGGTTACGGTAAAGTTGAATTTTGTGTTACCTCGGTGGGCCTAGGAATCCACGACCAGTGAATGGAAGGATATACAATAAAGCCTAGAGGTGGGTGACCTCGATCAGGCCTAGGAATCCTTGGCTAGTGAATGGAAGGATATACGGTAAATCCTGGAGGGTGGAGTCTCAATTATGGCCTAATGATTCGGTGGGGATTGTGGTAAAGCCTAGAGACTAGGAGACAAGAAAATTCCTCATGGTGTAGGTGGAGAAATTTGGTGGCATCCATGCTTTTTTAGGGCCTAGTGATCCAATAAGGATTATGGTAAAGCCTGGTTCTATTGATGAGGGTGAGGTGGTTTAGCCTTGGGAAGCCTTGGTTGATTTCTGGTTATGAGTCCCACATTCATGCTTGGAATATGACATGGGGTGATTGGCTGAAATAAATATTTGGTTCAGTCAATCTATGATTGGGTGGTTCCTAGAAGTCCCATACCTAGTTGGTTTATGAATTCATTAATAAGAGTTCCTTTTCCTTAGTATTTCATGTGTAAATGTATTAGTTTATATGTGGATTTTATGGTTGTTGTTTCCTTGCTATTTCGGTTGTTTATATGTTGGTTATGAGCATGTTTTATGACAGTGATGATGTATGGTTCACATCATGTTTTGATTTGTAAATGAATGAAAAATGAATATATGATCTCGTAGATGATAATGCAGCTAATGTGATAATGCATCAATGTTTCTTAATGATTCTCAGATAATTATGAGACCCCTATGCTGAGATCTATTGTTATGACCTGTAGAATGCATATCTCTGACACGTTTGACGAAATGTCTGTCAAGGTTAATAGCGGTATAGTCAAGTCCTTGTTCAAGTATTTGCATTAGTATAATTTTTTCTATGTTACTTCTCGTTTATGGAAGTTTCATGAAGTTATGGGCAGTGGCCTGAGTCCTGGCCCTGAAAAAGTGGCACAAAATCTCGGGTTGCAAGCTGAGAACTAGCTAGAAAAGTCCCCATTCGATAGAATTCCCTTGCTATGGGAGAGACTGGAGGGTCCTAGTAATATGCATGCCCATGTCATGGGAGTGACTGATGCTCTAGGTCAGTAAATTGTCAAGTTACCTCAGGGGTTGGTCACCTGGAAGGGTTGGTTGGATCCTAAAGGTTCTGTAATATGTGTAAAAGGTCATATTGGTTATGCTTTGTTGGTTCCACTTCCTTAACTATACATCGGGATTTTAATTAGATCCTAGTAGCGTCTCAACACATGTTTACCCCAGCGGACCAGTCACACTTGGGTAAATGTGTGAGGAGAGCGTTACAGGCATCACATATCAAATGCTAATGGATGGAAATCAAGTTCCAGATTTCCACCTCTAGGATATATTATTATGCTACCTAGGCCACCTTTGTGTTCCTTCAAGAAAGCATGAGAAGTGGATTTCAGAGGTGCACTACAGTCAGGTTGCAGGACCCTTTGGTGTGGAGAAAATTGTGTTCATAATAAAGAAGTATTTTTATTAGCCAAAACTCAGATAGGATGTTGGAAAATATATTATATCCTGCACTGCATGTGCCATCGCCAAGTGTGGTGTAGGAATATCCTCTCTACGAACAGAGACGATCCCTCTAGCCCAAGAGGCCACAAACAAGACAATCTAATGTAAATTTCCTTAGATTAGAATCAAATAAGAGGGTCTACCTCTTATAATGCTAATCCACTTGATGGTGATATTGCTTCCTTGCTCCATATTCCTTTCGTTCCTTTTGTTCAAGTACGTGAAACAAACATGCAAGAAACAACAACAAACGTGATAGCATGAAATTGAATCCAATCTACTTAAAAGATCAAGGAGTTGTAAGCTATCAAATGTAATATTACACCCGATATAGGAAACAAACCATTAGTTGTATTAAAATAAAATTCAAAGAGAAATACAACCGAAGCCTTAATGTTGGAGATCTCCTTTGCGGTATCCAAGTCCCACTACATGCCTTTTAAGTACTCTTTTCCTCCTCTAGCTTCACTTGAAATGGCTTCCAAGCTCTAACTCTCTCTCCTCATGCTTTAGCTACCAAAGAATAGTCTTTTGTCATCTAAGACTAATATTCTTCTATCAAAAGCTAAAGATTTCAAAATTTTGCAGCTGATTCTATCTCTCCACCACTTTCAGTATGTGTTGTATTGTATTGTCCAACCAAAAAGGGTAAGAGGAAGTGGTTTATATAGGGAGAGGAGTATAAGAATGAGATCCACTCAAGGGGGAAGAAGGTCTTATCTCCTTGGGAAGGTCCGCTTTTAAGGGGGAAGAAGGTCTTATCTCCTTGGGAAGGTCCGCTTTTAAGGGGGAAGAAGGTCTTATCTCCTTGGGAAGGTCCACTTTTAAGGGGGAAAGAACCTTATATGGAGTTCTCGACCCTTATCCAACCAAACGAACATCCAACACATCGCCACTAGAAGTTTCTAGACGTGAAACTCCGTTTCCTTTTATAAAAAATTTCTAGAAGTAGACCGGTGTAGGTATTGGGCTAACTGTAGCACTAATCGGCACGGGTCACTGTGTAAAACTCCACCATCGGTGCAGGCGATACACTGGGAAAGAGCGTTGAGCTTAAAAACTGGGTTTTAAGAAGGATTATTTGGAAATGTTCTGAAGGGAGTGGGGACTACTTTCTTCAAAATTCAAAGGATGTAAGAGCATAGGTTTCATGGTGAAAGTATAACACAGTAGTCACTACTTGGGTTCTCCAGGATCAGGAATAGGGAGTGACAAGAGAGTGACAAATTACTGTGTAATAAATGCCCCCTAAAGCATCTCAGCTCTGACTGAAATGCTCTAAGACAGAGCAAGGACTTGGAATACCAACATCGAAAGACCTGCAACTCAAACATGCATGTACATATATGAAATCTAATAGTCATGCCTGATAAATATGAGAGGCATATAAAGATACATGAATCCATGGTATAGGCACAACTATCCATCAAGAAAAGGATCATGTGCATGGATCCTCGGCATGGACGCAATCGTTCGACTAAAGGGATCATATGAAATAGATCCACGACATGGGTACAACCATTTGCATAGAGAGGATCAAAATGAAAAAACCCATGGTATGGTTGCAAACATTCGACTTAGCAGGATCAAAATGATACCCACGACATGGTTGCAACCATCAGTCTAACGAATCATGTATATAATCATGAATGACTCATCACTCCTCGCAACCTGGAATTTTGTGATCTAAGCCCAAGGTCTTGCACTCCAACACGACTCGATCAAAGTACAAATTCTAACATGTGAATAGACGTGCTGAAGTTGAACATGCTAGAAAATCACTTGATTACCAGCCAATGATGTGAACCGTTAACAAGCACGAGAGAAACCATCCATAATGTCAATGGCTCTCAAGGTACTACCAGTACAATTCACAAAGTGTGAATAAGGAACTAAAATCAAACACTCACGAAATCATTCGATCGAAGGCCAATGATGAGAACCCATCGTCGAGTGCAAAGAACTTGCCATTGAGGCATGCAAGATCTAAGGTACTAGAAAGGAGTTTCTAGATCAACTTCCTGGATAATGAGATGAAGTCGACATGAAGTGATCTGTCGAAGGAAGGTCATAATGAATGCTTCATAATCGACATGAAACGAGAAACACAATGAATGAGAGTAATCCAAGATGGTGACATATGATCAGACAATGTACAGGTAGGAAGAATTCCCTTGAACATGCGGATGACATGACTCCGGATTTTGGCAGCATTTGACATCATAAGATCAGAGGTCATGGTGATTTGGAAAAGATCACATGAGAGGTTTAAAATGGATAACCCAAAACCCAGGGAGGCAAGTGATAGAGTGAGGATGTCAATGTTCTAGAGAGAAATGCTACCTCAAGTGAAGAACACAACTGATGAAATACTTCCAATTCCCCCCCCCCACCATTTCTGGCGAGTACCCCAGTTATTTTTACACAAGCTTGACGGGGATATCATATTATTGTAATATAAGTCCATGCTTCGGATGGATCCATCCTAGTAAGTTTTACAAGCCCTAGGAAGGAGGGGCTCGGTCTCATCATAATGGCAAGTCCTATGTCGTTTAATATTTTAATGAGTCTGACAAAGGTAAAACTCAGAATCTTTTTCATGTTTAGATATTTTGAAAAGGAAATGGAAAAGAAAACTCCAAAAGGTCCCTTTTCGTAAAGTTGTCTCTTGAGCCCGAAACAATACTCGAGAGAACCTCCTAGTCATGTTTGACTAAGGTCTCCCTTTATATATGCTATGGTACGGGGAGCACAAGTCTGTACTAGCGTTCTCTAAATTTAACAACAACTACTAGGTTTAAAGACGCTGAAACATGTGTCTAGCCTAGACCACTAAATGTGAGTGTTAAGTTTCAATGTTTCAATGCTTCCTTAGGTTAATTCAATAAATTTAACGGTTGATATTGAATTAGGTTTCAAATCCAAGGCCTTACCGCTGTCATCTGAAAACTCCTACATGAAGCTGTATGAGAAAATAAATATTTCTTCGATGAAAGTTAACACTAATTGAGGGATAGAGAGCACACAATCAATGCAACAATCAAAGAATGAAAACTTTCACTAATACATGTCCTAAATGCACTTAATCTTCCCTTAACAACAAAATAAGTTTCATTTCATTTCCAATTCTTATGATGAGGCAATTATAGCTTCTCAATGATGCTACTAATGCAATATTTTTGCTTAAGTAAACTAGAATGATGTTCTTCTTTTCATAAAATGCAAAATGAATCTTTCACATAGAGCATTTTTAATGAAAATTTCACAATTCCAAACAAACAAGCATCGATCAAATCCAAAGCATGATAAATGAAACTAAAAAGAAACTTCTTCCTTGAATTGAACAAACCAAACACATAAATGCTTCAATCGACAAACCAAGCACTGTAATCTATGCTCGGAAAGAGAAAAGAGACACTCGAAATAAGAGAAAAACGAGACTCTTTCACTCATTCAATTGAAAATTAAGTAATGAAGATGTTGCGACTAAAATATGGATTACATGAAGTAGCAAATCAGAAACTTAACACAATGAGTAAACAAACAAATGAACGTTAATTGACCTAGATTCCCTAGGGTCATAGAAACCATCCAAAAAACTCAAAAAATCAAGCAATGAAACTTCAAGCCAATCAACCAATCAAACCCAGCAAACAAAGCATCTTAGTCATCTAGAAAAAGATCAGCGTGGGTATTGGGCTAACCGTAGTGCTGATCGACACGGATCACAGTGTAAAATTCTGCCATCGGCGTGGGTGAGACACTGGGAAAGATCACTGAGCTTAAAAACTAGGTTTTAAGAAGGATTCTCTGGAAATGTTTTGAAGGGAGTGGGGACTACTTTCTTCAAATTTCAAGAGATGCAAGAGCATAAGTTTCATGGTGAAAGTATAACACAATAGTCATTATTAGGGTTCTCCAGGATCAGGAACGGGGAGTGACAAGAGAGTGACAAATTACTGTGTAACACCAAGCAAATCAACAAGAATCAAGGCATGTACACTCCTCTTCCTACTCCCAAATAGCCCTAGGAATCCATCTCCATGGACTATCTATCTTGCCTCCCTTCTACCAAGCATGGTAATGACTTTGTATTTGTGGTCGTGGACATATTTTCTAAGATGGATATATTAGCAGCTTGTAAGAAGTGTATCACAACAGAGGACATTGCCATACTTGCCTTTGAATGAGTGTGGGTACATTTTGGAATCCTACATATATTATATCAGATTAGGATAGCAGGTTCATGAGTGTAACAACCCTCATGAAAAGTTCATGTAATAAAAGTTAATAAAGGAAAAATAAGACCACGGGTAAGGGACACATATTCCAAGCTGAATGTTGGGCAAAGATATCCTACTGGGCATCATTGGATGTGTGTTTTGGCTAAGGAAATTAGCAAAGGCAAAGGAAAAGGATTTGGAAAGGCAAAAAGGCATTTTTTGCACATTTCTTTATGAAAATAAAGGAAATTAGGAGAAAAGGAAGGTAAAAGGTCACAGGTTGCATGTGAGCAGGAAATTGAAGGAAAATAATGGAAAATGAAGAAATTAGAGGTCTCGTCGATAAAAAGGCTTATAAGGATCAGTTGGTAGGTCTTGACAGTGTAAGATTTTGTCAGTTCAAGTTTGGAGCTCTCTCATTATTCTCTCTCTCTCTCACACTCTCTTGGTCACTTAAAGTTTTCTTGGTGCACTCTACTTTGGAGTAAGGAAAGGAAAAGCAAGAAAAGGAAAAGAAGGCAAGCTAGGAACGAGGAAAGGAAAGCAGGATCAAGCAACTTCAACAAGAATACTTGCAAGTAACCTTTTTGCATGTGTGATTTCCTAGTTGGTTTGGACATGCATGGCTTTGCATGCCGGTGTATGGTTCTCTTACTATCGGTGGCATGGTTTTGCCTGGTTATGACAATGGTTTTTAGCCTAGCCTAGCCTTTTTCTGGATGCCATGGTGTTGGGATGTTTATTTCAGTTTTTGAGCTTTGGTTTGCCTAATGGATTTTAAAATCCAGAGTGGAAGTGGCCTCAAATTTCATTCCCAAAGGCCTAGGAATCCCTTGATAGGTTTTTGCAGGATACACGGTAAATCCTGAGGGAGAAGTCTCAGTTTAGGCTTAGTGATCTGAGTTTGGATTACGGTAAAGCCTGAGAGACTAGTCTCACTTTAGGACCTAGTGGTCTGGTTTGGATTACGGTAAAGCCTGAGAGATGAGGAGACATAAAATTCCTCAAGGATAGTGATGGATTCCCGATGGAATTCCAAGTTCTGTTCAGTTGTGATTGAAGCATCGATTTTGGTGTGATCATGGTTTGATGAGGGTGGAGTTGGTTTAACATCTGGATTCCCTTGGTTTTTCTTGGATTGGTTGTTCTATGAGATCCCACATTCATGCTTGGAATACGGCACGAGGGTGACTGGATGAAAGAGAGACTTGGTTCAGCCATGTCTATGGTCGGGTGGTACATGGAAGTCTCGAACCTGGTCGGATTTTCCTATGATTGATAAAAGCTAAGTTCTCTTACTTTTGAACTGATTTATATTTGGATTTAATGGTTGTCATATCTTTGATATTTATATGGTTTTATGCTAGTTATAAGCATGATTGAATGACTGGTTTATGTCATGGTTATTTCATATATTTACTTGTAACTATTAAATGGATGGATGAAAAACCTAATTAATGATGTAGTAGTTCAATGGAGAAGGAGGTGATCCTTCTGGTTATGTTTCATAAGTTGTTTCAGCCATTTATACTCTGCCTTGTATCCTAGACCTGCAGGTTGCATTGATGCCAAGTGTTTGACAAAATATCAGTCCTGGTTGGGGATGCTCAAGCCTAGTCTTGAGCGTGATTTCTGATTGATCAATATGGTTATCATGTTTTTAATTATTTCTGAATGTTACAACAAGTTTTGGGCAGAGGCCATTATTATGGGCTAGAAAAGTGGCTCAAATCTCGAGGTCACTGGCACAAAACTAGCAATTCTGGACCATAGTCGCTGGTAGGAAGGCCTATGAGAGCGACTTTAGGTTGTTGGTCACTCCCTTGCCCATAACATGAGAGCGACTAAGGCCTAAGAGCTGCAGAATAGCAGTGGGACCTAGGGACAGGGTGTTTAAGTGGCTCACTTGTCTCTTGAGGGGTCTGTTAATGATGTTGGATGACTGTAAGTGATGTTCCATCGATTCCACTTCCTTAGTGTGACAGAGGAGGTTGAATCTACTCATAGTAGTCTCTCTTCTCATGTTTACCCCAGTTGGCATGGTTACTTTGGGTAGACCTGGGAGGGGGTGTTACAGATTGGTATCAGAGCGTGGTTGCACTCTCCTTGGGTGGAATGTTGGTCATGCATGCATGTTAGTTTCATGTGTGTCTCTTACACTTGCATTCCATGTGCTTGTTGCATTGCATAATGATTGGTCATGGTTGTAGTAAGGTTGTCATGAGGAACTTGATGTTGATTTTATGGAATGCATCGTCAGGAGTATATGATTGATTAAAGGATTATATGCAGCTTGATTACATCCTTGTATGTTGGGTGTCATTTTTGGCTATTTGATTACATGCATCTGTCTTGTAAGTTGATTACAAGAATTGATCACTTATGCTTGACTACATGAGATTATGCATATGTGTAGTTGATTAAGCATTACTTAGGCGGGTTGATAGTTGCATAAGGCAAGGTGTACAATGAAGTAATGTTTGTGGTCATGCATGTATGGTCTTGGTTATAGTTATGCATGAATAGTAGTTCAAACATACCTTGTGAAGTCACGGTATGCAATTTAGGTCATCAGGGTGATATTGGTATGTTATGATGCTAATGTGTTGGCTGATATAGAGCAGGAGATGCAGAGCATCATAATGAAGTTTCAACATTGGAATTTGGGGTAAGAGCATATCGTCATACATGTATTGTATGTTTGGCATGAAGGTATGTAAGGCAATGATTATTATATGCTTGAGTTTTATATACATTAGGGTTATGTACATGTATTTTGATGTTATGGTTACATTTATGATAGATGTTAGTTGATTAGTGTAGTTATATGCACATGTGTCAGATATTCAAGAATGATAGTAACCTGTAGTTGTATGCATTGCTATTGTTGTTTTATATTAGATAACATAATGATTATGTTATATGTTGCTGATGAGTATGTTATAGGTTAACTTCTTGTTATTATATGACAGTTATCTTGACGATTATGTTATATGTTGTTGATGAGAATGATAGTTAGCTTGATGATTAGGGTTATAGAATTTATACCTTGATGTTATATGTATCATGCTAAATTGGATTGGCCTATGTAGATGATTATGGTTATGATATTCAGGTATGAGCCAACATATTTGTGATATGGTGTTGTACTAATCTAGATTGACTTTGTATACATGTGAATGATAATTGTGTATGAGTTATGATGTAAACATGTTAGCTAGTGACTATTCTGGATTTCATGATCTTATTTATGTTTGAGTTGATATGTTGTGAAGTTATATCATGATAACTAGATTGATTGTGAGGACAAGATATCCTCCTCTGAGACACAGTAAGGGACAAGTTTGCTTATGTTGTATATTTGGTGCTTGACTGTTTGATTCATCTAGTTATTTTATTTAACATGGTATGTTGCAAGTTGGTTGAATGTTTGATGACTTGCATAATATAAGTATGTGTTCAAATGATATTGTTTTAATATGATTATGCTAATACATAGGAGTTAAGATAGCTGACATGCACTTGAGTTATGTTTTGAGCTAACCTGATGTGATATTTTTATATGTGTTGATTTGGTCAAATATGCTAGTTTGACTTGTTGTGACAGGAAGCGAACATGATTGCAAATGTACCTTATTGACGAACTACCAATGAGGTATGACTTGTGGTTATTTCAATTTATTTGAATATAATGCAAATTATGTGCTTGGAACAGGAATACATGGGCATGCCTGGTTGGGTGGTTGAAATCAACTGCAAGAATCGGCAACAACAATGAAAGAAATTGGAACATTCAACAATATGCTGGTAGAGTACTTTAGGAGAAGGGCCATTGTGGGACACTGGTACACAATAGTGTCCATTGATTTCCATGAGCATGCTATTACCGGTATGATGGTTTTGTGGCAGTTATATGCCTTGGTTTTGTATCTTCCGATGTGAGGAAGCCTTGCCAAGGGATGGGTTGCCTGAGATAGGGGATTCTAGGGAACTTGAAAGGTGAGTGACTGCATAGAAGGGGGTGACCAGATTTCTCGAGGGACTGTGTAGTAGTGAAGGGAAGGTCACTTATATACTGGTTTTTGTCATTAGCATTGCTAGATGGAATCAGATGTACATTGGGAGTGCGCCTTGGAATAATGAGACGATGATGTTCACTGAGAGGACAAATGGTGAGGGATTGTAGTGCTGGACATTGGATGTAACTTTGACTATGGCAGTGGATTATGGACTTCCAGGGAAGGCGGTGAATCTTGGTATTACTTTGAGGGTGGAGGTGTGATCCTCTGGATTCCCTTATTGATTGATATGGGCATCATATCTTTTATTTTCTGGTTTAGAAAATGTGCACATGTGTATATGTGGTTATTGTAAATACTGTATGAGCTATGTTATAAAGCTCCAGTATGCGGTATGGTTATTATCTTGTCAAGTTGTCATGATGTTTTTCTTTTGAGCAGGTCCTTCATTGTAGATACTACAACGAGCTAAATTATAAAGCTCCATAGGTAGTATGTTTTCTTTTCAGCGGTTTTGCTAAGGTGTTGGTGTGGTTTAACATCGAGGATGGTGTTCCCTAAGGGGGAGGGTTATGTAACAGCCTTGGTGAAAAGTTCATGTAATAAAAGTTAATAAAGACAAAATAAGACCACATGTAAGGGACACATATTCCGAGTTAAATGTTGGGAAAAAATATCCTAGTGGGCATCGCTAGATGGTTGTTTTGGCTAAGGAAATTGGCAGAGGCAAAGGATTTGGAAAGGAAAAAAGGGATTTTTGGCACATTTATGTATGAAAATAAAATAAATTAAGAGAAAATGAATATAAAAGGTCACAGGTTGCATATGAGCAGGAAATTGAAGGAAAATAATGGAAAATGAAGAAATTAGAGGTCTCATTAATAAAAAGGCTTCTGAAGATCAGTTGGCAGGTCTTGACAGTGTAAGCTTTTGTCAATTCAAGTTTGGAGCTCACTCATTATTCTCTCTCTTGGTCACTTAGAGTTTTCTTGGTGCACTCTAGTTTGGAGCAAGGAAAGGAAAAACAAGAAAAGGTAAGGAAGACAAGCAAGGAACAAGGAAAGGAAAGAAGGATCAAGTAGCTTTAGAACGAATACTTGCAGGTAACCTTTTTGCATGTGTAATTTCCTAGCTGGTTTGGACATGCATGGATTTGCATGTCGGTGTATGGTTCTCTTGCTGTCAATGGCATGGTTTTTTTGGGTTATGACAATAATTTTCAGCCTAGCCTAGCCTTTTTTTGGATGCCATGGTGTTGGGATGTTTATTTCGGTTCTTGATCTTTGGTTTGCTGGATGGATTTCAGAATCCAGGGTGGAGGTGGTCTCAAGTTTCATTCCCAAAGGCCTAGGAATTCCTTGACCGGTTTTGGCAGGATACATGGTAAAGCATGAGGGAGAAGTCTCAGTTGAGGGCTTAGTGATATGGGTTTGGATTATGGTAAAGCCTGAGAAACTGGTATCGGTTTAAGGCCTAGTGATCTAGTTTGGATTGCGGTAAAGCCTGAGAGACAAGGAGTCAGAAAATTCCTCAAGGATAGTGATGGATTCCGGATGACATTCCAAGTTGTGCTCAGTTGTGATTGGAGCACCAGTCTTGGTGTGATCACAGTTTGATGAGGGTGGAGGTGGTTTAACCTATGGATTCCCTTGGTTGTTCTTGGATTTGTTGTTCTATGAAATAGCACATTCATGCTTGGAATATGGCACATGGGCGGCTCGCTGAAAGAGAGATTTTGTTCAGTCGTGTCTATGAACAATGTAAACTTTGAAATGGGAACTATAAACTCAAAATGGGAACTCTGGCCAAAAAACCTCGAAAAAACATAAAAAAACAGTGCTAAAAACAAAAAGTGTTGATACTGGAATAACACATTTTTTTTTCTTGGGTAAATTTTCAACATGTTTTAAAAATGGCGGTGAAAACCAATTTTTTGCGCAAAAATTGTCCAAAAACACTCTCAAAACGAAAAGTGTTAACGCTGGGAAAACACCTTTTTTTTTTTTTTTTTTTTTTTTTTTTTTTTTTTTCTTCAAAAGTAAAATTTCAACATTTCGAAATAATGGCGTAAAATATTTTATCATGACCCCGAAAAACATTAAAATTAAAAAAAAATAATAATGAAAACATAAAAAAATAAAATAAAATTAAAACATTGAAAAAACACAAAACAAAAAAAGTAAAAAAAAAAAACAATAATAAATTAAAATATATACCAAAAACAAAAAACGGAAAAAAACAAATGTAAAAAAAAATCAATCATAAATATGTAAAAAAAAAACAAAATTAATGATAAGAATTAAAAAACTAAAAAAAAAAAAAACATTACAAACAAATGAATGGTAAAAAAAATATTAAAAAAAAAATGGAAAAAAAAATATCTTGTAAACCATAAAAAAAATTGGCAAAAGAAAAAAAAAAAAACAAAAATATGGAAAAGAAAAAAAAAACATTTAAAAAAAAACTAAAAATTAAGTAGGTAAAAATAGAAAAATAAAGAAAAGCAAAAATTAAAAATTAAAAACAAACTAGATTTAAAAAAAAAACATAGAAAATTAACAAAATATAAATAAATTAAAAACTACTAAAATTAAGATTAAAATGTTGATTACATAAAAAAACAAATATAAAAATATATATAAAAAAGACAAAAATAAAAAATGTTAAAAAAATTTATCTCATAAACCATAAAAGAATTTGGAAAAGAAACAATATATATATATATATATATATATATAAAGTAAAAATAGAGAAAAAAAAAACATTAGCAAAAACTGGGAAAAAATATTTAAAAACAAACTAGTTAAAAAAAGAAAAGAAAATTAACGAAAAAAATTAAAAAACCAATGAAATTAATATAAAACAAAAAAAATAAAATCTATAAGCAACGTTTACAATTTTTATTTTTTATTTTTAAATAAATTTTTAAAATTTTAAATTTTGAATTAAAATATGAAATTCATTTAAAGAAATATTTTTTTTTTAATGATTTTTTTTGTAAAAAAAAAATATTGTTTAAAAAAAATAATAATAATTTTTTTAATAAAAAAATGTTAAAAAAATTTAATTTTTAATTTTTTTTTTTGGTTTTTTTAATATTTAAATATTTTTTTGGTTTTTTTTTAATAATTTTCATATATATATTTATTTTATATTTTGAGTTTATTTTTGTTTTTTTTTTTAATATTAATTTTACTAGTTTTTTAATTAATTAATTTTTTATTTTATTTTTTAAACTAGTTTGTTTTTAATTTTTTTTTTCCTAGTTCTTCCTAATATATATATATCTAATTTCTCTATGTTTACTTATTTAATTAATTAATTATATCTATATATATATATATATTTTTTAATTTTGTTTTTTTTCCTAATTCTTTTATGTTTTATGAGATAATTTTTTTTAACATTTTTTATTTTTTATTTTTGTCTTTTTTTTTAATATTTTTATATATGCTTTTTAGAAACAATTGTTTCATGTGGATTGAAAATTTAATTAATGATGTATAAATATGTAGAATATCGAAAATGCAAAATATCGACCTTCTTCTTTAAATATGAAAAACAATAAAAACCTCACTACAAAAAAATAAAAAATAAAAATAAAAACAAGAAAATATGAAGAAGAAGACCACTTCCAAAATTATTAAATTTATAAAATAATTATTTACATTTCATACATTATAAAATTAAAAAAAAAAAAAAAAAAAACATTTTAAAAAAAGGGCATGGTGTAGAATTACCACTTTTTTAAATCAACATCAAAATCACTACCATTTTAAAATGCAATGTACATAAAAAAATTTATAGTGCCAAAAACTATGCTCTAAAAGAACATGTGTGTTCTGCATCACCCCTTTTCAAAATCGGGTCACTTTTTTGCTATCTCTACAAAACAGGTAACAATATCTGTTCCCGTTTCAAAGTTTACGTTGTTTATGGTCGGGTGGGATGTGGAAGCCCTGAACCTGGTCGGATTTGCCTATGATTAATAAAAGCTAAGTTTTCTTGCTTTTTCACTGATTTATATGTGGATTTAATGGCTGTCATATCTCTGATATTTATATGGTTTTATGTTGGTTATAAGCATGGTTGAATGATTGGTTTATGTCATGGTTATTTCATATATTTACTTGTAATTGTTAAATGGATGGATGCAAGACCTAATTAATGATGTAGTAGTTCAATGGAGAACGAGGTGATCCTTCTTGTTATGTTTCATATGTTGTTTCAGTCATTTATGCTTTGTCTTGTATCCTAGACCTACATGTTGCTTTGATGCCAAGTGTTTGACAAAATGATAGTCCCGATTGGGGATGCTCAGGCCTAGTCCCGAGGGTGATTTTCGATTGATCAACATGGTTATCATATTTGGAACGATTTCTGAAAGTTACAACAAGATTCTAGGCAGAGGCCAGGATTTTGGGCTAGAAAAGTGGCTCAAATCCCAGGGTTGCTGGCACAGAAATGGAAATTCTGGACAACAGTCGCTGGCAGGTAGGCCTGTGAGAGCGAATTTAGGTTTATGGTTTCTCCCTTTCCCATAGCATGAGAGCAACTAAGGTCTAAGAGCTATAGAATAGCAGTGGAACCGAGGGACAAGCTGTCTGAGTGGTTGACTTGTCTCCTGAGGGGTCTGTTGATGATGTTGGATGACTGTAAGTGATGTTCCATCGATTCCACTTCCTTAAGGTGACATAGGAGGTTGAATTTGATCATAGTATCCTATCTTCTCATGTTTACCCCATTTGGCATGGTTACTTTGGGTATGTTATCCTCTACAATTTCTTAGGTTGAGGAGGAGATCGAAAGAGGTAACCTCGAACCACTTTCAACTTAGTAGCTAGCCCTACTGAACTAGAGAGGGATCTATCAAAGGATTTGTCAATGAATATATGTAAAGGAATAGGTTTTAGGCTAGATACATAAGTTTGTTTTGAGTATTTGTGAATTTAGGTTTTTTAGGTTTGCTGGACTAGGGTTTAGAACAGGTAATTAGGTTAGGGCCTCAAGTATGCAGAGACAAGTATAAATAGGAGCTAGATATCAATATGCTATGGTGCACTTAGAGTGTTTGTCAATGTAGTATATATTTGTGAGTTTTAAAGAACCTAATGAGCATGAAAGCATGAATCCATTAGCTTTAGAAGAAAAAGAAACACAAGTATGAATTCCACATAAACAGAGCTTAATTTCAAGATTTTTGTTTATATAACTGCAAGGAAATTCATAGGAAGAATATAAAGCTTGTAAAAAAAGGAAACAACACCATAGACTTACTGAACTAGAGTTCCTAAAATATAGATGCAACTGCTCTTGTATTAGCTGAAGAGAACATAAGATACAAGCCTTCTCCACAAAAGTCCAACACCTCTCTCTGAATGAGAAATGATACATATATAATAAATCAAACAACTTCCCCACCTTCAAGAGTCAAATTCCTATGTGGTGGAACTGTTTTCAAGATTCTCTCAACCAACAAGTAAGAGTGAGAAGGCCAAATGCAAACTCTTCTCTTAGACTTTGTTTTGAATTTTGCTTCCTTAATGAGGCTTAATTAGCCATAAAAACAACCTATCATGTCTATTTATTCATGATTACATCATCTAAACTCGAAATACTTTAATTACATCATGATTTTTGACTTTGACCAAGTCAAACTGAAAACTAGGAAATTACACAGTGAAATTTAAAATAAAAACTTAGAAATTTGCAGAAGCGCGGCGCAAACTTTTAGCCCACTTTAAGGTGCCTTCCTGAAGTCCAAATTGAGATATTAGAGAATGGTCAACTATCCTTGCCTATCTTGTTTCCAGAACACCTTGAATTTGTGAAAATTACCCATGGGAAGGCCTCCAAAAAATCATTCTCCCAAGGTGTCTCCAGAAGTGTAGCATCTGTCAAAAAGAGTGGCAAAATGATGATTTTTGACCCCTTTTTTCTTATTTTTCTCAAAATTTGAGCCTTCTCTCATAAATATGATGAAATGGGTTTTGAGAGGAGGTCATTAGTTTTCCAAAAATGTAAGCCACTTGTAATTTGGAGCCTCGAGGAAAAAACGCATCGCTAAGGCGCTGCGCTTCTGTGACGAGCCCAATTTCTGAATTTGGCACCAAAACAGCAAAAATACAAAAATTCTCAAAAATCCTTAAAAATTGGTCATGAGCTACAAAATAAAGTATGTCAAGCCCTCATGGATGCTTCAGCAATCATCTCCAAGTTATCCCTCTCATTTTTGTCCTTTAGGGTTTCCTTTAGCTTGTTTTTCAACTGCTTGAGCTTAATGTTGCATATCATGTTTCTGGTTTGATAATGATGTGCCATGTGCCTTAATAGCTGATTACCTCTGTTGGATTTTTCAAGAACCTTTAGAAGTGGTCATTGAACTTATCTAGCCAATATTCTCTATTCTCGTTGATCTCCAAAGCAATTTTGTCCTCCATGTCTAGGTCTTCATCTAGTAGATTGTGTCCTTTTTCCTCCTTCAATGCCTTTTTAAGTCCCTTGGTCCTTGACCTCTTTTTCCTGACTTGTTTTTAAGTTTCCTTAGGTTCACTAGGCTCCAACACTACTTTTCCTTTGCCTTCTTGCTGCAACAACTTAGTTTTCTCTTTCTCCATGATGAGTTGTTTAGCTTTAAGTGGACTGTTTTCTTGTTCAAGGAAGGAAATGATGAAACGAGGGATTTAGGGAAGGGAGATGATGATAGGGGAATTTTGGGAGATGGATAGGGGTTATAGAAAACTTAGGAAGTTTGAATGGAGTGAAATGAGAGAGAGAAATGAGTAGGAGAATTTAAAAATAGTCCTACTAGGAAATTGTCCAAAATGATAGGTATGAGCTAGGGTTTGTGTAAAGGTGAGGTAAACTGAGGGTAGATGAGTTAATTAGTGAATGATAGGGTGATTTATACATGTGCAGAGGTATGAGATGAAAAATTTACAAGTTTTCAATGTCATAACTAACAAAACCATCATTTACACTAGCCTTGCAGCATGAAATTTCTCATAAACCCTAGATGAAGAAAACTCACATTTGCACTTACTTTGCCAAAGGAAAAAGGTGAGTTAGATGATAATACTTACTTGTGAATAAGCCTAAAAGAACAAAAATTAGGAATTCAAGCTTGAATTTGAAATTTGGGTGAGTTTGTGTAGTTTTCGGGCTACTCTGGGACAAGCGCAACGCAGTTCACAGAAGCGCAGCGCCACCTCCAGAAGTGCAACGCAGTTCACAGAAGCGCAACTCTGTCTTCCAACCAGATTTTGAAGGCGTTAAACTGATCCCAATTGTGAAATTGATAGCTTGTTTGAAATCTCTTGAAGTCAGCTATAATATGGACTCATCAAGAATGTAATTTGGACACTCCAGCAGGGAGAAAAATTGATTTTCCCAAGGTCACTCCAAAAACTAGGGTGTCTCTGACAAAAGCGCAACACAAACTTGCAGAGCACTTTTGGACTCCTTTGACTAATCCAAATCACTATCTGAAGGTACCATTGGAAATATTAGGATGTCTACTACACAATAGAATCCTTAACCACTGCTAACACCTGCTCCAAATACCTGAAAATCTGTCTTGAAGTCAAAATGTCCAGAAGTGTAACAACTCTCCCATTGAAAGTGTAATTTGGAAATTTCCCTCAAATAATAATACCTGTTCATAAAATGAAGGAGGTTTTTGTTCCTTGGCCTATCATTGACAAAAACCTCTTTCACTTTTGTAAAATTCTTCTCCATTTGGTTAGAAACATAATTTGAATAAAATTATCCCTATGAGAAATGATGAGATGAGGTAGTGTACTGCAACATTTTCTTATTTGAAATAAAACAATTTTTTTTTTCTCGGTAAAAAAACTAATCTATTAAAATATGTACAATGGTCGAAAATACATCATGGCGAAACCAGTGAGAGACAGGCTCTGGGCATAACACCCGAGAGCCGATAATGCACCAAACAAAAAAGCAAGATCTCGCCCACGCAGGGGCACCAGACTAAGACCGAAACTGACCACAGTAGCAAGCCCGCGCAGGGGCACCAGTCTAAAAACCGAGGCTGACCATAGGAGCAAGCCCACGCAGGGGCATCAGACGAAAAGGAGATTGACTCATTTCCTCCCTCGCAGGGGAGACTGTTCTTACCCAATCCATTAACAAAAATTCCGAAACAGAGATGACAAAACAGAAAGCGAAAGAGACCATAACTGAACCAAAGACAAATAGCAAATAAGACCAGTAGACCAGGCGAAAAGCCAAAAGAACCTTGAGTGCGGGCGTCTTCATTCGTCCATTTGCTCTTCCTCAATTCGGCACCACCCATAGGCTTCTCTTTCAGCATCAGTAGGAAATGTCGCTGCCTCTTCCCCAGTTTCCGTCTTTTGAACGTTCTGAGTTTGCTTAGCATTTTCCGGGTCTGAAGCCGGTCCCTTTGCCTCCTGCTCCTTATCAGCTTCCGGAGCCTGCACGGCTTGCCCTGGGTTGACATTCATCCGTTGCCTTTGTTCATCTATGGAGTCGTCCTCGTCTTGAGCATTTTCAATAAACAGGATAGAGACATGCGCGCTGATCCTTGGATTATTTGTGGAGCTGGTGAAATTGAAGATGGTGGAGCCAAAGGCTGGCAAGGTAGCCGAGCTCGAGGCCCCTGCATCCAGGAATTGACTGGAGTGTAGGGGGATGGCTCCAGTGGATCTAGCAAGATTGCAGTGGCAGCAATGGCCAACATTGTCCCCTTCATGCCTGCGAGAGACCCCCCCTCTGGAAGTGCCTCGACGGCTAAGCATACGCTGTCGAGGTCTCACCATTGAGGGACAAGAATTCCAACAAACCGCGGGATAAACCAGACTCTCTGCTACCAGAGTCGAACGAGTGATGAGCCCGTCCGTCTGAGAAGGTATCTCTACGAAGACAGAGAGGCCAGTCGTCTGCATAACCACCAACATTCCCTGTTCATACCCTGTTTTATCCCCATCATCCTCACCTACCCTGCTCGGGATCACATCCGCCATAACTGTTGCCATCCTCTGGGCCGAATAACCTCTCCAGGCATTTACTATCCCATGCCTCTTTGCCTTAAACCGCCTGCGTCCTTTCCTGGTGTTTGCCGTGGGTGCCACGTGATGGCCGAAGGTCGGCATGTGTCCAGCCACCCACGCCTGTCCCGTCTCACATATCACCCGCATCTGGGATTTGAAATAAAACATTACCTTTACCTTTAGTTTAATTTCCCTAAGCTGCTAACTCCCTTTACCCACTGAATTACATTATGGACATGTTTTCATTTTTACCTTTGGTTTCATGATGACACATGGAGTGAAACCCTAGAAAATGACCTAAACTGAAACATTTGACCATTTCATGACCTAAGACACTTAAATGAAGATATGATACCTTGAAGAAGACAATGACCATGATGAGTGATGAGAACCATGAGTAAGTGAAGGGAGCAGAAGTGACCTAGACACAACAGCCAGTGACCAAATTTTTATTTTAAGACTCACTGAAATGACAAAAATTTGACTTGACACCCTAACAACACTTTGTAAGAGCATATTTGATCACTGGTGACAGGCAGACAAGACTAACACTAATATTGGCTCTAGATGGGGGGTGGAAACTCCTTGGAGGTGTTAAGAACACTGTAGACCAAGTAGCCTTATCCATTGGGCGTGGAGTCAAATTGCAAAGACTAAATTTGAACTAAAAACTAACTGATTAACTGACCTTGACAAAACTTTAAAAATGAAAAAACTTATGATAGTAGACTATCAAGATCCTAGGGCCTTCACCTCAGGCTTCAAGTCTTGATGATAACCACCCACCCGCTGAAGATATATGTACAATCATGTGTAATGATCCCTCCAGTGTAACCAATCCAGAAAATGGCTACTTATTTGAATTTTGCTCATATTTTCCTTGAGAAGGAAGAAAAAAAAAAGCTAGGCCACTCCAAGTGTCCACTGAAGATGTGCTCATGATCCATAAATACAAGAAAATTCATCTTCCAAGATGGCTGCAACAATTCAGTGTAAGGATCCTTAAAAATTTGAAATGTTACCTTGTCTTTAAATCCAACAAAAATACCAGTACCCCTTTCATTTTGATATGAAATAATACTTGGTTGTTGATCTATAGGAAGGCATAGGGAAGTATGACTTTCTGCCACCTGAGTGTTAGCTGTAAATTCCTCAAGCATGAGCAACTCTGATTCTATCTCTGGCATACTATCTATCTCAGACTCATACTCTTCCAATTCATAGTCTAAATCATCCTTGAAAAGAAAACATTTTTCAAGATTATTAAACATGTTAGCCTTATCCTCTTCATGAAAGAAAACAATCCCTATTAGATGATCTCCTTGCAGGAAATCTACATCACAAAATAGCTTACTCACAACAACTTCCTGTATAGTTTCATCAGTCTCATGACTGTCATCATTTAAACCCATATTTCCATTTTCAATAACGGAAGAAATTTCACTCACACATTCTTGACTGTGTGAACACTGCAAACATGATTTAACTTGGGTTGTCACATGGATTTTCAGGAGTTGATCTATTTCCTCTTCAGACAGAGAAGAACACCGAGTTTTATAGAGATCAACATTGGCTTGGTGATTTTCATTTTCAAGATCAAGAGTAGGCCTTTCTCTATTTTGATACAAATTTATTTCATCCAAGGAGGAAGCTGCTAATTCTTGTTGGGAGGAAAAATCATAAAGGGATTCTAATATATCTTCTTCCATACATTCTTCATTTGCATACGAATTTTCAAGAAATTTTTAGAAATCTCACAACATCTATCCATCGTTGATAAGGAAAAATTGTAGCTTTGATAATGCTGAAAGAAAACTGAATGAAAATCCTTTAGAGAATATAAACTAGCAAATGGTAGACCCTCATACCATTTCCTCACTATTTCCTCCAAGGTAGCCATGAAAATCTTCATCAGACAATCTTTAGGAAACTTAGTCTTTAATCTGTGAATATGAAAATGAAATTTGACCAAATGCAAACTAGCATACTCTCCATCTTGACCTTTAAACTTTGGCAACCCTGTTTGCCAATCTATACAAGGAATACGATTCAAAAAACCAGGAATATGAGCTCAATTCATAGGAGCATACCTTCGAGTAGTTGAATCCATTTTTAAAACAATTAAGTCACCAAGAAGTTCTTCAAAGTACCTTTTTTTGAACAATGGAGTCGCCGTGAAAATTATGAACCTTTGTATTCTTTGACATTAGAGTCGCTAGGTGAAAGATGCACAACCTTTCTTCTGTCTGATCACTGTTCACCATCAGAAATCATATCTGACCCTTGTCGTTCTTTCCTAGGGAATATATGATATTTCGTTCCCCGACAACAACACCAAAACTGTTATCCTCTACAATTTCCTAGGTTGAGGAGGAGATCGAAAGAGGTAACCTCGAACCACTTTCAGCTTAGTAGCTAGCCCTACTGAGCTAGAGAGGGATCTCTCAAAGGATTTGTTAATGAGTATATGTAAAGAAACATGTTTTAGGCTAGATATATAAGTTTGTTTTGAGTATTTGTGAATTTAGGTTTTTTAGGTTTGCTGGACTAGGGTTTTAGAACAAGTAATTAGGTTAGGGCCTCAAGCATGTAGAGACAAGTATAGATAGGAGCTAGATATCAGTATGTTATGGTGCACTTAGAGTGTTTGTCAATGTAGTATAGATTTGTGAGTTTCAGAGAACCTAATGAGCATGTGAAAACATGAATTCATTAGCTTTAGAAGAAAAAGAAACACAAGTATGAATTCCACATAAATAGAGCTTCATTTCAAGATTTATGTCTATATAACTGCAAGGAAATTCATACGAAGAAGATAAATCATGTAAAGAGAGATTATTTATCCATTAGAAACTGATAAGAAAAGGAAACAACACCATAGACTCACTGAACTAGAGTTCATGAAATATAGTTGCAGCTGCTTTTATATTAGTTGAAGAGAACATAAGATACAAGCCTTCCTCACAAAAGTACAAGACCTCTCTCTGAATAAGAAATGATACATATAGACTCAATAAAAAAGCTTCCCTACCTTCAGGAGTCAAATTCCTAGGTAGTGGAACTGTTTCCAATATTCTCTCAACCAACAAGTAAGAGTGAGAAGGTCAAGTACAAACTCTTCTCTTAGACTTTGTTTTGAATTTTGCTTCCATAATGAGGCCTAATTAACCATAAAAAAAACCTATCATGTCTATTTATTCATGATTACAAACCTCGAACTGCTTTAATTATGTCATCAGTTTTGACTTTGCCCAAGTCAAACTGAAAACTAGGAAATTACACAGTGAAATTTAAAATAAAAACTCATAAATTTAAAGAAGTGCAACACAAACTTTGAACCCACTTTAAGGTGCCTTCCTGAAGTCAAAATTGCGATATGAGAGAATGGTCAACTAGCCTTTCTTGTATAGTTTCCATAAAACCTTGAATTTTTGAAAATGACCCATGGGAAAGCCTTCAAAAACCCATTCTCCCAAGGTGTCTCCAGAAGTGCACAACCTACCAAAAAGAGTGGCAGAATGATGATTTTTGACCCCTTTTTCTTCTTTTCCTCAAAATTTGAGCCTTCTCTGAGAAATATGATGAATTTGGTTTTGACAGGAAGTCATTCTCTTTCCAAAAATGTAAGCCACTTGTCATTTAGAGCCCTAAGGAAAAAGCGTAGCGCCAAGGTACTGCGCTTCTATGACTAGCCCAATTTCTAAATTTGGCACCAAAACTGTCAAAAAACTAAAAATGCTCAGAGATCATTCAAAATTGGTCATGAGATGCACAATGAAGCATGTCAAGACTTCATGGATGCTTAAGAAAACATATCCAAGTTATCCCTCTCATTTTTGTCCTTTAGGGTTTCCTTTAGCTTGTTTTTCAACTACTTGAGCTTGACATTGCATATCATGTTTCTAGTTTGATAATGATGTGCCATGTACCTTAATAGTTGATTATATTTGTTGGATTTGTCAAGAAGCTATTATAAGTGGTCATTGACCTTATCTAGCCAATATTCTCTATCCTCATTGATCTCTAAGGCAATTTTGTCCTCCATGTCTAGGTCTTCATCTAGTAGATTGTGTCCTTTTTCCTCCTTCAATGCCTTTTTAACTCCCTTGGTCCTTGGCCTCTTTTTCCTGACTTGTTTTTCAATTTCCTCAGATTCAATAGGCTCCAACACTGCTTTGCCTTTGCATTCTTTCTGCAACAACTTAGTTTGCTCTTTCTCCATGATGAGATGTCTAGCCTTAAGCTGACTGTTTTCTTGTTCAAGGAAGGAAATGATGAAATGAGGGAGTTAGGGAAGGGATATGATGATAGGGGAATTTTGGGAGATGGATAGGGGTTATAGAAAACTTAGGAACTTTTAATGGAGTGAAATGAGAGAGACAAATGAGTAGGATAATTTAAAAACAATCCTACTAGGAAATTGTCCAAAATGATAGGTATGAGCTAGAGTTTGTGTAAAGGTCAGGTAAACTGAGGGTAGATGAGTTAATTAATGAATGATAGGGCGATTTATACATGTGCAAAGGTATGAGATGAAAAATTTACAACTTTTCAATGTCATAACTAACAAAACCATCATTTACACTAGCCTTGCAACATGAAATTTCTCATAAACCCTAGATAAAGAAAACTCACATTTGCACTTACTTTTCCAAAGGAAAAAGGTGAGTTAGATGATAATACTTACTTGTGAATAAGATTAGAAGAACAAAAAGTAGGAATGCAAGCTCAAATTTGAAATTTGGGTGAGTTTGGGCAGTTTTCGTGCTACTCTGTCACGAGCGCAGCGCTGTTCACAGAAGCCCAGCGCCACCTCCAAAAGCATAACACAATCCACAGAAGCACAATTTCGTCTTCCAACCAGATTTTGGAGGCCTTAAACTACTCCAAATCACAAACTTGATAGCTTTTTCGAAATATTTTGAAGTATGCTACAATATGGACTCATTAAGAATGTAATTTGGACACCCCAACAAGGAGAAAAAATCATTTTCCCAAGGTCACTCAAAAACTCGAGGTGTCTCTGACAAAAGCGCAACACAAACTTACAAAGCACTTTTGGATGCCTTCCACTAATCCAAATCACTATCTGAAGGTAAAATTGGAAATATTAGAATGTATGCTACACAATAGAGTCCTTAACAACTGCCAACACATGCTATAAATACCTGAAACTCTATCTTGAAGTCAAACTATCCAGAAGTGTAACAACTCTCCCATTGCAAGTGTAGTTTGGGAATTTCTCTAAAATAATAATACATGTGCATAAAATGAAGGAGGTTTTTGTTCCTTGGCCTATCATTGACAAAAATATCTTTCAATTTTGTAATATTCTTCTCCATTTTGTTAGAAACATAATTTTAATAAAATTGTCACTATGAAAAATGATGAGACGAGGTAGTGTACTGCAACATTGTCTTATTTGAAATAAAACATTACCTTTACCTTTATTTTTCTTTCCCTAAGCTACTAAATCCATTTACCCACTGAATTACATGATGGACATGTTTTTGTTTTTACCTTTGGTATCACGATGACACATGGAGTGAAACCCTAGACCATGACCTAAAATGAAGAATTTGACCATTTCATGACCGAAGACACTTAATTGAAGATATGATACCTCGAAGAAGACAATGACCATGATGAGTGATGAGAACCATGAGTAAGTGAAGGGAGCAACAGTGACCTAGACACAACAGCCAACGACCAAATTTTTATTTGAAGACTCACTGAAATGACAAAAATTTGACTTGACACCCTAACAACACCTTGTAAGAGCATATTTGATCACTGGTGATAGGCAGACAAGACTGACATTGACAGGGTAGACCTAGGAGTGGGTGTTACAATGAGCACATTCTGGTTGAACCGCTGGACATTATTGGACACCAATCTCACCAAGTCGACAACATTCCATACCCAGACTGATGGACATATAGAGGCCGTCAATAGGATGATAATGCACATACTCCACATTTATAACTCAAGAATCCACAAACATAAGATAAGAGCCTTCCCTATGTGCAACACAATTATAACAAAGTTCTCCATAGCTTGATTTTTCGCAATCACTTTCAGGTGGGTATGGGATTTCAACCATTGTGTCTGATTGGTGTTGCCATGCCTCATGCAATTACATAGACAAAATCCACACATGTATTGTATGAGTTTGATAAAGAAACTTGGTTTATTAAATGCACCCAACACATTTTCCAACATTTTCATGACATCTTGGAGAAGTCCAATGCCAAGTACAAGCAGTGATATGAACAACATCGAGTGGCACATAAGTTTCATGTAGGAAACAAAGTTTGGTTGCATTTGCAGAAAGAACACCTTGATGGAGCCCATTAGAAGATCCAACCACTCTAATGTGAGCCTTACACCATCAACAAGGTTTTGGGTGACAACACTTTCGAGCTCAGCATTCCCTCATTCTTTGGCCCGCACCTAATGTTCAATGTGTATCGCCTTCAACCATGCTTTTCACCATTGCTGGACACATTAACATTGCAGAATAACTAACTCCAACAAAGCTCAATGCATACTACATGGAACATGCCACAAATGATCAGATTATGGATACACAAATCAAGACTAATTGCCGAGAGAAGATCCAACTGTATCAAGTTGCCAAATATGGCCAACTGTTGTACTAAGGGAAGTGGCTCACTAGGGACCAAGTTCAACAGAAGTTTCCCCATATGATGGAGGCACTCAATGCAATGGGGATCATTGCTTCCTAAGAGGGGAAGACTGATCCAGGTGGATATTGGTGGCCACCCACCTTTCCACTTAGACCCCCACCATTGTTTCTTTAGACCGGTTTATCGATATTTTTTCGACCCCATATTGGAGATATTTGAAACAAGGTATTATGCTAGAAAAACGAAGATCATGTACCAAAGTTACAACATCGGGAAGTTGACGTTCCAACTAACCTCAACGGGGCCCACAATATTTTGGTGCTTCATCTCCTAGGGTTATGTTTTTGGATGTTTAGGGTTTCTAAATGTTTCTTAATAGTAAAGAGCCTCCCAAGACTCATTTTAACACATTTCAGAAGGCATGCAGCTGCCACATCTCTTCTTAGAGATAAGATACCATCACCTAAGCTAGTCTTATTTCCATTCGGTTTGTAAGCATATTTCAATATTTGATATTAATGAAATGAAGTGTTGTTTCTACTGCATCTTTGTATTTATTGCTATATATGTAAATTGTTGCATTCCTATTTAGATCTGGATCATGAGTATTGACAATTGGTTGGTAGAAGAAAATAAAGAAGAGGGAGCAGGAGATACTATCAAACTATTACTCGAAGAATCCCTCTGGTGACAAAGGAATGAGGTGATGGACAACTTTGCCCAGATCCTTCAGTGGATGCCCACTGATGACACATCTTCATCCAACAGTCACTTCAGAGGTGCCGCCCCCTTCAAGGTACAAGTGAACTTCGATATCCCTATATTTGAAGGTCAAATAGATGCAAATGTTGTAGATAAATGGTTGAATCTACTGGAGGATTATTTTCCAATCCATAGTTTCTCCAATAGTGAGAAGATTACTTTTTCACTACTTAAGGTCGCTCCCCATTAAGGACTAGTGGGAAACTTACTATGAGAAAATGGTAGAGGAACCATTTCTTTTCACAATTGCACTCACTTGGAACTCTTTCTGAGATGCTATCAAGGAACCAAGATGTGCACGAGTTCAAAAATATTTTTCACTCTACATAAAAAGTTAGGTACTAAAGACTTTAAGCGACATTTGGTGCTCAAGTACCACGATTGTATGTACAAATATATTCAGGAAGAAATAGAGTTCTTGGTGCAACATATTGATATTCTGCCAAGATTGAACAAAAATTTTAACAAAAGAAGTGATACTTTGTATCTGTGAATCCAAAGCAGGGAAAAGGCATCGCAAAACCATTGAACAAAGGACAAATCTAAGGTAGGGTGACCAAGGACAATCCATCAAGCCACAAGAAAAGAAAAACACCATGAAGATGAAGAAGGACACATGCAAGTGGTGTGAGTTCCATAAGAGCCCCACTCACCACACAAGTGAGTGTCGTGCCAAGAATTCACTAATGGTCGAGTTGAAGACTTTAGATTTAGATGCATGTTCTGACTTAGAGTCAGACCTTGAAAAAGGGAATGAAAAAGGGAAATACATTATTTATGCAGAGCCCAGTGCCACCATTTCCACTCATAGATGTGGGTGACAGTTCCTTTTCAACAACGAGAGCCAAAATAACCTCATCTCAACAAAAATTATTAATTTTTTGGGCCTACCAACCACACCACACCCGCAACCATACACCATTGGGTGGCTCCGCCAAGGACAAGATCTCTGTGTTAGCCAATAGTGCACCTACCCTACAACATCAAACCCTTCACGGATGAGGTACTGTGTGACATTTCTCCTCTTGAAGTTTTTGATGTATTATTAGGCCAACCATACTTATGGAAGTGTCATGTTGTGTATGAGTCTAGGCCACCCACTCTTATTATTACTTTGCATAATAAGTTATATAGGATAGCAGAGGTAGCCCTGCCTACCACCTTCTCTTTGATCTCTGCTAAGAAATGTAGTAAGATCATCTCTTAGATTTAGAAATTTGTGTTCTTTCTGATTCAATCTCAAAGAAAGGGGAAGATCATGGCTACATGCATGGCCTTCGGGAAGGGTTTTTCCACGCAACAGAAGCAAGTGGATAATTTCGTGGAAGAATACAAGGACATCTTATCTTCACCCATAGGGGTACCCTTGCACTTTTAGGTTAAGCATTAGATTGATTTGACTCCTAGAGAACCTCTAACCAATGGACTGATATACTACCATTCCATTCTAGAAAATAAAGAGATCAAGTGCCAAATTCAGGATTTGTTGCAAAAATAGCACATCCGACCAAGTTCCTCACCTTATGGGAGCCTGATTGTACTTGTATACAAGAAGAATGGGACCTAGAGGCTTTGCATTGATTATCATAACTAAACAAAATTATTGTTAGGAATAGGTATCCAATCCCATGGCTTGATGGCCTTCTCGACCAACTCAAAGGAGCCAAGTATTTCAGCAAGATCGATTTGAAGTATTTCTATCACCAAGTTCCAATAGAGCCAATATATGTATGGAAGACCACCTTCAAATCCAAGGAAGGCCTTTTTTAATGGTTGGTCATGCCTTTCGGGTTGACAAATTCCCTTACTACTTTTATGAGGCTACTGGATGACATCTTGTGGCCATTCACCAACTTGTTTATGGTTTTTTTATCTAGATGACATCCTCATCTTCAACAATAGTTGGGAAGAGCATTTGCAACACATTCAACTAGTCCTTCAAATCTCGTGGCAACACAAACTATGTGCCAAATGGTAGAAATACACCTTTGAAATGAGCCAGGTCCAATATATGGGTTACATTATAGATGAGAAAGGTGTGCGTGTGGATCCAACTAAGATCCAAGTCATTCAAGAATGGCCAGCCCTGACCACTCTGACAGAGCTTCACAACATTTTGGGCCTTGCCAATTTTTATCGTAGGTTCATGTTGGGATTCTCCCATATCACTTGGCCTTTAAGTCATATTACCAAGGGTAGAGTGAAAGAAAAGTTTTCCTGGTTTGATTCCCAATAGAAGGTGTTCATTTAGTTGAAGCATCACCTCTTCTCTACACTTTTACTCACATTTCCAGACCTACAACAACCATTTGAAATTGGGACAGACACCTCTGACTATGCTATTGTGGCAGTCCTCACCCAACATGGGCATTTGGTGACCTATCAGAGTTAGACACTTTCCAATACAGTTTGGAAGTACCCCACCTATGATAAAGAGATGGATTCTATCATGTAGGCTTGTCGACAAAGGAAACATTACATTATGGGGAAAGAGACAACCATCCACATAGATCACTGACCTCTTCAGTTTATATAGACACAAGGGAAGTCAGAAAATGATTTCCATAAGAAGTGGTCTATAGATATGCAACAATTCCACTTGAACATTAAATTCAAAAAGCGTAGCACCAATATTTTTGCAGATTGCCTCAGTCAGCCCCCAGTTTGAGAATTGACTACTATTGTCAACTCTTGTGGGCATGAGACCTCTAGATGGCCGCAACTATACAAAAATGATCCAAAATTCACCACCACATACCAGATGCTAGTTGGTGGCAAGCAAGTTCTAGATTTCCACCTCCAGGATGCTTTGTTATGCTACCTGAGCCACTTTTATGTTCCTTCAAGTGAGTGTGCCAAGCTGATTTAGAAGATGCACTACAGTCGGGTGTTAGGACACTTTGGTGTAGAGAAATTATGGAAGTACTATAAAAGTATTTTTATTGGCCAAAACTTTGGGAAGATGTTTGAAAATACATTGATCCTGCACTACCTGTGCCATCACCAAGCCAAACATCAAGAAGCAAGGCATGTACACTCGCCTACCTACTCCTACCTAGCCCTAGGAATCCATCTCCATGAAATATCTGTCTGGACTCCCTTCTACCAAGCATGGTAATGACTGTGTATTTGTGGTCATGGACATATTTTCTAAGATGGCTATATTGGCGACCTGAAACAAGAGTATCATAGCAGAGGACACTGCCAAAATCTTTTTTGAATGAGTGTGGGTACATTTTGGGATCCTGAAAACCATTATATCAGATCAAGATAGAAGGTTCCTAAGCATATTCTAGTTGAGCCTCTTGAAACTATTGGACACCAAGCTCACCGAGTTGACTACATTCCATCCTTGGACTAATGGTCAAACAGAGGTCGTCAATAGGATAATAATGCACATTGTTTGCATGTACAACTCCAAGCATCCATGAACCTATGATGAGATCCTTCCTTATGTGCAACACAACTATTACAAATCGCTCCATAGATCGATTGTTTGTAGTCCCTTTCAAGTGGGTCTGGGATTTCAACCTTTGTGTTTGATTGATGTTGCCATGCCTCATGCAACTACATAGACAAAATAAGCACATGTGCAGTTTGAGGTTGATAAAGCAACTGATTTTATTGAACACATTCAACACATTCGCCAGTAGGTTCATGACATATTGGAGAAGTCCAATTCCAAGTACAAGTAACGACATGATCGACATCGGGTTCCACATAAGTTTCAAGTGGGTGATAATGTTTGGTTGCATTTGCAAAAAGAATTCCTTGTTGGAGCCCATCGAAAGATCCAACCACTCTTATATGGGCCTTACACTATCACCAAGGCTATGGGTGACAACGATTTCGAGCTCAACATACCCCCTTTCCTTTGCCTGCACCCAGTGTTCAATGTGGACCGCCTTCGACCATACTTTCCACCATTACTAGACACATCAGACATTGCAGAACAACTAACACCAAAAAAGCTCAATCCAAACTGCATGGAACAAGCCACAACTGATTAGATTATGGACACACAGATCAAGACCACTCACCAACAGATGATCTAACTATATCCGATTGTCAAAGATGGCCAACTCTTGCACCAAGGAAAGTGGCTCACTAGGGACCAAGTGCAACAGATGCTTCCTCATCTCATGGAGGCACTCAATGCAATGGGAACCCTTGCTTCCTAAGGGGGGAGGACTGATCCAGGTGGATATTGGTGGCCACCCACCTTTCCACTTGGATCCCCACCATTGTTTCTTTAGACCGGTTTACCGATATTCTTTGATTTCCTCTAATTTTAGCACAACTTCTTATTTTTGTCTGTTTTTCGAGTCCTAAACTTTTGGAGCCATTTTGAAGGCCTAAAAGACATTTATGGGAAAATAGAGAGACTAGAAAAGTAAAATACCATATAATAACTTTATCTCAGTCTCCTTTTGGAGATGATTGAAATGAGGTATTATGATAGTCAAACATAGATCATATGCCAATGTTACAACCCTAGGAAGTTGACATTCTAACTAACCACAACGGGGCCCACAAGATTTTGGTGCTTCATCTCCTAGGGTTAAGTTTTTGGATGTTTAGGGTTCCCATTGTTTCTTAATGATAAAAGGCCTCCGAGTCTCATTGTAACATAGTTCATAAGGAAAGTAGCCACCACATATCTTCTCAAAGTTAAGCTATCATCGCCCGAACTTGTTTATTTCAATTTTGCATGTAATAGTTTTAGTACTTTGTTATTAATGAATTAAAGTTTTGTTTTTGTTGTAGTTTCGTATTTTTGTTTATATCTATTTTTCATTTCATTCCTACATAAATTTAGATCATAATATGTGTTAAACAATGAGTTCTTTGTCTTGAATAAGGGTACAACCTTTAAAATGGTCATGTCACTTTGTTGCTCTGACAAAGGTTGGAAAGGGTTAGTGTAAGTCCCTAACCTTGAGTGGATTTTGGGCACCACCAATGCACAATCACTTCAATGATCATTGATCGACATGAATTGGTGCACCGAAAGCATGGTTGGTTGAACAAGTTGGTTTAGGCACCCTTTCATGATGGCAATATATGCTACAAAGTTATCAAGTTCCCTTGCATGAGGACAAGGCACACCACAAACATTGGAAATTATCATAGCAATTGGAAATGTCAATAGAAGCTCACCAAAGAGATTGGCTAACAAAGGTAAATTTGGGGCTTATTTCAAGTGACTCTTTACCCATATCCAAGACATGCGTGGCAACATATTGGTGTGAGATTTTTTTAGTTAAATAGACTTTAGTGTCCCAGGAAACATGCAAACCTAAGGTGATGGGTGCTCCATTGCTTATAATTGTAAAAGTCAGAAAGAGTGCCTTCAAGCAAAAGTAACCATTAAGGACAATTCTTGGGTGCATGACACATTGACACAAGTAACCAAATGGCATAAAGGCATTGTTCGTCACAAGTATTGGAAGTGTGGTATTCAGTTCTTTTCAATTTCTTGTTTACGGTGGCTCTTTCTTGTTTCTAATAATTTTATGGTTGTTGCGAATCAATGGCTCTTTCTTGTTTTTAACAATTTTAGGGTCGTTGGTGAGGATCAATAGTTTGATGGAATAGGTGGGAGGTAATTCTTGTAATCTCTTTCTATCTAGATTGAAATCTTAAATGATATGTTGATTCCTTATTTTCATTGAAATGATAGGTGTTTATATTTTCAATGTTTTGACTTTACATTGAAGTTTCAGTTTCATGTTAAGGGCGTCTTGCCCTTTGTTACACCTAACCTAGGGATTATGGTTGTAATAAGTGGATTTGAACCTAGATCTTTCCTAGGTAATCTTCATAATAACTAATTAGGTTAAATATAAAAATAATAATTTCATTGTTGTTGCTCAAAGGTGTAGCAACAATTTTGGAAGAATGAAAAGTTTTTCATTAGTTGTCAAGGTTCAATACGCTGAAGGCGTTTAGACCCTAAGTTTGTCATAGGGAATTGGAAGTTAGTGTTCAAATATTTAAGGCTTAAATTACACTCCCCATGCACACATAAAGAGATCAAAGCCTACTCTCTTTTCATCCTTAAGACCAAACACTCATTTCTATGGTGATAAATTTTTTTATCACAAGGTCATAGTTGAAATGGCGGGGTGTGAGTTTGTTAGCCGCCCTAGCTAGGCTTAAATCTTACCAATGACATATTGGTCAATAATGGCCACATTGGATCGAGGCATCTCGACTAAAAGTGTAGGGACCACTCTATTGGGATGTCTTGGCTCTAAGTAAAGTCAGTTATGGGTCATTTCATATATCCTAAGGGTTTAGTTGTAGTGAGTGGGTTTAATCTCAAGTCTAACATAAGTCATTTTGTCCAATCATTAATCCCCCTAGTCTTAAAGTAAAACAATTTCATGGTTGTTTTAAAGGTTTGGATTGGAGCTCTAAAATAACATATGGAATAATATGTAGATAATAATCATCCATAAATCATGATATTAGTTTTGTTGGTGATGTTAGGATTGGAGTTAGGAGAACAATGTGGATTGGTACTCTAGAATAATCTGTAATTTTATGTAGATAATACTTGCAATTCAAGGATGATTCATAATTCATGGTATTTCCTATAAGCGAGATAGTTCCCCATTGTTCTTTAACTCTTTGAGTGTCTAAGCGGTGATGATTTAAAGGCTGAAAGGTGTAAACCAATAATAGATTCCTAGTGGCATGGATATTTCTCAGTCTTGAAGAAGGTTACAACCTTAGTAATGAGCCTATAAATTTGTGACTCTAACATAGGTTGGAAAGGGTTAGTGTAAGGCCCCAACCTTGAGTGGATTTGGGCACCTTCGATGTATGATCACTTTAATGATCACTAATTGGCATGAATGGATGCAACAAAAGGATTGTTGGTTGGACAAGTTGGTTTAAGCACCCTTGCACGATGTTAAGGCATGATACAAAGTTATAAAGTTCCCTGGAATGACTCACAAGGTGCACCACATATATTTACATTCTCATGGTAGTTGGACATGCCATAAAAGCTTAGCAAAAAGATTGACTAAGAGAGGAAAATTTGGGGTTTATTGCAAGTGACCTTTACCCAATATCCAAGGCATGCATGATAGTAGATTAGTGAGGGAATTGGATAGATTTATAGATTTGAGTGTATTGCGCAACATGCAGACCTAAGGAGATGGGTGCTCCATTACTTGGGGTTACAAAAGTTAGCAAGAGTGCCTTCAGGCACAAGCAACTTAGCACAATTGTTAGACACACAATTGTTGGGTGCATGGCACGTTGACATATGTCACCAAAGGGCATAAATTTACTATTCAACACAAGTCTTGGAAGGGTGGGAGGTTCCATCAAGAAAAAGACTCTACAAGCAAGACACCTTCAGGCATGTGCATCTAGAGTGCATAAATGAATTTCACATCAAGTTCACTTTCGCAAGGAGTGGATTGCATGACACCTTAGAAGAAGGGAAAAGGTAAGGCATGAATCATATATAAAGAGGACACTTCAAAGTGCAAAGTCAGTCATTCAAGCTTGGTCATTCATACAAAAGTGGATAAGGAGCACTTTTGTTGTGTTTAAGTCTGGGGTTGACACAATTGGGAAAATTGGACAATGACCAAGTGAATTGTGGAAGAGACAAGACCTATAAGAGGTGAGTCTATAAATGATTTAAATGTTAGATTGTGAAAGCCATATAGGAAATATGTTGTAGGCAATATTGCATTAGATGGATTCTACACTGCACTAGGAGCACTCTATAGCTAGTATATGAGATATGTGTTGGTGTAATGTAAGTATGTAAACATTTTTGCATGTTGGCTCAATATGTTGAATTTATATTAATATGTTGAGTTTATTAGAAGGAAAAAGATTTGTAAACATTTACATGTCGAGCCAGTTAAAAAATAATAAACCATTAAAAGTAATATAAAGTTGTAGTGTCTATAAAAAATAATTTCGTTTTTATTAATAAAATTACGAATAATTTTTTAAATACAAATAAATCATAATATACATATCACATTAAAATATATAAGTATTAGCTATAAGTTAAGATCTATTTTACCTTATAAATTAAAAAAATGATTTTGTAACCACATTTAAATTTAATTAATAAGCAATTAAAAACATTAATACTTTTTTTCTGAGTTTAGTTTTCTGTGATCCATATTAATAATAACAAAATCTTTCGGAAAAAATCACGTAGGAGTAATATCATCGACATATTTCGAACCAACCAGTGTGGTTCATCTTCAGGACAAGATGATGAATCAGATCCACGCAATGAAATAAATAGATGAAGAAAGCAGCTAACTATTCGTTAGAAAAAACATCTAGTTTGACTAAAATTAATTAATTAATTATTATTATTATTTTAATTTTTTAAGCTTTTATCGAGATTAAAAAGAATTTTAATTATTATTTTTTGAAAAAATCAATTTTGGTTATAATGCTATAATAAGAATAAATAAATAAATAAATAAAATATATATATAAAATATTTTGGAAAGTTTGAATTTTAAATAATATCAAATTAAATAATATTTATATAATAAAAAATATATTACTATGGAGGTACTATTAGGGATTCGTATTTTAATAACTAAATAAACCGAATGGCTAAGATGTTAAAAAAAAAAGAAATTTTTTAGGAATTCACGGTAGGGATCCAACACCTGCTGATGTTCCAACCATCATCTCTGTTTAGATTAACGAGCCTTTTTTCAATTTCTAAGGCCTCTCTAAATTTACGATGATGAAAATGGTCAACCCTTGCTATGACTTTAGCCTCTTCTATACATATGTGATGATTGGTATTTTCTGCATGTTCTGCCAAAGCAGAGGAGCGAGACCTCCCATGTTTGATGTCCACAACATGTTCATAGATCCTCTGATTTATTGAAAAATGTTTATAAGAAAGTCGCACTAGCCATAAAATCTAGTAGCACTGTTAGCTCTCTGAGTAAGAAACTTATTGAGAGCAACCCTCTCACTCCTAGGATTTATAGTCTTCCCAAAATCCATAAGGAAGGCCCCTCCCCTGCACCCCATAGTCAACACTATAGGAAGGCCAACTTATCTTCTCGCTAAATATCTTGCTAATAAGCTTAAGCCTCTTGTTGGTCGGACCGAGTCCTTTGTTAAATATTCATCCTCCTTTTTTAATGAATTAAAGGGTATTATAATTGATCCAAGTGATATGTTGGTTACTTTCGATGTGGTCTCATTATTCACTAATATCCCTATTAATGAGGCCATTTATGTTATTAATCGTGTTACAGATCCTGATACTACTTTTTTAGTCAAGATTTGCCTTACCTCTACTTTCTTTAGTTTTGAGGGCGAATTTTATGAGCAAACTTGTGGTGTTGCTATGGGTTCACCCCTTTCCCCTGTGGTTGCTAATCTCTTTATGGAATTCTTTGAATATAAAGCCTTGTCATCAGTGCTTTTCCAACCCAAGTTATGGAAAAGGTTTGTGGATGACAGTTGTACCATTTGGTCTCATGGCAAAGAGAAGTTGGAGTTGTTTTTCCATCATCTTAACAATCAGTCAGAGTCCATAAAGTTCACCATGGAAATTGAGGTTGATGGCAGCCTTCCTTTCCTTGACACTCTCATTTAAAAAAAGGATGATGGTTCTTTCTCTCACCAGGTTTTTCAGAAGAAAACTCACATAGAGCAATATCTTCATGCAAATTCCCATCATTTCCCGGCTCAGAAATTAGGTGTTCTCAACACCTTAGCCACTCAGGCATTGTGAGTTTTTGATGAAAATCACATTGATGATGAAAAGACCCACCTCCTTAAGGTCTTTAATAAGAATGGTTATAGCAAGTCCCAGGGTTTGAGGGCTTTCCATAATGTGGAAAGAGGTCCTAAGAAGAGGATTGATCCCAAGGACCGAGCTTATGGGGTTCATCTTCCTTTTATTCAAGGGACCACGGACAAAATTACGAAGATCCTGAAAAAATACACAAATCCTCCATTTTCCGCTCCTTTTAGGAACAATAAAAAGTGGAGATAGCCATTGGCTATCAGAGATGGGATAAATGAAGTTGGAATTTAAAAGCTTTTGCAATTCTTCTTTTACTACTTCTTTAAGTGTTGGGTTCATGCGTCATTGTGGCTGCCTAACTCAATTATAGTTTCCCATCAAGTAGATGTGTTGGGTACACAGGCTGGGGTGGATGCCTTTCATGTCCATGTAATCCCATGAAAATGCCTTTTTATGTCTTTGTAACAACTGTACAACATCATGCTCTGTTCAGTAGTCAAATTAGGATTAATATTTAGAACTTTTCCTGGCTCTATTTCAATTGATCAAATCTTGAGATTAGGGGCAGTTTTCATATGTTTTAGACTCAATCTTCCGTGGTATCTTCTACCAGTAAATCATCAATAGAAGTAGCAACAAGGGAATTATTGATAAATCCATTGATAATGCCATCCTCTATTTCATTCTTAAAATAATAGGCTTTTCCAAGAGTGAGGAGGGGATGGGAATGATATGATTTAGGTTCAAATTCATCCCATACGGGATTTTCCAAATCCTTACTTGGTTTTGTAGGATGATAGAGGTTGAGGTTCTTTGTGGCTTGTCTATCTGAAATTGTCATGAAGCCAAACCTATGACCTATGAATGTGTCTGCAATGGCCAACGAAGGTCTTCCTAATATCAGGGGATGTCCCCCAGCTTTTATTTGGTTTAAAAAATAAGGAAGTCTGTTGGGTACCTCCAAGAATCTACTATGATGACTACATCCTCTACCACTCCTTCAGGTTTAACACGTGACCTATCTACTAGTTCTAGCACTGTAGGTGTTTGTCTCAGCTCGTGCAGTCCTAAAGGGGTAAAGATTTCCTTAGTCATTACATTGATTTCTACCCCTAAATCAATTAATGTGTTCAAAATGTGCTTCTCATCAATATAAACAGTGATTGTAGGATTCCCTGGGTCATTGTATTTAGCCAAAAGAGGCTGACCAATCATTAGTTCTGACAATTTTCCCATCACATGGATGGTACCAGTATCTTCAGGCTTCCTTCCAGGTTTCTTAACACATAGGTCTCTTAGTTTTTTCGCATAGATGGGTACATCCTTAATGACTTGTAGAAAGGGAATCCTTATGTGTAGATTATTTAACTCCCTGAGAAAATCAGATTCGGGTTGTGGAATCATCCTAGTTTCAACTAATCTTTGCAGATATGGAGGGTCCTTAGTCACTATAGCAGTTGGATTGGCTGTTACAAATGTGTCAACATTATTTGAATTAGCTGTTATAGGTGTAGCAGTTTCATCAAAATCCATAGGATCATCCCTAGGTGATTCACATTCCTCTTCAGTAATGACAGGGGAGGTTTTTGAGTTTACTACTTTTCCTGATCGAAGGTGGATCTCGTTGCATTCAACAGGGGTAATGTAGTAAGTCTGGAAAGAAGTGGGGGATTCTATATTTTGAGCTGCCTTATTATTTGGGTTAGGGTTACATTGTACAGGTAATTGGGGACGTATGGGAGGAGTGGTAGCAGATGATGAGAGAGGTGGAAGTTGCAATTGTTGTTGCACTAGTAATGAAGGAGGGACTAAACCTAAAGAGATTCCCCTCCAATTCTGAGGCCAAGAGTACAACTGAGATGAAGGATACTGAAAATGTGGGGAAGGAGACCATTGGTTCCAAGGTGAAGGAAATTGGGCTGGAGGGGGAGTGGGATACTTCCATGAAAATTGTTGAGTATTATATGCATTATTCCATGGATTGAAAGAAAGATTTTGAGAAATACCTGGTAGTCATGGTTGCCAAGGATTCCTAGACCCAATAAAGTAAGAAGACTGAGCCTACTTTCCTAATTCATCGAGTGTCGTCTTCAATCTTGGGAGCTCTGGATAGTAAATTGTAGAATGCTCTAGGTCACAAATATTGCACAAGTTAATGTTGTCGACTATGAATTCCTGCAGGGAATATTTCTCTTTACATGTTGGATAGAAAATGACCAAGGCCTTATTAGCTTCATCCTGTGTATTTTTCACTTGTGATGTCGTCAATTGGGCAGATAAGGTACTGAGAATATCGGTCTTGAGATTCTCAAACAGGTTTACAATATTAACTTTGGTCACACTTCCATTTGCGGATTTCTGTATTTTAATAGAGGCATCTCGTGCCGTGCGTCACCCTTGTGATGATCCTCATGAATACCTTAAGAAAAGTTTTATTATATCATCATATGGCTCATGATATATATATCCTTTTCCAACATGTCAAGGAAGTCATCTCTCATCCCTCAGATCAATATTATTTTCAAAATCTATGGATCTAGATGTCTATGTTTGGATCTTTGTATATTATAATGGAACTATTCCATGTAATCTTCCAAGTTCTCTTATTCCTTCTGTGTCATTCTGAATATATCCTCTCTTAGATCTTTGGTTTGGAAATAGTCCTGGTATTTTTCCAGAAACGTAGTTTTCATATATCCCCATGTTCGGATAGTGGCAGAACCTAGTCCCATAAACCATATTAGTGTTGCTCCTTTCAGAGTAGCATGAAATAGTTTTAGCTTCTGAGCATCTGAATTTTAGTCATAACTCCTGCAAAAAATATTAAACTCAAGCAAAACAGTATCAGGATCTTTTGCAGTCAATCCCTAGAAAGATGGAAGGGCTGATAGAGAGATATTTTTCATAGGGGCTTCTCCCTTTATATCACTTATTGGAAATTCAAAAGTTGTAATAGTGGCATCTATCCCGTTATTGTTGTTGTTATCCCCCATTTGAAATTCTCTTGATTCTTGTTCTAGTAGGTATCCTTCTAAATATTATACAGATGAATGTTCTGTAGATAGGGATTCTTGTGATAATTGCTCGAATTGTTATGAGGTCGGTTATTTTACTACATTGCCTAAGTCTAGGTATTGGAAAGTGGAAGAATGTTCTTCTGATTCTGGTCCTTGATATTTCCCACTGGCTTCCCCTTGTCGTTATAATCCAAAATCCTAGTCACTAATTTATCCTTGTTGTTCCTGAGTTGATTTTACATATTTGGGAGTTTGTAGGCTAGTTTGAGGAAAATGGAGTCTTAAAACAGAGGAACCAGATACTTCTGATTTTGATGTAGAAGAAACAACTTTCTGTGGGCCTATTTTTCTCACATCCCTAAGTGGTGTTGAATGCTCTCTTTCTGCTTTTTAGATAAACTCTTGGATAAATATTACTCTCCCTTGTTCAATACTTTGCTTGTTTGTTTTTCGACCCCTTTTGCCTATAGGTTTATTAGGGTTCCTACTTTTTGCTTCTTCTTCACTCATACATTCTATGCATGGACCCAATGTGTAATTATTTTCACACCCTAAGTGTCCTATTTATTACAGTGGTGAGCTCACTTAGGTATGTTAGAGCAGTGCACAGGTTCTTACCTCGTGTCTTACCACCCAACGCCTGTAAAATTAGAGAAATTCTATCAAAAGAAAATTCAAAAGAAAGTGTTGGCTAATTGCATCCTAAGTATCCTAATTATTACAACGGTGAGCCCACTCAGGCACGTTAGAGAAATGTGCAAGTTCTTACCTCTCGTCTTACTGCCCATTCCCTGTAAAATTAGAGACACTCTATCAAAAGGAAATTCAAAAGAAAGTGCTGACTAACTGTATCATTGAAAACCCTCCCCGACAACGACGCCAAAATGTTTGTGCGGTTTTATCACTCCTAAAGTAACTAAACCACAATAATTAATTATCAACTAGGGTAGGTATTTTTATTTCAAAGGCATCTACACTATTTGTGCCGATACATGTAACAGCCAGGTAAAATAGAAAAGATGTCTCTAAGCACACTTGTAGAAATTAAAGCACTCTTGCAGAATGGAAATACACACTTGCAGGAATTAAAAGGCACACTACAGGAATGAAACACACTTGGAAAGGAAAGAATCCACACTTCATAAAAACTTTAGAATAAATATAGGTGCACCATACATTATCAACTAAAGATATAACAACAATTGAATAATATAGAATTGATTAACCTGTGTAACAACACACAATAAATTTGAAAGTAGAAGTGTATCTATCCCACAATGAAATGTGTGCAATAGTAATATGAAATCCACAATATCACATAAGAAAAAAAAAATCCTATTAACACTACGATCCCTGCTAAAGAAGATGGCCCTTCCTCCCTAGCAGGGTGCAGGAGTAAAATGAAAACTATTTAAGAATTCAACACGGAAATTGTAGTAATACCACCCGATATATGCCTATATTAAAATAGTGGAAAAGTAAAACATTAGAATGTAGGTATTATCTATGTTCCATCGTAGTCCGCTTATCATGAGACTAAGCTATTTTATAAAGTTTTTACAAAGCCCCAAAATTAGGGAAATGAACTAGTCATGAGAATTTGCGATTCTCATGTTGATTAAGCTAACATAAATAAAAAAAAGATAGAAATTGTTACAAATTGCTTTTAATAAATATTTTTTTATGGTTACACCACTCTTGTTTAGACAAAATTGTAACTTATTAGATCTTCTTAATTGTCTGCATGGAATTACTTCATGAGGCCCTTGACAACTGTCTTTGAAAATGGCAGCTACTGTAACAACCCTGGTGAAAATTCCATGTAAAATACATAAATACCATGGATGATGGGACATGTATTCCAAGATCGACGGTGGGCAGGAAATCCTAGTGGGTGTTCATTTGGTTGTTTATGGTTAAGGTAATTGGAAAAGGAAATGGCTAAGGCATTAAAGAGGTAAAAAGGTATTTTGGAATATTTATTTATGAAAATAATGGAAAATAGGAGAAAAAGGAGGTGAAAGGTCACACGTTGCATATGAGGAGGAAAATGAAGGAAAATATGGAAATTAGGAGAAAAAGGAGGTGAAAGGACACATGTCACATGTGAGGAGGAAAATGAAGGAAAGTAATGGAAAATGAAGGAAAATAATTGAAAATGAAGAAAATATAGGCCTCATACATAAAAAGGCTTCTAAGGATCAGTTGGAAAGCTTCTTCCTTTTAGTGTGAATATTTTGCTAGTTCAATTTTGGAGCTCTCTCATTATTCTCTCTCTCTCTCTCTCTCATACTCTTGGAGACTTAGATTTTTCTTGGAGAACTCTTGGAGGGTGTGGCATGCTTGGATTCTTGGAGCAAGAAGGCAAAGGAAGAGCAGGAAAGAAAAAGAGGGCATCAACATCAGCTGCTACATCAGATTGCTTGTAGGTACCAAGTTTAATGTATGATTTATTCACTATTTGGGCATGCATGGAACATGCATGTGGTTTCTTGGTTGTGATCTGTCATTGGCACGAAGGATTGGCTAGATCGACAATGGATTGCCTAGCCTTTCCATTTCCGGATAGCCATGGTGATTGTGGATCTACTTTCATTGTTTTGTTTTGGTTGGTTCTCATGTTTCCTTAGCTTGGGTTGAGTTATTAGTCCTGGAAGCCTTAGTTGAAAAAACACTCTGGAAGCCCTGTAATAGCATGGGTTGAGTTACTAGTCCTGGAAGCCCTGGTTGGAGAAATTCTCTGGAAGCCGTTGGTGGGTTGAGTTGCTAGTCCTGGAAGCCTTGTTTTGACAAACGTTCTGGAAGTCCTGTATAAGTTGTGGGTTGAGTTACTAGTTATGGAAGCCTTAGTTGGGAAAATGCTCTGGAATTCACTGGAAGGCTTGGTTGGAGACCAATCTGATGATGGTTTTTGGTGATGTTCGACCATGAGGTGGAATCAATGTTTGATGGGTTGATGTGGGTGGCCTTTGGAAGCCCTGGATTAGTTTTGATTGATGTGTTCTATGAGATAGCACATTCATGCTTGGAATATGGCACATGCATGATTGGCTGAAGAGAGACTTGACTCAGCCAATCTATGGTCTGGTGGAACATGGTAGTCCCATTGGTTGGTTCATTGCATTTATTAATGAAAAAATTCATTCACTTGATTTTCATGTGCAAACGTACTAATGCATATATGGATTTTGATGGCTGATATGTTTATTGTATTTTTGTTCATATTATGTTGTTTATATGCACATTTACCCCTTGAAGGGTTTTACAAAGTGGTATCAGAGCATGGTTCAAACACTTGGACTGGATGGGCTCTATCATAGGTGAAATGAAGAACAAATGTTTAAATTTTAGACCTTTCTGTCACATCTGTGATAAATTTTCTTCTGTGGCATATTAGAAGTTGAAATTTTTTCCATATTGAAGGTAAATCCCACTGATAATGTGGTAAAAATGTCATATATTGGTTCACAATACTTTAGGAATTATGATCTAAGGCAGATGACCTTCCTGAATGCACCTTTAAACAGGTCATGTTGGAATTTATGCAATAACTAATATTTTGTAGGTTTTCAGAAGTTGAACAATTGTCCACATTGAGGGGAAATACCACTGATTATGTGGTAGAAATTTCAGATATTGGGTCTCAATATTTTAGGATATATGAGTAGAGGGATTTGTGCCTTTTGAATGCTCCTAAAATCAGGCCTCAAACAGGCCACACTCACATTTTTGTTATAATGTTTCTTCTGGGCACTCTGAGGAGCTGAAATTTTTTCCACAATGAGGGGAAATCTCACTGATATTGTGATAAAAATGCCAGACATTTATTCGCTATAGTTTAGGATATATGACCAGCGGACTTCGAGCTTTCTGGATACTCCTAGAATTGTGCACCAAATATGATTGTGTTGGTATTTTTGTTATAAATTTTCATCTATGAAATATCAGAAGTTGAAATTTGAACCATAGTGAGGGAAAATGCCACAAAAGAATATGGTTCAGTTTCCATAACTTGTACTACTACAATTTAGGATATATGCATTGAATCATTCACTATATTAGTTTTCATGCAAAGTGTTTAATGAATTGCTTAAATGGTTCAATGATTAGTTGCATACAAAGTGTTTGATAAAATGCCACAATGAGTATGTTGTTTGTGGTTGGGGATAATATTGATGTGTAATAGTATTCTTGTAGTCGATATATGCTTACTTGTATACAAATAGTTTGCTATATTAGTTTTCATGTAAAGTGTTTGAAGAAATTCTTACATACAAATGTAATAGTATAGTAGTTGTTTGAAGAAAAATGTAAAAGTATGGTAATTGTTTGAAGAAAATGTTATTTTTTTTGGATGGGATAGTATTGTAGTATGATAATATGGATGTAGATGATCTATTCCTATTTTCATGCAAAGAATTTGAAGAGTTGCATGTAAGGAATTTGAAAGGTTGCATGCAAGGAATTTGAAAAGTTGCATGTAAGGAAATGGAAAAGTGGCATCTTTTTAGTTATTATGTAACAAGTGGAATAAGTGAAATGTTTTTAACATATTCTCATACAGATGTATGAGAAATAAAAATCAATTTCTTTTCAAGTGTCATTAAATTTAGTAGAGCTTTGGAGATCCCATTTCCATAATTGGACATTGGAGATTGGGCCATTGTAGTAGCTTCCTCCTTCTACCTTAGTGTGGACCATGGATAGTAAGGGGGTATGCATATAGGTTGTTAGTATTGGTGAAAGCTAATTTCAAATTAATAGACACGATGCCTTGATTTTTGGAGCATGTGACTGACTGTGTATGAATTATATTTCACTTACATGTTGATTTCATGATACCTATTTACATCTTTGTATGCTAGGTTACATTTTTGAATATTTTGATTACATGTATCAGTCTTGTAGGTTGATTACAAGAATTTATCGCTTATGTTTGACTGCATGAGTTTATGCGATGTAGTTGATTTGGAATTGCTTATGCATATTGTTGGTTGCATGTGGAAATGTGTACAATGGAGTAATGGTTGTTGTCATGCATGAGGTCATGGTTCGTGTACTGATACGGTCATGCATTGATGACTTGACTCTAGCTAGAATGATGTGTATATGGTTCCGTACTCATTTTTTATGTGTGTATATGCAGTTGTTATGCATGTATGGTCATGGCTATGATTATGCATGTATATTAGGTCAAACATGCCTTGTGAAGTCATTGTATGCAATTTAGGTCATCATGATGCTATTGGTTGTTATGATGCTAATGAGCTAGTTGAGATAGAGCAAGGGATGCAAATCATCATAATGAGGTTGCAACATTAGACTTTGGGACAAGCGTAGATCATAATACAAGTAGTGTATGTTTGGCATGCAGGTATGTAAGTTAAGGATTATTATATGCATTAGGGTTATATACATTAGGTTTATGAACATGTATTTGATGTTATGGTTACATTCATGATAGATGTTAGATGATTAGTGTGGTTATATGCACATGTGTCAGATAGTCAAGAATGATAGTAACTTGCAGTTGTATGCATTGCTATTGTTTTTTATAATAGATAACCTAATTATTATGTTGTATGTTGTTGATGAGTATGACATATAGCTTATTGTTGTTATATGTTATTAACTTGGTGATTATGGTCATTTCATTGAGATATTGATGTTATAATTTGGATTGGTCATATGCGTGATGGTTATGTTCATTGCCTTGAAGATCTTGATGTTATATGTATTGTGTTAACCTGGTTTGATTTATGAAGATGGTAATGGTTGTGATATTCATGTATGAACCGACGTATTTGTGAGATGGTGTCATACTAATATAGATTGACTTTTCATATGTGTATGAGTTTATGACGTCAACATGTTAGTTAGATATTGTTATGGATATCATGATCTTATGAGTGCTTGAGTTGATGTGTTGTAAAGTTATATTGTGCTAACTAGATTGATTTTGCAGACAAGATCACCTCCCTTGACATACATTAAGGTATCAGTTGCTTATGTCATATATTTGGTGCTTGACTGTTAATTATGTCATCTAGTTGATTTATTTAACATGGTATGAATGTTTGATGAATTGCATAATATGAGTATGTGTTCAAATGATCTTGTTTTAAGATGATTATACTAAAATATATGTGTTGAGACAGTTGATATGTACTTGAGTATAGTAGGTGATAGTTGTAGTATTATGACTGATGACTATGAGTTGACTATGGATTATGACATGATTGTTAGTCTTGGTAACAGTTGATTTCAAATTAATAGATATGATTGTCTTGATATTTGGAACATGTGGTTGACATGTGTGAGCAGTTGCAGGGTAACATGTTTGGTATTAGCATGACAAGGTAATAGTTGATGTGTCTATATAACTAACAATTGGGTGGTGTGTTACACAACATTTTGTCACTATCCCTGTACTCCCCATTCCTTGATCCCGAAGGACCTCTACAGTGAACCCTTCATGCTTTCCCATCATGAAGAAACTGCCATTGTGTCCCTCTTCACGACTAGAACAATTCCCCTTTGCATCATTTTCCTAAAATCTTTTGTTTTATCCAGTTTACAAAACCGGTGCTAATAACCTGTGTCCTCCTTGCGTCGATATGCAAGGATTAAAACTGTCCCTAGCATCAACCGGATTGACTGAGCCTTTTCCTAGTCGTGCAGATCTTCTTTTAGAAAGTTTTTTAAATATGGAGCCGATGCTTCTAGCTCTAGAAGCCACATAACAAAAGTTTGGTAAATGGTTAGGTTGGATGGAGCCGAGGAGGTCAGATTGGGCTCCTTTCCCTTATTAGGATGGAACTACCTCAAGAGACAAGACCTTCTCCCATGAGAAGAGGAACCATCTCCCATCCATTCAAGCTATATAAACCTACACTTTTCCCAAGAACAAGCTACTATTAGTGTGTGTGCTAGTTCTAATTAAGTTTTGTTTGGAGTAATCAACAAGTTATCCATACTTTGTAGCTCTCTAGTTTGTGATTAAGGGAGAATTGTGAGTTGGTTTGATGTGAAGCCTAAAGGGAAGAGCCTTGAGACTATCATTGTTGAGGCCATCCATGGAATGCTAGCAAAAGTGTGTGGGAACCTAGATTTGTCAGAGGAGAACAACAATGTCAAGGCAACAGTTGTAATCTCTTCCCAATTTAATATATATGCAACTATCGATTGATTTCATACATAATATGTCATCTCACATGTTTAAGGCTTAATGTTTCTTGACTTGTTAAGTAGGTTGAATACAATTTGTCTATTATCATGGTTGTTGTTTGCTGTTGTTTACTTGTTTCAGGTGCTCAAAGAAGGAAACGGGAGATAGCTGGAGCAAGGAAGCAAGGTCATCACCAAACTGGATAAGCGTACTAAGAGGTAGGCCCTCTTAATTGGTTCTAACCTAAGGAAATCTTCCATATAATGTCTTGTTTGTGGCTAGACCCGCTCTCGGGCTAGAGGAATTGTTTGTGTCTGCACTTAGAATTTTACTTCACCACATGGTGTGAAAGCATATAGTAAGCCTCGATTCCAACAAGGTAAAAAGGTAAAAGAAAGGAATTGGGCAAGAATTCCTTTGGTTATGTTTGGAAACCCTAATTTCAAAAGAATGAGTGTTTTACACACAGGAAGTCTTCTTAACCTTGATTTTGTTTGACATTATGTGGATATGTGCTATATTCATGAACATGCACTTGACAGGTAGATTAGCTACTCTTTAGCTACAGGTGGATCTGTTAAAGGATTGGAGTCACTTGAGAGATGGTGTGTATGTGTTCAGTTGCAAGCAACATGCTTGGCACAATAACATGAGGTAATTGATGTATTATTATGTTTAATTATACATTGACAGTTATGTGTTTATAGAAGTATGATTCAGGGAGTTGCATGGCAAGAGAGACTTCCATGAAATATTGAAGATGTCTCAGGTTGAGCTTTCCTTGGGAACCATGGGGATTGAGTCATGGTGTCAGTCTTGTGCTTTTGGTCTTTTGAGCTTGATTTTCAGTTTTTTTTATGTTTGGTGCAAGGCCTTGCCACTTTGTTGTAGTGTCATATCGTTATGGGTTTTCGTGGTCTTCTTCTTGATTTTTTATTATCTTTTATTTTTTTGAGTCTTGGGAATTGGTTGGGAAAGAGGAAAGTTAATGGAGCTCGGGGAGAGATGTGTGGTACCCGACATGTAATGCAATTAATGAACGAATTGGATGAAGCTCAGTGTATGAGTAAGCGGAGCAGAAGATAAGACTATGAAAACCAGATTAGATTGGTTTAGTCCATTGGTGTAAATGGACAATGGCAGTAGAGTCATGAGAAAGGTAACTAGAAAAGGTAAAGTAAATGTATTTTAGGTGTCAGATGCCTTGGCTATGTTGGGAATTATTGTTCTCAATGTTGCGCATGTGTTGCATGAATAAAGGAATTTCTCTTAACCTAGACCTCACGTTATCTGGTAATTATGTTATGATCATTATTATGATGATGTTTATATATGTATACATGAATGTATGTATGCTATTGTCTAACAAGGTGATGCTTGTTTTATACTAATGATTATATATGTATGCATGTATGTATGTATGTATGTATCTATGTCACTGTCTAATAAGGATTGTCATGGATCATTCTTGTGAAGGAATAATTTCTTACGCAACCAAATGGCATGAAGAGGTTCCTAGTTCATGAGGAATCAAGTGGGAAGAGTAGTCATGAAAAATATACAAGGTCAGTATCATGTGGTTATGAGTTGATATTATGTGATTATATTATGTCTATGTTGTTGACAAGTTATACCAAAGGATACACCAGCAGAATGAAAGCAGCGGGGTCTGTGGCATGCTAAGACAAGCATGGATAAGACACTGGAAGCAAGGTTTCTTTGTAGAGTCAGTGTGGTTCTGGATGTGTGGTACTACTGTTATGCATATGTTGTACATGTTGCATCTATGATGTGTTCATTTTTGGTGTTGTGTATACATAGCATGTGTACATGTTATTTATGCAATGTTATGTACATGATGGTACAAATAGGGTTGTGCGAATATTGCATATGGGGTGTTGTATACATATTCTATTGTCTTCATGACGTATATGTGGCATGTGTGCATATGGTGCTTTGTGCATGTTGGATATGCAATGTTGTGTACATATAATGCTATGTACATGTTGGGAATGCAATGCTATGTACAAGTGGTGTTGCGTGCATGTTGTACATGTGGTGCTATGTACATATGGTGTGGTGTGCATGATTGTACAAGTGGTGATGTGTGCATGTGGTGTTGTGTACATGTTGTACAAGTGGTGTTGTGTGCGGGCGGTGCTATGTACATGTCTTGCATGTGGTGTTGTGTACATGTGGTGTTGTGTACATGTCGTGCGCATGGTACTGTGTACATGTGGTATTGTGTACATGTTGTACAAGTGGTGTGGTGTACATGTGGCATTGTGTATATGTTGTGCCGGTGGTGCCATATACATGTGATGTTGTGCACGCATTTTTTAGGTGGTGCGGTGTACCAATGGTACTGTGTACATGTTGTACATATGGTACTAGTGCACTTGTGGTATTGAGTGCATGTCATACATGTTATGTTGAGGGAATGTGGTATTATGTATGTGCGTCATGTAGTCATGGTATTGTAGTGTGTGTACTCGTTGTGTTGTACTCTATGTAGGTACATGTATTAGGTGCTATTTCCCATCAGGTATAGATGGATGCACTGTGTTGTACACTGGTTGTAGATGTATGAGTTGTATGTCAGGTATAGGTGCATGTGTTGCATGGTGTTGTATGGTGTATGTGGTTGTATGTGTGTGATGCACACTATGCGTATGTGCACCTAGTGGAGGAGAAGGCATTGGGTGTTTGTTGGGTGTGGCAACCGATTCGGTATGTGTACAAAAGAACAAAGGTAGTAGTAAGGATCGACGAAGGATAAGTATCGATATATTATTTCAGTTTTACTATGCATGTGATTTATGATTTTGATATATGATGACTATATGTGATCTATGATTCTGGTTTATGATGGTTACATGTGATTTATGATGTTGATCTATGATGGTTTTGTTTTGAGATAACCATATGTGATATGTTTATACATGATGTTTTGATCAAACCATTAGTTTTAATTTGTGTGACAGGAAGTAAACAGGATTGCAAATGTACCTTATTGCCGAGCTACCAATGAGGTATGATTTGAAGTTATTTCAATTTATTTCAAATCTAATGGAAGTTATGTGTTTGGTACAGCAATGCATGAAATGCCTGGTTGGGTGATTGAAATCGACTGCAAGAATTGGCAGCAATAAAAAAATAAATTGGAACATGCAACAACACGTTGGTAAGGTATTAAGGAGTAGTGCCAATGCGGGGCACTGGTACCCAATAGTGTCCATTAATTTCCATGAGCATGCTATGACCGGTATGATGGTTTTAAGGCAGGGACATGCCTTGGTTGTTGTATCTTCTGATGAAAGGAATCTTTTCTAAGGGATTGATTTCCCGGGATGGGGGTGCCAGCGGAACTTGGAAGGTGAGTGATGCACAAAAGAGGTGACTGGATTCTTGAGGGACTGCGTAGCAGAGAAGGGAAGCTAACGAATGGATTTGTTTTGGTCATTAGCATTGTCAGATGGAATCAGATGCACATTAGGAGTGTGCCCTGGAACAATGAGCTAGTAACTGTTCATTGAGAGGACAAGTGGTGTGATACTATAGTGCTAGACATTGTATGCAGATTTGGCTTTGCAGTGGATTTTGGACTTCCTGGGAAGGAGGTGGATCCTGGTATTACATTGAGGGTGGAGGTGTGAGAGTCTAGATTCCCTTGTTGCAGATGCAAACATGATATTGTTTTATTTTCTTGTTGAGAAAATGTGCATATGTGTTTATGTATATGTGGTTATTGTAAATACCACAATGAGTTGTGTTATAAAGCTCCAGTATGCAGTATGGTTTTTATCTGGTCATATTGTCATGATGTTTTTCTTTTGAGCGAGTCATTCATTGTAAATACTGCAACAAGCTATGTTATAAAGCTCCATGGGCAGTATGTTTTGTTTTCAGCAGTCATGTTGGTTATAGGTGTCATTGAACACCGAGGACAGTGTTCCCCCAAGGGGGAGGGTTATGTAACAACCTTGGTGAAAATTCCATGTAAAAATATATAAATACCACGAATGATGGGACATGTATTCCAAGCTCAATGGTGGGCAGGACATCCTACTGGGTGTTCATTTAGTTGTTTATGTTTAAGGAAATTGGCAAAGGCAATGACTAAGGCATTAAAGAGGCAAAAAGGTATTTTGGCATATTTATTTATGAAAATAATGGAAAATAGGAGAAAAAGGAGGTGAAAGGTCACAGGTTGCATGTGAGGAGGAAAATAATGCAACTTAGGAGAAAAAGGAGGAGAAAGGCCACATGTTGCATGTGAGGAGGAAAATGAAGGAAAATAATGGAAAATGAAGGAAATAGAGGCCTCATACATAAAAATATTTCTAAGGATCAGTTGGAAAGCTTCTTCCTTTTTGTGTGAATCTTTTGTCAGTTCATTTTTGGAGCTCTCTCACTATTCTCTCTCTCTCTCTCTCTCTCATACTCTTGGAGACTTAGATTTTTCTTGGAGCACTCTTGGAGGGTGTCGCATACTTGGATTCTTGGAGCAAGAAGGCAAAGGAAGAGAAGGAAATCACAAGAGGGCATTGACATCAAATGCTACATCAGATTGCTTGCAGGTACCAAGTTTCATGTATGATTTATTCACTATTTTGGCATGCATGGCACATGCATGTGGTTTCTTGGTTGTGATCTGTCATTGGCATGAAGGATTGACTGGATCGATAGTGGATTTCCTAGCCTTTCCATTTATGGATAGGCATGGTGATTGTGGATCTACTTTCATTGTTGATGTTGTTGTTGTTTTTTTTTTTTTTTATTTTATCGGTTGGTTCTCATGTTTCCTTAGCTTGGGTTGAGTTATTAGTCCTGGAAGCCTTGGTTGAACAAACGCTCTAGAAGCCTTGTAACAACATGGGTTGAGTTACTAGTCCTGGAAGCCCTGGTTGGACAAATGATCTGGAAGCCCTTAGTGGGTTAATAAGTCACTATTATTAGCTGTTTACTCAAACTCCATTGCCAATATTATCCAAACAAAAGTCAAAAGTGAAGATTGCCAATGCTTCAGCATCATCCACCTGCAAAGAAAAAGTTAGAAAGAAAATTAGCAAAGAGGTCAAAAAGGGGTCAAATGAAACATTAGAAAGTGGGTTTGAAAAGCAAAATATCAAACTCACTCACCTATAAAAGACTTCTTGGCTTCAAACTCACCTTCATTTGCCTCATAGCACTCATTGAGCAAACCCCAAAAGAGATTTTTCATAGTTCTGGGAGAAATCAGTAGAAACAGGGAAGGCGCTGCACGTTTCCTTTTGGCGTTGTACGTTCTCTTCGGGCGCTGCGTGTTTACCTGGCGCTGTGCATTTCCTTAAGGCGTTGTATTTTTTCCTAAAGCATTGCGCACTCTGCATTGGTGTTGCACGTTTGTCCAACAATGCTCCATTCACCTCCTCAGCTCCTCCAAAACGCTTTCAACCTCAATGCAAGTAAGTAGCAGCTCAGGGATGTGCTTTTCCCCCTCCTAAAGTCAATTCCTAAGTGTTTGAAAGGTTTTATTGAAGATTTAGCTTAATTGTTATATCTAGACCCTAGATTTCCCCCAAAAACTACCTTCCATTTTCATTCCCTTTTGCACACTTCCCTCCACCCTCTTGCCCTTTCCCTAAATCTTTATATCCCAGATACCCTCTAACCCTTTGTCCCAAAACGCTAAGTCCTAGGTGATACAACACTACCTAGGCTCCCAAACCCCGATATTGCAAATGAATTTCCCCCATCCCCAAACTATCATATTACTACCCTATACCCCTCTCCAATACACATATCCCTTCACCCATCATATTCATATTTACCGTTCCACATTTATTATTCCCTAAAAACTATACTCCCCCTACCTTACACTTCCCTAGGGTTTGATACTAAACATCATGGCAGAGGAGGAATACAGACCACATAGTGAGGAAGAGGAAACAAATAGAGAAGAATACAAGGAACAAAGGAGGCCACACAAAGGAGGCCAGATACACAGGTTTGAGCCCACGAATATCAGGGAACTCTTAACATCCCCTATGATTGTGACATCCTTCAAATGGCTATGATGTTATGATTTACGTGAGCAAGTGCACGCAGTCCAACATCATCCTGAGTTGACTAGGATCTTCATTTCTAAACTCCAAGACAACCAAGTCACTCTTGCAGGTATACCTTTCACTTTATCTACTACCAATATATCAGCTGCCACCAAAATTCCAGATGCTGGGGAAAAATGGTTTAAACAAGGTGATTTGGAGAGCCATTATTATGAGCCTTACATGAAACCAAGGTATAGAAATGAAAGAAGGCGCTATTTTACTTTTTCACACCTCCTTGACAGATATGCCCCAATGATGAAGATTATTGTGAAATATGTTTCATGTGAAGGTAGATTCTGCAGGGTCTATTCTTATCATATCCGGCTCTTAATGCATTTCACTAGGGTAAAAAATGCTCAATATACCCTACTATCTTTTCCGGAGTGTTGAGAAGATGGCCTAAATTGCCCAAAAGATGGAGTACAAATATCAAATGAAGAGCTTATTTGATCATTCCCTCATTAAAATCATAGTCCTTTACCATCTCAAGGAACTCAACATTGCATGGAGTACCTTCATAGCTAATCCCATATTCACTCATGAATTTACTCAAAATAATCAAAGCATCCCTTCATCATCTCATCCATCCACCTCCATTCCTCCATCTAAGCCCATACATAATTCATCCTCATCTGATGAGTCAGCCACACCATTACCTCCATCATCACCATTTCATGAGCCTATTCAGTCACCTAGCAAAGATGAAGGCAGAGAGGAAGAGCACATTGAACATGGTGAGATCAGCAAGCCTAAAAGGGTTGGTTTGGGTACTTTGGCACATAACTATTAGAGAGGGCATAGGTAAGTGTTTTACCCACAAATTGTGAGAGGGTCCATGCCTTCTTCATCAGCAAAGAAAGTATAGAAAGGTAAGGAAAATGTGACAGAGGCAGAGATCCAGTAGGAGGAGGACCTCCATGAGAAAGAGAAAGATTTTCACTTAGTTAACATAAGTGAAAATGATGATAGTGAGAGCACAACCATTGTCATAAAAGAGAAAAATGCACTCATAGGAGAGCTCCAGGTCAATTTGCAAAGGGAAAAATACATCCTTTCATACTATGAGTAGGAGAACAAGCAGTTTGAGACCAAACATGAGCTCATCAAGATTCAACTCATCAAGGCAAAGAGGGAGGCTGAAAAGGCTCAGTTCTTACTTGATGAAGCATGGAGAATATAGTAACCAGCTGGAGGAAAAGGTGTCAAGAAAAAGGCCAGGGACTAGAGGCCTAAAGAGAGCTTTGGAGCTAGAAAAACAAAAGGAGGCTGAACTAGCTAATGAGATCACCCTAAATGAGCAATTTTCCAAAATGGTAAATGAGAACTGAGAGCATTGGCTTGAGAGGGTGAATTCCCATCTTGAAATCCTCTTAGACAAGGCCAAAAGAAACACTGACATTCAGAGAAGGATGGCAAAATATTATTTTTGAATAAACCAAATAGCAAGGGAAAAGCTCAAAGCTGTTAGGGCAAGAATTGAAGCCCTAACTCACAATGAGGAGAAGAAGAAGCTTTATATACTTGCAGAGGCTTCACTCGATGCCTAGCCACCTCACACATCATATTTTTGAACAATTTTGAAGACCATTGACTCAATTTTTGTCGTCTTGCTTTTCCCGTCTTTTTAAGGCAATTTTTATATCAGCAGTTTGGTCAAACATGCAACGCCTTAGGCGTTGTGCAATTTTTGGAGGAATGGCCACCACCATTGGATTTAGAAGGATAAATACTTCCAGGAAAACCATGTTTCCAGCATTGGAAAGCAAAATTGGTGGGTGAAAAAGGCAAAAAACCACCTAAAAAACATGTTTCTGCCTCATTTCTAGACCAGGTATTGCGCGTTTGAGTAGTCTTGGGAGAAAGGTATTTTGGAGGGAAAATAAAGCCCATTTTGAAAAATAAGTGCAGTTTTAGAAACTATATAGGATAATATTTCCAATGATATATCCTGGGCTAGATTTCGACATCAGGAAGGCAGGTAAAAGTCAGCTTGAATATGGCGCTGCGCGTTTGACAGTCAGCCCAGATTTTCACTATTTCTCTCCAATTTGATTTTTACATATGGGAAATTAGTGTTTTACTGATGTAATTAATAAGGATGATGTAATTATTATATTTTTATTGTTACCTAGGGTAAATAGATTAGATAAATGGCCTCTATGACTTGTAATGAATCAATTTTCTTAAGTTAGGGATGAGTCACTTTGAGGACCCTATACTCTAGCTATCAGTTTAGTTTTTGTTGCGACTGCTCCTCATCTCATGGATTTGACCCCTGAGGCTAGGATGAGTTGATTTGAGGCCTATATTATGTATTTTCTCAGTCATTCTATAGGTTGGACTCTACTGGATGTTGTACTAGTGTTTCAGACTTTGGCGTGAAATATATTGGATGAGTTGCAGCGATTTTGGTGGGATTCTTGTGGCATGGTATTTTGACATTGTTTTTTCTCCAGTCAAATATGTATGAATGTTTTGTACCCTTCATGATTCATTACACTCTAAATATTTTTTATTTTCAAGGTGTGATAAGCATAATTCATCTTGTATGCTCTGTGTTGGGAGCGGGATCCCCTAAGGACAGTTTTGGGGCTAAAAGCCCATGTTTTGGTTAAATTTTGTAATAAACTTGTAAAGACTCCACATTTTGTGGTTGCGGAGCGAGAAGGTGTCATAAGTCATAAAGGGTTGTCTGCCCTTAGTTTTAAAAGTAAAGTCGGCTGTAAGAGATCTACCCATGGTCCGCGGACCATGCGATTGTATAAAAAGAGCTAAGCTTTAAGTCATTTTAAGGTCATGGAGTTGAAATATCATGTAAGAGAGTCATAGCTCTAAAGTAGAAGTCCAAGTTTTGGGTTGTAGCGTAGGTAGAGTCTCTGCAGCTGAGTGCACAGAGGCCTAGGGTAGAAGTCCATAATTAAGTGCGCAGACCCCTGGAGCTGTGTGCACAGGGTGGATAGAGTTTGTACTCACATGGAAGATATCAATAAAAAGAAATATTCTGCAATTTCCGTGTCTTTATTCTGTTGATGCATCTTGATATGTTATGTATGAATTTCCTTTATAATGCTTATATGACATGCGAATGAATGCAAATACATTGGAAAACTGAACGCAATTAGGGATATCTATTTACCCGGTGCTAACTATAATCAGTTAATAAGATAAGCAAGTCACTTAGACTAATTTGGGAATCTGCACGGTACGCTGCCATAGTAGCGCAAAAGTACCTAAGCCACAAGTTAGGGCTGCGTGAAGGTCAATCATACCCTTCCGTGAAGGTATTGAAGGGAAGAATAAGGGGCTAGTTTGGCAAGCCCTAGAGTTAAGTGACCTATGCGAAGGTAGGGATAGAGGGAATTAACCGACATCACAACCATCTCCAGGTGTGGAAACTTGGTTCTAGCATCCCCCCATACTGCTTTGGGTGAGACTTCGGTCTACGCTCCGCGGGCTGATTCTGAAATGGCTAGTAGTGTAGGGATTTGTTTGGCTAATTAACACTAAACCTAGGTCAGGCCCCATCAAGCCAACAAATGGTTCCGTTGTCGGGACCGAAATCTGCATAAGAGATGTGTGATGTCGTATCATTGGAATCCAACTAAGAAAGAGATTGGAGACTGGTTGGATAGGAAAATCCATGAATTCGCAACACAGGAGAACAAAAACCCATGATTGACAAAGGAATAATAGTTGGAAAAATAACTATATACAAAGATCGACGAAATCTTTTTCTGCTCCTTTTCGGTTGAGTTATACGAGTGGATCGCGAAGCTAGCAGATAGCCAAGGAAGGTGGAAACTTGATGGTCCTATTGTTTAGACCCCGGAGTTAGTATAGAAATTGAAAGCATCTGAGGATAAGATTGCTTGCATTGTTGATCATTGGACTGATTGTGTCATAGGAGGATTTGTGACTGAATTCATGGTCGACACCTCAGTCAGCTAGAGCGAGGCGGAGCAACACTTCTTCAAAAGACCGCAAGGTAAGTATGTGAAATCTTTGAATACCTGGATTAAAATGTTATGGTGTGAAAAACGGGTTATGCAACTACCTTGATGTTTAGAGCTACATGAAGCAGAAAAACTTACAGGAACGAATGAATCCTTTGATTTCACCTCCGTGAGGTGACGAAGAAGGGATAACGCAAGTTTCTTCGCGAAGTGCTATTCAGTTAATAAGAAAAGGGTTCCTGTGAATACCACCTCCACCCACACCACCTCCAACTTCACCACCATCACCCGTGACTTCACTTGTACCACCTCCACCTCCACCGCAGTTCAGTGGAAAATTCTGTGAAGCTGCTTTTGTTCAAAGGCTTGGGAAATGAGGACCTGAACCAATTCTGGTTCATTGTGAAAGTTGTATGGGAAGCTCAGGGCATTACAGATGATCACGTAAAGAAGGTGACATTGGTTAGTGCTCTGGAAGATCGCGCACTAACCTATTATATCAAGTACTCTAATGATAACCCGAATGCTGGAGTGGCAGACATCCAGACAACACTGAATAGAGAATTCAGTAGGCCTAAATCTGAGGCATAGTCAATTGTGGGCTTCAAGGAAATCCCAATGCAACCAGGTGAGACACCTTGGGAATTAAATTAGAGGTTGAAGTGTAAAATCCGTGAAGATAACATGAATTTAACAGACGAACAACATCGCAAATGGTTTGTGGCTTCGCTCCTGCCACACTTAAGGGTTGCGTTTTAGCAGTAGAAGATAAAAACTCAGGCAGAGGCCTTGGAGATTTCAATCATGGGGGGCTACAGGAGGACATTATGCAGGACGAGAAACTGCGCATAAGACTCTACACATAGGGTTGTGGTGGTCAACCCTCCATCATGATTCAAAAGCGTATTGCAAGGCGTGTGATGTGTGTCAAAGGATTGGTAGGCCATCGTAGAGGGATGAGATGCCTTTGAATCCATAGATGACATTACAATCCTTTGATAAATGGGCGATAGATTTTATGGGACCCATTCATCCCCAAGGAAAGACGGGAGCAAGGTACATTATCACAACGACGGAGTATTTGACTCGTTGGGAAGAGGCACAACCTGTGCAGGATTGCATAGGTGTGACTGCTGCAAAGTTCCTCCTTTAGTATGTACTAACATGATTTGGATGTCCAAATATATTGATGAGTGATCGTGGTACACACTTTTGGAATGAGATGATCAATGCACTGATGGAGGAATTTCAGGTATATCACCAGAAGAGTACGCCTTATCACCTGCAAGCTAACGGGATGGTGGAAGCATTCAATAAAGTGCTCGAAAATGTGCTGACCAAGTTTTTCAATGCTCAACGAAGTGATTGGGACCTACGCATACATGCAGTGCTATGCGCTTATCGAACAACATGCAAGAAGTTGACTGGACAAACCCCCTTTAGGCTTATCTGTGGGGTTGAGGCGATAATGCCTATGGAATATATTGTGCCTAGTCTATGCATAGTGGCGCTCACAGGTATGATAGATCGTGGAGCCCTAGAGGAAAGGCTCGCATAGTTGGATGGGCTTGAGGAAGAGAGATTTTAAGCTGGATTTCATCAACAGGTCCAAAAGCAGCGTGAAAAGTCATGGCATGATCGACACATTAAGCTGCACACATTTAAGGTAAATGACCTGGTTCTGTTATTTGACAGTAAGTTTGATAAATTTCCAGGGAAATTTAGGACGCAATGGTTAGGGCCCTATTTCATTAAGGAAATTACTGATGGAGGAGTGGTACAGCTGGTCAAATTAAATGGAGAACCCTTCCCAGGAAAGGTGAATGGAAATTTCTTGAAGCCATACACCGGTGGTCCGGCCATGTGACTAGATGAAGGTAGCACAATCTTAGCACTATAGGCAGCTGAAAAGAGGTGCAGGATTATAAACTACACTACTCAGGTTGGGGAGCTGCACGATTGGAGGATGGTGCGAAGGAAGGAAGTGTCATAGGGTTCGCGACAATGTGGAGGGTGTTGCGCTACTCAACGAGAAATCACGCAGGTCATCCAAAAAGTGACCGTTAAAGTCACTGTTCATGATTTGACGACATAAGTGAGGCCAAATGGAGTGGCCTGTTGACATTTAAGATGGAATTTATGGCTTAGATCCTTGAAAATCTGCTGCCAATCCGGCATTAATGAACCAAATTTGGGGGGAACGGTCGGATTTGAATTCAAAATGCCCTATAAATTACAAGTGGCTATCCAGCAAAAAACACTTGGCATTTTGAGAATTGAGTTGTTGAGATCCGAGGCACCCATGAACCAAGAATTTTCTAGGCTTTCAAAGAAACTCCAACATTTGCAAACTTGCCATAAATGTCATGAGCACTGCGAGAGAGCGTTATGTCGGCACCCATAGAAGTTAGAGATACCGAAGAATCGGTGCTAGAAGTTGAGATGAAGGCAAAAGTAGTTGCTCCAGAGGTCGCCGAGGTGCTCGCTAAAGTCCCTAAATCACTAAGAATGCCGAGACTGAAGCCAACCCCAACTAAAGAGACTGTGAAGGATAAAAAGGAAAAAAAAAACCTGCCATACTAGTGAGTGCATTGCCAAGGAGGAACCCACCAAAACCGACTGCACAAAAGAAAGGCAAGGCCATAAATTTGGAGCCAAAGGAGGAAGACATTGAAGACATCCCGATGGATGATGAGGATGTGGAAGTTGAAGTGTAGAAGGTTGAAACCCAGGGTGCGGACCTTATTACTCTATTACCAGAGTATGTCCCTCCGTGCAAGCCTACAACCAAGGTACTAAAGGACATCGATGAGAGTAAGACTCCCCTGCAAACCGCTCTGCTGCCGGACGAAATTGTTTTCTACAAATCGTGCTTGGCATGAGTGCTGTTGCTGAAACTTAAAGACTAGGACTTGGTAGATCATTAGAAGTTCCCACACCTGGTGATCGAGCAGTTGATGCACCACATAATTGATACCGATACTGGAATGATCACATTGGAGCCGCGGAGGTGGCTCAAGGGAGTAGACAAAGCAGAGTTTCTCAACGTACTTTGGGTACCGCACTACAACCGCACCCCGATAATAGTTTTGGTCATCAAGTAGCTGCTATGCTTGGTGCATGATGGGTGTCTATGGCTAGAGGAGCCGATACCCATCACGGATAGGTTGATTCACCAGATAACACGATTTCAAAGGTGACGACTAGGTTCTTACAGAATTAATGAAAGAAAAATTTAAATTGGTGAAGAAGACGTATGGATACACTATATCTAGCATTTGTGACCCCACTGTGAAGGTAGCCACACAGATCTTAGTGGGGAAGGTGATGAGGAAGTGTTGCACTGATGAGGTGTCGGCGCTTGTCATCGCGCTAGTAGCACGGTGCGTTGAAGGAGTTCAGTTCAACTGGTCAGACTACCTTCGTGGAGAGTTCCTGGCGAGCTACCGCGAAGCACAAGAGCTCAACAAGATGTTCCACTACGCATGGATCTTTCTGTTAATTGTTCTGGTAGCATGGGAGTTGCCAAAGGATAGCCAGTTCCCTTCGGTCACGCCAAACCTCCTAGAAGTAGTGAAGTACACTTCACTGTGGGCGACCAAGGATGCGTAGCGAGTCAGGGACAACAATATCTTTTGGATCTTGATGGAGATGAACATCTGAATGACCATCAATCGCAAACCGGGACTGTTGCTAATGGTGTACACCAACCTGCAGGGCTACATCGAATTCAAAGCCGACTTCCATCGAGTAGCCATAAGGGTGTGGAAGGACCCTGTGTAGAAATGGTACAACTTGCCTTATATGGCAACAGATGACGCCATTGATATAATGCTTGTTCAATGGCCGACTGAATGGCGCACTTACATAGACTTGGCGGTGGGCGGGAGCAAGTCTACCATGTAGAAGAAGAAGGAGGAGGCCAAGCTTATGATGGCACAGCTGGCCAAAAAGAGGAAAAAGGAGGCTGCTGATAAGGCCTAGGTGGATCACGGGGCTTCGTAGCAGGTAGGAAAGCGGACAACTGGGACAGAGCGGGGCTCTGACAAAGGTGCGAGATCGCCTTCACCTGAGACACAGGAGGAGACAAAACAACACGATGCGGACCCTCAGGAGATGTCCACCCACATCAAACACCCAAGGGAACTAGAGAAGGGAGGGCTTAGGAAGAAGTCAAAGGCGATCAAGACCTCACTGGACCCCATCACATTAACAGAGGGCGACTTGCATGATATTGGTGACACAGTGAGGGATGTCACCACGGAGGCCCTACAACAATTTGAGCAGCAACAATAGATCATCATGGGGGCTATCCTGATAGGGTTGCAGGAGCTTCAAACTTGTGCATCGCAGGTTGGCATAGTGTTTACCAGCCTGGTTATCGACACTTTAGAAGCTACCGATATGTTGTGCACAAAGGCTTCCAGTGCGATAGTGTTGCCTGATGGAGCATTGACCACAGAGAATAAGGTTGACAGGCCCACTGTCAGCACCCTAAAGGTAGTAGGGTTGAACCTGGTAGTGCTCCCACATGAAGCACTCCACCTCTTGCAGGATGGAGTAATTACATAACTAAGGGCCTATGAGCATTGCACCTTCCAGGTGATCAATGAAAAATGGATCAACAACAAGCAGATCCCTACAAATAAATGCTACCATCACCGCTAAGACCGAGGCGACCAATAAGAGTAAGCGGATTATGCAGGTCGTTGAGGAGGCATGTCGAATGGTCCTAGAGTTAGCCATTACGAAGGAAGAGCCACTCGAGGTACGCATATGTAAGCTGGCCATAGGGGTGCGTGAAACTCAAACTGAGATGGCGCGAGTTCAGTTGGAGTTTAACTTACAAATAAAGGAGTTACAGTTGAGGGCCTAGCCTTCAACTCCACCAGAAGTGAAGGAATAGCGGGCGATCACTGTCACAGAAGTAGTAGTGGTGGTCGATAGTGCAATAGCAGACTGCACGCAATTGTTTGAATAGTCATTTGAGGTCTTGACCAACTTGCAGGAGGACCCCAATGTACAACGACTAGAGACGAAGGTGTGTGAGCTACAACAAAGCTACGATGAGGTTAGGGGCACAACGTGAACCCTTGCGTTGACACAAAGATTAGCCATGCTACAGGAGGCCAAGTAGTTGAAGGAATAGGTGGACGCAACACTCCACAAGGAAGTAGTGCTGAAGGCAAGAATAAAGCCTTGGATGGATGAGGCTTATGCAGTGACAGGATCTATTGAACGTAAGCTTGTGACTCTACAAGCGATGTAGCAAAAGCTTTAGGCCGACCATGGAATTGTATAAAAAGAGCTAACCTATAAGTCGTTTTAAGGTCATGGAGTTGAAATATCATGTACAAGAGCCATAGCGCTGAAGTAGAAGTCTAAGTTTTGGGTCGTAACGTAGGTAGAGGCTCTGCAGCTGAGTGCGCAGAGGCCTAGGGTAGAAGTCCGCAGCTGAGTGCGCAGACCCCTGTAGCTGTGTGTGTAGGGTGGATAGAGTTTGTACTCACTTGGAAGATATCAATAAACATAAATATTTTGCAATTTCTGTGTCTTTGTTCTGTTGATGCATCTTGATATGTTATGTGTGAATTTCCTTTATAATGCTTATATGATGCACAAATGACTGCAAATATATTGGAAAACTAAACGCAATTAAGGATATCTATTTACACGGTGCTAACTATAATCGGTAAATAAGATAAGCAAGTCACTTAGACTAATTTGGGAATCTGCACGGTATGCTGCCATAGCAGCACGAAAGTAGCTGAGCTGCAGGTTAGGGCTGCGTGAAGGTTAATCATACCCTTCCGCGGAGGTATTGAAGGGTGAAATAAGGGGCTAGTTTGGCAACCCCTAGAGATAAGTGACCTACGTGAAGGCAGAGATAGAGGGAATCAACTGGCATCACAAACATCTCAGGGTGCAGAAACTTGGTTCCAACATCCCCCCATACTGTTTCAGGTGAGAGTTTGGTCCACGCTCTATGGGCTGATGCCAAAAGGGCCAGTAGTGTAGGGATTTGTTTGGCTAATTATTAATGCTGAACTTGGGTTAGGCCCCATCATGCCAATACTCTGTTTAAGGAAAATCATCATAGATTGTTTCAATTCTTTAGTTTAAAAATAATTCATGAGGCTCATGATCTTTTTAGCACCTCACTAGTCTAAACCATCTCATCACTATAGTACCAAGTGTTAAAGTAACTTTCCTACCTTGCCCCATTAGATGTATGCAATTATGATTTTCTCTTGCCCTAACCTAGTTCACTTTCTGACCTAATTCACGCATCCAGTGACTACCCCAACCAAATCAAAACAAACAACCCCTTGAGCTACTATATCTAGCATAAAACCATAATTCATCCAACCTTCTTCGCTGTGATCCTTTGGGGAGAGCCCTCTCTGGCTTGGTAGGGCTAGCTACGAAGTCAAAAGATTGGTCTGTGGTTACCTCAGCTGGAATCTTCCTCAGCCTTGGAGATCTGTGGGAGTGATAACAGACCCATTGGTAACAAAGTTTCCCTTTGAAATGAACCATAAATTCTCTTTTTTTGCGACATACGACAATTCCCATGCCAAAGATTACACTTTGGAAATTGAGAGAAAAGTGCAAACACCACTTGCAAAGACTTAAAGAAAGTGAAAGTGACACATGCTAGAGTGAAGATAACATGAAAACAACACTTTTTAGAGAGAAAGAAATCCAAGATGATAGTCGCAATATGAAAGTGACTCTTTTAAAAACAAAGATGCACTGGGGTGATAGTTGAGAAAACTCACTGAAATAGAAGTACAATCACAATCAAAGTGAGGGATACTATCAATGGAGAGTGCACACTGATTTTCGACATGTGTTTCATAGTACATTGTGAAACACTATCACTAGTGATTGTGAAAGACTTACCTTCAAGAGTTGCACAGTGCCTATGTAAGCTTGCATTGAAAGAAGTGTGTTTGTAAATTCATCGAAGACAAAACATGTGTGAGAAAGTGACTTTGACACTTACAATATGAGAAAAATACTAAAACACTTAACAAAGCATCAGTTGAACATGAAGTGATAGACCGCAAGATCCTTAGTAGGCTCCAAAATTCATTTGTAAGAAAAAAAATCTTGTTGCAGCGACAACAAGCCCTTTTCAAGTGGGCATGGGATTTCAACCATTGTGCCCCATTAATGTCACAATGCCTCTTATGACTACATAGGAAGAATCTGCACATGTTGATTCCCAAGCTGATAAAGCCACCATTTTTATTGAACATATCTAGCACATACACAAATAGGTCCATGATATCTTGGGTAAAGCCAATTCCAAGTACAAACAATGACATGATTTGCATTGGGTGCCACATAATTTTCAATTGGGTGATAAAGTTTTGTTACATTTGTAGAAGGAACCCTTACTCCTGCAGCCCATTGGAAGCTTTTACCACTCTAATATGGGGCCTTACACCATCACGAAAATTGTGGGTTATAATTATTTTGAGCTCAACATTCCCCCATTCCTTGGCCTGCACCTAGTGTTCAATGTGGACCATTTTTGGTAATACTTTCCACCATTGTTGGACACATTAAACATTGTTGAGCATTTGAAACCAAAAAGGATCAACCCAAATTACATTGAATAGGCCATGAATTATTGAATAATGGTAACACAAATTAATCACATTCGCCTATAGAATATCCAACTATATCAGGTTGTCAAAGCCAACTAGCTTATGCACCAAGGCAAGTGGCTCACTTGGAATCCAAGTTTAGTAGAAGTTTCCCCATCTCATGGAGGCACTCAATGCAATGGGGACCATTGCCTCCTAAGGGGGAAGGACTAGTTGAGGTCGATATTGGTGGCCACCTACCTATTCCACTTGCACCCCCAACTCTGTTTCCTTTCAGTTTACTTAATTCTATCAAAACCTTCTATTTTTGGAAAAAAATTGAGTCCTAAAATTTTGGAGCCATTTTGAGGTCCTAAAAGACATTTTCTGGGAGAAAAATGGACTAGAAAAGTGCCAAAAAATATTTCAAATCTTATATTTTTTCACATCCTTGTGAAGATCTTTGAAAGAAGGTATTATGATAGCCAAACAGAGATCATATGCTAAAGTTACGACCCTAGGAAGTTTGGAGTCCAACTTACCCCAACGACGCCCAAAACAATTGGTGCTTAATTTCCTAGGGTTAGGATTTCACACTTCTTCTTTATGATAAAAATGCCTCCAAGCCTCATTGTAACACCGTTAAAGGCATGTAGCTATCACATATGTTTTAAGAAATAAGCGGCCATCACTGAGCTAGTTTGTTCCATTTTGCATGTAAACAATTTCCAATACTTGTTATTAATTAATTGAAGTTTTGTTCTTTCGTTGTATCTTTGTGTTCCGTTTAAATGTGTATTTCTTTTTGTTCCTTCATAAATCTGGATCAGTGGTATCAGAGTGGTCTTCTCTTTCTCTATGCATGTCCTCAACAAGGTTGGGGTATAATGTGTTGGGACTTAAACTGGTTGAGCCCTCACAAGACTGTCCCCACCGACGCTAGTGACCTCCCATTGCAAGATAAAAAAAAGATGAGGGAGTAGGATATCCTATCAAATTATTTCTTTTAGAATCCCTCAAGCGACAAAGGAATGATATGATGGACAACTTTTCCTAGATCCTTTAGTGAATGCCAACAGATGATGCATCTTCACCCAACAGTCACTTCGGAGGAGGCATCCCCTTCAAGGTACATGTTAACTTCGATATTTCCATATTCGAAGGTTAGATAGATGAAAATATTATAGATAAATGGTTAAGTCAGCTAGAAGGTTATTTTTTTGGTCCATAGTTTCTATGGTAGGTAAAATATTACTTTTGTGCTGCTTAAGGTTGGCCCCCATGTCAAGTACTGGTGGGAAACATATTATGAGAAAAGGGTCAAGGAACCCTCTCTATTTATAGTTGTACCCACTTGGAACTCTTTTTGAGATGTTTTTAAGGAACAATATTACGCTATGTGGAGTTATGATGACAAGTACATTAAATGGACCACACCACGAAAACAAGGGGACCAAGATGTGCATGAGATCACAAATATTTTTCATACTCTAATGATCACAAAGCTAGGTATCAAAGACTACGAGCAACATATGGTGCTCAAGTATCGTGATTGTCTGCCCAAATACATTCAAGAAGAAATTAAGTTCCTGGAAATCTCCTCGCTTGGTGTAGCATATTCATATACTGCCAAGATTGAACAGAAGTTTAAACAAAAGAAGCACGACTTTGGATCTGTGAATCCAAGGTAGGGCAAGAGCACCCCCAAAGTGTAGGAAAAAGGACAAAGCCAAGGTGGAACGACATAGGACATCCCATCGAAGCCACAAGAAATGAATGGCACCACGAAGATGAAGAAGGACACAGGAAAGTGGTGTGAGTTCCACAAGAGACCCACCCACAACACAAATGAGTGACATACTAAGAAATCATTGGTGGTTGAGCTAAAAGCTTCAAAATATGATGCATGTTTTGATTCTGAGCCAGAACTTGGAAAGGGGAAAAACAAGTGGAAGTAGATTATTGGCATAGAAATTAGTGCCATTGTTGCCACCAGCAAGGTCCAAAAGACTAAGCCCGAAGATCTAGAGGAGGGGGAGCGTCTCTTCCACTCATAGATCTAGGTGAGGGGTTATCCGCTATAGTTAATTATCAACAATGGAAGCCAAAATAACTTCATATTAGTAGAGGTTGTTAAGCGGTTGGGCATGTCAACCACAACACACCCACATCCATATACCATCTTTTGGCACTACCAAGGACAGGATCTTTGTGTCACCCAACAGTGTCACCTTCCCTACAACATCAATCCCTTCACGGACAAGGTACTGTGATGTTGCTCCTCTTGAAGTTTGTGATGTTTTATTAGGCCAACCATATTTTTGGAAGCATTATGTTGTGTATGAATCCAAGCCTCTCACAGTTATTATTACTTCAGGCATGAAACTATACATGATACCAAAGGTTGCCCCGCATACCACTATCCCTTTTATCTCAACTAAGCAATATAGTAAGATCATCTCCCAAAGCAGGAAATTTAATTTTTGTCTGATTCATTCTCAAAGTAAGAGGAATATTGTGGCCACATCCATGGCCCCTGGAAAGTGTCTCTCCGTGCAACAAAATCAAGTTGATAAGGTCTTGGAAGAATACATGTACATATTCTCCTCATGCATAGGAGTACCCTTGCACTGCCAAGTTAAGCACTCGATTGATTTGACTCCCAAAGCTCCTCTAACCAATGGGACACTATATTGCCACTATCTTGTGGAAAGTGAGGAAATCAAGCGATGGATCTAGGAGTTTCTACAAAAAAGGAAAATCCAATCACGCTCCTTACCTTGTGGGAGCCCAATTGTACTCGTACAAAAGAAGGATGGGACATAAAGACACTGCATTGATTATTGGACATTGAATGAAATCACTGTTGGGAATAGGTACCTGATCCAAAAGATTTATGAAATTCTTGACCAAATCAAAGGGGAAAAGTACTTTAACAAGATTGATTTGAAGTTCAGATATCACCAAGTTCAAATAGAGCCCACAAATGTATAGAAGACTACCTTCAATTCCAAGGAGCGGAATTTTTAGTGGTTCGGCATGCCCTTCGAGTTGACAAATTTCCCTACAAATTTTATGAGGCTGATGGATGACATATTGCGGCCTTTCACCAAATAATTTGTGGTTGTATATTTGGATGGCATCTTCATCTTCAGAAAGAGTTGGGCAGAGAACTTGTAACATATTCGTCAAGTCCTTCAAACCTTGTTACAACACATGCTATGTACCAATCTAGAGAAGTTCTCTTTTGGCATGGACTAGCTCCAATATTTAGGCTACATAATCGATAAGCAAGGTGTACATGTGGATTCGGTTAAGAACCAAGTCATTTGGGATTGGCCAGCCTCGAATACTATGACAGAGCTTTGCAGCTTCTTGGGCCTTACTAATTTCTACCAAATATTCGTGTTGGGTTCCTCTCGTATTACTTGGCCCCTAAGTCAAGTTAGCAAGGGTGGAGCAAAAGTAGAGTTTTTTAGTCCGAGGCATAGTAGAAGGAATTCATTGAACTGAAACACTGCCTTTACTCTGCACTATTCCCCACCTTTCCATACCTACAACAACCATTTGATATTGAGATAGATGCCTCAGATTATGCTATTAGTTCAGTCCTCACTCATCAAGGGCACCTAGTGGTCTATCATAGTGAGTCACTCTCTAATACTATTCGTAGGTACCCCACCTATGATAATAAGATGTACTCTATCGTGCAGGTCTTCCGATAATGGAAGAATTATATTATGGGGAAGGAGATGATCATCCACATAGATCATCGACCTCTTCAATTTATGCAAACACAAGGGAAGTTGTAGAACGATATCCATAAAAAATGGTCCACATACTTGCAAAAATTCCATCTGAACATAAATTAAAAGAAGGGAAGCACCAATCATGTGGCAGACTGTTTCAGCCGACCCATGATTGTGGCACTGAGCATAATTCTCAAATCTTGTGGGAATGTGACATCTGGATGGCCATAACTATATGAAAGTGACATCGAGTTCATTGCCACCTACAAGATGTTGATGGATGGAAAGCCAATTCTAGACCACCACCTTTAGGATGAACTTTTGTGGTATCTGGGACATATTTTTCTTCCTTCAAACGAGTGTTCCAAGATGATTTGGGAGGTGCATTACAACAGGGTCACAAGAAACTTTGGTGTTGAGAAGATAGTGGATGTACTGCAAAAATATTTTTATTGGCCATCGCCAAGACAACCATTAAGAATCAAGGCCTGTACACTCCTTTGCATACTCTTAGCTAACCTTAGGAATCCATCTCCATGGACTATAATTCTAAACTCCCTTCTACCAGGCATGGTAATGAATGTGTATTTGTGGTCATCGATAGATTTTCTAAGATACCTATATTTATGGCCTACACAAAGAGCATCACAACAAGAGACACTGAAAAACCCCTCTTTGAATAGGTGTGGGTTCATTTTGGGATTCCGCATACCATTGTATCAGACCAAGACAAAAGGTTATTGAGCACATTCTAGTTCAGCCTCTGGTTGAATTTGGACACTAAGTTCACCAAGTTTACTACATTCTATCCAAAGAATTATGGCCAGAAAGAGGTTTCCGATAGGATGACAGTTCACATATTATGCATGTACAACTCCAAGAATACATGAACATGGGACAAGAGTCTTTCCTATGTGAAACAAAAATATAATATAGATCACAATAGCTAAACTAGCCACAACCCCTTTCAAGTGGGAATGGGATTTCAACCACTGTGTCCCATTGATGTGGTAATGTGTCTTGTGACTACACAGAAAAATGTAAACATGTTCAGTCTAAAGTTGATAAAGGCACCAAATTTATTGAACACATCCAACACATATGCTAGCAGGTCCATAATATCCTGGTGTTGATGCCTCGAAAATCGCTGCAACAACATTGGGGGATAACTACCTGGTCCGGACCTTAAAACAACTCCTTTTCCATTTGGTGTGGTGGCTCTCCGACTGGTTTAACTAGGTCCAGTTACCTTCTCCCTATCGCTATTGGTTTATTATATATCTTTAACTACCAATAGACAGGGATATCAGATCACTTCTTCTTGCTGATTAGGCAAGAGAATGACCTTTAAGCTGATTTGGGTTCAGCCAAGCCACAACTAAAATTTTGCCTCTTTGAGAAGAGGACTTAAAAGAATGTAGAAATTACTCTAAATACAAGCTTATACTAAAATGCAAGCAAAAGAAACTAATCTTAATCCTATCTTAATTAGGTAGATATAGATCTAACCCAACCAAGAGTAAGATATTTAAAATATTGGGATTTTAAACATGTCTTGTTTATAATGAATATCAAGTTAATGAAGTAGTTCAATTAACTGACATTATGGATGCCAAAATACATCCTATTGAGACCTATTAACTGAAATAATAAACCAACAACACTCAGGAAGTAGTTCAAAAAAATGATATTGATTATCAAATCAGTAAATCCAATAATTAAACAATAATATGTGGAAATAGTTCACAACACATTACCATTCAATAAATCAGTTTTATAAGACAAATTTTTGAGCAAATGGTTACTTAGAAATCAGAAATTAATTCATAAGAATAGAGATACATAATAACAACATTTAGACAAATTACTTATATCAACAAAAGTGCACAAATATGAATAAAATGACACATTCCTGTTATCATAAAATGAAACTGATATTTGAAACAATAGTATTAAAAATACCAATGTATTGCATCTATTTCTCTATCTCTGGTCTCCAACAACTCTTTACATTGCTTGAACTTCTGCCTTCAAAACTAAAGCCACAATAGTGCAAACTTTGCCCATCATGCATAATTCAAGATACAAAGGAAAAATCTTCAATAATGCCCAGATTTGAGATTTTCTCTCCTCTCTCCTATAACTATAAATTCCTATTACAAATGTGCTTTTAGAAGTCCAAAATTGCAGAGGAGAGCAGCTCTTTATTACATTCTGCAATCTATTATTTATACTATTTGCAAAAGAATTCTTGAGAGGAAAGTTTGTTGAAGGTAAATCTATCAAATCCAATTTTATTTCCTCAAAAATTCTAATCTTTTTTTTTAAAACTAAAACGGTTATATGATTTTTATTTATCTGGAAACAAATGGGACTTTTTCTTGCTGTCCTCCATTACATTGCATTTCTCTGGATACTGCCTTTTTTCCTCTATTACAAAATTCAGGGCATTTGCATAAAACTATTTTCGTTAACGAAGATAAGCCCTTTCATGATTGCACTTCCTTTGTTTGCCATTTTGTCCGCTTCACTGTTTAAATTTCTGAGAATATGATAGAATTTGCAGCTGTCAAAGAATTGGAGTACTCTTTTCAGTCTTTCCAGCATTTTGTTGAGGCTAGGATTGTTGAATCGATCCCCCATATTTAAATTTTTTATTATCAATTCTGAGTCTCCGAAGACTTGCAGCTTTTTCACTCCTTTATCTCTTGCAATTTGACAGGCTTTGAGAAGTCCTAACAGCTCAGCCTGGTTATTGGACTTCTGTCCTAATCCCCAGTAAAAGATGTCTTTTGAGTCACCGTCCGGAGAGTAGATGACTCCCCCTGCTCCAGCTGTCCCTGGATTCCCTTTTGACGCCCCATCAAAGAAGGCTGTGTGTATTTTTTGTGATCTCCACCAATTCTGAAAGTAGTCCTCTTTATCTCTTAATCGCCATTCCTGATTGTTACTTTGTGGTTTAGGATGGTTTCTGCTCGGATAAGGCACTAGAGAGCCTAACCACCTCTTTTCTTCTGGCAGAAGCAAGGAATCTTCTTTTATATACTGTTGTTGGGCTGCTTCCATCAAAAAGGCCTTAGCTTTTGCAGCTATTTGCAGCGATGTGTGTCTCACCTCATTGAAAATCTGTTGATTGCGTGCCAACCAGATCTGCCAGCAAACGTATTTGGGAATCGCTGTCCAGATTCTGTTCCAGAAGGATTTTTGGGGAATTTGATGTGGGTAATGATGCTTCCATGAGGCAAACAGGTCAGCTGCGGAGTTAAAAGAAGGAACAGTTGTCTGCAAATCCATTAATATGAGTCCCCAAACTTCTTGAGCTATGCTGCATTCCATAAATAGATGATGGGCTGTTTCTGAGTTGTTTTTGCACATAGCACACCTATGAGGCCCTGCTATTTTCCGCTTCTCCAGGTTATCTCCCGTGAGAATTTTGTTATGGATCAGTGTCCAGCAAAAGAAATTTACCTTTGGAGTGGCAAACGAATCCCATACGCTTTTCCAGAAAGTTGAAGAATGATTGCTATTTCTTATCCCCTGCAGAACGCGGTAGCCATCTGTTGTGGAGTAAACTCCAGTTTGACCCCACCCCCAGCAGTCTTTTGCGGCTCTATGAACAGGGGCGGCGTCCTCCAGGTATTCTTCCAGCAGTGTTTGTTGATTTTTCAACCTGTTCGGGACTCCAAAGAGGTCCCAGCCCTCCCACTCGCCTCGCTGATTCCACTTCGATAGATCGTAGAGGCGATTGACTCCCGCGCGCTCTAACCAGGTTCTCAGCTCTGTTATATCCACTTTATCTGCTAAGGGGGCGTTCCTCATTATACTATCCGTCCATATATTGATATGCTTGCCACTTCCAGGGATACGATACAGGTGATTTTTGAAGTGTTGACTGCTTTTACAGCACAGGTTCCAGAGTTGCGTGCTTTTAGCTGTGGATATATGAGTTACGTTGCTGAGGTCTTTGCTTATTCCATACTTTGACCGCAGAGTGCTACTGACAGGATGGGTGGGATCGTGGATCAATTTCCACAGGATTTTTCCTCCCAGGGCCAGGTTCACAAGATGAGGGTCTCTTATCTGTAATCCCCCCTCTTCCTTCGTTCTCTTTACAACATCCCAATTCACCAGATGAAATCTTTTTTCACTGCCTTTCCCTCCTTGCCACAAAAATTCTCTGAGTAGTTTGGAGATCTGCTCCATAACATTGCGAGGGGCCAAGAGGAAAGCTGCCTGGAAGATTGGGTACGCTGACAGCACCGATTTGATCAAGACAACTTTGCCACCCTTAGTCAACCAGTAACCCCCCCATGCTGCGATCTTGTTTTTCATTTTTGAGATTATTCCACTCCATAAGGCTCTTTTATTGATTCCAGAGATAATAGGCAGGCCAAGGTAGGTGAATCTATCCCATTCTGTGTGTCCTTTGAACCCAAGAATGGATGTTATACCAGCTAGTTCATGCTGATTTATATTCCAACTAAAAACTTCGCTCTTGTTGTTGTTAACTGCCGCTCCAGTGACTCTGCAATAGCTTCTAAGGACCGAGTCAAATGCTCGGGCTATTCTTGTGGATGCTCCACCTAGGAGGAGTGAATCATCTGCAAAAAGTGCATGGTTCGAAGGCTCAGTTCCTATTGTTGTTTTGAGGCCTGGTAAGATACCTGTATCTCTTTCTGCATTGAGCTTTCTGCTTAGAGAGTCTGCCATAAGAATGTACAGATAAGGGGAGAGTGGGCATCCCTGTCGTATGCCTCTCTTAGCTTTAAAAAAGTTTGTTGGTCGACCATTAACAAGGGGCGCGATCCATGGATTGTCAATGCAGGCTTTGATGAGTTGAACAAAAGTAGGCGAGAAGCCAAATGTGAGAAGCACTTTGCTAAGGAAATTGCGGTTTACTCTATCAAACGCATTTGCCATGTCTAATTTTATCACCATTCCTTTCTCTTTCCTCTGTTTGCTGGAGTGGATTGTCTCTTGAACCTGGATTACATTATCCAGAATATGTCGACCTTCTACAAAGCCACTTTGGGAGCTGGATATCACCCTTTTTAGCAGTGGCTTAATTCTGTTTGCTAACAATTTGGCCAATATTTTGTAAGACGCATTACACAACGATATTGGTCGAAATCTGGAAAAAGTTTCTGGATTGGAGTCTTTGGGGATTAAAGCTAGGTAAGTAGAGTTGGTACCTCCACCTATCTTGGCTTTTGCCATAAACCCTCTTATCATTTTCTGCAGGTCTTCCTTGATAATATGCCAGCATGTTTTATAGAAGTGGATTGTAAATCCATCGGGCCCCGGTGCCTTGTCCGCTTCCATGGCCCAAATTACATTTATGATTTCCTTTTCTGTTATGGGTCTGCAGAGGGTTGCATTTTCTTCAGGGTTGATGAGTGTGGGGATATTTGAAAGAAATGCAGCAGTTTCCTCTTCGTTATTTTGAGCATCTGAATTGTAGAGATTCTGGAAGTGTGCTTCAGCAGCTGCCTTGACTTGATTGTATCCTTTACAGACTTGCCCATCTGCTGTTTTAATTTCTGCTATATAATTTCTTGACAGTCTTGCTCTATATTGCCTGTGGAAGTAAGCAGTATTCCGATCTCCCGCCTTTAACCACAGGCTTCTAGATTTTATTCTCCAGTATTCTTCCTCCTTTCGGAATGACTGATGTACTGATCGTTGTGCTTGAGTTTCTGTTTCCAACACTTCTGTTGTGATCTCTTTAATTTCCATGTCAGTTTGCAGTGCTTGTAATGATTGAACTGCTTCTTTTCTTTGTTCTGTTGGCGTATGGATTGGTTTCTTAATCCAGTCTTTCAAGGCTTGTTTGGTAGCTTTTAACTTTTGTTCCCAAACATAACTAGTTGATCCATTGATGGGTTTGGACCAAGCTTCTTTTACCGTGTCTAAGAAACCCTCTCTCTCAATCCACTGGGGACTGAAACGAAATGGGATTGGTCCCAGATCTTCTTCTTCTTCTAGGAGGAGCTGAACTGGCTTATGATCTGATGTAAGTTTAGGTAAAATTTTTGTGATGATGATTTTTTTTGCCATCATTATGGAGCTTTGCACTAGAAAGCGGTCAAGTCTTGCAGATATGTGATCCGAGCCAGTCCGGTTATTGGACCAGGTATATATACCCCGTACTGGATTGAAATCCAATAGGTCCCAGGTTTGGGTGAGTTCCTCAACCATGGGTAGCAAGGGGTCCCTGCTGTCTATTCCTCCTCTCTTCTCTTTTGCTTTCATAATAATATTTAGATCGCCTGCTATAATGATATTGTTGGGAGATGATAATTCTAAAAAGGCAGAGAGGCTGTTCCAGCATTCTCTTTTTTCAGTATAAGAAACTGGCACATAAAGATTAAATAGAGATATAGTTAACTTACTTGCTTTGTGTTTCAATTCCGTGAAGATCCAGTGCTGGGTTGCTTGGAAGTTATTCAGTTGGAAGAGCTCTTCAGACCAAAGGGTTGCCAAGCCCCCGGAGGTGCCTCTTGCACTGACTGCTTTACCTGCTTTTTTATTCCACTTTGATTTACTGATCTCTAAAAGGGCTTGCCCTTCTAGTTTTGTCTCTTGGAGCATGAGAATTTCTGAGGGTTCATCTTTCAATAGGTCTTTGACGGCCTCGATTTTGGAGGGATTCCCCAGTCCTCTACAATTCCAAGAGACTAATTTCATTATTTATTATTTTGATTGATGAGTCCTCCCTTGGAGGGCTTTGGCCTGGTGTTTCGCCCTATAGACATTTCTATTGTGGGCTGACTTCCTTGTGTTTTGTGTCTTTCTGCCTCCTCCTCCCTTTTTTCCTTTCGGGATTTCCTTCCTGCTTTTTTTGATGGGCGCTCGTAGATTTCATCTTCCGAAGAATCCGAGCTCTCCCTTGGTTTTTTCTTTGCCATATCAGCATATGATAGGTTGGTGGGGCTGCCCTGATTGGGTTCGCTCAGTTCTGCTTCCTCTCCCTCTTTGTGCAATGGAGTATTATTTTCCTGCTCCTCGTGCTCCTTTGTTGGGTTCACTTGGTGGCTCTGCTGTTCGCCTTCTATCCCTTTTGATCTTGCTTCTGTTTCTTGGTTTATTTTGGGTCTGCTAGTTTCTCCATTCCTATGCTGTTCACTTTGTGTCTCATTTGGATTTTCTTCCTCCTCTTGATTTATTTTGGATCTGCTGGTTTCTCCATTCCTATTGCCTTTTCCTGTGCCTTTTTTTGCATTTGCATTTTTCTGCACTAGGGTCCACTGATCCCCGTTTTGTTTGCCCATTTGATCCTCAGTCTTTTTCTTGCAGTGCTTTGCGAAATGACCATGACCATGGCAATGTCTGCATTTAAACGGCAACTGCTCATAGTCTAGCTCCTGTACATACGTCCACCCAGCTACTGTAAGTTTGATGGCTTCTGGGAGCCCTTCTTCCAGGTCCACTTCGACACAGATGCGTGCACAGGAATATTGGTCCTTCCTTGCTGCTTGATCTATGTATTTTCCCAAGGCATTCCCTATGATCTGGAGGTGATTCCAACAGTGGAGGGGCAGATGGGGAAGCCTGACCCAAACCGGGACAGCTGAAGGAACGTCTTGAGTAGGATCAAAGTCAGGCGACCATTTGTTTAGGTAAAGGCCCTGAGGGCCCATGAAGTAAGGTCCATTTCTGAAGATTAATCCTTTATCATCAGGGCTTTCGAATACAAAAACAAAGAATCCCTTACCCACGAAGTAGCTTTTGACACCCTCTTTAATGAGAGGCTTCCAATTCCTTTGAGTCCACTCCTCTACCGTTTTTGGCGATGGCCAGAGGCCTGTGAACTGGCCTATGAGGCCTTTTTCAGCCAGATTCAAGGCAGCTTTGCAAGTATCTTCTTCCGGCAGAGCCACTGATGGGATAGTGTCCATCTTTTTGACAAACTTCTGCATGGTCGCAGAAGGAGGACGCTTGGGGCCAGAAGCCACTAACGACTTGAAGGCCAGGACCTCCGGTGGCAGGGGATCCATGATCCACCCGTATCAGACCAAACAGAGCTGCGTTACACTGGTACGATCATCCTTTCTCACCGCTGTAGATGGCAGAGACGCAGAGAAGTGGGGGCAGAGGGCCACCCCCGATCAGATCAGGAAGAACTCCAACAACACCGACCAGAGCAGCTGAGCACCTGCAGCGCAGACAACCTCAGGCCCGGGCCTGAGCGCCTCTCCGGCAACCCTAATCGCAGTCTGACCTAGCTCGTTTCGCAGAGCTCGGGAATCAAATTTCACGATGATAGTTCCTCAAAAATTCTAATCTTCAATTGCTGGAGAATTTTCATTGATTGAGATTTTTTCTCCATATTTCTTCCACTACTTTCATGCAAAAATAAATCAAAATAAATTAAGATGCAATCAATAAAATCAAAAATATCATTTCTGGCAATTAAATCAAATCCAATCAAATTCTATTTAAATAAATAATTGAAAATAAAATATAAGCTCTTTATTGATGTCTAGGATGGTTTAATTGGACAAGGATATTATTAACGAATGAATCTGCAATTAGAAGAGGCTTGGACAAATGAAAATACAGAAAATAACTCAGAAAATTGATTTTGTTTTAGAAATTCGAATCTTGATCTTCTGCCTAATTTTCGACCCAATAAATGACCAAATCTGTTAGTGAAACCTCTTCATAAATGTTCTCCTTGATTTTATCTTTCCAATGAGCCATCCTGGGCCTCATTTGGCCAAGTAAAACTCAATCTATGAGCTTTCAAAGTAGATGATTTAATTCTGGCATAATTCTGGAATTTCTATTGTTAGGCTAAAAAAAAAAAAAAAATAGAATTTTTAATTAAAAAATCTAATCCTAAATTAGACTCTAATTATCTAATAATTAATCCTAATTTAATTGTTTATTATGAACTAAACTAATCATTTAATAAACTATTATTAATTAATATAAATCTAACTAATTAAAATATTAACTATTTATAAACTAATAAATATTAATATAAATAACATTTAAATTTAAATTTAATTAAATTAATTAAATATTATATATTAATTAATATAATTTATTAAATATTAAATATTTTAAACTATTAAAAAAAATAAACTGACCTACCACTCTACTTTTTAACTCATTCGTTTTAAAACTCAAAAACAAATGAGTTATGGAACTTATGGTTAGTGTCTTATGCCCCTTTGTTTAAACGACGATCGTCGTCAAGAGGTGTCAGGGGTTTCAAGAAATGTGTCATTTAAAAAGTTCCGATGCGATTACTGTCTCCGATCCGATCGCCTGATGTGATTAAGAATTTTTTTATACATATTTTTATGTATTAAATTTTATTTTAATTAAATGAACTATATTAATTAAATTAATTTAAAATTTAAAATTAAACATTAATTTTTATTTTGGCTTTGATTTTGTGAATTTTATTGTTAAACTACGAGTTTAATAAAAATGAAAATTAAACTATAACCACTTTGAAATTTTGGGTTTTCGAGGTTAATAATCAATTTGGGAAATTGGAGTAAATTACTAAAATCCCGATAATTCATGATTTGGTTGAAAAATGAAAAATGTTAGAGATAACTAATTAGGGATTAATATTTGAAATAAATGTGTCATTGAACTTATTTATTTACAAAATGCAGTATTGTACATTTTATGCATTTTTAACCCAGGCTAGATAAATGATGAGACTTCAAAGGAGTACCATTTTCAAACCAGTTGATCAAATGAGATAAAACAAGTATTAATGAGAAGCTTATAAAAAATCGATTTTAACAAAGCAATCAAAACAAGAATCCAAAGAAAATGAAAAATTAACAAAAATGTAGGATAATCAACTAAATAAAAATCCTAAAAGGTGTTTAGCCAAATTTTTTATAGAAAGGGTCCCCTTTATTTGAAGTGAACACATCAATTATTTCAAATAACACATTTATTTCAAATATTAATCCTTAGTTAGTTATTACTAACATTTTTCATTTTTCAACCAAATCATGAATTATCGAGATTTTAGTAATTTACTCCAATTTCCCAAATTGATTACTAACCTCGAAAACCCAAAATTTCAAAGTGGTTGTAGTTTAATTTTCATTTTTATTAAAGTCGTTGTAGTTTAAAAATAAAATTCATAAAACCAGAGCCAAAATAAAAATTATTGTCAGGTAAACTTGACTCAAGATAGAGTTAAAGTTGACCAGGTTAAACAGTGATGGTTTTGGGGCACATGGTATTGTGCATCCATAGTATTCTGCCCATGGTATTATATGTAATGGAGCTTATAAAAGGCTAGAAGGACTTCATTGTAATGTAAGACCTGGAGGTGAAAGGTGAAGACTCACTTGGTCAGAGGATAATGAAATCTCATTATGGTTGGGTTTTTCCCCGGATTTGGGGTTTTCCCTGATAAACATGTGTGTTTATGTGTTTATAGTTGTTGCTGGTTATTTTTCTTATATATATTCCTCTCAGTAATTATTTATGTTATGAAGTAAATTTCTTAACAATTGGTATCAGAGCCAGATATTGGCTTCAAAGGGATTCTTTGATGCCAGGGGTTTATAGTCCCTGTGAGATCAATGCAGCCTTTTTACAGATCTGGGTCTGAAAATAATGGTGGAACAATCGTACGCAGAAGAACCTCGAGAAGAATGTGCGGAAGATAGTGTCGTAACTACTAGGGATCACAGTACATTTGTGATATTTACCGGTTTGAAACATGCTGACGAATTGTTTGGGATTCATGCGACTATTTAAAGAAGGTTGAAAGATACCTTTGGTCAGCAGAAGAAAATTGTTCATGTGACTTCGAAAATTGTTCGTTTTCTACTACATGAGGCCAACAGTGCTGGAATCTACGAGGTTCTCATCGGGCTTGCAATTGGAGTGGTTTGATAGAAGTTTTTGAGCAAATCAAATTGAGAGAAGATGGATCAGAATCGCAACAACAATAAACAAAAAAAAATTTAATGAAGTCAAAATTATTGCATGTAAATCGGCATACTACTGTAAGACCTGGTAAGGCATGTGTACCCCTCGGTGATCACCGGTAAAGTTTGGGTTAGACCTAGGTGATAGGGGGAATGTCGGGTTAACAATACCTCGGGTAAAAACTCTGAGGGGGGTAAGAGCTAGAGTGAGCTGGATTGTCTCACTTAGTAGGTTTGGCTGGAGTTAGTCAAGGAACCCCAAGTCAAGTTTAAGAGGGGAATTGTTAGGTAAACTTGACTTAGGATAGAGTCAAAGTTGACTAGGTTAAACAGTGATGGTTTTGGGGCACATGGTATTGTGCACCCATAGTATTTTGCCCGTGGTATTATATGTAATGGAGCTTATAAAAGGCTGGAAGGACTTCATTGTAATGCAAGACCTGGAGGTAAGCGGTGAAGACTCACTTGGTCAGATTGGCCAGGGGGCCAAGGATAATGAAATTACATTATGGTTGAGTTTTTCTTCGTATTTGGGGTTTTCCCGGATAAACATGTGTGTTTATGTGTTTATGGTTGTTGCTGGTTATTTTTCTTATATATATTCCTCTCAGTAATTATTTATGTTATGCAGTAAATTTCTTAACATTATGGAACTTATGGTTAGTGCCTTATGCCTCTTTGTTTAATCGGCGATCGGCATCGAAAGGTGTTGGGGGTTTCAAAAAATGTGTCATTTAAAAAATTCTGATGCGATTACCATCTCCGATCCGATCGCCCGATGCGATTAAGAATTTTAAGAATTTTTTATATATATTTTTTATGTATTAAATTTTATTTTAATTAAATTAACTATATTAATTAAATTAATTTAAAATTTAACATTTAACATTAATTTTTATTTTGGCTCTGGTTTTATGAATTTTATTTTTAAATTACAACAACCTTAATAAAAATGAAAATTAAACTACAACCACTTTGAAATTTTGGGTTTTCGAGATTAGTAATCAATTTGAGAAATTGGAGTAAATTACTAAAATCCTGATAATTCATGATTTGGTTGAAAAATGAAAAATGTTAGTAATAACTAACTAAGGATTAATATTTGAAATAAATGGGTTATTGAACTTATTTATTTACAAAATGCAGTATTGTACATTTTATGCATTTTTAACCCAAGCTAGATAAATGACAAGACTTCAAAGAAGTACCATTTTCAAACCAACTGATCAAATGAGACAAAATAAGCATTAATGAGAAGCTTATAAAAAATCGATTTTAACAAAGCAATCAAAACAAGAATCCAAAAAAATGAAAAATTAACAAAAATGTAGGATAATCAACTAAATAAAAATCCTAAAAGATGTTTAGTCAAAATTTTTATAGAAAGGGTCCCCATTATTTGAAGTGAACACATCAATAATGGAGGGGTTGTGTTTTTATTACAACAATGACGACACACGGGAGAAGAACCAGTTATCTCTCTTTGATATAAATGAGATTTTCCTAAAATTAAAGTAAAAAATAATTAAAGAAGAAAATATTATTTTTTTGGAATGTTTGACTAAGTTCATTAGTCTGAATAAAAGCAAGAATCATCTAATTGTAATTTTTCTTAAAATCCCTCATAAATTAAAATATTTCAAAACTCTATATTAGTCCTTAATTAGTTGTAAAGATAAAACAAGGGTCACTTTACAGCTTAGTTTTTAAAATATACTCATTTGTCATAGGTAGAGCTATTGCTGCCAGCAAGCATCTATAGTCTTGACAGAGTTACCTTTTAATCATAAATGATTCAGAATCCCATCTATTTAAGAATTATTGATCTAGAGATAAACCCATTTATATGTGTTTATTTTTTTATTTTTATTTTTTAGTTCTTAAAAGTCATTGTTCTGGTTTGGTAGCCATATAGTTGACAATGCCATTCACTGGTTATAATTAGACTGAACAAGCTGACTAGTGATGAGACCCCTTGTCTTATAATTGTTTGTAATCATAAGCCATTACTTTGGTTTGTTTAACAGTGTTGGTAATGTCAGCTTATTTTTCCCCTATGATCATGGTAAGTAGGGTCATGATGAGACCTCTTATCTTTTAAGTTTAAAAATATTTCTGGATCACACTCTAGAAAAAAAGACTTTCTGGGACATGGAGAATTATTGACTCCTTAAGAGTTAAGAATAAGAATTTCAGAGTTAAAGGTGCTTTGCTGTAAAGTGTCTTTACTTGGTTATAAATAACTTTTATTGACTGATAATAGAATTTTGAAAGATCTTAATAAAATATTGAAATCTCAAAATGATTACAATTTTGGTGAAAAAGAAATTTCTCCAGATTTTATGATACTTTGCCAACTTCTCTTGATTGGTAATCTCTTCCTTAAGTATGTCTACTTTTATAATAAGAAAATCAAACTTTACTAAGAGATTTTAAAGAAAAAGCTAATAGGTGACTATTAACAATTTTTCCGCATGCATGCCGATCATTGTTAGGTAACAAGTAGGCCTTCCATATAAATCATGGCAAAGTCACAAAAATCAAAACTGAAAACCAAAGGAAAAAGATTTTTTATGCTAAATTGAAAAGAAATTAGCAAACAAAAATAAAAATGAAGAAATTTTAAAAGTGGAAAAAAAATCCAAGTTTCAAAAGATAAGTTCAAAGAAATGTTTATATCAATGTCTCAACAATATGAAGAAAAAGAAAATAATCGTGTAATCAATCCTTCTTATGTCGAGATTTAGAAAAATCATATCTTACAGAGTTGTAAGTGTTTTAGGCTTTTTGGATAGCAACGATTATAAAATTCAGCTACAATGAAAACTTTCTGTCTGGTATCAATCTTCTTGTTTCAAAGCATCATCTTAATCATTTTCTAATAAAAATAGGATGCTTAAAGAAATAAACTAAAGGTTCAGAAACTTCCTGGTGTAGCTGTTTCGATGAATATTATCGCTGCTTATTGAAATAAAGCCAGGAGAAGAGTATGGACTTCGAAAATACAATCTGACGGAAGATTGAAAGCTTTTATGAAGAGCTGCAAAACAGATTTTTATCAGCATAATTTAAAAACAAAAATGAAACTAAAGTAACGAAATGGAAATTAATGAAAGCGGGTACATGAATCTTACCATTGGATAATTAATTTTTATCTTACTTGAAAGGTATCAGTTTCTCCAATACTAGCTGACTTCTTATTTTAATTAACATTAAAAACATGAAGAAGTCAAACTAACCAAAATCCCATAACCCAAAATCATTATTTATTTTATTTAAACTAAAGCAAGCAGAAAATGTAAAAAGGGAATGCTTTATGTTCAAGGGAATCGAAATTAAAACAAATGCATTAGAAATGAGAATGAGAATTTGCAGTAATGACTGTTTCTCAAAATATTATAAGTTTCATATAAACTCCATGATTTTATAAACTGTCTAGAATTAAGACCAAATCCAAGATAATAAAATTTAAATATGAAGATAGAAATGTCTTGAATTTCTTATTAAATTATGGAATTATATATTTAAAATGAAATATATGAGAAATCAAAATGATTTAAATATATTGCAAATTGGTCATTAATTGCTTTCTTACCATCAAAGCTCGCTTTTAAAATAACATATTGCTGTATCGGAAGATTTGCATCACATGTTTTTTCATCATGCTTCAAGTTTAATTTGCAAGACTTCACATTTGTTGCTATGCCATATATTGATTAAATGTTAATGGCTTAGAGGCATGCATTTGAAGTTATTGCATCGGAGGTTGCAATGGCAAATTGCTGATATGAAAACATGCGATGAGAAGATGTGCTATGAGATGGAGCGATCACATCATTAAAGAAATATTATATGAGAGATCGAAGATTATTTACATTGTGCTTCCCACATCGCACAACGCGCATCACATGTTTGGAATGTGATGTGAGCATAAATAAAAATGCGGTGAAGCGATTGCGATATCGACGATTGTTAATAGGCGATGCTAATTGGTGATTGACGAACTTTTTGGTACGCGATGTAACACAATTTGATTCTTGCGATGCCGATATGCGATGAATGACGTGGCTAATCGGTGATCGCGATTGGTAATCTTAAGCACATGATGTAACAATTCTCAATACACCAATATGCGATGAAGAGTGGACTCGATAATTTTATGATGAAAATTTAATAACATATCGGATCCGAGACATCAACCATTTTAAAGTTATGCTTCTACCATTATTGCGATTGAGCAGACACGATATTTTTTATGAATTTGATTTGAATTTCATATCGGGTTTAGAATTATGTAGTCATCACAATATCGGTAAAGTCATTTATCAGAGATTGACGATTTACGATAATGGAAGTATACTTCAACTACAAACCTCCGATATGCGAAATGCGATATGTCATATGAGCGAGGTAATACATCAGAGATCTTTTATGAACAATTTGTTATCAAAAATGCTAAAATCTACTTTCGATGAAATATTTCGCTACAAATGGTTGTGAAATAGATGATGTGATATCTGAATGAAATGATTGATGAAGATGAGCATGATGGTAGTATTGCGAATATGTATTCACCGTAGTATCAACAATATGAAAATCAAATTGAAATGATGAATGAAAGAAAAATATAAAAATGTTCAAATTCTAATGAATGACAAATAAAATTTCCCTGAACCTATTGCAAATTTGAAATGAGTTTTCTGCTTACTTCAAGTTTTGAAAACAAATGAAAAACTGTAAATAAAACAGAACAAGAATAAAAAATAAACTAAGGAAAAGAGAAACTAATAAAAGATGAGAACGAACTTGTAAATGCGTTCCTGGAAGGAAAACATATGTAGATTTTACCTCATGAATCTTCAAATCCTTTCTTTGATTTATCAAAATTCTGACTTTGTTCAAAATCATTTCATCATTTATTCTAAATCGGAGTTTGCAATCAGCCTAAATAAAATTTGTTTATGCATGTTCAGGAAATATAAATTTACCAGAAATAAATATGAGAATAATCTTCCCTTTTGAATTGAAACAACAATTTATTACCTCTTCTTATTCCGAATAACTTGAGAAGAATCTATATTGTTATAGTGTCTGTTCAATACTGTCTTTAATAAATGAATATGATGTGTATTGCAGCATCAAATAATACACTAAAGACCAGAATGGGATAAAGCCATTAATTGTGGAAAAATATCAAAACAGATTTGAATGTGTGCACACAGCAGAATGGACATCTTTAGCAAATTTCGAGGAAGATAATATGAACTTCATATGATTACCGCGAAAGGTTAGATTGATTAATAATGATTCAATTAGAATTAAGCTTATCATAGACAGTCATACATTTCATGGGATAATGAGATCATGAAGCTTTTATACCCTCAAAACTTTTATCATATAAATTTCAAAAGAAATTTTAGAAGGAAATATCGAAATGAAGAAAAGTGGCTTTGAGGCGATCGATGCCAAGTGAAACCTTAATTGAATTTAATCAAGACATTATTCAAAATAGGCAGAGTAGAGATATTGCTTAAAATTTTTTAAAAAAGAAAGCAAGAATTCAAATTTTCTGATAGGAAGAAAATGTTTTCACTGAATATGTATGAGAAGGGCTGATTACTTTGTTTTATTTTTTAATCTGCAAAACTATAAAAATAAACAAACTAAATTAATTCTACTGCTATTCTAACCATATACATGAAAATGGCTAGGTATAGTCATATTTCTAGTGTAACCATTCTCTCATTTTAATTCCTGCATATGTGTACAGTTCAAATGTTATTAATAAAAATACAAATCTAATTAAACTAAGAAAATTAAATATGAATCAAAATGTACAGTAATTGTTAGCAACTTAATTAAAATCTCATTCTCTTGAAATTTCCTTTACAGTTCAATACCAATTGGATCATAGAAATCTGGATGGATTTCCAGTAATGATTGGGAAATGTTCAAAATAGGAGATAACAAGCCAAATTGTGGATATGAGCTTTTAGATTCAAAGGCCTGGATTTTTTTTTTAGTGTTATGTGTAAATGTTAAGCTATTGACAATCTTCCATAAAGGAAAACTTTTCAAATATCTTTCAAATGAATTAATGAAAAATGGATGGAAATCTTTTAAATAAAATGGTTAATTATTAATTAAATTAGATTGCTGGCCAAATTGTAAAAATACATTCTCTTGTTGATATTGCCTTTGAGAAGATAGAAGCTTTTGATGAAACATTAACATTGATTGAAATTGAAATGTTAATAGCTTTTGATGCTCATTTTTTTTTCTAGTTAAAACTAATCTATTATATACATAAACATAATTCAGTTACATCATTTCAAGACAGAAAGAACCAGTTGCCTGTAATGGCAGCTTGGAACAACTGAGACTGCAGTGTCCGAGGACTTAACCAGACCAAAAATAAACCAGCCCTCGCAGGGGCGCCAGCAGAACATCAGGATAATCCCGCGCAGGGGAAAACAGACACATCCCAACCATAGAACAAGAACCCGGTACCCAAGACCCACACAAAGGCAGTTTGCCAACATAACAAAAACTTGAGACCAAAAAAATACCCAGAGCAGCTGGAGAGGCCGAAAGGCTAAACAGAAGTGCCGCAGAGACCTGGAACAATGGCACCGCTATTCGTCCGGTTCCTCCTCAACCACCCGACACCACCCGTATTCCTCCACCTCCGCTGCAGTGGGAGCAGTTTCCATGTTGACGTCTTCGCCTTTTTTGATCATCTCCTTCTGAGCCAGAGGGCGATTTGAGACATCCTCTGGTGTAGCTGCAGGCGTTTCCATGACTGTCTCTAAACCGTCAGCAGGCTGCTTCCCGCGATCATCTTGAGAGTCGCTGCCGTCCTGGGAGGCTTCGATGAAGAGAACCGAGACATGGGCACTGATCCGGGGGCAGTTCATAGAACTATTGAAGTTGAAAATGGTAGAGCCGAAGGCGGGCGTGGAAGCAGAATCAGGAGCACTTGAGTCCAGGAATTGACTGGACTGAAGGGGGTTGGCATCAAGGGAATGATGACAATTGCAACGGCAGCAATGGGAATAGGAAGCTTCTGCAGGAGGGCGAGAAGACCCCCCATGTGAGGAGCCGCGACGGCTGAGCATACATTGTCTAGGTCTGACCATAATTGCAGGGTCTGAATGGAAAATACACAGCGTGTAATTGAGGAACAAACTAGACCAGGGGATACCACAAACCGACGGTGAATTTACCCAGACAGAAAGATAGCCTCTTGGAGTTGCTCGCAGCTCTAGGGGTTGCATAAACATACCCTGGGGAAGAACCATGAACATACCCTGAACCGGCACAGTGGGATCCAACCCCCCATTGCTTTTGACATAACTGCCTCCACCTCGAAACCCGTCCGCCATTACTGTGACCTCCATGCGAGCTGAAGTGCCGGACAGAGCATTTAAGCGCTTCTGGAGAATAACAAACATTTCATTCCCGCGCGGCCAAAGACAGGCCTGCGCCCATGTGTTTCGATGGCACATGGCTGCAATTAAACGCATCCAAGCTTTAATGCTTTGATAGTAAAGTGCTCAATATGCCAGCGTAAAGTGTCAAAAATCTGAAAAATAAAATTAGCAATAAAATCTGATTTTAAACAAAATAAGTGAGGAAACAAAAATAAAATGAAATCACTATTTGTACAACTAATGTTACAATATAATTGGGATTGTTTTAAAATAATTTCTTTTTCACAAGGGTTGGTTAGAATTATGAAATTTAAGTAATTGCCAATTCCAACTTGTGAATTAGAAAACGAATTATGATTATGAGTAGGAATGAGAGCTTGATCATGATATGAACCATAAATTGGAATGTTTTCTTGAATAGTGAAATCATGAAGATAATTTGCTACTTTAGAATGATGATTAGTTGGAATAATTTCTAAATTGAAATGTTCCTCATTCTCAGATGTTATTTGAAATTTCTGATGAGGATTTTCTCGAGAAAAATCAACATCCTCAATGTCAAAGTAATTATCATGAATGACTTCACAAGATTTTCTAGAGTTCCCTTCAATCTCATTCAATATATCAAAACAAGGAGGAATAAGAATTTCATGTTCATTACTGACAAGAGAATGATTAATAATTGCTTCTCTATCTTGATAAAAATTAATTGTTATTTCATTTAGATCAGCCTCTGTATTTTCTAAAATATCATTAATACCAAGAGGGGAAAATTATCGTCATTAAAAATATCAAGATAAAGGGAAAAATGTGAATCTGAAAAATGCAATTAAAAATGTCTCGGTTTGAAAACTCTCGTACATTATGCTGATTGTAAATTTCAGATTCTAAATCATTCCTTTGTGTACTCATGCTTTCTTGAAGAAGGCTGCTTTGCTAGTCTGATTTCGGCATTTGCTTGTCATGAAAAAAATTCAGAAATTTGTACAGCAATTTGCGTGTTATTATTTACTTTGATTGCTGCTTGCACTTGTTTATTTCCAATCTGATTTTCTAAATTTACCTCAAAGTAGCTTTCAGATTCCAATGTAGCTCTTTCTTCAAAATTGCTGCTTCTGTTTTTTTGCATTTGAATAGAAATATTTTCCAAGCTTTGTGAAACCACTTCATCAAAATTTATTTGCACATCCGTATTGGAATTCTCATTTATATTGGAAGAGGATGAAACAAAACTTGAACTAATTTCATATGGATTGGGAATGGGTGGAAGAGAACAAATATATTCAAACCAATCTAGTGATTTTTCTTTCGTAGGTTTATCTTTGACTTTAAGTCTTAAACAATTCAAAAATCGAATATTGAAATCTCTGATAGAATCATTTTCAAATCTTTGTAGATATTCAATTTCATTACATACCTATTCATAATCATAGCCCTCAAATTTACAAATGAAAATTGTAACAAATTGATCCCAACTGGGAATTGAGGCAACTGGAAGAGTTCTACACCAGTTTCTGAGTTTTGCCGCGAATGTGAAAGTAAAAATTCTGCATAAGATGCTTTCATCAATTCCTTGAAAATCATAATTTGAAACATTTTGAATAAATTGAAGGACATGATTAAAAACAGAAGAATTTCTCTTACCATTAAATTTTACTTGAGACAAGAGTCTTACCATTTCAGGTGGAGTATTAGAAGATGCACGTCCATGGATACAACTCCAAATTGGAAGTTTAAGAGGAGTCATCATAATAAATAAAATATTAAAATTGAAAAGACTCCAATAGACAAAAAGTCTCAGGCCCTCCTTCTAGCGCAAAAAAATTTGATACCTTGAAAATAGCTGCAATAACATTGGGGGATAACCACCTGGTCCAGACCTTAAAACAACCCATTTTCCGTTTGGTGTGGTAGCTCCCACTGGTTTAACTAGGTTTAGTTACCTTCTCCGTATCGCTATTGGTTTATTATATATCTTTAACTACCAATAGACAGGGATATCAGATCACTTCTTCTTGCTGATCAGGCAAGAGAATGACCCTTAAGCTGATTTGGGTTCAGCCAAGCAACAACTAAAATTTTGTCTCTTTGAGAAGAAGACTTAAAAAAAATGTTGAAATTACTCTAAATGCAAGCTTATTCTAAGATGCAAACAAAAGAAACTAATCTTAATCCTATTTTAATTAGGCAGATATAGATCTAACCCAACAAAGAGCAAGATATTTAAAATATTGGGATTTTAAATATGTCTTGTTTATAATGAATATCAAGTTAATGATGTAGTTCAATTAACTGACATTATGGATACCAAAATAGATCCTATTGAGACCTATTAACTGAAATAATAAACCAACAATACTCAGGAAGTAGTTCAAAAAAATGATATTGATTATCAAATCAATAAATCCAATAATTAAACAATAATATGTGGAAATAGTTCACAACACATTATCATTTAATAAATCTGTTTTATAAGACAGATTTATGAGCAAATAGTTACTCAGAAATAAAAAATTAATTCATAAGAACATAGATAAATAATAACAACATTGAGAAAAATTACTCATATCAACAAAAGTGCACAAATATGAATAAAATGACACATCCCTGTTATCATAAAAATGAAACTGATATTTGAAACAATAGTATTAAAATTACCAATTTATTGCATCCATTACTTTGTCCCTGGTCTCCAACAGCGCTTTACATTGCTTGAACTTTTGCCTTCAAAACTAAAGTCACAATAGTGCAAACTTTGCCCATCATGCATAATTCAAGATACAAAGGAAAAATTCTCAATAATACCCAGATCTCAGATTTTCTCTCCTCTCTCCTATAATTCTAAATTCCTATTACAGAAGTGCTTTTAGAAGTCCAAAATTGCAGAGGGGAGCAGCCCTTTATTACATTCTGCAATTTATTATTTATACTATTTGCAAAAGAATTCTTGAGAGGAAAGTTTGTTGAAGGTAAATCTGTGAAATCCAATTTTATTTGCTCAAAAATTCTAATCTTCAATTGCTGGAGCATTCTCATTGATTGAGATATTTTTCTCCATATTTCTTCCACTGTTTTCCTGCAAAAAGAAATGAAAATAAATTAAGATGCAATCAATAAAATCAAAATATCATTTCTGGCAATTAAATCAAATCCAATCAAATTCTATTTAAATAAATAATTGAAAATAAAATATAAGCTCTCTATTGATGTTTGGGATGGTTTAATTGGTCAAAGATATTATTAACAAATGAATATGCAATTAGAAGAGGCTTGGACAAATGAAAATACAGAAAATAATTCAGAAAATTGATTTTGTTTTAGAAATTCGAAGTTTGATCTTCTACTTGATTTTCAACTCAATAAATGACCAAATCTGTTAGTGAAACCTCCTCATAAATGTTCTCCTTGATTTTATCTTTCCAATGAGCCATCGTGGGCCTCATTTGGCCAAGTAAAACTCAATCTATGAGCTTTCAAAGTAGATTAGTTAATTCTGGCACAACTCTGGAATTTCTTTTGCTGGGCTAAAAAAATCAAAATTTTTAATTAAAAAATCTAATCTTAAATCAGACTCTAATTGTTTAATAATTAATCTTAATTTAATTGTTTATTATAAACTAAACTAATCATTTAATATAAATCTAACTAATTAAAATATTAACTATTTATAAACTAATAAACATTAACATAAATAATATTTAAATTTTAATTTAATTAAATTAATTAAATATTACATATTAATTAATTTAATTAATATAATATATTAAATATTAAATGTTTTAAACTATTAAAAAAAATAAACTAACCTACTACTCTATTTTTAACTCATTCATATGAATGAGTTCTAAAACTCAAAAACAAATGAGTTATGGAACTTATGGTTAGTGTCTTATGCCCCTTTGCTTAATCGGTGATTGATATCGAGAGGTGTTGGGGGTTTCAAAAAAGTATCATTTAAAAAGTTTCGATGTGATTACCATTTCTGATCCGATCGCTTGATGCAATTAAGAATTTTTTTTTTTATATATTTTTTATGTATTAAATTTTATTTTAATTAAATTAATTTAAAATTTAACATTAAACATTAATTTTTATTTTGGCTCTGTTTTTATGAATTTTATTTTTAAACTATAGCTACTTTAATAAAAATTAAAATTAAACTACAATCACTTAGAAATTTTGGGTTTTCGAGGTTAGTAATCAATTTGGGAAATTGGAGTAAATTACTAAAATCCCGATAATTCATGATTTGGTCGAAAAATGAAAATTTTTAGTAATAACTAACTAGGGATTAATATTTGAAATAAATGTGTTATTGAACTAATTTATTTACAAAATGTAGTGTTGTACATTTTATGAGTTTTTAGTCCAGGCTAGATAAATGATGAGACTTCTAAGGAGTACTATTTTCAAACCAGTTGACCAAATGAGACGAAACAAGCATCAATGGGAAGCTTATAAAAAATCGATTTTAACAAAGCAATCAAAACAAGAACGCAAAGAAAAAGAAAAATTAACAAAAACGTAGGATAATCAACTAAATAAAAATCCTAAATGGTGTTTAGCCAAATTTTTTATAGAAAGGGTCTCCATTATTTAAAGTTAACACATCAATAATGGGGGGGTTGTGTTTTTACCACAACAATGACGACACACAGGAGAAGAACCAGTTATCTCTGTTTGATATAAATGAGATTTTTCTAAAATTAAAGTAAAAATAATTAAAGAAGAAAATATTATTTTTTTGGAATGTTTGATTAAGTTCATTAGTCTGAATAAAAACAAGAATCATCTAACTATAACTTTTCTTAAAATTCCTCATAAATTAAAATATTTCAAAACTCTATATCAATCCTTAATTAGTTGTAGAGATAAAATAGGGGTCACTTTACAGCTTAGCTTCTAAAATATGCTCATTTGTCACAAGTAGAGCCACTGCTGCCAGGAAACATCTATAGTCTCGAAAGGGTTACTTTTTAATCATAAATTATTCAGAATCCCATCTATTTAAGAATTATTGATCTAGAGATAAATCCATTTATATATGTTTATTTTTAATTTTTAATTTTTAGTTCTTAAAAGTCATTGTCCTGGTTTGGTAGCTAGATAGTTAACAATGCCATTCACTAGTTATAATTAGACTGAACAAGCTGACTTGTGATGAGACACCTTGTCTTATAATTGTTTGCAATCATAATTCATTACCTTGGTTTTGTTTAGCAGTGTTGCTAATGTCAGCGTATTTTTCTCCTATGATCATGGTAAGTAGGGTCATGATGAGACCTCTTATATTTTAAGTTTAAATATATTTCTGGATCACACTCTAGAAAAATAAGACTTTCTGGGACAGGGAGAATCATTGACTCCTTAAGAGTTCAGAATGACAATTTCAGAGTTAAAGGTGCTTTGTTTTAATGTGTCTTTACTTGGTTATAAATAACATTTCTTGACTAATAATAGAACTTTGAAAGATCTTAATAAAATATTGAAATCTCAAAATGATTACAATTTTGATGAAAAAGAAATTTCTCCAGATTTTATGATACTTTTCCAACTTCTCTTGATTGGTAATCTCTTCCTTAAGTATGTCTACTTTTATAATAAGAAAATCAAACTTTACTAAGAGATTTTAAAGAAAAATCTAATAGGTGACTATTAACAATTTTTCTCCATGCATGCCGATCATTGTTAGGTCACAAGTAGGCATTCCATATAAATTATGGCAAAGTGACCAAAATCAAAACTGAAAACCAAAGGAAAAGAATTCTCATGCTAAATTGAAAAGAAATTAGCAAACAAAAATAAAAATGAAGAAATTTTAAAAGTGGAAAGGAAAATCCAAGTTTCAAAAGATAAATTCAAACAAGACTGTTTATACCAATGTCTCAACAATATGAAAAAAAAGAAAATAATCGTGTAATAATTCTTTTCTTATGTCGAGATTTAGAAAAATCATACCTTGCAGGGTTGTAAGTGTTTTAGGCTTTTTGGATAGCAGCGATGATAAAATTCAGCCACATTGAAAACTTTCTGTCTGGTATCAATCTTCTTGTTTCAAAGCCTCATCCTAATCATTTTCTAATAAAAACAGGATGCTTAAAGAAACAAACTAAAGGTTCAAAAACTTCCTGGTTTAGCTGTTTCGATGAATATTATCGCTGCTTATTGAAATAAAGCTAGGAGAAGAGTATGGACTTCGAAAATACAATTTGACGGAGGATTGGAAGTTTTTATGAAGAGCTGCAAAATAGATTTTTATCAGCATAATTTAAAAACAAAAATGAAACTAAAGTAACGAAATAGAAATTAATGAAAGCGGGTACATGAATCTTATCATTGAATAATTAATTTTGATCTTACCTGAAAGGTATCAGTTTCTCCAATACTAGCTGACTTCTTACTTTAATTAACATTAAAAACATGAAGAAGTCAAACTAACCAAAATCCTATAACCCAAAATCATTATTTATTTTATTTAAAATAAAGCAAGCAGAAAATGTAAAAAGGGAATGCTTTATGTTCAAGGGAATTGGCATTAAAACAAATGCATCAGAAATGAGAATGAGAATTTGCAGTAATGACTGTTTCTCAAAATATTATAAGTTTCATATAAACTCCATGATTTTATAAATTGTCCAAAATCAAGACCAAATTCGAGATAATAAAATTTAAATATGAAGATAGAAATGTCTTAAATTTCTTATTAAATTATGAAATTATATATTTAAAACTGAAATATATAAGAAATCAAAATGATTTAAATATACTGCAAATTGGTCATTAATTGCTTTCTTACCATCAAATCTCGCTTTTAAAATAACATATTGCCGTATCGGATGATTTGCATCACATGTTTCTTCATCATGCTTCAAGTTTTATTTGCAAGACTTCACCTTTGTTGCTATGCGATATATTGATTAAATGTTAATGGCTTAGAGGCATGCATTGGAAGTTATCGCATCAAAGGTTGAAATCGCAAATTGCTGATATGAAAACATGCGATGAGAAGATGTGCTATGAGATGGAGCGATCACATCATTAAAGAAATATTATATGAGGGATCGAGGATTATTTACATTGTGCTTCCCACATCGCACAATGCGCATTGCATGTTCGGAATTGTGATGTGAGCATAAATAAAAATGTCGTGAAGCGATTGCGATATCGGCGATTGCTAATAGGCGATGTTAATCGGCGATTGGCGAAATTTTTGGTACCCGATGTAACACAATTTGATTCTTGCGATACGGATATGCGATGAATGACGTGGCTAATCGGCGATCACGATCAACAATCTGAAGCACATGATGTAACAATTCTCGATACACCGATATGCGATGAAGAGTGGACCCGATAATTTTATGATGAAAATTTAATAACATATTGGATCCGAGACATCAGCCCTTTTAAAGTTATGCTTCTACCATTATTGCGATTGAGCGGACACAATATTTTTTATGAATTTGATTTGAATTCCATATCGGGTTTGGAATTATGTAGTCACGCAATATCGGTAAAGTCATTTATCGGAGATTGGCGATTTACTATAATAGAAGTATACTTCAACTGCAAACCTCTGATATGCGAAATGTGATATGTCACATGAGCAAGGTAATACATCGGAGATCTTTTATGAACAATTTGTTATCAAAAGTGCTAAAATCTTCTTTCGATGAAATATTTCGCTACAAATGGTTGTGAAATGGATGATGTGATATCGGAATGAAATGATTGATGATGATGAGCAGGATGGTAGTATTGCGAATATGTATTCACCGTAGTATCAACAATATGAAAATCAAATTGAAATGATAAATGAAAAAAAAAATTAAAAAATTGTCAAATTCTAATGAATGATAAATAAAATTTCCCTGAACCTGTTGCAAATTTGAAATGAGTTTGCTGTTTACTTCAAGTTTTGAAAACAAATGAAAAACTGTAAATAAAATAGAACAAGAATAAAAAATAAACTAGGGAAAAGAGAAACTAATAAGAGATGAGAACGAACTTGTAAATGCGTACCTGGAAGGAAATTATGTACAGATTTTACTTCATGAATCTTCAAATCCTTCCTTGGATTTATCAAAATTCTGACTTTGTTCAAAATCATCTCATCATTTATTCTAAATCGGAATTTGCAATCGGCCTAAATATTTTTTTTTATTCATGTTTAGGAAATATAAATTTACCAGAAATAAATATGAGAATAGTCTTCCCTTTTGAATTGAAACAACAATTTATTACCTCTGCTTTTTCCGAATAACTTGAGAAGAATCTATATTGTTATAGTGACTGTTCAATAATTCCTTTAATAAATGAATATGATGTGTATTGCTGCATCAAATAATAAACTAAAGACCAGAATGGGATAAAGCCACTAATTGTGGAAAAATATCAAAACAGATTTGAATGTGTGCACACAGTAGAATGGACATCCTTAGCAAATTTCGAGGTAGATAATATGAACTTCATATGATTACTGCGAAAGGTTAGACTGATTAATAATGATTGAATTAGAATTAAGTTTATCATAGACAGTCATACATTTCATGGGATAATGGGATCATGAAGCTTTTATATCCTCAAAACCTTTATCATATAAATTTCAAAAGAAAATCTTAGAAGGAAATCTCGAAATGAAGAAAAGTGGCTTTGAAGCGATCGATGCCAAGTGCAACCTTAATTGAATTTAATCAAGACATTATTCAAAATAGGCAGAGTAGAGATATTGCTATAAGAAATTAAAAAAAAAACAAGAATTAAATTTTTTTGATAGGAAGAAAATGTTTTCACTGAACATGTATGAGAATCGCTGATTGCATTGTTTTATTTTTTAATCTGCAAAACTATAAAAATAAACAAACTAAATTAATTCTACTGCTATTCTAACCATATACATGAAAATGGCTAGGTATAGTCATATTTCTAGTGTAACCATTCTCTCATTTTAATTCATGCATATGTGTACAGTTCAAATGTTATTAATAAAAATACAAATCTAATTAAACTAAAAAAATTAAATATGAAATTAGAATGTACAGTAATTGTTAGCAACTTAATTAAAATCTCATTCTCTTGAAATTTCCTTTACAGTTCAATACCAATTGGATCATAGAAATCTGGATGGATTTCCATTTATGATTGGGAACTGTTCAAAATAGGAGATAACAAGCCAGATTGTGGATATAAGCTTTTAGATTCAAAGGCCTGGAAGAATTGTTTAGTGTTATGTGTAAATGTTAAGCTATCGACAATCTTTCATGAAGGAAAACTTTCCAAATATTTTTCAAATGAATTAATGAAAAATGGATGGAAATCTTTCAAATAAAATGGAAAATAATTAATTAAATTGGATTGCTAGCCAGATTGTAAAAATACATTCTCTTGTTGATATTGCCTCTGAGAAGATAGAAGCTTTTGATGAAACATTAGCATTGATTGAAATTGAAATGTTAATAGCTTCTGATGCTCATGATTATAATATGAAACTTCAATTTTCCAACAAGGCAATGCATCAATTGAATGTTTAATAGTAAAGTGCTCAATATGCCAGCATAAAGTGTCAAAAACCTGAAAAATAAAATTAGACATAAAATCTGATTTTAAACAAAATAAGTGGGGAAATAAAAATAAAATGAAATCACTATTTGTACAACTAATGTTACAACACAATTGGAATTGTTTTAAAATAATTTCTTTTTTCGCAAGGGTTGGTTAGAATTATGAAATTTGAGTAATTGCCAATTCCAACTTATGAATTAGAAAACGAATTATGATTATGAGTAGGAATGAGAGCTTGATCATGATATGAATCATAAATTGGAATGTTTTCTTAAATAGTGAAATCATGAAGATAATTTGCTGCTTTAGAATGAGGATTAGTTGGAATAATTTCTAAATTGAAATGTTTCTGATTCTCAGATGTTATTTGAAGTCTCCGATGAGGATTTTCTCGAGAAAAATCAACATCCTCAATGTCAGAGTAATTATCATAAATGACTTTACAAGATTTTCTAGAATTCCCTTCAATCTCATCTAATATATCAAAACAAGGAGGAATAAGAATTTCATGTTCATTACTGGCAAAAGAATGATTAATAATTGCTTCCCTATCTTGATAAAAATTAATTGGTATTTCATTTAGATCAGCTTCTGTATTTTCTGAAATATCATTAATACCAAAAGTGGAAAAATTACCATCATTAAAAATATCAGGATAAAGGGAAAAATGTGAATCTGAAAAAATGCAATTAAAAATGTTTCAATTTGAAAACTCTTGTACATTATTCTGATTGTAAATTTCAGATTCTAAATCATTCCTTTGTGTACTCATGATTTCTTAACGAAGGCTGCTTTGCTGGTCTGATTTCGGCATTTGCTTGTCATGAAAAAATTCAGAAATTTGTACAACAGTTTGTGTGTTATTATTTACTTTGATTGCTGCTTGCACTTGTTGATTTCTAATCTGATTTTCTGAATTTACCTCAAAGTAGCTTTCACATTCCAATGTAGCTCTTTCTCCAAAATTGCTGTTATTGTCTTCTTGCATTTAAATAGAAATATTTTCCAAGCTTTGTGAAACTACTTCATCACAATATATTTACACATCCATATTGGAATTCTCATTTATATTGGAAGGGGATGAAACAAAACTTGAACTAATTTCATACGGATTGGGAATGGGTGGAAGAGAACAAATATATTCAAATCAATCTAATGATTCGTCTTCTGTAGGTTTATCTTCGACTTTAAATCTTAAACAATTCAAATGAAATTGAATATTGAAATCTCTAATAGACTCATTTTCAAATCTTCACAGATATTCAATTTCATTACATACCTATTCATAATCATAGCTCTCAAATTTACAAATGAAAATTGTAACAAATTGATCCCAGCTGCGAATTGAGGTCACTGGAATAGTTCTACATCAATTTCTGGCTTTTGCAGTGAATGTGAGAGTAAAAATTCTGCATAAAATGCCTTCTTCAATTTCTTGAAAATCATAATTTGAAACATTTTGAATAAATTGAAGGACATGATTAAAAGCAGAAGAATTTCTCGTACCACTAAATTTTACGTGAGACAAGAATCTTACATTTCGGGTGGAATATGGGAAGATGCACGTCCATGGATACAACTCCAAATTGGAAGTTTAAGAGGAGTCATCATAATAAATAAAATATTAAAATTGAAAAGACTCCGATAGACAATTAACTGACATTATGGATACCAAAACACATCCTATTGAGACATATTAACTGAAATAGTAAACCAACAACACCCAGGTAGTAGTTCACAAAAATGATATTGATTATCAAATCAATAAATCCAATAATTAAACAATAATATGTGGAAATAGTTCACAACACATTACCATTCAATAAATCAGTTTTATAAGACAGATTTCTGAGCAAATAGTTACTCATAAATCATAAATTAATTAATAAGAACAGAGATACATAATAACAACATTGAGACAAATTACTCATATCAACAAAAGTACACAAATATGACTAAAATGACACATTCTTGTTATCATAAAAAATAAATTGATATTTGAAACAATAGTACTAAAAATACCAATTTATTGCATCCATTTCTCTGTCCCTGGTCTCCAACAGTGCTTTACATTGCTTGAACTTTTGCCTTCAAAACTAAAGCCACAATAATGCAAACTTTGCCCATCATGCATAATCCAAGATACAAAGGAAAAATCCTCAATAATCCCTAGATCAGAGATTTTCTCTCCTCTCTCCTATAACTATACATTCCTATTATAGAAGTGCTTTAGAAGTCCAAAATTGCAGAGAAGAGCAACCCTTTATTATATTCTCAATCTATTATTTATACTATTTGCAAAGAAATTCTTGAGAGGAAAGTTCGTTGAAGGTAAATCTGTGAAATCCAATTTTATTTGCTCAAAAATTCTAATCTTCAATTGCTAGAGCATTATCATTGATCGAGATCTTTTTCTCCATATTTCTTCCAATGTTTTCCTGCAAAAAGAAATCAAAATAAATTACGATGCAATTAATAAAATCAAAATATCATTTCTGGCAATTAAATCAAATCCAATCAAATTCTATTTAAATAAATAATTGAAAATAAAATATAAGCTCTCTATTGATGTCTGGGATGGTTTAATTAGCCAAGGATATTATTAACGAATGGATCTGCAATTAGAAGAGGCTTGGACAAATGAAAATACAGAAAATAACTCAGAAAATTGATTTTGTTTTAGAAATTCGAAGTTTGATCTTCTGCCTGATTTTCGACCCAATAAATGACCAAATCTGTTAGTGAAACCTCCTCATAAATGTTCTCCTTGATTTTATCTTTTCAATGAGCCGTACTGGACCTCATTTGATGATGGGGCCAACCCACGTGGTCTCGCTGTCAAAGCGCTTCCCTTGATGGTGTACCAACAAATAAATATATTAATCAAAAGATTTTGGATATATGTCAATTGATTTTCAATCTGCGTTGAATTGAGTGGGGTTACGGTGATTTTACATTGATTGTTTGTTTGGTGGACATCTGTCCCTCCTCGGAATTCTATGAACCCGCCTTGGTATAGGGTTTCACATCTTCACACTCATTTGGTTATTTGTTGTTTCTCTCAGTCATTTGCTTTGTGAGCTCTCAGTGACCCCTTGCAGCTTCACTGTGGTTTTCTTTGTATTGCTCTGAGGCTTGTCCGCCTGGTTTCATGAGCTACATGCTCCTGGTAGCCTTCACGGCCTCGATGGTTTGGGACTTGACCTGGAAGTCTTTTGTTCACCTAGCAAATTGATGAAACCCTGGTAACGTTTGTTTTCTTGTGGTCTTCTGCTTGTATGTCGACTGTTACTATGTGTTTGGTGTCTTCCTTAGTGGGTCTCCGCCTCTGTGCGTCTTTTATCGGTTCGCTTTCTATGTTTTCACAAGTGTTTACAGTTGGTTGATGGCCGTATGGTCCTTGGTGACATTTCTACAGCGCTAGTTTGATTTCTCCACAAACTTGGCAGAATTATGGTGGCGTTTTCCGTCGGTTTCTTCGCCAACTTACCTGGTAAGTTCCCTGTTCTATGCTGGACACTTGTACTCCTTTTTCTACCTGGGTCTAACGTCTTCGGCTCCTCGTGAGCAGGAAGATCACTCGAAGGTATAGTTGCGGTTACGGCTTGCCTGTCAGGTAAACTAATTCATTGTATTTTATTTGTTCCTTCAATTTCCAGTTTCCCTGTATTCCGTTTCATGGAGTCTAATCTCGTTTTGTTGGTTCTCTTCACAGGTAGAGCCACCCGAGGGTTTCGGCGCTTGGACACTCAGCTGTTCCGAATGAAACACAGGTAGTGTCGTTCTGTTCATTTGTGGTTTGCTTGACCTTGATGTTACGACTTGTAGGGCTGATATTTTCTTGTTGGCCTTGAGCCGCTGTCTGTATTTGGTTCTTTGGTCGTTAAGCACCGTCATTGGTTGTGGGAATGAGTTGGGGTCTTATGGAGTTTGGCTTCTGTTTGCAATTAGCTTGATTTCCATGTCTGTGAACTGGGTTCGTTCCTTTACTTTGAACAGAATGTAAATAAACAATAAATTTTGATGACTGTATTTGTAGTTCTATGAATTCAACGCTGGAATTGATTTGGGTTCCATTTGTAAGTTCACATACCTGATATGGTTATTTTGTTTGAGCCGCCTGTAACTGGGCATTGTTGCTTCTCCTCCGGCTTTGGCTATCTTCTCGTTTTGACTTAGAACCTGTAGCAATGCATTAACAATATTCACATGATAATTTAATACCAATTATTACAAGATATTGAGGACGCTGTAGGGATATATGTGCACAGAAAACAATTATATTTCCCTCTCTGTATTTCTTATTCAGTCGAACCCTCTAATGTTCTTTGTCTCTCTTTTTAATAGCACTGTTTACAAACTGTCTATTTGCTGTTAGTTTGTTCAATTGGTTACGTCAGTTATTCCTCATACAGAACTTTGCATGGTTGTCTAGTACATTTTCTTTTCATGCTTTTACAACAGTAAATTAACTGTCTGGAAACGAATCTAACTAATTACTACTGCTCCTAATTAAAATTTATTACATTAATCTTAGGAAACTTAATGAAAGAAAAGTAAAATAAAAAAAACAAGTATGTTATCCATCCAGTGAATTAATTTCTCCGTCCTCTTCAAAAACCATATCGACCTCGCTTCTGTGTTTGCCCTGTCAGCCAGATGCTCCTGCATCAGGCTCCTGGGGTAAAAGAAAATCATGGCTCCGTTCCATGAGCTCCTCCACCGAATAGCCAGCCTTCTGTATCTGCGCCGCGTCGAGCCACGAGCTCTCCTCCATTGGACGGTCTCTCCACTTGACGAGATATCGTAGATATTCCTTCTTACGTGTCTTTTTGGCTACCTGGGTACTGAGGATCCCTTCAATCTCATGGGATTGAGCCGAAGGCATATGCTTCATCCAAGAATTGTCTCCAATTTGGGTGTCCCGTTCTGGCCATACCACACTGTCTTCCTCTGCTTGGGCAGTATATGGGAACAAATCCGCCACATTGAAAATATGTGATATGCCTATATCAGGTGGTAGCTGAATTTCGTAGGCGTTGGCTGAAAATTTACGCAAGATCTTGTAGGGACCAATTTTTTTAAATTTTAGTTTATTATACGCATTCTTAGGAAATCGTTCCTTGCGCAAGTGCACGAGAACCTCATCTCCAACATTAAATTGCACTTCTCTTTGCCTTGAATCTGCTTGTTGCTTATATTTCTGTACGCTGTCCTGCAATTTTAATTTTACCTGTTCATGTAGTTTGCTCATTGCTTCGGCAAAATCTTCTCCATCTGCGCTTCTCCGCTCCAACTTTCCCAAATCTCGCAGTTCATGTATTCCTTGGGGATGCATGCCGTACAAAATCTGGAATGGGATGTATCTGGTGCTACGATTGGGCGAATCGTTATATGCGAATTCTGCCTAAGCGAGAGCACGATCCCATAACCGTGAATTTTCTCCAGTCAAACTCTGTAATAAATTTCCCAAACTCCTGTTCACCACTTCCATTTTTCCATCAGTCTGCGGATGATATGCAGAGCTGAAATTCAATTGCGTGCCCAACTTTTTCCACAGGGTGTGCCAAAAGTGTCCTGTGAATTTTACATCCCTGTCAGAAACGATAGATCTGGGTAGGCCATGTAATCTAACAACCTCCGTGAAAAATAGGTGAGCTACGTACGTGGCATCACTAGTTTTTCGGCAAGGAACAAAATGAGCCATTTTTGAAAATCTATCTACCACCACCATCACTGAGTCATACCCCCGCTGCGTTCTAGGCAGTCCTAAGACAAAGTCAATGCTGACTGAGTCCCATGGCCTGCTTGGCACAGGTAGTGGTGTGTAAAGTCCAGTATTCTGACTGTGTCCTTTCGTCAGTTGGCAGACTTTACACCTGTTCACATATCGTTGTACATCCCTGCTCATTCTGGGCCAGTAATAAAAATGTCCAAGTTGCTCCAAAGTTTTGTTGATGCCAAAATGACCGGCTAGACCACCACTATGCTTCTCCCGTACAATATTTTCCCTCATCGAACAGTCCGGGATACATAACTGTCCACCTCTGAACAATAATCTTTCCTGCAAATTGTAGTCTAACCATGGACTTGTATTCCTCAACACGAGATTTTGGCAGGCTTCAAAAGCTTCTTTGAAATCTGTGTCGGTTTGGTACAAATCCTTTAGATGTTCGAATCCCATCGCCTGTATGCTACTTTCCTGTAAGAGCAAAGCTCTTATGCTCAAGGCATCTGCCACTTTATTGGCTTTCCCACTAATGTGTTTTAACATGAAAGTGAAACTCTGCAAGTATTCTACCCATTTGGCATGCTTATGGTTTAATTTGTGCTGCTGCATTACATATTGTAACGCTGAATTATCAGAAAATAATACAAACTCGTTGCCCAGCAGGTAGTGCCTCCAATGTTTTAAAGCTTGGACCACGACATAAAATTCCTTGTCATACGAGGAGTATTTCTGCCGGCTTTCATTTAATTTCTCACTAAAGAATGCCATCGGTCTGTCTTCCTGACTGAGCACAGCGCCAATAGCTGTCCCACTTGCGTCACATCGAAACTGAAAAAGTTTGTTAAAGTCGGGCAACCTCAATATTGGCCTCTCCGTAATCTTCTGCTTCAAAAGCTGAAAACTGTCCTCTACTGCTCTGGTCCAACAAAAAGGCTGACTGGCCTTTTTGATGGTGTCTAGCATCGACGCGTAGATTTCACTGAAATTCCTAATAAATTTCTGATAAAAACTTGCCAGTCCGTGAAAACTACGTACCTCAAATAAGCTCTTCGGTGACGGCCAATTTATGATTGTCGCAATCTTTTCTGGGTCCATCTTCAATTTATTTTCCGCAACTACAAATCCCAGATAGACCAGTTCCTTCTACAGGAAAGTGCATTTCTTTAAGTTTATCAGCAGTTTGTTCTGCTGTAACTTCTCTAGCACCCTTCGAACATGTTGAAGATGTTCTCCTTTCATTCTACTGAAAATCAAGATATCATCAAGATAAACTATCATAAACTTGCCAATAAATTCTTTTAACATCTCATTCATTAATCTCATAAAATCACTAGGAGTGTTGCTTAATCCAAATGGCATGACTAGCCATTTGTACAACCCTTCATTAGTCTTGAAAGTTGTCTTCCACTCATCTCCTTCTCTAATCCTGATCTGATGATATCCACTCTTCAGATCAATCTTCGTGAAATAAGATGCCCCGCTAAGACAATCCATCATGTCATCCATTCTGGGTAGGGGAAATCTGTACCGAATAGTGATTTTATTGATAGCTCGTGAATCTGTACACATCCGCCATTCTCCACCCTTCTTGGGTGCGAGTACTATTGGTACCGCACAAGGGCTCAAACTTTCTCTGATCAGTCCCTTATCCAGCAACTCTTGCACCTGTTTACGAATCTCTTCATTATCTTTCGGGCTCATTCTATATGCTGCCTTATTCGGTAGGCTTGCTCCAGGTATGAAATCGATATGATGGCTAATGCTCCTCTTGGGAGGCAACTTATCTGGTAGATCGTCGACTACAATGTCTTTAAATTCTTCCAACAGCTCCTAAATCTCTGCAGGCAATTCTGACTTTTCTGTGTTCAACAACATCGTTTTTGTCCTCCTTACAATCGCATAGTTTACCTCGTTTTCCTCAATCTGCTTAACAAACTGTTTTCCTCCTATTAACAATGCTTTTGTTCCACTTGATTCTGCTACATCCTCCTCTTTGATGGGTACAACCGTATGTTTGATTCCATCTTTCACAAATTTGTAACAATTTGTCTTCCCATCGTGCGTCACCTTCCGATCATACTGCCACGGTCTCCCTAGCAGTATATGGCATACGTCCATTGGCATAATATCGTAGACAACCGTGTCCTAGTATTTGCCAATGTGAAATTCAACCTCGCATTGTTCATCAACTAATAGTTGGTGGCCTTTCTGTAGCCACGACACCTTATAAGGTGTGGGATGCTTAAGTCGCTTCAATCCCAGCTTTTCCACCATCTCGGTGGCAACTAAATTGTTTGTGCTTCCGCTGTCTATGATCAATTTACAACACTTTCCATGTGAGTTGCAAACTGTTCGGAACAGTGCCTTCCGTTGGGTCTGTTCAACCATCTCCTTGGCTGGCTTCAACAATACTTTGTTTAAAACTAAAGTCTCTCTTGTTTTTGCCACATTTTCTATTTCCCGGGGCTGTGTTTCAGTTTCCTCAGGCTGCGCAACAAATGCTCCCCTCTGACGAGCGTGCTCGGCTTCCGGGCATTCGAAGGATCTATGCCCCCACTTATGGCACCTGTAGCACTGGAAATTAGTCCCCCTTCCACGACCATTTCCTCTTCCCCGCTGATATGGCCGACCTCCTCTGGTGCTATCTCCCTTCTCTGTTGTCCCTGAAGCTCTAGAGCTGTTGCCTTCTTCGCTATTAGTGGAAGTTCACCTTCTGCAGTAGGACTGTCCTCGTCCTCTGCCATTTCCTCGCCCTCTCCTATTATTCTGTTTCTTGTTAATTTTTTCTTCAGCCTTTACAGCACTCTGAAAGGCCTCTTCTATATTTCGTGGAGAGAGAATACTGATCTCATCTAGTATTTCCAGTCTCAAGCCATTCACGTATCTCGCTGTTTTTTCTGGAGTATCATCAGTATAACCAGCCCGCAAGTTTACACGATAAAACTCCTCTGTGTATTCTTTTACGGTCATACCTTTCTGCCTTAAATTCTACACTCGTCGATAAAGTTCGACTTGATAGTCTTTAGGCAAAAACCTACCCTTCAGTTTTGCCACCATCCTTGGCCACTTCCTTATCAATAGCTTGTTCATCCGTCTCCTGTCCGCTTGGACACTATCCCACCACAAAGCAGCGTGTCCTTTTAACTGAGTCGCAACAAATCTAACTCTTTTTTCCTCACTGATCTCTTCGTTTTCGAAATACTTATCTAACTCACTTACCCAATCCAGCAGAACATCTGCGGATAGACTGCCATCATAGTTAGGGATCTCAGGTTTGGGTTTGCTGCTAGCTAACAGTACCGATCTCAACAGTCTTAACTCCGGGGCTTCTTCCTTTGATCCGTCCATAGCAGTTGTTGCCTCTTATTCACTATCATTCCCAAGTTCTGGGTCTCTTCTCCTACCTGCCTCCACTGCTTCTAAGCGAGCAGTAAGGATTCTCAACTGTTCCCTCAAGCCCTTGTCTGCTACTCTGTGCACACCTCTTCCACGTCCTCGTCTTTGAACTTCCATCTCTCTCTGTTTTCTTCAAATTCTGTTACCACTTGATGGGGCCAACCCACGTGGTCCCGCCGTCAAAGTGCTTCCCTTGATGGTGTACCAACAAATAAATATATTAATCAAAAGATTTTGGATATATGTCAATTGATTTTCAATCTGCGTTGAATTGAGTGGGGTTACGGTGATTGTACGTTGGTTGTTTGTTTGGTGGACATCTGTCCCTCCTCGGAATTCTATGAACCCGCCTTGGTATAGGGTTTCACATCTTCGCGCTCATTTGGTTATTCATTGTTTCTCTCGGTCATTTGCTCTGTGAGCTCTCAGCGACCCCTTGCAACTTCACTGTGGTTTTCTTTGTGTTGCTCTGAGGCTTGTCCTCCTGGTTTCCTGAGCTACGTGCTCCTGGTAGCCTTCACGGCCTCGATGGTTCGGGACTTGACCTGGAAGTCTTTCGTTCACCTAGCAAATTGATGAAACCTTGGTAAGGTTTGTTTTCTTGTGGTCTTCTGCTTGTATGTCGACTGTTACTGTGTTTTTGGTGTCTGCCTTAGTGGGTCTCCGCCTCTGTGCATCTTTTATCGGTTCGCTTTCTATGTTTTCACAAGCGTTTACAGTTGGTTGATGGCCGTATGGTCCTTGGCGACATTTCTACAGCGCTAGTTCGATTCCTCCACAAACTTGGCAGAATTATGGTGGCGTTTTCCGTCGGTTTCTTCGCCAACTTACCTGGTAAGTTCCCTGTTCTATGCTGGACACTTGTACTCCTTTTTCTACCTGGGTCTAACGTGTTTGGCTCCTCGTGAGCAGGAAGATCACTCGAAGGTATAGTTGCGGTTACGGCTTGCCTGTCAGGTAAACTAATTCACTATATTTTATTTGTTCCTTCAATTTCCAATTTCCCTGTATTTCGTTTCATGGAGTCTAAGCTCGTTTTGTTGGTTCTCTTCACAGGTAGAGCCACCCGAGGGTTTCGGCGCTTGGACACTCAGCTTCTCCGAATGAAACATGAGTAGTGTCGTTCTGTTTGTTTGTGGTTTGCTTGACCTTGATGTTACGACTTGTAGGGTTGATATTTTCTTGCTGGCCTTGAGCCGCTGTCTGTATTTGGTTCTTTGGTCGTTAAGCACCGTCGTTGGTTGTGGGAATGAGTTGGGGTCTTATGGGGTTTGGCTTCCGTTTGCAATTAGCTTGATTCCCATGTCTGTGAACTGGGTTCGTTCCTTCACTTTGAACAACATGTAAATGAACAATAAATTTTGATGACTGTATTTGTAGTTCTATGAATTCAACGCTAGAATTGATTTGGGTTACATTTGTAAGTTCACATACCTGATATGGTTATTTTATGTCTGGTTATTTTGTTTGAGCCGCCAGTAACTGGACGTTGTTGCTTCTCCTCCGGCTTTGGTTATCTTCTCCTTTTAACTTAGAACCTGTAGCAATGCATTAACAATCTTCACATGATAATTTAATACCAATTATTACACAGTTTTGAGGACGCTGTAGGGATATATGTGCACAGAAAACAATTATATTTCCCTCTCTGTATTTCTTATTCAGTCGAACCCTCTAATGTGCTTTGTCTCTCTTTTTAATAGCACTGCTTACAAACTTTTCTAACTGCTGTTAGTTTGTTCAATTGGTTACGTCAGTTATTCCTCATACGGAACTTTGCATGGTTGTCTAGTACATTTTCTTTTCATGCTTTTACAACAGTAAATTAACTGTCTGGAAACAACGACTCTAACTAATTACTACTGTTCCTAATTAAAATTTATTACATTAATCTTAGGCAGCTTAATGAAAGAAAAGTAAAATAAAAAAAGCAAGTTTGCTATCCATCCAGTGAATTAATTTCTCCTTCCTCTTCAGAAACCATATCAACCTCACTTCTGTCTTTGCCCTGTCAGCCAGATGCTCCTACATCATTTGGCCAAGTAAAACTCAATCTATGAGCTTTCAAAGTAGATGAGTTAATTCTGACACAATTTTGGAATTTCTGTTGCTAGACTAAAAAAATCAGAATTTTTAATTAAAAAATCTAATCCTAAATTAAACTCTAATTATCTAATAATTAATGCTAATTTAATTGTTTATTATGAACTAAACTAATCATTTAGTAAACAATCATTAATTAATATAAATCTAATTAATTAAAATATTAACTATTTATAAACTAATAAACATTAATATAAATAATATTTAAATTTTAATTTAATTAAATATTAAATATTAATTAATTTAATTAATATAATATTAAATATTAAATATTTTAAACTATTAAAAAAAATAAACTAACCTACCACTCTACTTTTAACTCATTCGTATGAATGAGTTTTAAAACTTAAAAAAAAATGAGTTATGGAACTTATGGTTAGTGTCTTATGCCCCTTTGCTTAATCGGTGATCGACATCGAGAGGTGTTGTAGGTTTAAAAAAATGTGTCATTTAAAAAGTTCCAATGTGATTACCATCTCTGATCCGATCTCTCGATGCAATTAAGATTTTTTTATATATATTTTTATGTATTAAATTTTATTTTAATTAAATTAATTTAAAATTTAGCATTAAACATTAATTTTTATTTTGGCTCTGCATTTATGAATTTTATTTTTAAACTACAGCTACTTTAATAAAAATGAAAATTAAACTACAACCACTTTGAAATTTTGGGTTTTCGAGGTTAGTAATAAATTTGGGAAATTGGAGTAAATTACTAAAATCTCGATAATTCATGATTTGGCTGAAAAATGAAAAATGTTAGTAATAACTAACTAGGGATTAATATTTGAAATAAATGTGTTATTGAACTAATTTATTTACAAAATGCAGTGTTGTACATTTTATGAATTTTTAACCCAAGCTAAATAAATGACAAGACTTCAAAGGAATACCATTTTCAAACCAGTTGACCAAATGAGATGAAACAAACATCAATGGGAAGTTTATAAAAAAATCGAATTTAACAAAGCAATCAAAACAAGAATCCAAAGAAAATGAAAAATTAACAAAAACGTAGGATAATCAACTAAATAAAAATCCTAAAAGGTGTTTAGCCAAATTTTTTATAGAAAGGGTCCACATTATTTGAAGTGAACACATCAATAATGGGGGGGTTGTGTTTTTACCACAACAATGGCGACACACAGAAGAAGAACCAGTTACCTCTGTTTGATATAAATGAGATTTTCCTAAAATAAAAGTATAAATAATTAAAAAAGAAAATATTATTTTTTTGGAATGTTTGACTAAGTTCATTAGTCTGAATAAAAACAAGAATCATCTAACTGTAATTTTTCTTAAAATTCCTCATAAATTAAAATATTTCAAAACTCTATATCAATCCTTAATTAATTGTAGAGATAAAACATGGGTCACTTTACAGCTTAGCTTTTAAAATATACTCATTTGTCACAGGTAGAGCCATTGCTGCCAGCAAACATCTATAGTCTCGATAGAGTTACCTTTTAATCATAAATTATTCAGAATCCCATCTATTTAAGAATTATTTATCTAGAGATAAATCCATTTATATATGTTTATTTTTTTATTTTTATTTTTTAGTTCTTAAAAGTCATTGTCCTGGTTTGGTAGCTAGATAGTTAACAATGCCATTCACTGGTTATAATTAGACTAAACAAGCTGGCTCGTGATGAGACCCCTTGTCTTATAATTGTTTGCAATCATAAGCCATTACCTTGGTTTGTTTAGCATTGTTGCTAATGTCAGCCTATTTTCTCCTATGATCATGGTAAGTAGGTCATGATGAGACCTCTTATATTTTAAGTTTAAATATATTTTTGGATCACACTCTAGAAAAATAGATTTTCTGGGACAGGGAGAATCATTGACTTCTTAAGAGTTAAGAATGACAATTTCAGAGTTAAAGGTGCTTTGTTGTAAAGTGTTTTTACTTGGTTATAAATAACTTTTCTTGACTGATAATAGAACTTTGAAAGATCTTAATAAGATATTGAAATCTCAAAATGATTACAATTTTGATGAAAAAGAATTTTTTCAAGATTTTATGATACTTTGCCAACTTCTCTTGATTGGTAATCTCTTCCTTAAGTATCTCTACCTTTATAACAAGAAAATCAAATTTTACTAAGAGATTTTAAAGAAAAAGCTAATAGGTGACTATTAACAATTTTTCTCCATGCATGCCGATCATTGTTAGGTCATAAGTAGGCCTTCCATATAAATCATGGCAAAGTCACCAAAATCAAAACTGAAAACCAAAGGAAAAAGAATTCTTATGCTAAATTGAAAAGAAATTAGCAAACAAAAATAAAAATGAAGAAATACTAGAAGTGGAAAGGAAAATCCAAGTTTCGAAAGATAAATTCAAACAAGAATGTTTATACCAATGTCTCAACAATATGAAGAAAAAGAAAATAATCGTGTAATCAATCATTTTTATGTCGAGATTTAAAAAAATCATACCTTGCAGGGTTGTAAGTGTTTTAGGCTTTTTGGATAGCAGCGATGATAAAATTCAGTCACATTGAAAACTTTCTATCTAGTATCAATCTTCTTTTTTCAAAGCATCATCTTATTCATTTTCTAATAAAAACAGGATGCTTAAAGAAACAAACTAAAGGTTCAGAAACTTCTTGGTTTAGCTGTTTCGATGAATATTATCGCTGCTTATTGAAATAAAGCTAGGAGAAGAGTATGGACTTCGAAAATACAATCTGGCGGAGGATCGTAAACTTTTATGAAGAGCCGCAAAACAGATTTTTATCAGCATAATTTAAAAACAAAAATGAAACTAAAGTAACGCAATGGAAATTAATGAAAGCAAGTACATGAATCTTACCATTGGATAATTAATTTTGATCTTACCTGAAAGGTATCACTTTCTCCAATACTAGCTGACTTCTTATTTTAATTAATATTAAAAACATGAAGAAGTCAAACTAACCAAAATCCTATAACCCAAAATCATTATTTATTTTATTTAAACTAAAGCAAATAGAAAATGTAAAATGGGAATGCTTTATGTTCAATGGAATCGAAATTAAAACAAATGCATTAGAAATGAGAATGAGAATTTGCAGTAATGACTGTTTCTCAAAATATTATAAGTTTCATATAAACTCCATGATTTTATAAATTGTCCAGAATCAAGACCAAATTCAAGATAATAAAATTTAAATATGAAGACAGAAATGTCTTGAATTTCTTATTAAATTATGGAATTATATATTTAACACTGAAATATATGAGAAATCAAAATGATTTAAATATACTGCAAATTGGTCATTAACTGCTTTATTACCATCATAGCTCGCTTTTAAAATAATATATTGCTGTATCGGATGATTTGCATCACATGTTTCTTCATCATGCTTTAAGTTTAATTTGCAAGATTTCACCTTTATTGCTATGCCATATATTGATTAAATTTTAATGGCTTAGAGGCATGCATTGGAAGTTATCGCATCGGAGGTTGCAATGGCAAATTGCCGATATGAAAACATGCGATGAGAAGATGTGCTATGAGATGGAGTGATCGCATCATTAAAGAAATATTATATGAGGAATCGGGGATTATTTACATTGTGCTTCCCACATCGCACAACGTGCATCGCATGTTTGGAATTGTGATGTGAGCATAAATAAAAATGCGGTGAAGTGATTGCGATATCGACGATTGCTAATAGGCGATACTAATTGCAATTAGTGAACTTTTTGGTACCCGATGTAAGACAATTTGATTCTTGTGATACCGATATGCGATGAATGATGTGGCTAATTGACGATCACGATCGGCAATCTTAAACACATGATGTAACAATTCTCGATACACCGATATGCAATGAAGAGTGGACCCGATAATTTTGTGATGAAAATTTAATAACATTTCGGATCCGAGATATCATCCCTTTTAAAGTTACGCTTCTACCATTATTGCGATTGAGCGGACACAATATTTTTTATGAATTTGACTTGAATTTATATCGGGTCTGGAATTATGTAGTCATCACAATATCGGTAAAGCCATTTATCGGAGATCGGCGATGTACGATAATGGAAGTATACTTCAACTGCAAACCTCCGATATGCGAAATGCGATATGTCATATGAACTAGGTAATACATCTGAGATTTTTTATGAACAATTTGTTATAAAAAATGCTAAAATCTACTTTCAATGAAATATTTCGCTACAAATGGTTGTGAAATGGATGATGTGATATGGGAATGAAATGATTGATGAAGATGAGCACGATGGTAGTATTGTGAATATGTATTAACTATAGTATCAACAATATGAAAATCAAATTGAAATGATGAATGAAAGAAAAATTTAAAAATGTTCAAATTCTAATGAATGACAAATAAAATTTCCCTGAACCTGTTGCAAATTTGAAACGAGTTTGCTGCTTATTTCAAGTTTTGAAAACAAATGAAAAACTGTAAATAAAACAGAACAAGAATAGAAAATAAACTAAGGAAAAGAGAAACTAATAAGAGATGAGAACGAACTTGTAAATGCTTACCTGGAAGGAAACTATCTGCAGATTTTATCTCATGAATCTTCAAATCGTTCCTTGGATTTATCAAAATTTTGACTTTGTTCAAAATCATCTCATCATTTATTCTAAATTAGAGTTTGCAATCAGCCTAAATAAAATTTGTTTATTCAAGTTCAGAAAATACAAAATTTACCAAAAATAAATATGAGAACAGTCTTCCCCTTTGAATTGAAACAACAATTTATTACCTCTGCTTATTCCGAATAATTTGAGAAGAATCTATATTGTTATAGTGACTGTTCAATAATTCCTTTAATAAATGAATATGATGTGTATTGCAACATCAAATAATAAACTAAAGACCAAAATGGGATAAAGCCACTAATTGTGGAAAAATATCAAAACAGATTTGAATGTGTGCACACAGCAGAATGGACATCCTTAGCAAATTTCGAGGAAGATAATATGAACTTTATATGATTACCGTGAAAGGTTAGATTGATTAATAATAATTGAATTAGAATTAAGCTTATCATAGACAGTCATACATTTCATGAGATAATGGGATCATGAAGCTTTTATATCTTCAAAACCTTTATCATATAAATTTCAAAAGAAAATCTTAGAAGGAAATCTCGAAATGAAGAAAAGTGGTTTTGAGGCGATCGATGCCAAGTGCAACCTTAATTGAATCTAATCAAGATATTATTTAAAATAGGCAGAGTAGAGGTATTGCTATAAGAAATTTAAAAAAAGAAAACAAAAATTAAAATTTTCTGATAGGAAGAAAATGTTTTCACTGAACATGTATGAGAAAGGCTGATTGCTTTGTTTTATTTTTTAATCTGCAAAACTATAAAAATAGACAAACTAAATTAATTCTACTACTATTCTAACCATATACATGAAAATGGGTAGATATAATCATATTTCCAATGTAACCATTCTCTCATTTTAATTCTTGTATATGTGTACAGTTCAAATGTTATTAATAAAAATACAAATCTAATTAAATTAAGAAAATTAAATATGAAATCAGAATGTACAGTAATTGTTAGCAGCTTAATTAAAATCTCATTCTCTTGAAATTTCCTTTCCAGTTCAATACCAATTGGATCATAGAAATCTGGATGGATTTCTATTAATGATTGGGAAATGTTCAAAATATGAGATAACAAGCCAGATTGTGGATATGAGCTTTTACATTCAAAGGCCTGGAAGAAATTGTTAGTGTTATGTGTAAATGTTAAGGTATTGACAATCTTCCATGAAGGAAAACTTTCCAAATATTTTTCAAATGAACTAATGAAAAATGGATGGAAATTTTTCAAATAAAATGGAAAATTATTAATTAAATTGGATTGCTAGCCAAATTGTAAAAATACATTCTTTTGTTGATATTGCATTTGAGAAGATAAAAGCTTTTGATGAAACATTAGCATTGATTGAAATTGAAATGTTAATAGCTTCTGATGCTCATGATTATAATATGAAACTTCAATTTTCCAACAGGGCAATGCATCAATTGAATGTTTGATAGTAAAGTGCTCAATATGCCAGCACAAAGTGTCAAAAATTTGAAAAATAAAATTAGAAATAAAATCTGATTTTAAACAAAATAAGTGAGGAAACAAAAATAAAATGAAATCACTATTTGTACAACTAATGTTACAACACAATTGTGATTGTTTTAAAATAATTTCTTTTTTCACAAGGGTTGGTTAGAATTATGAAATTTGAGTAATTGCCAATTCCAACTTGTGAATTAGAAAACGAATTATGATTATGAGTAGGAATGAGAGCTTGATCATGATATGAATCATAAATTGTAATGTTTTCTTGAATAGTGAAATCATGAAGATAATTTGCTGCTTTATAATGATGATTAGTTGGAATAATTTCTAAATTGAAATGTTCCTCATTCTTAGATGTTATTTGAAGTTACTGATGAAGATTTTCTCGAGAAAAATCAACATCCTCAATGTCACAGTAATTATCATAAATGACTTTACAAGATTCTCTAGAATTCCCTTCAATCTCATCCAATATATCAAAACAAAGAGGAATAAGAATTTCATGTTCATTACTGGCAAAAGAATGATTAATAATTGCTTCTCTATCTTGATAAAAATTAATTGGTATTTCATTTAGATCAGCCTCTGTATTTTCTGAAATATCATTAATACCAAGAGGGGAAAAATTGCCATCATTAAAAATATCAAGATAAAGGGAAAAATGTGAATCTGAAAAAATGCAATTAAAAATGTCTCGATTTGAAAACTCTCATACATTATGCTGATTGTAAATTTCAGATTCTAAATCATTCCTTTGTGTACTCATGCTTTCTTGAAGAAGGCTGCTTTGCTAGTCTGATTTCGGCATTTGCTTGTCATGAAAAAATTCAGAAATTTGTACAACAATTTGCGTGTTATTATTTACTTTGATTGCTGCTTGCACTTGTTGATTTCCAATCTGGTTTTCTGAATTTACCTCAAAGTAGCTTTCAGATTCCAATATAGCTCTTTCTACAAATTGCTGTTGTTGTCTTCTTGCATTTGAATAGAAATATTATCCAAGCTTTGTGAAACCACTTCATCACAATTTATTTGCACATCCATATTGGAATTCTCATTTATATTGGAAGGGTATGAAACAAAACTTGAACTAATTTCATATAGATTGGGAATGGGTGGAAGAGAACAAATATATTCAAACCAATCTAGTGATTCTTCTTTCGTAGGTTTATCTTCGACTTTAAATCTTAAACAATTCAAATGAAATCGAATATTGAAATCTATAACAGACTCATTCTCAAATCTTCACAGATATTCAATTTCATTACATACCTGTTCATAATCATAGCCCTCAAATTTACAAATGAAAATTGTAACAAATTGATCCCAGCTGCGAATTGAGGCAACTGTAAGAGTTCTACACCAGTTTCTGGGTTTTGCCATGAATGTGAGAGTAAAATTTTTGCATAAGATGCCTTCATCAATTCCTTGAAAATCATAATTTGAAACATTTTGAATAAATTGAAGGACATGATTAAAAGCAGAAGAATTTCTCTTAACATTAAATTTTATCTGAGACAAGAGTCTTACCATTTCGGGTGGAGTATGGGAAGATGCATGTCCATGGATACAACTCCAAATTGGAAGTTTAAGAGGAGTCATCATAATAAATAAAATATTAAAATTGAAAAGACTCCAATAGACAAAAAGTCTCAGGCCCTCCTTCTGGCGCCAAAAATGTTGATGCCTCGAAAATCGTTGCAACAACATTAGGGGATAACCACCCGGTCCGGACCTGAAAACAACTCCTTTTCAGTTTGGTGTGGTGGCTCCGACTAGTTTAACTAGGTTTAGTTACCTTCTCCATATTGCTATTTGTTTATTATATATCTTTAACTACCAATAGAGAGGGATATCAGATCACTTCTTTTTGCTGATCAGGCAAGAGAATGACCCTTAAGCTGATTTGGGTTCAGCCAAGCCACAACTAAAATTTTTCCTCTTTGAGAAGAGGACTTAAAAAAATGTAGAAATTACTCTAAATGCAAGCTTATTCTAAGATGCAAGCAAAAGAAACTAATCTTAATCCTATCTTAATTAGGTAGATATAGATCTAACCCAACCAAGAGCAAGATATTTAAAATATTGGGATTTTAAATATGTCTTATTTATAATGAATATCAAGTTAACGAAGTAGTTCAATTAACTGACATTATGGATGCCAAAATACACACTATTGAGACCTATTAACTAAAATAATAAACCAACAACACCTAGGAAGTAGTTCACAAAAATGATATTGATTATCAAATCAGTAAATCCAATAATTAAACAATAATATGTGGAAATAGTTCACAACACATTACCATTCAATAAATCAGTTTTATAAGACAGATTTCTGAGCAAATAGTTACTCAGAAATCAAAAATTAATTCATAAGAACAGAGATACATAATAACAATATGAGACAAATTACTCACATCAACAAAAGTGCACAAATATGAATAAAATGACACATTCTTGTTATCATAAAAATGAAACTGATATTTGAAACAATAGTATTAAAAATACCAATTTATTGCATCCATTTCTCTGTCCCTGGTCTCCAACAACGCTTTACATTGCTTGAACTTTTGCTTTCAAAACTAAAGTCACAATAGTGCAAACTTTGCCCATCATGCATAATTCAAGATACAAAGGAAAAATCCTTAATAATCCCAAGATATGAGATTTTCTCTCCTTCCTCCTATAACTCTAAATTCCTATTACAAAAGTGTTTTTAGAAGTCCAAAATTGCAGAGAAAAGCAGCCCTTTATTACATTCTGCAATTATTATTTATACTATTTGCAAAGGAATTCTTGAGAGGAAAGTTTGTTGAAGGTAAATCTATGAAATCCAATTTTATTTGCTCAAAAATTCTAATCTTCAATTGCTGGAGCATTCTCATTGATTGAGATTTTTTTTTCCATATTTCTTCCACTGTTTTCCTGCTAAAAGAAATCAAAATAAATTAAGATGCAATCAATAAAATCAAAATATCATTTCTCGCAATTAAATCAAATCTAATCAAATTCTATTTAAATAAATAATTGAAAATAAAATATAAGCTCTCTATTGATGTCTGGGATGGTTTAATTGGCCAAGGATATTATTAACGAATGAATTTGCAATTAGAAGAGGCTTGGACAAATGAAAATACATAAAATAACTCAGAAAATTGATTTTGTTTTAGAAATTCGAAGTTTGATCTTCTGCCTGATTTTCAACCCAATAAATGACCAAATCTATTAGTGAAACATTTTTAGAAATGTTCTCCTTGATTTTATCTTTCCAATGAGCCGTTCTGGGCCTCATTTGGCCAAGTAAAACTCAATCTATGAGCTTTCAAAGTAGATGAGTTAATTTTGACAGAATTTTGGAATTTCTGTTGCTGGGCTAAAAAAATAAATTTTTTAATTAAAAAATCTAACCTTAAATTAGATTCTAATTATCTAATAATTAATCCTAATTTAATTGTTTATTATTAACTAAACTAATCATTTAATAAACTGTCATTAATTAATATAAATATAGCTAATTAAAATATTAACTATTTATAAACTAATAAATATTAATATAAATAATATTTAAATTTTAATTTAATTAAAGTAATTAAATATGTTAATATATTGAATGACCTATATTTAATTCAAATTAAAATATGATATATTAATTAATTTAATATATTAAATATTAAATATTAAAAAAAAAAAAAACTAACCTACCACTCTACTTTTAACTCATTCGTATGAACGAGTTTTAAAACTAAAAAACAAATGAGTTATGGAACTTATGGTTAGTGTCTTATGCCCCTTTGCTTAATTGGAGATCGACATCGAGAGGTGTCCGGGGTTTCAAAAAATGTGTAATTTAAAAAGTTCTGATGCGATTACCATCTCCGATCCGATCGCCCGATGCAATTAAGATTTTTTTTTTTTTTTTTAATGTATTAAATTTTATTTTAATTAAATTAATTTAAAATTTAACACTAAACATTAATTTTTATTTTGGCTCTGTTTTTATGAATTTTATTTTTAAACTACAACTACTTCAATAAAAATGAAAATTAAACTACAACCACTTTGAAATTTTGGGTTTTCGAAGTTAGTAATCAATTTGGGAAATTGGAGTAAATTATTAAAATCCCAATAATTCATGATTTGGCTGAAAAATGAAAAATGTTAGTAATAACTAACTAGGGATTAATATTTGAAATAAATGTGTTATTGAATTAATTTATTTACAAAATGCAGTGTTGTACATTTTATGAATTTTTAACCCATGCTACATAGATGACGAGACTTCAAAGGAGTACCATTTTCAAACCAGTTGACCAAATGAGACGAAACAAACATCAATGGGAAGCTTATAAAAAATCAATTTTAACAAAGCAATCAAAACAAGAATCCGAAGAAAATGAAAAATTAACAAAAACGTAGGATAATCAACTAAATAAAAATCCTAAAAGGTGTTTACCCAAATTTTTTATAGAAAGGATCCCCATTATTTGAAGTGAACACATCAATAATGGGGGGGGGGGTTGTGTTTTTACCACAACACTTGGATAAAGCCAATTCCAAGTACAAACAATGTCAGGATCCACATTATGTGCCACATAAGTTTCAAGTGGATGACAAAGCTTGGTTACATTAATAGAATGAACACCTTACTAGAGCCCATCAGAAGCTTCGACCAATCTGATATGGGCTTTACACCATCACAAAGGCTATGAGTGACGATAATTTTGAGCTTAACATTACCCATTCCTTTTCTGACACTTAATGTTCAATGTGGATTGCCTTTGACCATACTTTCCACCATTGTTGGACATATCAGACATTACTAAGCAGTTGAAAACAATAGAGGTCAACTCGGATTGCATTGAGCAGGCCACGACTGACCAGATCATGGACACACAGATTAAACACATTCGCCAATAGAAGATCCATCTGTATCAGGTTGTTAAAGCCAACCAACTCTTGCACCAAGGCAAGTGGCTCACCAGGAACCAAGTTCAGCAGAAATTTCCCCATTTCATGGAGACACTCAATGCAATGGGGACCATTGATTTATAAAGGGGGAGGACTGATCTAGGTCAATATTGGTAGCCACCCGCCTAATCCAATTGGACCCACAACAATTTTTCCTTTCAATATCCTTAATTCTAGCACAACTTTCTATTTTTGGAAGTTTTTCGAGTCCTACACTTTTGGATCCATTTTGAGGTCCTAAAAGACATTTTCTAGGAAAACGGAGAGACATAAAATGTGCCATAATTTGTTTCACATATTCTTTTTTTCACCTCCATTAGAGAAATTTTGAGGTCTAAAAAGGGCCTCAAAACAAAAATGTACAACCAAAATCAAATTTATAAGAACCAATAGGATTCAAGATGATGATGTCAACCATGGGGATGATTCACGATTCAAAATAAAAAAACTGCTTTTGCAACTTGCATTTGAGTAAAATTGTAGGGAGATAAGTTGAAAATACGAGTTGAAAAAGTAGTCTTTTTTATTTTTTCCCCTTAAAATTTGATGATGTAATCTAATCTTATTTTATTATTTCACTATTATTTCATAATATTCCTTAGGAGGCCCATTTTTGGAGTAAAAAAAAAAACTACTTTTTCAACTTGTATTTGAGTAAAATTGTAGGGAGATAAGTTGAAAATATGATTTGAAAAGTCATTTTTTATTTTTTCCCTTTAGAATTTGATGATGTAATCTAATCTTTATTATTTCCACTATTATTTTATAATATTTCTTAGAAGGAACATTTTAGACCTCAAAATTTCTCTAATGCTCGTGGAGATCTTCGAAATAGGGTATTATGATAGCAAATGGAGACCATATGCCAAAGTTATGACCCCAGGAAGTTGGCAGTCCAACTTATCCCAAAGAAGCCCAAAACTGTTGGCACCTTGTCTCTTAGGGTTAGGGCTTCACACTTCTTGTTTATAATAAAAATTCCTCTGAGCCTCATTATAACACAGTTTAGAAGGCATGTAGTTGTCACATCTCTTCTAAGAGATAACTGGTCATCACTTGCATGTAAACAATTTTCAATACTTGTTGTTAATCAATTGAAGTTCTATTCTTTCACTGTATCTCTGGGTTCTGTTTAAATCTATATTTCATTTCGTTCCTTCATGAATCTAAATCAATATCAACCCAATGTTGGTTGAATGAATGAACTTGATAAACACCAAGTATGGAAATATTTGGTTGGTTCAGCTAGATATAGAGGCAAAGCAGAGAATTAATGAGCTAGTAAAAGAATACCCAATAGACGTGAATGGTATAAGTACCAAGGAAATTATGAATAACATTTCTTGGGGTCATTTGCTTGCCTCATAGGTATGGATTGGTTGGAAAAACATCATGCTATCCTATGGCTATTATGTAGATTTTCACTACAACAAAACAAGCAATTTACGCCAGATTTAGCACCAGATTTTAGTGTATTTTTCTCTCCATTGGGATGAACAGCCTGGCGCTAAATCTGGCTCTATTGTACAATTTTTAAAGCGTCCTTTTTTGCGCCAAATTTTGCATCTTTTTTCTACACCAAATTTTTCATCATTTTTTGCATCATATTTTGCACCAAGATTTGCATTTGGTTTTACAACAGTTTTTGCTTCTAGTTTTGTGCCATTTTTTGCATCTATTTTTGCATCATTTTTTGCTCCCTATTTTGTGCCATTCTTTGCTTCTATTTTTGTGTCGTAATTTGCATCGAGTTTTACACCATCTTTTGCATCTGATTTAGTGCCTTTTTTTGCATCGAGTTTGTGCCATTTTTTGCATCTAGTCTGATGCCATTTTTTGCTTCTAATTTTGTACTTATTTTTACATCTGTTTTTGCATCAGTTTTTCTGCCTTTTTTTACACCATTTTTTGCATCTAATTTTACACCATATGTTGAATCCGATTTAGTGCCAAAATTTTCATCCATTTTTGCACCATTTTTTTCATCCACTTTTTCGTTTCATTTGTCTCCCTTTTTTGCATCCTATTTTGCATCATTTGTTGCATCCAATTTAGCATCATTTTTAACAACATTTATTGCATCCAATTTTTCATCCTTTTTAGCATCTAAATTTTTACCCTATGTTGGACCATGTGTTGTGTCCACCTTTGAATCCCATTTTGTGTCTAATGTTACGTTCAATTTTGAGCCATTTTTTTCGTTATTTTTGCATTTGTTTTTACACCAAGTTTTGAATCATTTTTTGCACCTCATTTTGCATCCAATGTTGCATTCAAATTTGAGCCATTTTTATGCCCATTTTCGCACCATTTTTTCTACTTTTGTGTCTAATTTTTCACCATTTTTTATGTACAATTTTGCATCCTTTTTGGTGTCTAATTTTGCATCCTTTTTGGCATCCAAATTTGCATCATTTTTTCTGCCACATTTTGTGTCCACATTTGCATCTCATTTTGCACCTAGATTTTAGTTTGAATTTTCATCTAGTTATGCATCATTTTTGGCATCCTTAGTTTCACCATTTTTTAGTCCCATTTTGCTTCTTGTTTTGTGTCTTTTATTACATCCTTTTTGCACCCAATTTTGCATCTTAATTTTACACCATTCTATGCATCCTCATTTTGGTGTCCATTTTTACATCCTTGTTTGCACCCAATTTGGTATCTTTTTGTATGCCCTATTTTGTTCCCTTCTTTGTGTCTAGTTTTGCACCCTTTTTTAATTCTACTTTAAATCTCTTTTTGTCTCATTGTTTTCATCTTGTTTTGATGGCTAGTTTAACATCCAATTCTACTCCCAATTTTGCATCGATGGTTACATCCACTTCTGGCTTCTTGTTTAGAGTTTTACTTTTACTTCCATTTTACTAATTTTATTACATAGTGAAATATATTACAGTTTCTAAATATCATTTTGCTGTAGGATTTAATGCACAGTTAGATGAACATAAAACCCTCTCAGTTTATCCCAAAAACCTAAGATAGATTGATTAAGAGAAATGTTGTTCTAAGGCTCAGGATTCTTAGTAGATCAATATTTAGAGTATAGATTAAGAAAAGAAGAATGGTTTCATGTGAGTCCTCGCATGCAGGTCTTGTTGGAGTTTTTAGTGTAGCTGGGAAGCGCTCCTAGATAGCTCCAAATCTTGGTCCTACACACAAGAGAGAGAACAAAGAAAACTTCACAACGTAATATCTTGATAATTGAAACTATCATAAACATATAAATATTACTGAATAAATAAATAAAAACCAAAATCCCATACATTCATTAGTTAAATAGGATAAGTAAAGAATGAATAGTAGCATATGGAAGGAAGAACAACTAATCTATATTAATAAAGGAGTTGGAGGAAAGTTACAACCATTAGATGCAGTTGCAACAATACCTCCCCCAATTCCTAGCTCCAAAACTCTCCCTCTCAGGATAAATCTCAGCAGCGTGACAATACATGAACTCCCATCATTTCCTTAATGGCCAAGCCTCCAATATATAGGAAAGTGAAGGCTATGAAGATTTCCCAAATTCCTCATTAATTCAATTTTGGCAAAAGCTTTTGGATAAATAATGTTTCCTCATATAAAAATGGCATTTTCCACTTTTTAGAAGCTTTTGTGCTTAGGAAAAAGCTTCCCCATGCTTTATGGCTCTTTCCCACTTTTGTATGCTTTTATTTTTTAGGAAAAAGCTAAAGATGAGGATAAAGAGATTACATTCCACCATATGAGTTTCCAAAAGTGAACAAGAGTGTCAAATTCTAGTTAACTCGAGTTTTTTTCCTCGCATTAGAGGAATTTTCATTTTAAAATGTTAAATTCGAATTTCCATGTCATAATGTGTAATCCAATCAAAATCCTTTAAAATTTAAAAGACATACAAGTGTGACTAGGCAGTGGATTTTATTTTAATAATATAACTTACCTAATTTAACTGTGAATAGTGCCCAAGTGACCCAAAACTATATTAAATATTAAAAATTAAATTAATATCTTAATCTATACAAATTAGAATATCGAGAATATTTTTAATGAAGAGTAAATCATGGCGTGTTAAATAAATAAATTTAAATATAAAATCATAAATCCTAAATTTAATTTAAATTTTAAATTTACTTTCTTAATTTAAATTTTATTAAATCTTCTATTGATAAATTAATTTAAATATAAAATATAAACATATGGTTATTTTGAAAAAAGTGCATTTATTTGAGTAACTTAAATTTAAATTTAACTTAAATTTATATTTTAAATTTTCCTTTGAAATTTAAATTTTCATAAATCTTGTGTTAATAAATTAATTTCAATATAAAATACATGTAGATGGTGATAAAAGTGACATTTATTTGGGTAATTTAAATTTAAATTTAAATTTCCTTTAAATTTTGAAATAGCTTTTTTAATTTAAATTTGTTTTTTTTTTTATTTAAATTTTATTAAATCTTGTGCTAATATATTAATTTAAATATAAAATACATATACAGTTATTTTGATAAATGTGACATTTATTTGGGTAATTTTGGTAAAAGAATAATAAAAATGATATATTAAAAAATTGTCTACATGGCATTATTTTATTAGTTTCTTAATTTTTTCTTAAGTGGTTATTTTTTGAGTTGAAAATTCCTCTAATGTGAGAATTTTGATAACAAAAGTTAGATGAAGGGGACAACTTGTTATAGACTAGGATATCGTGGTCCTCATCGTACATAACTTATATTATAGGCTTATATAGTTTAGGAGAAAGGGGTATTTCAACCAACAGCATAGTATTCTCCTCCAAGATGATGAGGAGGTATTTTCATGTATAACACATTTAAGAATATATCACAATTCAAATTCATAACTTATTATTTGTAAACAAATTTAAGGGTAATTGACAACATTCATAAAAAATATAGCAGTATCCTCATATATAACAATTCTCCATCAAAAAATCATTGACAATTTTCAATATACATATATTACTACTAAATCAACATTTATCGTAGATATCATTATTCCAAGGTAAATTCACAACATTACATCCAAAAATAGTAATATCATCATACATAATCATTCTCCATAAAAAAACATTGATAGGTTTCAACACATATATAAAGTAACAAGATAATACTAATAATATCCTCATCATCTTTAATCAAATCAACTAAGATTAAAATGTGTGATTATCATATCAAAATATTTCATGAACACCATTATTCTAAGGTAAATTCACAACATCCATCAAAAGATAGTAATATCATCATACATAATAATTCTCCATCAAAATAATGTTGATAATTTTCAATATATACATAAAATAACAAGATAAAAATGATAATATCATCATCATATTTAATCAAATCAACTAAAAGTCAATGTAAGATTACCAACTAAAAATGTTTCATAGATATCATTATGCTAAGGTAAATTCACAACATCCATAAAAAAATAGGAATCTCGTCATACATGATAATTCTTCATAAAAAAATTGTAAACAATTTTCAACATATTCATAAGGTAACAAGATAGTGCCGATAGTATCATCATCATTATTCAAATAAACTAAAATTCAAATGTACGATTACCATATTAAGACATCCAACTAAATATAAAAAATAACGCATGGCTAGCTAGCACCACGAAAATCATAGTCAAGCTCATCCTCATGATCATTTCCATGATCATCATCCTGACCATCCTGATAATATCATCCACATAATCATCACCAATGCCATCGCCATCCTAATCATCATCATCTCTGATATATGATGTAATCTAAACATAGTCTATATCATCATCTTTGTGGTCATTACCTATAGCGTTCGGGAAAAAAAATCAATATTACATGTTAGTACTAATTCTACAGCAAAATGCATATTTTTATTACAATGCTAACAATAAAATGAGGTAGGACATAATAACCTTTAATAGTACTAAAAATGAAATGAATATATGGCTTAAGATATATTGGAGATCCAACTAAGATAACACTTGTAATTCACATTAAGTAGTAAAAGCATTTATTAATCCATATGAAGTAGGTAGCCATTTGTTCTTCATATTATATTGTGAATGTTTCTTATGATTTCCATACAGAATTGGTAAATTAATATTTATTGGAAGCTTTATTTCAAATTACAATTGTAATTCATATTAGAAATAGAAGAAATTTTAACAAAAAAAGAATGTCACATGAAAAAGTAAATTGTTTTTAATGAAAAATAAGTCGCATACAATATGAATGTCACATGAAATATTGAGTTGTTTTTAATGCATGTAATTTTCTCTATAATAAGATGGATCCTAATGTTCATTCAAGAAAAAATGCTCACAAATAATTACTTCATTTTATCCATTATCACACTTAATCCATTATACCTAGTGACGACAATGATTCCTTTCAAATTGCTTTGAACTCCCTACGTATAATGTAAAAGAGAAAACTCCATGACCAGAACCATGACCGCAACCCCCTCCCTTGCCTCGTCCACCATCAGAGACAATGAACTTGGAGTTATGACCACGATAGCAACCCCTCCCTTGCCTTGTGTCCACCATTAGAGGCATTGAACTTGGAATTAACAGTACTCATGTTTTCTTTGCTCTAATTAATGTCCAAGGAATCAAAACTTGATCAATATATCAAGGACTCCATCAAGGAATAGATATATCATAAGAGAAGCTCAATAGGCTTTGCCAAAAGAGTGTGAAATAACACTTATATCTGTTTTATGAAATAACTCAAGTGAGTGGAACGAATGGTGGGAAAAACTTACCAAGGAAAGGAATATTTTTGGTCTGTCCTTATTTCTATTATTATTTTTGCTTCTTAGAATGGAGGGAAGTGTTTCAAAAAATTATAAAAATTATTTTAAATTTAAAATAAATAAATAAATAAATGATATATATTTGCTTGATTTTAGGTTTTTTTTTAATATATATTCAGTTTAGTATTTTTTTTTAATTTTCTAAAAAAATATGTTTAGTTTTTGGTTTTTTTTTTATAACAAAAATTATATTTTCTTTTTATAAAAATGAATTTTAAACATCCATTCATGCTAAATTTGTGATTTTATGATATAACTTTAAATTATATATCAAAAAGTAACTTAATGCCATGCATTGTGTCATTGAGATGGGTATTATACATCTCTTCCTTGCTAAGTTATAGAATGTGCTTGGGTTTTCTCAATGCAACAAAATTAATTCTTCTCTTCATTATATATTGAGATGTTCAACTTGCACCTAATAAAACAATAAAGTTAAAATAGGTTTGTCTTTGTCCTTTGTATATTTCTTTCCCCATTAATCCTTGTCTTAATAGATTAATTGTCTTATGGTGGCCTTGAGTGGTCATTCCAATTAGTTGCATGCTTTTTAGTTTTATGTTAGTGACATTTCTTAGGATTGATAACATGTTATTTAATTTATGAAAATGTGTTATTTTCCATATTATTGTTAAATATGCTGGTTTTGAACATGGTTTAGCAAAAAGTTCCCAAAAGGTTTATAGATTGTAATTTATAATGTAATGCTTCATTGCTTGATGAAATTGTTTTGGATATTTTTTTTAAAGATTCATTGATTGATGAAATTTTTATGGATATTTTTTTTAGTATATTAACTTATATGTGATAAAGTCAAAAGTCACCTCTTTTTGAGATTTTCATTAGTTAATTTCCCTTAAGGCTATCAAGTTCACCATTTAGTCCCAGGTTAAGGAAATATAGGAGTCATGAAGTGGCATTGTCCAATAACATAAATCTTGGAACATGTTTTTTTTAGTCACATTATACTTCCTTTCGGTGTAAATTATCCATGAAAATAGTCTCATGGAACATGAGGGACCTCAATAGTAAAGGAAAACAAATACTCATAAAAGAAAAATGGTATGCAAAGCACCCATCAATAATGTTGATATAAAAAATAAAAATATTAAGTGAGGTTCTACCTCATATAATTAGAAAATGGGGGAGGAATTTCCAAATAGTAGTGATTGATGATTAGATATACTTGGGTGGAATGGTTATTATTTGGAATGATCAAGACATCAAGGTTACCAATATGTTTACCTATTTTCGCATTATGACTCCAATAATATCCAATGTCTATGACTCCAATATCCAAATCATAGACTTCAATATCCAAATCATAAACTCCAATGTATCCAATGTCTATGACTCCAATATCGCAAATGGAAAACCTCTATTTCTCAATTCTATTTCCAGCACAAGTAATTTATACTCCCCATCTCCATGGATTATTGGGAGTGACTTCAATATTATCAAGTGTCTCGAGGAAAAGAAAGGATAAATCACAATGTTTACCAAGCAATTTTCTAAGATATACCATCAAGCCCCTAAAGTAGTATCCATTAAAGTTCTCAAGCAATGAGTCTCCAACCCACACATGTGGATCAATGACATGTAATACATGTGTGTGTGGTGACTAACTTAATACACTATTCTAATAACTCCACAAACTTAGGTATTTCACTCCGTCACATGATTGACCGTAGTGTGACATAAGTAAACCAAGAGTAGACATGAAACCCTTAGGCAAGAAAAATTCCCTAGATCCTCAATTAGGTGCTTAAATGATTAAGTGAAAATGAAAGGGCAAAAGAGGACTCCATGATTTAACCATCACAAACATGTGATCAAGTGTGACTAGGAGTGTATATATTCATATGTTTTCCAAAGAGGGTGTGAATACATGAGTTACCATTCATTGGGCATTATTTTTCTTTCTTTTGATTTTTCTTATATATAGGACTTAGGGAATTATATTTAGTGACTTTTTTGGTGCTAATACTAACATCACCATTACAACAAGATATTTTTCTAGTGCTAATACTGCCATTACAACAAGATATAAGAGGGATATAATGCAAAAAGTTTAATAATAATATGTATGTAGAAGATGGTCTTCAGACTGGTGAATTCATGATAATCAATGGGACTACAGTCAAAATAATTGGATGTTATTTACTTTTTTACATAGATTGTCAAAATAATTGCATAAATCGGTTTTTTTTAACCAAAATTTAACAAAAACTTTGCTAGTGATAACATTAGAACCACCATTACAACAAGATATCTTTCTAGTGTTGACAACACCATTATAGTAAGATACCTCAAGAGAGACAGAAAATCTAAAAAGTATGAGATGATAGTAATACGTATCCAGAAGATGGTATTGAAACTAGTAATTGTTCACGAATCCATAAGATTGTAAGGTCATTCTCATTATCATAATCATTGTCATCATCATCACATCCTTGTCATTGTTATTTCCATCATTACATTATCATCATAATCACCATTCATGCCATCATCATCATCATTATGGACATTGTTTGCAATTGTTCATAATTGTAGATGTTGTAAGAAATATCATCAACCCAAAAAATGTGATCAGTGCTAGAAAAGGGTTGTTTAGGACACATTGATATACATAAGAGAAATAACAACTCTATTTTTGAGAGATGATCGATGATGATCATCATCACCACCATTATCATCGTCATTGTCATTTTTATCATCCCCATCATCATCATTAATGTAATTTCTATCGACATTGCTGTAATCATCATCATCATTCATGCCATTATAGTTTTTGATGATGACCTAGATGAAAATGATGATGATGACACCAAAGATAATGCTTATGATTATGACAATGACAACATCTAAAATTGGGAAGATTTGCCAACGTCATTAGCATCGTCATCATCATAATCATTGCCATCATCATCATTTTCATTGTAACCACTATCGTCTTTATCATCATAATCACAATTCATGTCATCGCCATCATCTTCATTTTCATCATTGTCAATATTATTGAAATTTTCATCAATTGTTCATAATTGTCAATGCCATAAGGAATATAATCAATGCAGAAAATATGATGAGTGTTGGAAAAGGGATGCAAAAGCGAACATAGAAATGGGGGCAACAATAGAAGTAAAATTGGATGAAAAGTGGATACAACATAAGTAGATGCACAACAACATGAAAAACCTGACACAAAAGTGGATGAAAAAGTAGATGCAGATGTCAATGCAAACTTGGATGCAAACATGAAGGCAAAAGTGGAAGCAAACATGGGTCCAATGGTAGGTGTAAAACTTGACACAAATTGTGGTGAAACAAATGTGGATGCAACAACGGACACAAAAGCAGATGCAAAAATGGATGAAACAAAAGTGGATGCAATATGGGATGCAAATGTGGAAGCAAATGTGGTTGCAATGGTAGGCGCAAGATATGGTGCAACAAAAGTGGATGTAACAATAGACAAAAAATATGCAAAATAAGATGCAAAAATTGATGTAAAAGTGGAAGCAAACATTTATGCAACAGGCAAAACAAAATTGGATGCAAAAAATGGATACAATGTAAGTAGATGCAAAAGTAGATACAAAACGAGATGCAAAACCCAATGCATAAACCTGACACAAAAGTGGATGCAAAAATAGATGCAATATTTGATGCAAAAGAGGATGCGAACATGGATGCAAAATTGGAAGCAAACGTGGATATAACAGTGAGTGAAAAACATGGTGCAAATTGTGGCATAACAAAAGTGGATGTAATGATAGATGCAAAAAAAGAATCAAAGTATGATGCAAATGAAGATGTAAAAAGGGATGCAAAAAGTGAAATTTAAAATGGGTGCAACAGTGGATGCAAAATTGTGTGCAAAAGTGGATGCAATAGAATTCTATGCAAAAGTAGATGCAAAACGAGACACAAAACCCAATGCAAATCCTGGTCCAAAATTGGATACAAAAAGGGATGCAAAAATAGATGTAGTAGTTGATGAAAACCTAGACGCAAATGAGGATGCAAACGTGGATGCAAAATTATAATCAAAAGTGGGTGCAAAAGGAGGTGCCAAACTAGGCGCTAATTGTGGCACAAAAATATTAGATGCAATAGTGGGTACAATAATAGATGCAAAAGAGGATGTAAATATGGATGCCAAACAAGATGGAAAAGTGGATGCAACAAAAGTAGATGCAAAATTATATGCAAAACTAGACACAAAACTCGATGTAAAACTTGGCACAAAAGGGATGCACAAATGGATGCAAAAAATGATTTAAAAAAGGAAGCAAAAAAAGATGCAAAAGTCGATGCAAAAGTCGATGCAAGTGTAGGTGCAAAAAGTGGATGCAAATGAGGATGCAAAAGTATGTCAAACAAAATTAGGTGCCAAACTTGATGCAAAACCTAGAACAAAACCTGGTGTAAAGGATGTCGCAAAACTTGGCATAAAATTTGGTGCAAAACGTGGTGCAAAACCTATTGTAATACCTGGTGCTAAACTTGGTGTAAGATTTGGTGCAAAACTTGATGCAAATTTTGTGTCAAGTTTTGCACCATATTTTATAAATGGATGCAAATAGCACCAAAAATGGGCTCTAGATGCAAAAAAAGAAGTAAAAAAGGACGCTAACCGCTGGTTTTGTTGTAGTGTTTTACTTGTAGGTTCAACAACTTATGTGATATGCTAAAACAAAAGACAAGAATCTACTCTATTCATTAGTGGAAATAGAAAATGATCGATGAAAACACTAAGTATGAAAGGAAGAATTTCAATCACATATAAAAAATATTTTTCCTGGGAAAGAAACTACTCAAAACCCCGACTATCTATATTGCATTAACCAGAATATCTAAGAAAAAAATACAATCCTTGTTCAACCCGAACAATTCTTGCACAAGTAAAATTTATCTCCCTGCTTCATAAACCAACTCAAGCCAACACTTAGCCAATTTTGATGTTTGCCAAGCCCCTAATTCCTTGCACAATTCCTGAGAGAATTAGGCCATATTTAATTTGAAAAATCCCTTACCACAACTATGCAATCCATCATAGGCTTTCTACTGATTGCATGCACCATCTGTACAAATCGAAAAACTATACAAATGCTAGTACATTTTCCATAAACTCTAGTATCAACTAGGTCTTCCTCTGAACTGAAATGCATGAGTTATTTATGAGTGAATATTCAGTTGAATGGTGGAGCAGTGAAGTTGCACTGAATTTGATCCCCACTACTAGACCTTGTACTAGTTCCTTCAAATGTTTGAACTAGTTTAACTGACTATAACTCAGTTAAAATGAATTAATTAATTACAACTCAAAAGAACTCAACCTGGACCCCTAAAATTTAAGGATCACCCTCCATGACTCTAGATAGACTTCCAACTCAAATTTATTGAGCCAACTAAGTCAAATTAACTTAGTTAACTATTACAAGTTGCTATGAGAATATAATTTCGATTTAGTTCCTAATTTAATTCAAGGACAAATTAAATTAGGATTTTTTGTTGCTATTTTTAACACTCCATCTCAATAAGAAAGAGACTATATGCTACCTTGATCCTGCCTCTATGAAACTAGAATTTGCATCTTAACAAGGCCTTTCTCAAAATATTTGCATCCTGCTCCTTCGTGGGAATGTACTCCAGCAACATGGTTCTCCTCTGCACATGATCTCGAAGGTGATGATACGAAATATCAATATGTTTGGACTGATCATGAAAAAATGGATTCTCAGAGAGTTTGATACAACTATGATTGTTAAAGTAAATCACTATTGGATCCATCTAATGACCAAACAAACCAACAAGAATCTTCCTCATCCAGATAGCCTCACAAGCTGCTTGAATAATAACCATGTACTCCGCTTCTGCTGAAATGAGTGCAACTGATCTTTGTTTCCTGTTGTACCAAGAAAAAATTGTTGATCCAATACTGAATCTCCCACCTGATGTTCTCTTCCTATCAGATGGAATGATGAGGCTCATCAATAGGTATATCACAAGGGTCATAATGCCATCCTCCAGCTTTAGAATGATGTGTTGATATGTCATGTGTCCTAACATGGTTTAAATAGAGGAATTGAGACAATTTTGAGATAATTTCAATGCAGGATCTCAGAGTAGACAACAAGGAGATATTCTAGGAGGTTGTCTACCTTATTAACTCCTTCAATCAGCCAAGATCACTACTTTGTCTCTCATCAACTTGGAGTCATTGGTGGACAAACAGGACGAGGTCATTGTCAACCAAGCTAGTGTAGTTTAGGAAAGATCTAGATCTACCTTTCTTGAGTTTTGGGAGACAAACACCTCTATTTTCTAGGGAGTTGTTGGCAGCTACCCTTTTGTATAAATAAATATGCTAAGGAACTCATTAGGATTCAAATTTTGGTTGCAGCTAAGAAGATATTAAGCTCAAGCACTTGTGACTTCTATTTTTGACTTATTATGTGATGTATTTGACATTTTTGTAATGATAATGAGAAGTTTGTTATTGATCCATCACTGAGTTAGTTCAGAGGGATGAGGCTTTTGGTTTTGGGCCCAACCATAGTAGCTTAGGTCCCTCTTGTGTATTGATATTTTGCTTTAGCTTATAATGTTTATTAGTTGTTGCATTTTACTAGAATATAATGCCCTAGAAATCCTGTTACTGTTCCTTTATCTCATCTCTCTCATGGGAGCCTGCCGCAAGGAATCCACAGTCATAACCCAAAAACATTATGTGATGATTTATTGTTTATGATTTCTTGGAAAAAGATCTACATTAGTTATTTTGTTTCACATATTATTGTTGTAGCTTAGAAGTGAATCCATTGCATAGATCATGGTTTTTAGCATCAATTAGATAGTTTTCAAATTTAACTAATCTTTTCCTCTATTGGTTATAATATTTTGCAAATGAAAAGGAGAAAAGGTGCATGTGATGCTGCAGGACTGTTGGAACTATAGGCAAGGGACCTTTTCCCCATATCCATCCAGGGCTTCTCCACTCTATTTTGATGACTCCCAACCATTGTTTTGATCTCTATTTTTTGGTCACTGTGAGTAGCCCTCTTAGCTAAAGTTTGCCTTCTTGAAGTGTTGATCTTGGCTAGGGGTGTTTGGAACCTTCCATCCATCCCCCTCAACCTTCATCCATTTCTTTATCACTTTATCCCATCATCCTTACCCTCCAAACCCTCTCGAAAAACTTCCTGTAGCATTTGAGGACTTCTTGTAGCAATACATGAATCCTATAACAACTTCCTATAGCACGCATGTAGTAGCCTGTTTTTGCCTTGTTTTGAACTGTAATGCCAGTGTAGCTTAGTTTAGGAGTAGATTTACCCCCCAACTTGGACTTCATGATCAGAGGTACCACCTAGGCCATTCCCTCCATTCCTTTTCATTCAATGCAAGAGAAAATAACATTAGTTTCTTCATCATATATTTGGAAATTAGTACATTACTTAATCTGTAAGTGTGCATTATATAAATTATGCATGAATTCATGGGATGTGAGTTTGTTGGCTTGTAGGGGCCTAACCCAGGATCAATGTTAGTGAGCCAAAAAAATCCCTACACTAATGGCCCTTTTGGCATCAGCCCGCAAAGCACGGATTGAAGTCTCACCCGAAGTAGTATGGGGGTGATGCTGGAACCAAGTTTCCACACCCTTAAGATGGATGTGATGTCATTTTATTCTAGCTATACATGCCTTCATGCAGGTTGCTTAACCCTTTATTCCACCCTTCAGTACCTTCGCGAAAGGGTACAATCGTCTTCCGCGTAGCCCTAACCAGGGGCTGAAGTCCTTTTGCGCTGCTAGGGCAGCGAACTGCGATATCTTCCTAACTAGGCTAAGTGTTTTATTATCAGATCTTAGTTAGCTTCGCATAAACAAATGTTTCTACTTGCGGTCACTTATCCAACACAATTGCATACATTCGCACATCATATAAGCATTATAAGTGAAATTTATACCCAATATAATAGATGCTTAAACAAGAAATAAAGATGGAGAAATTATAGAATACTTCTCTTTATTGATAATTCCGAACAATTACATACTTGAACTGCCCAGCGCACTTAGCTGCAGGGTCTACGCACTCAGCTGCAGGGTCTGCACACTCAACTACAGACTTCTAAGCCTCTATGTACTCAGCTGCAGAGCCTCTACCTATGCTACGGCCCAAAGCTTAGACTTCTACTCAGAGCTATCTCTCATACCCCATATCTTATTCCATAATTCAATCCATTGATGCCCCTAACTACTTAGAGCTTAGCTCTATTTATACAATCTCATGGTCCATAGACCATGGGTAGACCTTCTACAACCAACATTACATTTTCAAAATAAGGGCAGATAACCCTATGACTCTTTAACAACTACGCGCTTCGCGACCACAAAATGCGAAGTCTTTACATTTGGATTACAAAATTGGACCAAAATCTAGTCTTTAAGCCCCAAAACTACCCTTGGGGGATCTCGCGCCCAACAGGCCCCCAACACAAACATCATGACTCACCCTCAAGTCACTCTACAGGTACGGAGATCTTAGCGTGAATACCTCCCATCTCTGTTTGGATCACCGCAATGTCGGGAACGCACTGAGCAGTCGCCTGATGGACTTCTTCCACTCGTTGTTCGGTGACTACTGCTGAACTACTATTATGAATCTTCTAGCAGCTACCTGCAGTTTCACGAGCTTCCCTTCAATGGAGGTTGTGATCGTGTAAGCCTCGTCTATCCATGGCTGTAGGCACACTTCTAAGACTACTTCTTTATGCCAAGTGGCATCCACTTGTTCCCTGAGTACCTTTGCCTCCTGCATACGTGCAAGCATCTGCATAAGGGAAACCATTTGTGTGGTCCCTTTTACCTCGTCATACCTCTGTTATAGCTCGCACGCCCCTGTCTCCAGGCGCTCTACATTTGGGTCCTTCTGTAGGGTGGTGAGGACCTCGAATGACTATTAAAAAAGCTGCATGCAATCTTCCACTACATTGTCAACCACTGCTTTTTCTGCTGTAACAACGGTGGTATGTTGTTCCCTGACTTCTGATGGAGTTGAAGGCTGAGCCTTCAATTGTAGTTCTGCAATATGCAGGTTCAGCTCCAGCTGAACACTGGCCATCTCTGCTCGGGCATCATGCACCCCTGTGGCCAACTTGCGGACATGTGCCTCCACCAGTTCTTCTGCTTGAATGTCCAACTCTGGGACCATCCGACAGGCTTCCTCTATTACCTACATAATATACTTGTTCTGCTCCATTGTGTCATTACGCTGCAGTCCCAATTGGTCAATGTTGATGCGCTGCTTGCTCATCACCTGTAGAGCGCGACTCTCCTGGGCCCTGAGTTCCGTGATGAATCCATCCTATAAGAGGTAGAGAGTCTTGATGAGCCCCATAAATGGGTAATTATATGGGCTCATTTTGCCTCCTAACATAGTTTAATCAACCATTCTTTTAGCTTGTTGCATGTTTTTTTGATTATATTTATTCTTATGGAGTGAGTTGGGTTGGTTATGTTGCCATGGAGTCTAATATGTGTTTAATGCAGATTTTTGTTGAATTTTGAAGACAATGTCAAAGATTTAATGGAAAATTGGTAGCAATAATTCAAAGTGGACAAAGGAGAGGATTTATAGGAGGATATCCCCCTCATTTATGACTCCCCACTTCGAATTATCCTTTATGCAGCTCAGAGCAAAAACAGCCAAATCAATGCACTAGGAAGCAGCCGAGCAAGTGGAGGATAACTTATGTTTATCTCGAGTTTTGGGAGCCAAGCCTCCCTGATTTTAAGGAAGCTATTGGGAGCTTCAATTGTATAAGTAGAAAGGCCTAGGGCCTCATTAGGAAGTTAGTCAAATTTTCAAATTTTTGTTGCAGCTTTGCTCTGCTCAACTTCGACCTTATTTTTGTTGATAGTTTCATTTAATCCTATTATTATTTTGATAATAAAGATGAGATCCTTTTCGAGGTAGCACTGAGTTACCTCAGAGGGCGGAAGCTCTTGGGTTAGGTCCCAATCCAAGTAGCCAAGCTCCTCTTGTTTGTATTTATATGCTTTGTTTCAGTTTATGGATTAGTTGTTGTTAGATAAATATCCTTCTTGGTTAAGAATAGGTTGCTTTTGGTGATTTAGAAGGTTGAATCCATTTGAGTTTTCTATAGCAGGTTGAATAGTGATAGAAAGAAGATACAGAAAGGCCATCAATAGAGCCTTGGCCTCCTCTCCTTCCCTTGGGACCATGAACTGAGGCCAAGACCCTCTTGCCGCCACAAAAAAACATAGATTTGCCTTCTCCATAGGATTTCTAATGTTGCAGTTTGTTAGAAGGTTAATGCTTTACTTTAGATCTCTTTCACCATGCTCATTTTTGTCTTGCAATAAGTTTCCTTCCATGATTTCTCTCATTATAGCATTTTTTAGCATTTATTTCCATAGCTTATAATCTAGATTAGCTTGATGTAAAATTCTGTTTTTTGATGTACTTAGTTTCCTTGCTTTCTTGATCTCCTTGTTCGATTTTTAGGTCCTTTTATAGAAAATCTCTTCTCACAGCAAGTCAGCCTACCAGCCATCACCTTCTCTCCCTGATCTATTCCCTACAGGCCACCCAAAGTTCACCACAAATCTGCGTTAGTTTTCTACGTTTTTCCATAGGATTTATTTATCTCTCACGACCATCTTTTTCTCTCCTGGTAATCCTTGGCGACCGCTAGGCACCTCAACACATCATCCAAGCTTTCATCTACCCTTTCCAACTACCCTCAGACCTTCAAAACCTCCAAAACTGCTCTTGGCATCCTCTTGTAGACCCCTTGTAGACCCCCTGCAACCTCCTATAGATTTTCCTGTAGGCTTCTTTTTGAAGTCCAATTGCGGAAAAAGTATCCAGAAGGCCACCTGAGACCTCCTAGGACCCATCCACACCATCCTACATCTTCTTAAGTCCCAAAAATACTCTCCATCTCCATCTAATCGCTGCCAAATTCACAATTAAATAAATTACATGCATGCCAATTTCACATAAAAATACATAAAAATCTGAAAAGATGTTTTTTGCTCATTTACTTCTGGAAATAGCTTGAGTAGATGTTGTTTACTTCCTGAGTAGGTAATGACATTAATTTCATGGTTTTTCATCTCTCTTTCTACAAAATTAGGATTAGTTGGTTAAGTAGGGTTTACTATGTTTACTTTACATTTCAGTCTTTTTTCCTTTCTGCAAGTAGAGTAGCCTCTGAAGAGTAAGCTTTCCTTTTTTTCATCACATATAGAGCTTCTTCTAGAATCCATAGAAGTTGGCTTGAGCTCCTAGTGATCTTGTGCCAGCTGACCAAGTGACAGCCTGGAGGAAGAACTAGTACTTGTGCATACAGTACCGTCGCCTCCAAGTTTGTTATGAACTACTGGGTTGATAAGAGTAAAGTATGTAGCCTAGGAGTTGCAGCATTATTACTGCAATACTAGTGCTCACCACGTCTCCCGAGGGAGCACAACCATGTTCAATCCTACCCCTTTCAAACTACTAACCATGGGCCTATCGGCCTCCTTCTCTGTAGTAAGTGCCCCATCTGGTAGCACTATCGTGTTGGTTACCTTTGTGTGCAACATCTCCTCGGCAACTGAAGTGATGATCGTGAGGCTGGTGGACACTGTGCTAGCCTTTGGAGTGCATACTTACAACTCCTGTAACTCCGTCCCGAGAGCCCCCAATACAAATTTTTCCTGCTCTTCAAACTGTTGGAGGGCCTCCGCAGTGACATCCCTCACCATTTCTCCGATATCATCCAAATCCCCCTCAGTAAGAGTGATTGGGTCGAAGGATGTCTTTGGTGCCTCTATTTTCTTTCATGGCACTGCTTGCTATCGCGGTCATGGACACTTGAGATCGGTGGATGTCGTCTGTGGGTCTGCACCACCTTGTTCTGTCTTTGTTTCTGCGTCAGTGCCAGGCAAAGGTGACTTCTGTCTTTCACACTCTTCTCCTCCTGTTTTCTGCTGCTCTGCCAATTTCGTGGTGTCGCATGCTTCCTGGGCCTTAGCCGTTGCTTCTTCCTTTCTGCGCTTCTCCACCAACTACGCCATTTAGAGATTTTTCTCTTCCTTCTTATGCTTCACGACAGACTTGTCTGTTTCCACCACGGAGCCTACTAGAGCACACCACACCGGCGATTGAGACTCAAGAACTGCAAATATCACATCATCTGTCACCAGATATGGGAGGTTATGCCAAGTCTTTGTAGGGTCCTTCCACGCCCTGATAAAAACATGGTGGAAATCTGCTTTGAACTCAACAAATCTCTTCAAACTTGAGTATACTGTGGGCGACAACTGCGGCTTGCGATTGATCCCCATCTTGATGCTCATCTCCATTAAGACCCAATCTATCTTGCTTTCTTTTATCTGTTGTGCATCCTTGGTTGCCCACAGCAAAGCATACTTCACTGCCTCTAGAATGTCCGACACGATCGAAGGGAATTGGCTATCTTTGGGCAGCTCCCATGCCACCAGTACAATCGACAACAGGAGTCATGCGTAGTGAAACATGTTTCCTTGTTCCTGTGCCTCGGGACAGTTTGCAAGGAACTTGTTGCATAAATAGTTCACCCAGTTGAATTGGACTCCTTCCACACATTGGGTCGTTAGTGTAATCACAGGCGCGGGCACCTCATCCGCGTGGCACTTCGCATCACTTTCCCTACTAGTATTTGCATCATGACCTTGACTGCGGGGTTGTTAATGATGGAGATGGCATATCCTCGCTTCTTCTTCTCCAACTTGAACTTTTTCTTCATCGCTTCCGCGATGACCAACTCACCACCTTTTCCTTCCGAAATATTTGTTGGACCCTCCCCTGAGTAAGGCAGTCATGTGATTCGATGAATCAAGTGGTATGTGATGGGAATGGGCTCCTCCAACCACAAACACCCATCATGCACCAAGCAGAGCAGCTGCTTGATGACAAAGACTGTCACTGGGGTGTGGTGGTAATGCAACACCCAGAGTAGGTTTAGCAACCCGACTTTCTCTACACCCCTGAGCCATTTAAGTGGCTCTAATTCAATCATTTCGGTTGTCACATCAATCTTGTTATAAACATTTTTGTGCCTTACAACTTTGAGCATGAAATGTCCATAATCCAAGGGATCCAAAGTCCCTAAAGATGTTGTTACAGTTCCTAAAGGAACAAGGTCAACCAATGACAGCTTCTCCCAGAAGTTCTCCACCAAAAACCACTCAGAACTAGTCAAATCAGGATCAATTCAGAAGCTCCACTAGTTGCCTGCGTTGCAAAGCACCCAAATACACTGGCTAGGTGCGTTGTATTGCACTTGAATGCACTACCCAGGTGCGTTGAGAAAGAAATGACAAGTGGCAGAGTCATTCAATGAGGTGGAAAGACCATGGAAGCTTCCAGAATCTTCTCCAATGACACTTGCCTCACTGAATTCGACCAAGTGATGAGTAAGAGGCTCTCAGCCTCCAAGTGGAAGAAAGAATTGACAAAGAGAAGCCACAAGTCAAAACATAAGCTGACTCATCCTCTCTGCTTACATCTATATATGGATCCCTCATCCCAGAGATACGGAGGCTGGAATTTTGTACTTTGCAGAGAATTGCTGTTGGTTTGAGATTGAGATTACTACATTGGGTGATTTATGCTTTGTTGGAGGAGAGGAAGGGATTCCTTTGCTGGGAGGTAGATGCTGGATCGGGACTCACTTGGTTGTATCTCCTCTTGGACTTTCTTATTCTATCAATAAACTATTTGAGTTTCTCCTACATGCTGTGTACCAATGATGTTTTGTTATATTTGCATGTTTAGCTTAATCTGATCCTGAGCTTTTTATGAATGTATTTCTGTATCTTCGTGTAGTTTCTCTCTCTTGTGATCTTGCAGGAATTCGGTGAAGCTGGGCCGGTAAGGGAGCAGGGAGCTGGGAGCTATTGGAGAGAGGAGTGATTGGATCAACAAACTAGCGAAAGACACAGGTTAGTTACATCCTTCCTCCTCATTTACATTTCATAAAGAAGAATACTCAAGTAGTTTACCTTGTTTGTTGCTAAGGCACTATCACACCTTAGAGTGTGATAGGGGCGTTCTGAATAGATACTTTTCCCAACAACAAATTGGCGACTCCACTGGGGAATAAAGGACGTATCTAGTTAGTTTATTTGTGTTTCTATTGTTGTTCTTCTCATAAACTTAGGAGTGCTGAATCGAACTGCATTTGCCATTTACAAATGCAAAGTAGAGATCTGCCACTCTAGTCCACTTACTGGGCCTGTTTATGATCTGAACAAACTGATGCACAAATGCTCTAACAACCCTTTGTGATAGCTCTTTAGTCCTCATTTAAATCATCCTCCTAATTGTACCTCATTGATAGCTTTTATCCGGCCAAAAACCTTAGATCAAACTGCAAACCGTGACCCAGAACTCGGAGACAATTCTCGTTTCTGCTTCAGCGCAGGCTCTGTGAAGAGACTCTGCATTTCAACGCAGGTCCCAAGAGGGCTACCTGCGCTGCAATTCAGTTTCTCTGTGCAACAGGTGCACTGATCAGCCTTTTCCCTGTGCAGCTGTGGTTCTTTGCATCCTTGTGTTCAGTTTTATCTCTGATTTTTGCAGCCTGTTATCAGCGTGTGTACCTATCTGAAAACCCCTTTTCTTTGCCTTAATTCCCCCTCAGTTGTATAAAAGAAGCTGTATTTGTTCTTTGTGTATTTGTTACATCATTTGCAGTTTCCCATTACAAAAGTAAACTAGTCATACTGTCGCTCTTAGATCTAGACCTGTCGTAAGTGTCGTTTTGATCTTAGGAGTAATTTTGTTTGTTGTTGACAGTTGATTGCACTTTTACTTTTGTCTTTTGGTTTGAATTCGTGAATTTCTAGTGTCGAAACAAGTGTTTACGTCAAAATCATAAGTGTCGTAATCGTCTTTTTGATTTCAAAAAGAAACTTGTTTGTATTTTCACTTGAAATCGAATTCAAATTTGTACAACAACTTTCTTTTTAGGCATCAATATTAAGAAAGTGAAAAAAAATACATGCATTTGTGCATTTGCATATTGATCGTTTGTATGGTTTGATTTAGGAAAAAGTGCATTTACAGTGTGCTCTATGCTCTTTGAGAAAAGATTGTGTTTTTCTTTTCCCCTTGTAGCTAGGATTTTCATTGTTGAAAAGAGATAAAAGCTTGCTTATCATCTTTAGACTACATTTAGGAATTGTATCTACATCTCGTGGTGATCCAAAAATGCAAACTTCTAAGAAAGATCAACCTAAAATAAATTGAATGAACTTAACAACGCATTGGAACTTAACGCACAACATAGAGGTCTAGGCTAGAGACGTGTTCCAGTGTCGTAAAACCTGGTGACTGTCGATCTCGCTGATGGTTGGGTGATTCCTCCTGAGAGACGGTAAGCGCCAGTATGGATTGTGCTCCCACGTACCGTCGAGTATATATTGGGAGACCCCTATAGGCATAAAACCTTTATCCATAAGAAGCTGTGTCGGCCGCCCTACTGATCGCAATGCACTGAACACAGCATTCGGGAAGATTGACCGCCCGTACCTTAAAAAGTATTATGCGGTTTTGCGAAAATTTTGGCACACCCTCTACCTAGATCTCCAGAGCAGTTCCTTTTGTCCTTTTTCAGACTCTATAACGGAAAAAGTCCATCCGAGCATTTGTCACTTCGGGCTCGTTAAAACATCGAAGGAGACTAGAGTCATCTTTTGCTTTTTCTCGACTCTTTAAAATTGAAAAAGCAAGTTGTGTCCAAAGCGTCTAAAATTCATTTAATTCGGAAACATATTTCCCCTTTTGTATTTTAGTTGATCGAGTAATCCGCAATCGTGGAAGAAAGTCAATTGAAACCCCGTCGTTCGCAGAGGCTTACGAGTCAACCGTCTTTGTCTCCAGAATCGAAAACAGTACGGACAAAGCGAACTCGTTTAACCGGTTCAAAATCTCCTATTAAAGTTAGAACAAGTGTTCCAACAACATCCGAGATTCCGGTTACTCCAAACATTTCTGGAAACCCTGCCTCTACAGAAGAAGTTCAACAGCCACAGAGGGACAGTGATACTGATCCTAGTCTGAGAGCAAACACTTGTGTTACTGAACCAGTTCCATCTGCAACCGGTTCAGAGAGTCTTGCTCCTCAAACATCTGTCGCTGTCGACTCAACCCCTTCTTCGGCACCAGAAATATTTTACGGACTTGACGGTCTTCCCCTTCCACCTGGTTTGATTGCGATAGAGGAAATTCTAGAAGATCCGCAAGCAAGTACTCCAACACATTTTGGAGTCGGGGTCACTCTATTTCCTTCGACATCAGAAGTTAGTCTACCACCAGTGGAAGTTCCTGTAGAATCGCTAGGTAATCTTTTGGATAGACTCAAAATGTCTGAATAGCCATCAACATCTAGGACTGTGTCGACTGACACAGCGACAACAGAACTGCCTGCCGTCACTCCGACAATGTTTGCCGGCATACCATCTGTCCCGACTAGCTCACAACCGCTAGAAGGAGTCCATCCAGGGGCTATTTCGACAGTATGGTCCGTTCCTGTTTGTTCCTCCGGAATAATATCCGACAACTCTTATGTTGAGACTCGCCAAATTGATCCATTTGGAGGTCAATTTGGGCAATCTAGTCCTCAAGGGCAGACAATTCCCTTGAGTTCCGGATTACCACCGTATGGGGGGCAGTTTACCCTTTCATCACCCCCTCCAGGAGGATATCCATACGGGAGTTCACAACAATATTCAGGTTATACTGGAGTTACGTCAAGTGGTTGGGTACCTATGCTACCTCAACAACCAAGAGTTGTATATTCAATGCAACAATGTGTACCTATGTCGAACATCCCGACTACCCCAGCTATTGTGATGGTGTCACAAGTTCAAATGCTGCCTGTTGTATGCCAACCTCAGATTTCTCAGGTTGTAATGCAACAGCCCCTTGACCCTGTGACTCAACCACAATTGCCAACTAGTGGGGCGACACAGGTCCAGATGGGTACAATTACCCCACACCTTAGTCCAACAGTTAGTATAGCGCAACAGAACATGGCTTCACAACCATGGCTGGTGCAATACCAACAACCACAATTCCAACAAGTATACCAAGGTTCTGAGCAGTAGATCTTTGTGAACAGTGGGCAGCCGTACATTCAAAACGGTCAAAATCAACCATTTTACAATGGTCATGCCCACCAACCGTATCAGTCATACCAGCATCAACTGCATTATGCTGGTATGCAAAGGCCAACTGCTCAGGCGATTCCATCGTATCCTGGGTATGCTTCACCTAACCTGAATCAACAGTTACCATTCGTGGAAACCTTAGAGTTACCTGATTTACATCGGTTAACAAACGATCCAATTGCTTATGCCCCTTGGTGGCCGGTGATTCCACACAAACTTCCATCAGATATTCCTAAATTTAATGGAAATCCAGGTGAAGATCCATCGAATCACGTGATGACATTTCATCTATGGTGTTCATTAAACACCCTAAACGATGATTCGATAAGGCTTCACCTTTTTCAGAGGACGTTAACGGGTCCAGCGGCAAAATGGTATATTGAATTGCCCAGAGCTTCATTCGACAACTTCGGTACCTTAGCCACGACTTTCTTAACCCATTTTCAATTACCGATAAGGTATGAAACGGGAACGGAGATCCTAACCAACTTCAAACAGACGACGGCCACTCACATATTTGATCATATACATGAGTGGCGACGTCGTCATAGGATGGTAAAAACGTACGTTCCCGATCAGCTATTAGCTGAATGGTTTATCAAGTCGTTACTTCCTGCCATAACGGAAGATGTGGCAAAGGGGGGAGTCGTAACGGAAGAGCAAGTCATTGCTCGTGCGCAATATCTAGATTTAGTCTATACTCAGTCCGACACGCTCTACGAAAAAATACCTGACGCCCCTAGACCGGAATTCTGAATTCCTCCTCCTCCTAAATCAAACAATGACTCTCACGCCGACGATGGCGTGATTGGCACTACAAACGCGAAATCGACAAAGGCTACGTCCAAGAAAGCCCGTAATATTTCGGATCAAAATGCAAAAGACGAAATTCTTGCTTCGGAAGTAAATGCCGTATCGACAGATAAGGGCAAAGAAACCAAACAACCAGGAAGCAAGAAGAAACAAAACAAAGGGAAGAAGAAGAAACAGGGTGAGTCATCTCCTGAAAAAACTTCTTCAGACCCTCCTGGAAATAGGAAACCCCCCGCAGGATGTCACATATGTGATGAGGATCATTGGACCTCACAATGTCCATACAAAGCTGAGCTTAAAAGATTCTTTAAAAGTTCGCAAACCTCAGCTGTGTTAACTGATCCGTTTCCAAATCCAGGAACAAATCTGGTTGAAAGAGGAAATGCTTCCCCGTCGCAAGTGTTAATGTTGTCGATTTCGAAGCAGCAAAATGATGCTTTGATTTCGACAAGGAACAAAGATTATGGGAATCCGTAGCTGTCGAACGACAAGGATAAAGATAAACCAAGTAGTTCGACAACAACTTCGACAAAAGTTGTACCACCCATCATTCCTGAATTAACAATAAAACCGCCAAAGGGAGTAGTACACAAGTCGACATTTAATGCCCGTGCTAGAGCAGCGCAGCATTATAACATAGTGGAAAATTTGGCCCAATCGCCATCCGCTATGTCGACTCTTGAAGTACTACAAAATTGCCCATCCCAAAGGCAGGCCTTGTTATCAGCCATTGTTGGGGTTGACCCGAAGGATTCCAATCTTGTATCCTTCGACCACAAAGGATACGATCCTCCGTTACCAACCGAACTAGCTTTCCTTATTCAAGTGAAAGCCCTCAACAAAACTGTTCATCGAACAATTATTGATGAGGGGGCATCTACATGTATTATGTCGATGAGTTGCTGGAAAACTTTAGGATCTCCAACCTTGTCGTGATCTTCGACGACATTAAAAGCATTCGACAGAAGGTCATATACCCCATATGGTATCCTAAATAACTTGAAAGTTGAACTAGGGGGAAAAACAATAGAAATAGATGTTGAAGTCATCGATGGAAATCTTGATTACAACATCCTACTAGGAAGACCGTGGATATATGCCATGGCAGCTGTTGTGTCGACCTATTTTAGAAAGATTGCATTTCTCTTTCAGGGAGGGATTACAATCGTCGATCAACAAAACTTCCTCCCCAATGGTTCTCAAGTTACAGGAAGCATTCCCATGATCCATGGAAGCTCCCATTCGCTTCAGAATATCGGAGTAGGCCTACTAAAAGATCCTATACTAATGGGAACTTTCGCTCTTCCACCACCAATCAATCTGGCGGAAGTAGCGTCGATAGGAACCTGCAATATGATATCTTCCACAAAGATTTCAGAAAATGATATCGACATGGATCATGCAATGGTTTTGCCCCCAAGCCCAATAGAAGTATTATAGCAATCAATGTTTCTAGCATGGGAGGCAAACCCGAATCAACGCTCGTCAAGCGTTTGGGTAGATAGGTCTAGAGAATATGGTACCCCTTCAGATCCTTGGTCGCGAGTGCATGGAACCGACGAAGGAATCGTACAATCAATGTTGATTGAAGGGGCACCATGGAATGATTGCCACCATCGTTCCCTTCTTCTAGATTATGAAGAAGATACTCAAGATGACCTTTATCATCCTTCAGTTTTTGAATTCCTTTCAAATACTGTAAATATGGTGGATTCCGAGCGAAACTTATCCAACATTGAAGAGACTATAGCCTTAAATATCTCGACTAAAACAGATGTTGTAGAGAATATTTATGTCGGCAAATGTTGTTCTCCTTCAGAACTGGAAATATATAACGCTCTTTTTCGCGAATTTAGAGATGTCTTTGCTTGGTCATATAGTGAAATGCCAGGCATTGACTCGAGTATCGTTGAACACGAAATTAAGATGTATCCAGATGTCAAACCGGTACGACAAAGGCTCAGGCAGGTGCACCCCAAGAAAGCTGCTGCCATTAAGGTAGAAGTTGAAAAACTTCTCCATGCTGGTTTCATCTACCCGGTTCCTCTAACCGATTGGGTATCGAATATTGTCCGTGTCATGAAGAAACAAGGGACAATTAGAGTGTGTGTCAATTATAGGGATGTAAATCAAGCTTGTCCAAAAGACAACTACCCTACACCCTTCATCGACCAGATAATTGATGAATGCGCCGGATGCGAAATCTTTTCATTCATGGATGGATTTTCCGGGTATAATCAAATAAATATCCGCCCACAGGACCAGTCAAAGACTGCATTCATTTGTCCGTGGAGCACATTCGCATATCGAAAATTACCCTTTGGTTTAAAGAACGAAGGGACGACGTTTCAGAGGGCAATGAATTATGCTTTCCATGACATCAAGAACATCGTTCAACCATACCTCGACGACCTTCTGGCTCATTCGCGAAAGCGGACTGATCATCCGCAGCATTTAAGAGAGATATTTCTACGTTGCCGACACTACAAGATACGACTCAATCCACACAAATGTGTATTTTGCGTCAGTTCTGGTCGTTTACTTGGCTTTGTAGTCTCCAAGTATGGGATTCGTCTCGACTCGTGCAAGGTATAGGCAATCATAAATTTGCCTCCACCTTCAAATTTGCTTCAGATTCAGAAACTCCAAGGGAAAGCAAACTTTCTGAGGAGGTTCATTCCAAATTACACCGAACTTGCTAAAGGTTATACACATCTTTTGAAAAAGGAGGTACCCTTTATCTGGGATCAGGTTGCGCAAGCTTCCTTTGATGCTTTAAAAGATTCCTTAATGAAAGCATCATTAATGTACGCCCCCGATTATCAAAGAGATTTTAACCTGTATTTGGCTGCAGCAGATACGACCATTGCAATGGTTTTAGTTCAAGAAGTCGATGGAATTGAACACCCTATATATTATTTAAGTAGAAACTTAAATGATACAGAAAGTAAATATTCTTACGTTGAAAAACTAGCGCTTGCAGCTGTTCAAGCGATACAAAGATTTCGACACTATGTCCTCTTTCGGAAAACTACCATTCTGTCTGATTGCAACCCCATGACTTATATATTGTCGTGACAGTTGCTGGGGGGAAAATATTCAAAATGGATAGCAATCCTTCAAGAGTTTGATATGGAATTTGTCAAGTCCAAATCGAAGAAAGCTCTATTTTTGCAGAATTATTATGCGATCTCCCATCGTCGTCCAATGATGAAACATCCGAAGAATCAATCGTGGACGAGAATTTGTTTCTGATATCCACAAGAAATGAGTGGTATGGAGATATAATAATTTATCTCCAAACCCAAAAGTTTAGGCCTAACACCTCTCACTCCGAACAGAAACGTATACGATACCAAGAAAAAGACTACATGATCGTCGGTGATACACTTTACCGTCGTGGTGTTGATACAGTTCTGAGAAGGTGCCTCACCCATGAGGAGGCCGAGAAAGCCCTGAATGAGTTTCATTCAGGAGCTTGTGGGGGGCATCAATCTGGATATGCTACAGCACAAAAAATCTTACGAGCAGGATACTTCTGGCCAACCATGTTCAAAGATTGCATAACCGCAGTCAGAAGTTGCCATGCTTGTCAAATTTCTGATAGCAAAACCAGAAGACCACCCGCACCTCTGCAGTCAATAGTTGCTGTTGGGCCTTTCGCCAAATGGGGCATCGATTTCATGACATGTAACCCCACCTCGACTGGGGGGCATGGGTATATTATAGTCGTCGTTGACTATTTTACCAAATGGGCCGAGGCGATGCCTACATTAGATAACACTGGTGAAACAGCTGCCCTTTTCTTTTTCAATCAAGTAGTCGCTAGATTCGGCGTACCACAGGCTATAGTCACGGATCATGGATCACATTTTCGCAATCACATGATGCTTGAATTAGCTGCCAAGCTAGGATTGTCTCATGACAGCTCTACTCCGTATTATCCGCAAGCCAACGGACAAGTTGAAGCGATCAACAAGGTCTTGAAGCGTATGTTGCGGAGGATGATCGAAGTTCACAAAAGAAGGTGGCACCTAATCCTGTACTCAGCCTTGTGGGCTTACTGAACATTGGTAAGGAATGCAACCGGGTTCACACCCTTCCAACTGGTATATGGCCTGGAAGCAGTCCTACCAGTTTAGTGCGAAATCTCGTCTCTTAAACTCGCAATCGATCTCCTCCCTGGAACTTCGGAAGAAGAGGCCCGTTTCTTGGAATTAATCCAATTGGATGAAACCCGTCGTGATGCCGCTTTGGCTAACGAAGCCCATAAGAAACGAGTCAAGGCGCAGTTCGACAAAAATGTCAAACCCCGTGTCTTCTCAGAAGGTGACTTGGTCTTGATTTACGACCAAGAATCCAATAAATTGGGAGCTGGTAAATTTAATTCTTTATGGATGGGACCCTATATTGTTAAACGAGTGTTAGCAAAAGGAGCCTACGAGTTAATGGATTATGACAGAATTCCACTGGCGCAACCTCGTAATGGGTTGTACCTTAAGCGTTACTATGCTTAAATAGTAACCAATATGCTTTTGTTGTATTTTGTTTTCACTAAAGTGTTTGTTTTGGTCGAGTAATCCACCTTTTTACATTTATTGCAGATGTCAAACCTTTTGAGACATGTGTTGGATATGCCGACGGAGCGAGTCGTAGTTCGCGGAACCTGTCCTCCGTAGCCTGGGCCATTTTTGATCCAAGCGACGAGTTAGTAAGTTTCAGAGGTGTATGTATTGGTCAATCAACGAATAACATCGCTGAGTATAACGCGTTGATAGAACTTCTCTCTGATGCCATCACCCATGGTATATGCCGACTAATCATCAGGCTAGACTCACAACTCGTAATACTACAACTCAATGGTATATATTCCGTCCGAAACCCAACTATTTATCGCATGTTCCTAAGGGTTAAGATTTTGGAAAGACAATTTGATTTTATTCAATACCAACATATTTCCAGAAACTTAAACACATTAACCGACTCATTAGCAAACTATGTGTTAGATAGACATTTGCAACATTTATAAAAAGAAACACATCATCAATGTTTTACATGTGGATCATATAGCTCAACCAGAATAAAACCCGAAAATCAAAATATATATATAGCTATTTATGGTTTACATATAATGTTCTGTAACCAAGACAAAATCGGTCACATGACCCAAAAACTCAAAATTCTAGGGGGCACCCTAGTCTAATGATGCTCGTGATAGCAAGTCACAGCCTGTGCGATGATGCGTAAGAGACGAGTCCATCGTCTAGGCACACCAGTAGTATGCCGCTGCAACTGCAAAGGTAGCTCGTCGATCCTCACATTGGGAATACCGAGAGTAAGGCTCTCAACCTACTCCTGCACATCTGTGAGAGTCTCGGCCACATCAAGGTCACGAAGGATAACCCTCCCAGCAGCCTCTCTTGCTGGGGCAGCGGTTGGCACTCTCTGGCGAACTACTGGACGAACAGGACCAACATCTACATGTACACAAGAGTTTGATTAAAGTCTTCATAGAATAAAGCACAAGGACATTATAAATAAAAACAGTAAACAATGATATGGTCAAAAATTTTACCAATAGCGCCCCACTGCTTGCCATCCGGCAGTACTAAATCCGGATCACCCTGGAAGTCCATGCCAGCATATGGATACTCGACATAAGCCATCTCCTGCCGATCAAACCACCTGAAGAAGGTATCAGAAAACGAAATCTGAGATTGACCAGCATGCCTAGACATATGGTCAACCCATCTCTGCATACGTGGTTCGGTAGGAGGAGGTATGTTGAGTGCAATGTACTGCGGCTGCATCAATGGTATTTTCTCCAAGGCAAAGGCGGTCAAAATAAAACCAAACCCAAAGTTCTTCAACCTCTCGTCCTTTATCTTGGTCAACTGACTCTTCATCACAAGAAGTACCGCATCACACCAGTTGAATATTTTCGGTTGGAGACATTCCAAGGCATGCTGCATATAGGACCTGTTGGCTACATGAAGAGATGCACTCCCGACCATCCTACCAAAAGTGAACAGGATAGACCTGAGGGACCTGTCAGTGACGTCTCGGATGATGATCTTGCCGTCTTTACTCGGCTGAGATCCTTCCCTGCAATACTGGCAGACATAATCTCTCACAGAGTCACTCCCTCGGGCCGAACTTGACAAAGAAATCGGGGCACCTCGCCGGGACAAGCCAGTCAAGAAGTAAATGTCTACTGCAGTCAAGGGGATAGATTTGCCCCTAATCTGAAAAACTTGATTGATAGGGTCCCAAGCATCGAGCAAATACTGCAGTAGGTTGATCTGCTGTCTCATGCTAGAGATGTGGAAGAACTTCAGCAAACCACAGTTCCGCAGCGCATTCACTGTCACAGGATCATGTGGGGCAATCATGTCCTCTTCTTCATGTTCTCGTTCTCGCCATGTAAGGGTCATTTTGCTCCAATATCTCTGCAAAAAAAAACAAGAGAGGAGATTAAATCCTAATTTTGATGAGAAACAAGGAAAATTTCATTGAAAACTGTGCAACAACTTTCCTTTCTGCGCCCAACGCACCTACACATGTGTTATGGGTGCGTTGTATGTCAAGTCACCTTCATGATGACTCACTTTCAGCGCAGGTTTCGATAGGCCTAGGGTGCGTTGATGGCAGGATGCTCCCATCAAACCCCAGGGGCTCAGAAAAGCAGGGAATGAAGCACAGAATGCAGAAAGGAAACCATGAAATGAAAGAGCTCAGGTTTAGCTCCTACCTGGTCCAGACGGCGCCGAGAATCGTCCACAGAATCTCCCGAAATCAGCTGATGAAAATCAAGGGGGAAGAGTCACCTCCAAAGCTCCAACAAACCAAGTTCAAATGAAATGGTAAAATGAGAGGTAAAAACACTTTTTAATTGCTTTTTACGTAGTCCAAAGTAAGATATTAGCGTTTTAATCTCATTTCCAAGTAAATGTTGTTCATTTCTAACTAGTTTGATGAAGCAATTGAAAGAACAGTACTATCTTTGAAGAAACAAAGCTATTTATGGTAAAAAATCAAAACAAGACCATGTTATCGAGCAGTTTTAGCACATAGTTCATGCTCGTTAAAAAATAAACATAAGATCGAGCAAGTGTTTCAACCCGCGTTTAAGCTCGTTAAAAAATGAACTATCCTCCGGTAAATAACCACCGTGAATGTAACATTATCAGCCATTAAAGCCTTGGTCGTGTTTGCACCGTCACCTCCACTTTTCCATTGGCCGATCATTCACCTCCATATGATTGTTTACCCATTTTGAGGAACAGCTGCGAAGAGTGATTTCACTAGCCATCCTTGTGACACTGCCGTGCTTGGAAAATTCCAATCCTTACCTGGAATCAGCTGCTACCCATTTTATCACTCGTTCCTCAAAAGACGAGTCTTCTTTAAGCTCTTTTCATCTTACTCGTAAAATATGAAAAGATTGCCGAGTTTTGGCCTTCCAGCTCGTTAAAGTGACCGGAAGTGCTATCCTTCCTCTGGATTTTAATCTTTTTGGACCTGAGGGATTATTGCACAAAAAGATCGAGCGCTTGTTTTGTTCGGCTCGTTAAAACTATCGAAAATTCATCCCTTCTGTATTGTTTTATACTTTTTCGGACTTAAGGGATTAGATGACGAAAAAGGAGCTTCGGAGTTAACTTTATGTACCTTTTCAGACTCTCTAAAAATGAAAAGGACCGAGTTATCTTTGTTGTTAGACTTGTTAAAAACATTAAATAGCGACAAACTTGTCTTTAGACGAGAACAAGTTTCACTATCGCTAGGCTCGTTAAAACATAGCGATGGGTTTGCCCGAAGGGCAAATTATAGAACAAGCATATGTTATCCTCCTCAAGCTTGACAAAAATAAAGAGGTACTGGTCAGCAATGACTGGGGAAAATTGGGAAGAAACTTAAAGAACCTTTATTGGTAGCAAGTCGCTCTCGAACATGACACTTCCACTCCGTGCCAGAGTTGGGTTGGGTTGTTTCATTCACCGGTCACATCACCATGGTCTCTCCATACCATCCACATTTGGGGTAAATGCTACCGATCCATCACATAAGTGTCGCCGATATGTTCAAGATAAGTCATCCAGAGAAGTCAACCGTGTCCCATCCACTACCATACATTATACTTCATTCTTTCATGACCGCCACCCTGAACCATATATCATCAGATCGTTTTCACCTCCATCAAAATCATTTTCTCCGTTCCGTGTCATTGATGTGGGATACATCAAGGCCCTCCTTTGACGGATCGCTTCTTGTCGACATCAGCTCATTATCCAAGAAGTTAATCTAGGAACACCCCCTTCAGTACTTTGAAGCTTGCATGCCTCAATGGCAAGTTTCTCACTTCCGGCGATAGGTATACATCAATTACCTTCGACTGAAAGATTCTGCGTGGTGTTCGACGCCAAGTCCTTTATTCACACCACGTGAATTGTACTGCAGTACCTTGAGGGTCATTATCATTATCGGTGATTCCTCTCGCGCTTGTTAACAGTTTACATCATTGACTGGTAATCAAGAGATGTCTTTCCATGTTCGACTTCAATACATTTCTCACATGGATCGACTTGTACTTAGAGTGAAGATTAGACGAGATTGAAGACCCCGGATCTAGTTTCATCCATCCGGGTTGCGATATATATTCAGGAAAAAATAAAGACATTGACATGTATAGCATCGCAGAACAGATAATTATCCTACCAAAAGGATGATGGTTTCAGCAGGATCATCAGTCTACCCTCAGACGATTGTCTGTCCTATGTACATAAAAATGAATTTATAAAGCTGAGCATGGGATTGCCCGCCTCAGCTAGATCATGAAAACAATATGAAAATAATGTATTGTATTGTATCTTATTACAGGTCTCCTCCCAGCATTGAATGAACTTCGGATCCTCATAATAAAGCATTTCACCCGATAAACGGCCTCATACTTTAGGAGGCAACTGTTATAGACATTTTTGTGCCTTACAGCTTTGAGCATGAAATGTCCATAATCCAAGGGATCCAAAGTCCCTAAAGATGTTGTTATAGCTCCTAAAGGAACAAGGTCAACCAATGACAACTTCTCCCAGAAGTTCTCCACCAAAAACCACTCAGAACTAGTCAAATTAGGATCAATTCAAAAGCTCCACTAGCTGCCTGCGTTGCAAAGCACCCAAATACACTGGCTAGGTGCATTGCAACGCACTTGAATGCACTACCCAGGTGCGTTGAGCGGGAAATGACAAGTGGCAGAGTCATTCAATGAGGTGGAAAGACCATGGAAGCTTCCAAAATCTTCTCCAATGACACTTGCCTCACTGAATTCGACCAAGTGATGAGTAAGAGGTTCTCAGCCTCCAAGTGGAAGCAAGAACTGACAGAGAGAAGCCACAAGTCAAAACATAAGCTGACTCATCCTCTCTGCTTACATCTATATATGGATCCCTCATCCCAGAGATCCGGAGGCTGGAATTTTGTACTTTGCAGAGAATTGCTGTTGGTTTGAGATTGAGATTAGTACATTGGGTGATTTATGCTTTGTTGGAGGAGAGGAAGGGATTCCTTTGCTGGGAGGTAGATGCTGGATCGGGAATCACTTGGTTGTATCTCCTCTTGGACTTTCTTATTCTATCAATAAACTATTTGAGTTTCTCCTACATGCTGTGTACCAATGATGTTTTGTTATATTTGCATGTTTAGCTTAATCTGATCCTGAGCTTTTTATGAATGTATATCTGTATCTTCGTGTAGTTTCTCTCTCTTGTGATCTTGCAGGAATTCGGTGAAGCTGGGCCGGTAAGGGAGCAGGGAGCTGGGAGCTATTGGAGAGAGGAGTGATTGGACCAACAAACTAGTGAAAGGCACAGGTTAGTTACATCCTTCCTCCTCATTTACATTTCATAAAGAAGAATACTCAAGTAGTTTACCTTGTTTGTTGCTAAGGCACTATCACACCTTAGAGTGGGATAGGGGCGTTCTGAATAGATACTTTTCCCAACAACAAATCCATTGGCACATTAGCTACTCAGTCGCTAAATGTGGGAATTAGTCATGATCCGCGAGGTCCCAATCTTCAAACTTCAGTACAAGAACTTGCCCTAAGAGCAGTCCCTCAAAAAAATATCATCAGGGAGCAACGAAGTTTGCAGAGAGATCTTGCTTTCATCTATGTCCTTCTACACTTTGGCTTTTAAATTGCATGGAGGAACATATTCTGGTAGCCTGGAAATAAGGTTTTCACCATGGGTTTCAACTTCCATTTCTTCCTCCTTCTCCTCCACCAGGATTTCTTCAAATTCCTCCTCATCGGCCTCCATGTTAATGGCCTTCCCCTTTTCCTGGAAGGTGAGCTTTTTCCTCTGTGGGTTTCGTGGTGAGACACGCACCAGGATCATAGCCTGCTTATCCTTCTTAGTGTTGGCATTATGATACATATGTTGTACTTGATGGAAACCCACTCATCTCAGATGATAAATTATAGTGCAGCAAAGTTCACGCACTTTCATTAAGATAAAAGTTTCTTTCATGTAGAGAAAAGTTCAAACACTTTTATGCAAAGAAAATTTTATTTCATGTAGAGAAACGTTCACGCACTTTTATGCAGAGAAAAGTTTATTTCATGTAGAGAAAAGTTCACGCACTTTTAGGCAGAGAAAAGTTTATTTCATGTAGAGAAACGTTCACGCACTTTTATGCAGAGAAAAGTTTATTTCATGTAGAGAAAAGTTCACGCACTTTTATGCAGAGAAAAGTTTATTTCATGGAGAGAAAAGTTCACGCACTTTTATGCAGAGAAAATTTTATTTCATGTAGAGAAAAAGTTCACGCACTTTCATGCAGCGAAAAGTTCCTTTCATGAAGAGAAAATTTCACGCACTTTCATGGTTGGCTCATGGTATTAGTCCGACAGTTTTTGATCCTGTGGTTTTGGTCCGTGGTATTGCATCCAAAAGTGTTGATCTCACGCACTTTCATGGTTGGTTCATGGTATTAGTCCTATAGTTTTTGATCCTATGGTTTTGGCTCGTGGTATTGCATCCAAAAGTGTTGATCTCACACACTTTCATGGTTGTTTCATGGTATTAGTCCAACAGTTTTTTGATCCTATGGTTTTGGACCGTGGTCTTGTGGAAGGCATAAGACTATAAAAGAGGAAGGAGATCATTTGGCAAAGCATCATCTGAATTATTGAATATCTGATAAAGTGCTAGATATGGAATATTGTGATTGGGTTATGGTGCAGATCTGGATCTGAGCTAAAGAGGAATCTCACTGGTTGATGGAAAACAAGATCTAAGGATAGATCGAGATCAAATGGTTTGAAATGAACTATCTCTATATATTTGATTATGCTTATTCTAGATCTGTATACTGACGCTTGTAATGATCTGAACTGGGTATAACTTGAGTTTGAAATCGCTGCAAGTCATGTTTGAATATTTATAGATCTGTACATGGGTTGGCTTTGGTGTAAACGCGTATGTATGCAGGTTTGGTTCATTGTAGTAGCGTATACAATTTGAGCTATGATATTTGAAGTCACAGGTGGTTCTGGTTGTTGATGGGTTCTGATGACAGTTTAAAGGTGTCAGTATTCTGCATATCCTGTTTGGTTGATTGTGTTTAGCTTCAGTATTGATGGATGAGAACTAATATTGAATCAGGATCATAATGGCTCATATTTATGTGATCTGATGGACTAGATCTGGGTGCTAGCACATATATTATCCTTGTATATGTATTGATCTAGTGTTTGGGTGATTCAGAAGATTGATTGATTATGTGCTTCAATGATATTAATGGGTCCAGTATGAAAATTGGATGAAACGTGGCCTTTCAGATTATGTGTTGTGCTTCAGGAGTATCCAGTCTGAAAATTTATGAAACGTGGTCCCTGGAAGAAAGAGAAGGTTGTAGCCTTCAGTAGGCCAGCACCTTCGTACTAGTATCTTGGCTAGTACAAGAGCTAAGGGGGTTGTATCTCCCTTCCAGGATAAGCTGGAGAACGAGAGAGGGTTGTAGCTCTCTGCAGGTTGTAGCCTGCGTACTGGTAAAGGACTGCACCAGTAAAAAATCATTGTAAAAGGAGTTTCTAATTGAAAGAAGATAGAGAGATATTGCAGTAGGTGGTTTTCACCCACATTGGGTTTCCACCTTATATCTGGTGTTCTTTTGTGTGACTATTTTCTTTTCTTGTTCCTGCTCATTATTTTATGATACTGACATACAAAGTAATGATCAATATTTGAAGAATTATTCAAAGTATAAATAAGGAAGATAGATTGATAAGAATTTGATAATACTGATTCACCCCCCCCCCCTCTCAGTATTATTTCCAACAATTGGTATCAGAGCAGGTCCTTTGGTATAAGCTTGATCGGTTGAAGGAGATCCGTGGAACAATGGGAAAGAAGCTTAAGAAGAAAGCTCATAAGAAGAAGAAGACATATCAGAAGAACCAAGACTTATACATCATGAAAGACCTTCCTATCACCAAAAGACTCAATACATACATCCATCACCCAACCAAGTGAGGATACATCAGAAATATGACAACCAAATACATTACATCTTCATCCCAGGCATAGTGGGGAAACCAAACATAGGCCGTTACATGACCTTGATATGATTGAAATATTTCATCAAATGACTACGATAGATAGAGACACACTATTACATCATGAGTCTTGATATGACCTTTACATCGAATGATATACATGACATTTATAACAGAGACCAAACACCTAAATAAGATCATGATAAACATCAGCAACGACACTGAATGATCTGCTCCATAGCATCTGTCAACAACAACTATCATCATATAGGTAAGAACTCATCATCATCATGTATCCAACAATGAAACATTGAATAATCATCCATGTATCCAGCCAACAATCCTCATCCATATATGTGCCAAGAACAATAGGAATCCTGCATCATAACTGTAATATATGATCTTTATGCATATGACGACAACAGCATATGAGTGACTCATCATCAAGTAAAGAAGATGTGAATTCAAGCTATGTACTTCTCCTTATCCTTATGAAGATCACCATGTAAGCACCATTAGAGAATCAACCACAAATCTGATCTAAATATCAACTATGTAACCCCAAGAATCATCTGAACAACTCATAACCATATCATAGCAAGATGAATCATTTATCCATATAAGCATCATCTATCATAGCAAGTTGAATCTCTTCTGATTGTTGGTTGTACGCAAGGTTCATTTGAAGTATATGCGTACATGTGCTGGGTTGCGGATTGGTCAAAGATCGAATGGCACAGGTTCAGGGGGAGCATATCATGCATTGTTGGCATTATGGAGGAAGTACAGAAGGAGATCATGGATGCTGGTTTGAATATTGCTGCAATACGTCTCTATCTCTTTCATGGTCATTTATGGTGTTTGATGGATTATGGTTCTTCTTTGCAGATCTGGTTTATAGTCAGGGGGAGCATGTTCTTAGGGGGAGCATAACCCTTTGCCCTTGATGTCAAGGGGGAGAGTGATTGGTTGTTGTTGCCATCAAGTCCAAAGGGGGAGATTGTTGGCATTATGATACATATGTTGTACTTGATGGCAACCCACTCATCTCAGATGATAAATTATAGTGCAGCAAAGTTCACACACTTTCATGAAGATAAAAGTTTCTTTCATGTAGAGAAAAGTTCACGCACTTTTATGCAGAGAAAATTTTATTTCATGTAGAGAAAAGTTCACGCACTTTTATGCAGAGAAAAGTTTATTTCATGTAGAGAAAAGTTCACGCACTTTTATGCAGAGAAAAGTTTATTTCATGTAGAGAAAAGTTCACGCACTTTTATGCAGAGAAATGTTTATTTCATGTAGAGAAAAGTTCACGCACTTTTATGCAGAGAAAAGTTTATTTCATGGAGAGAAAAGTTCACGCACTTTTATGCAGAGAAAAGTTTATTTCATGTAGAGAAAAAGTTCACGCACTTTCATGCAGCGAAAAGTTCCTTTCATGAAGAGAAAATTTCACGCACTTTCATGGTTGGCTCATGGTATTAGTCCGACAGTTTTTGATCCTATGGTTTTGGTCCGTGGTATTGCATCCAAAAGTGTTGATCTCACGCACTTTCATGGTTGGTTCATGGTATTAGTCCAACATTTTTTTGATCCTATGGTTTTGGACCATGGTATTGTGGAAGGCCTAAGACTATAAAAGAGGAAGGAGATCATTTGGCAAAGCATCATCTGAATTATTGAATATCTGATAAAGTGCTAGATCTGGAATACTGTGATTGGGTTACGGTGCAGATCTGGATCTGAGCTAAAGAGGGATCTCACCGGTTGATGGAAAACAAGATCTAAGGATAGATCGGGATCAAATGGTTTGAAATGAACTATCTCTATATATTTGATTATGCTTATTCTAGATCTGTATACTGACGCTTGTAATGATCTGAACTGGGTATAACTTGAGTTTGAAATCACTGCAAGTCATGTTTGAATATTTATAGATCTGTACACGGGTTGGCTTTGGTGTAAGCGCGTATGTATGCAGGTTTGGTTCATTGTAGTAGTGTATACAATTTGAGCTATGATATTTGAAGTCACAGGTGGTTCTGGTTGTTGATGGGTTCTGATGACAGTTTAAAGGTGTCAGTATTCTGCATATCCTGTTTGGTTGATTGTGTTTAGCTTCAGTATTGATGGATGAGAACTAATATTGAATCAGGATCACAATGGCTCATATTTATGTGATCTGATGGACTAGATCTGGGTGCTAACACATATATTATCCTTGTATATGTATTGATCTAGTGTTTGGGTGATTCAAAAGATTGATTGATTATGTGCTTCAATGATATTAATGGGTCCAGTATGAAAATTGGATGAAACGTGGCTTTTCAGATTATGTGTTGTGCTTCAGGAGTATCCAGTCTGAAAATTTATGAAACGTGGTCCCTGGAAGAAAGAGAAGGTTGTAGCCTTCAGTAGGCCAGCACCTTCGTACTAGTATCTTGGCTAGTACAAGAGCTAAGGGGGTTGTAGCTCCCTTCCAGGAGAAGCTAGAGAACGAGAGAGGGTTGTAGCTCTCTGCAGGTTGTAGCCTGCGTACTGGTAAAGGACTGCACTAGTAAAAAATCATTGTAAAAGGAGTTTCTAATTGAAAGAAGATATAGAGATATTGCAGCAGGTGGTTTTCACCCACATTGGGTTTCCACCTTATATCTGGTGTTCTTTTGTGTGACTATTTGCTTTTCTTGTTCCTGCTCATTATTTTATGATACTGACATACAAAGTAATGATCAATATTTGAAGAATTATTCAAAGTATAAATAAGGAAGATAGATTGATAAGAATTTGATAATATTGATTCACCCCCCTCATCAGTATTATTTCCAACACTTAGGTCTCGATGTTCTAGATGATTTAGGACCTCAACTATTATTCCGATGCTCTTTGGGGCTTCTACTACTGTAATTCCTGCGCAGCTTCTTCAGCTGTCACTACTCCTGTGCCCATGGCTTCTACGGGTGCTGACATAACACTATTACACAATTCTTGTAGTGCCATTGGTAGTTTCTCAAATAATGAATTTACTTTCAGAGTCCCGAATAGGTCTCGGTTCATGTATACTTGAGTGCACAACAACTCAGTTCTCAAAATGCCAAGTGTTTTTCGTTGGACAACCACTTGTAATTTATAGGGCCTTCTGAATACAAATTCGATCGTTCCCCCCACATTTAGTCCATTAATGCTAGATTAGCGGCAAATTTTCAAGAATCTAACGCATAGATATCACCTTAAATGCCTGTCACCCACTCCATTTTGCCTCAAACTGACCATCAAATCATGAATAGTGACTTTAATGGTCACTTTCCGGTGGAACTACGCGTGAGGACAACTGTCTTTTTGCTGTCGCGGACCCTGTGAAACTTCACTGCATCATACAGTCTTGAAATTCGCAACTCTCCAAACTGGGTAGTGTAGTTTACAGTCCCGCGCCTCCTTTCAGCTGCCTGGAGTGCTAAGATTGTGCTGCTAGTTAGATGGCTGGGCCACCTGTATATGGCTTCAAACGACTGCCATCCACTTTTCTTGGGAAGGGATTTCCATTCAGCTTAACCAATTGGAGCGCGCCACAGTCGGTAATCTCCTTAATAACATAGGGCCCCAGCCAATGCATTCTGAATTTCCCTGGAAATTTATCAAACTTACTATTATACAATAGCACCAAGTCATTCACCTTAAAGGTGCATAACTTAATATCTCGGTCGTGCCATGCCTTTTTGCATTGCTTTTGGACATGTTGGTGAAATCTAGCCAAAAATATCTCTTCTTCGAGCTTATCCAACTGCGCGAGCCTTTCTTCCGGGGCTCCGCGATCCGTCATACCTGTGAGCACTTCTATGCGCAGACTAGGCATGATGTATTACATATGCATCACCACTTCAACCTCGTATACCAGCCTAAAGGGTGTCTGTCCTGTTAACTTCTTACACGTTGTCCAATAAGCCCATAATACTGTAGGTATGCGTAGGTTCCAATCACTTCGCTGAGCATTGCATACCTTGGTTAGTGCATTTTCAAGCACTTTATTGAATGCCTCCATTGTCCCGTTAGCTTGTGGGTGATAAGGTGTGCTCTTTTGGTGATACACCTGAAATTCCTTCATTAGTGGGCTAATCGTCTCATCAGGAAGTTCGTACCACGATCACTCATCACGATCTTTGGGCATCCAAATCGCGTGAGTACATGTTCAAATAGAAACTTTGCGGCAGTCGCACTCGTGCAATCCTTCATCGGCTGTGCTTCTGCCCAACAAGTCAAATACTCAGTCACAATGATAATGTACCTCGCGCCTGTCTTTCCTTGAGGCTGAATCGGTCCTACAAAATCTATTGCCCACATATCAAAAGGTTGCAACATCATTTGGGGATTCAAAAGCCTTTCATCCCTGTGTGATGGCCTGCATGTCTGCTGACATACATCACACGACTTGCAATATGATTTTGAATCTTGATGAAGGGTTGGCGTCCACAACCCTGCGCGTAGAATCTTTTGCACAGTAGCTCTTCGTGCATAATGTCCTCCCGCAGTGACCACAGATGCTGCTTCGTTTAAATTCAGGTACATACCTTTGTAGTATTTCATCATTCCCCATTTTGTAGAGATTCCCAACAATGACAGAGAAGTCTGCCGCACACACCACTAATTCCTTCTTTTGTTGGATAGAGTATCCTTTCGGCACAATTCCAGTTGTTAGGAAGTGTTTTATATCCTTGAAATGTCCATCTGCGATGCGCACAATAAAGAGCTGCGTGTCAGGTAATCCTTGCTCAAAATTAGTAGGTTCCCTGTCTTGATGCGCAACAGGTGGTCAGGTCCCGCGTTCAATCATCTAGGCTTCACAATAACTTCAAAATCATACTCTTGGAACAATAAGATCCATTTGCAGATGCACCCCCCAACACAGGCTTATTGACCAGGTACTTCAATGTGGAGTGATCCGTATACATCTTAAACTGACCCCCTAGCAAGTAGTGCCGATACTTCTGGAGCGCATACACCATAGTGAGCCCCTCATGTTCAGTGGTGGAATAGTTCTTTTCTACTTTGGATCAGTTGTGGCTTGCGAACGCAATACGGTGGTCCAAGCCTTCTCCACCATCCTATGTCAATATTGCTCCTAGCATTATACATGACGCGTCAACATGTACATGAAATTATTTCTTCCAGTCTGGGAAGACTAGGATCAACGCGATAACCATATTTTCTTTCAATTTGTCTGAGCTTTTCTTAAAGTCATCATTGCAACAAAAAGAGACATCCTTCTTCAACAATTTTTCCATTGGCGCAGTGATCTGGGCATATCCTTTGATAAACTTTCTGTAATACCCCGTATGTTCCAAGGTATTGCGCAACTGTTTCACACTTCTTGACACTTCCAATTTGAGAATCATCATGATCTTTGCGGGGTCTACCATCAGCCCTTGTTTGCAAACCACATGCCCTAATAGGTTCCCAAAATAAAATAGACACTTCTTGAGGTTGAGCGCATTCTAGTATCTTTGATAGGTATCCAACATCAAGTGCAAGCTCACTACATGGCACTTAGCTAGCCCAAATACAGTCCAGTCATAAAAGTATACCTCTAAGAACTTATGAATAAATTCCTTGAATGTCGCAACAACCACACGTGAAAAGATAGCAGGCACATTCTTCAACCTAAACAACATTACAGTATATTGAAAGCAATCCCACTTAGTCATGAAGGTTGTCTTGCTCCTATTCTCCGGTGCGATTTTGATTTGGTGGTACCGTGAGAAAACATTAGTGAAGGAGTATGCTTCCTGGCCACCTACATTGCCCAACACTTCATTTGTGAATGGAGTTGGGAAAGGATCATGCACACAGGCGTCATTTAGCTTTCTAAGATCCATGCATATCCTTATCTCATCCTTCTGCTTCTTCTCTTGCACCACCATTGGGCTTACCCAATCAAACTCTTCCACAGGCTCAATGATGCCTGCTGCTAGCATTTTTTCTAGCTCTAAGCGGACCTTCTCCTTGTATTTCGGATTTAGGCGGTAAGGCCTATGCTTAACTGGCTTCGCGTTGGGTTTTAGCGTGATCTTCATCACTCCCAGGTCTCTAATTATTCCTTTCAAATCCGTAAACTTGGTAGGGAATAAGTCCTGATATTCGCAGAGTAATTCAGTGACCTTATCCACCATCGTGTTATCCTAGTAGTCTCCAATCTTCGCGAACTTGGGTTCTGCCTCTGTGTCAATGTTCACCTGTGTAGTTTTTACTGGCATGGTTATATCAGGGTTCTCAATCTATGGTCCCTGAACTTCATTGTGGCCTTCTGTTTCTGGAATGTTAATATTCTATAGATCCTCGTCCTCTTCTTCAGCAGTTACATTATAACATTCTAGCGTGCGACTCAACTGAGTAGCCCATTCAGGTGCGTCAGTTCTAAAGGATCTTGCGGTATCCTAAAGATGGTTGCTTTCACCTCTTGTAGCACTTCATCAATACCGTCAAACTCGTCCTCAAAACTAAATGTCATCATGAATCCTTCGCTGGATATCCCATTCACCTGTCCCATGGCGAATCTCTATTTCTACATACCAATTCATTGGGATAATATCCATGGTATGATAGAATAGATGAACCCACTCAGGTTGTGGCTTTTCTCCATAAGCCTGCGTCCATTTGGCCAGACGTGCACATGGATCATTCTTCCCATCGTACTTGTCTGTCCGTACCATATTAGGTTTCCCAAATCATGTTCACATCATTTTCCTACATTCGCACCAATCATCGAAACTCCCCTTATGCGTACCCTACCATCTTGCAGGCGTAGCGTTGTTTTTTTGGCATCTCCCTTTCGAATGCATCCAAAAATATATCTACCTCATTCAATCCATCATAAGTAGGTAGATTTCTTACCTCTGACAACAGACAATGCAATGATTTGGTCATGATATTGCAATTTAGAGTAGTTACTTCATGTAACCAATTCTGCCAACATTCTATTTCCTCATCAGAATCTAAAGTGAAGGAGCTCTCGTGCTCCCATATAATCCACCCATCCTCGATGGGATTCACCCAGTCTTGGTCTCGTGTTGTTATCTTATAGATGCAGTCCAGATCATCATCACTCTCATAATCGCGGGACGACTCCGTATAATGCAATCCTTTAGCAGGATCTAGGGATATTATTACGCGCAGTGATTTATTCTCAAAGATCATTTTTCAATTCCTCATGTTGATTACCCTGTCCATATCAATAGCCCAGTCAATTCCCAAGAGCACGTGGTAGGGATTGATGTCATCAACAATCTCTATTACTTCAAATCTCCCAGCACGCTTGCACCCTCAATATCCATGGTCACTCCTTGCAACCGTCCCATGGGTATTATTTTTTGCTGATTCGATATCCTTAGCTGAATTGGAGACCATTGCAGTGCAGGTTTCCCCATTCACTCCCATGTTTTCTTCGGTAGAACGTTCACATCTGATCCCAAATCCAGAATGACTTGATCCATTTCGTATTCTCCAATCTGCGCGGTGAGTCTCATTTCATGCCCCGTCCTTGTTTTATGCTTCCCGAACTTGTAGACTACGCGTGGTTCACATTGCACGGTCCCATCACATGTATTGATAAGTTCCTATAACCCTTTCACAACCTTACTGTTGCGTAGTAACTTCATATAGGTTTCTAGGAAAGTTGTGAGCATAGAGGGGTCCATCTTCGACTCAGGCTTATCCTTTCTTCCTGAAGTGGAGGCCTCAGCGAAGCTCTTTTTAGTTTCCATGAATGCTTCATGAGCATGCTCCAAATCGAACTTAGACTCTTTTGTTGGGGCTTTGCAAACCCATGTACTATCTTCCGGCTGTTTCCCCTTGTCATCCCTCGTTTCAATTCCACTCCGGAGCACTATATTTACGTTGGGGTCTTCCTCGCAGGACTCAAACCTCATCATCTGTAGGTTCTAAGTTGGGGGAGGCGGTAGCACCCCTTTGTCACATATCCTAGCTATCAGTGTAGGACAATCATCTGTTTCATGATCAAACAATGTGCAATACTTGCACGACGGGCGCGTTGGATTAGTGCAATCACGGGCATAGTGTCCTGGCCCTCCGTAATTGTAGCGAATCAATTGTATGCGACCTCTACCAGGTCCTCCTCCACCTCGGCCTCGTCCGTGCCCCTGAAATCCTATCTGTCCCTGCATTCTAGTCAAGGGGCTGCATTTTGGATTGAACCCTGTACGTGGGAGTTCTATCCATCATCAATTCATAGCTCCTTCAGGTACGCTCATCATGTCCTACTGATCTGCAAAAGTTGCAGAACAATTGTTGCGGTGTTTGTACATACTTCTGTAGGAAGTGACAATTATCTGTGGCATATTTTCCGGTTTCCTGATAGAAAGCTCACCATAAAGCAGGTGCTGTGCTAGGTCCTGCTTGAGCTTCTGGCCTTAAAGGCATCAATCCTCCTTCTGCAAGGTAATTTATAAAGACCGGGAAGTGGTCTTTGTCATGATCCTGACTCTTGCATTTCAAACACCATACCTCCTCGCGCACATTTGGTCGAACTGTCCTGTCCTGCTTCAGACTTTGCATCTCAAGGCACAGATTCTTCAGTTGCACGTGGATCTATTGAACTCCTAGATTAGGATCTTGCCTTGGAGTCTCATGTAGTCTCATGGCAATCTCCAAGGCCTCTGCTTGAGTTGTTAGCTTCAACTGTGACAACACACTCCTTAAGTGGGGTAATAGCGAAGCCACAAACCACTCGTGATACTATCCATCTGTTAAATTCATATTGGCTTCGCGGATTTGGCACTTCAATATTTGATCCAATTCCCACGGTGTCTCACCTGGTCACATCGTGATTTCTTTGAATCCCACAATCGACTGCGACTTAGACTTAGGCCTGCTAAATTCCCTATTTAGTTCTGCTTGAATGTCTGCTACTCTCGCATTCGGGTTATCGTTGGAGTACTTAATATACTAGGTTAGTGCATGATCCTGCAGAGTGCTAACCAGTGTCTCTTTCTTTATATGGTCATCTGTAACACCTTGAGCTTCCCATACAACCCTTACAACGAACCAGAATTGGTCCGGATACTCATTTACCAAACCTTTGAACATAGGCAACTTCACTGTGCTTTCCATACTGAATCACAGTGGTGGTGGAGGTGGTATGGGTGAAGTTGGAGGTGATGGTGATGAAGACAGAGGTGGTGTGGGTGGAGGTGGTGTTCACGGAAATCACTAGCTTATCAACTGAATAGCACTTCGCGGAGAGACCTTCGCTATCCATTCTTTGTCCCCTCGTGGAGGTGAAATCAAGGGGCTATACTCAGACCCTTATTTCCTTCATTTCTATGACTTTTTCCACTTCACGTAGTCCCGAACATCAAGTTATCTGCATAACCTGTTTTTCACACAACAACATTTTAATCCAAGTATTCAAATATTTTACTTACTTACCTCATGGTCTTTTGAAAAACCATCACTTGCTATAGTTGACTGAGGTATCAACCGCGAATTCAATAACAAATCCTCCTATGATGCGATCGAGCCAATGATTGAAAACGCGTGTGATATTATCCCTTGAGGCTTCCAATTTTCGCACTAGTTTCGGGGTCCACACAATAGGACCATCAAGTTTCCACCTTCCTTGGCTATCTACTAGCTTTAGGATCCACTCGTATAGCTCAGTAGGAAAGGATGTGAAAAAGATTTCATGGATATCCTTATACAAGTATTGGTCCAACAACTATTCTTTTGACATTCGCGGGTTTCTGTTCTCCTGCACCGCGAACTCATGAATCCTTTTAATTCAGTTACCGGAGAATCCACAGTATGAACATTTTTATGCCAACATTTCTTAGTTGGATTCCAGTGATACGACATCACACACCTCTCATGCAGATTCTGGTCTCGGCAACAGAACCATTGTTGGCTTGTGGGGGCCTTACCCGGGTTCAAAGTTAGTTAGCCAAACAAATCCCTACACTACTGGCCCTTTCGGCATTAGCCCGCGAAGCGCGGAATGAAGTCTCACCTGAAGCAATATGGGGGGATGGTGGAACCAAGTTTCCACACCCTTGAGATGGATGTGATGTCGTTTTATTCCAGCTATACCTGCCTTCATGCAAGTTGCTTAACCCTCTGTTCCACCCTTCAGTACCTTCACGAAAGGGTACAATCGTCTTCTGCGCAGCCCTAACCAGGGGTTGAAGTCCTTTCGTGCTGCTAGGGCAACGAACTGTGATATCTTCCTAACTAGGCTAAGTGTTTTATTATCAGATCTTAGTTAGCTTCGTGAAAACAAATGTTCCTACTTGCAGTCACTTATCTAACAAAATTACATACATTCACGCATCATATAAGTATTATACGTGAAATTTATACCCAATATAATAGATGCATAAACAGGAAATAAAGATGTAGAAATTGTAGAATACTTCTCTTTATTAATGATTCTGAACAATTACAAACTTGACCTGCCCTAGGCACTCAGCTGCAGGGGTCCGCGCACTCAACTGCGGACTTCTAGGCCTCTGCACACTCAGTTGTAGAGCCTCTACCTACACTATGACCCAAAGCTTAGACTTCTACTCAGAGCTATCTCTCATACCTCATATCTTATTCCATAATTCAATCCATTGATGCCCCTAGCAAATTAGAGCTTAGCACTATTTATACAATCCCATGGTCCGCGGACCATGGGTAGATATTCTACAACCGACATTAGATTTTAAAAATAAGGGTAGACAACCCTATGACTCTTTAACAACTACGCGCTATGCGACCACAAAATGCGGAGTATTTACATTTGGATTACAAAATTGGACCAAAATCTGGGCTTTAAGCCCTAAAACTGCCCTTGGGGGATCGCGCGCCAAACATAGTTGGTAGAATAATCTTCTATTTTCAAGTGACTTTGATAGCTATATGATTTATTGTAATTAGTATAGTTTCCTTTCTACCAGTAGCATAAATCTTGTGTTTTTTTCATGACTTGATTCAATAGCATGTACAAGTGGGTAGCTTTTACAAGTTGGATTTGAGAAGAATTTACTTTTTATACACTAGGGCTAGATTTTGAATTGCACTTTCAGTAGTTAATTCCCCCTAATTTAGTAGAAGAATGGTATTGGAACCCTAATGATCAAATTACCTAGTTGAGTGTGGCATGAGTAGAATTACATCGACTGAGTATACAACACTATCACCTCAAAGTTTGTACGAACCCAAGGTTGATACATAGAGTTGAGGAGCAACACTCTTGGTGAAATACCAAGGCTCACCACTTTTTTGCGTCGTTGTCGGGGAGGTGTCTAGGTAGATGTTATTTTTGCTTAAGCATTTTTTTTTGCATTTAGTTTTGAAAAAATTACATAAAATAATTTATTTTTCTTTCATGCCTTGTAGGAGTAGAGATACTCAAGGAAAATTATTACAAAATACCCCCTCACCATCAAACAATCAACCATCACTCTTCTTCGATGACTATCAACTTCCCTCTTTGACTGCAAGGGAGTTACAAGACCCCTTAGGTGATTAACCTACCCAAACCAAACCATGGCTGAAAATAGGAATGATGAAGTTTTCCCTATTAGAGAAACTAATGGAGAGGCCGTAATGAAGAATATAAGCCCTAATTCCCTTCCTCACTTCCATGGCTTAACCTCTGAGTTCCCTGATAATTTTATGTTTGAGTTTTTTGTTGTCTATAGGACCTAATATTATACCTCTAATGATGAGAAGATGAAGTTATTCCCATCTACCCTTAATGATGCAACCTTGTGCTCGTTTATGGGTCTACCTGGAGATAGCATCACTACCCGGGCTCAAATGCAACAAGCATTTAACAACAAGTACAGGGACTACTATAGGTCCAAAGAAACCAAAGAATAAATCTTTAGAATGACTCTTGGACCTGATTAGACCATAGATGACTATGAGGAAAGATTCCATATCAATTATAGGAGGGTCAGATGCATTCTTGATCCTGAATCACTCAAGTTAGTTCTTCTCCGAGGAATTAGGGAGGACATGCTAGAAACCCTCAACATGTTGTATGGTGGAGACATCTATCAATTATCCTACGAGGACATCAAAAAAATGTTCAAAAACCATTCTATGGCTTCTAGGAAGAAGGGTAGGGCTAGTCAAGCTTTGGTCAGTTCCTCTCCCTCCACAACATCCATCAAGAATGAAATTAGAAACATGTTGGAGTAATTTAAAAGTGAAATGTTGTATACCTTTTATTTGCAAATGGATGCCATGCAAATCAAGAGGAGATAAGAGGAAGCAGAGAGGGCCTTAGCCATTTTTTCCCTAAATGCAACAGAAGGTAACCCAAAAATGGATGTCCATTAAATGACATAGATGTCTGCTCAGTTTGTGAGGAAAACCATGCCATAGATAAGTTCCCTTATTTGCCTATATTGAAATCTATATACCAAGGGGTAGAAGTTGTGGCTGAGAAGCTCTGCTATTTCAATCAAAGGAGGACTCAAGGACCTCAGCCATACCATCAAGGCTTGTAAGGTGCATCCTATTCTTACTACCACCCTAACCAGAATGCACCCTTTCCACTTTGGTACTCTTACGCTCATCCAACATGGTCCACACCTCCTTCTTAGCCTTATGCACATCAATATCCTCCCCAACCTTTCAATCAACCATTTCAGCCATATACTTCTCCACATCCTCGGTGGAATAACCCATCACAAGGGTGGAGGCCTCAACTCAACCAATCTCCCACGTTATTGCCTCCACCTCCATCTCCACCACAACTCACTCATCATGCTCCACCCAAGCAACCTTAAATTCCTCCTGAACCTGATATGAACCTGAATAACAAGTAGGAACAACAGGTATACAGTGGAGAGACATTTTACCCTGCCTATGTTGTGGAGATTCAAGAAATCAACCTCAGGTCTGGAAGAGTACGCCCAGATAAAAAAAATCCATCTCCACCTGAGGAGTTTGAAGAGGAAAGGGAAGAGAGTATCCCTCAAGTAAATTCACCTCCTGTTCCTGAGATATTGATCCATTTTAACTAGCACACCCCTAGAAGAAACTTAACTTCTAAGAGAATTGAAGAATATATATGTTAAAATACACCTCCTCCAAGCTATTAAGGATGTTCCCATCTACAATAATCTTATCAAAGAAAAATGTTTCAAACACCCTGGGAGGAGAAAAAGAGACACCCCACCATCAATGTTATTGGACAATTATCTGATTTGATGCTGGGGAGAGTGATTTGTCCAAAATATCTTGACCCTGGAAGTCCTATGGTTGATGTGCACATTGATGGCATCATTTTCCCTCAAACCTTGATTGATCTTGGGGATGCCATCAATGTGATGACTAAAGAAACCACATTGAAACTAAACCTCTAAGTATCCTTGATAAATACCACTATAGTGCTGGAACTTGTAGATAGATCTACAGTAGCTCCCGAGGGAGTTGTTGAGGATGTAATGGTCTCTATTGACTCCTAGGAGTATCCTACTGAATTCTTGGTTCTCTAGCTCAAAACCAAATTCAATGGTTATCATCTCATCCTGGGAAGACCATGGCTAGCCACTATTTATACTTACATAAGTTGCAGGGCTGGGAACATGATCATTGAGAATGGGAATTTGTCCAAATAGTTGGTATTGTACCCCCTTTCTCAGCCATCCATTGAGCATGACTTATCCCTATTGTTAGAAGAGGAGGAGGAAAATGAAGTTTATAATACAACATCCCATCCAATATGTACCCTAGATGTTGTTATAGGAGGGGGGAAACCTGATAAAGATGATCTCATTGACCGAATCCTCCAGAACCAACCCCCCAATACCATGCCTCTTGTTGAGCTTGTGAAATAATCTGAGGGTAATCCTTGGGCTGAGTTACGCCTAGTTGACCCGAGTCCTACACATGTCAAATTTGTAGAATTTGGTCCCTCTAGAACCTTGAAGATTAATCCCTCTCTCTCATTCTATTAAGAAGATAAGTTGTGCAAAAAAATGAGAGAGCACTTAAATTCTTTTTCTTGGATCTATAAATAAATGAAAGGGGTGCATCCTTCAGTTTGTACTCATCACATCTACATCAAGGAGGGTTGAAAACTTGTGTGCCAACCTCAGAGGAGAATGAACCCAGCCCTCAAGGACATAGTAAAGGAAGAGTTGCAGATATTGTTGGATGCAGGGTTCATATACCCCACCTCAGATAGTGAGTGGATGTCACCTCCAGTGTTGGTCCCAAAGAAGAATGGGAAGTGGAGGATCTGTGTGGATTACAGAGAGATGAACAAAGCCAACAAGAAAGACCATTTCCATTTACCTTTCATTGATCAAGTTTTAGGTGATCTTGCAAGGAATAAGTTCTTCTCTTTCCTGGATGGATTCAGTGGTTACAATCAGATCTAGATCAGCCCAGAGGATCAAGACAAAACTGTATTCACCTACCCTTGGGGTATGTTTTCTTATAGGCTCCTTCCCTTCAGTTTATTTAATGCCCTTGCCACTTTTCAAAGGGTAGTTCTAAGAATATTTATTGAGTTGCTACATGACTTCATAGAAATCTACATGGATGATTTCACTCCTTATGGGTGTGACTTCCTGGAGTCTCTCTCTAATATGGAGAAAGTCCTGAAAATGTGCATTGAAATGAACCTCTCGCTTAGTCCTAAGAAGTGTTAATTCTTAAGGAATGCAAGGAAAGTCCTTGGGAATTCAATATCTTAGGAGGGAATACAAGTGGACCCAAACAAAATTTCCATCATAAAAAGGGTCCCTACTCCTTAAAAGAAGAGGGATGTTAGGGGTTTCTTGGGCTTAGCCCCTACAATGATATGTTAAAATTTTATGGAGGCGTCGGGGTTCAACCTCACAACCTCCCCTCCATAGTGTCCGCGACTTAACCGTCTCCACTACGTTTGTTACTTAACATGTATAGTTATCCATATATATTTAAACTGTAATGTGGTAAGTGTTGGCAGTTAGGAGGGCCAACCATCCCCCATGTGAATGCACCAACTCACATCAAATGGTAACACCAAACAATTAACATAGATGGTGGCTCCAATTAATGCTCTGATAGAAAAGGGTTATGGTTAGGTGGTGGTCAATTAACCCGACAGGCAGTGCGATAAGCCATGACCATTGACATTAAACTCGCAATGTGTTCAGTCCTTCCAAACTATCGGGGTAATCGTTAATAAAACTGTGATTAGTGCGTTAACCTTCAGTTAATAACATGTAGATTAATTAATCCCCAGACTAACTCTAATTGACCCACAGTTTAAATTAGCGGTGATTTTGGCGAAACCACTAATCTAGCCTTTTCTCCAAATTTAACGAGCTTAACTAGATTTCCTCCAGTTTTGGAGGAGGATTTTTAGGGAAAAACTATTTGAGTCATAACTAGAGCATTTTTCAACCAAATTGAGCTCAGGAAAAGGTGTTCCTAGCTAATTTTGACATTCTAAACACATTAGAACATGATTAGGAGCAGTAGAGCTTTGTAAACAACATTTTTTCCATATTGAAATAATACAGAGGCCCAAGCAATGGAAGTTGGACCAAGGAGATGTAGCCTAGGAGGGGTGAAATCCTTCATCAAAACATCGTGTTAAGTGCTCTTGTTAATGGTTTGCTATAATTTGAATGATTTTTGTTCAGTACTTGTTTTTTATGCTATTTTGTTCATGTCTTTCACTTAAAACTTGATAAAAATTTACATGTTTACAATCATAAACACTATACGAAAACCATTCATAGGAAGCAATGGACAAGCATTGGATTATAAATATGTAATTGAAATTAGCACAGAAAAACTAACATTCAATAACATATCAAGTTGGTATAAGAGCAAAGGCTTATTTGCTTGATTGCTTGAGTTTTGTGCAAGTATGGTTTTAATGGTTGCAAAATTGTGATTTTTACAAGGTTAAAGTTGCAGAGAGGAGAAGGGAAATTGTTGGTTGCAACTCCTGAGGTAATTCCTAGAAGAAGGAGAGCCATAAGGCCACAACCTCCACCACCTAAAGTTCCAATTCCAATTGCACTTGAAATGCCTCAAATTTTTCCTTCAATTGAGATTGAAGAGGTACAAGCAGTACCAGACACTGAGCTTGAATCCACATCCATTTGTCAGGAACAAGAGAGATTGAAGGTCTTTTAGAAGAGGAAGCATTCAAAAAAGCTATCTATGACTTGACTGATATGGTTAGAGTCCTCTATGAAGAGAGGGACACTAGAATGGCAGGGGAGAGTTCTAAGCCTCTACATGGAGAAGGAAACTCAGGAGACAAAAAAGATGATAAGAAGGATTCAAAGGGTAATGGAGGAAATCCTCCTCCATCTCCACCATCTTCATCATCTTCACCATACTCAACATCTCAAACATCTTCCACTTCCACCACCAAAACTGTCCATACTCATACCCAAACCCCAAAAGGAAAAACTCCCTTACTCAAATTGGACATTAAGTTTGAACTTCTCATGTACAATGGTGAAGTGAATGCAGAAAAGTTAGACAATTGGATTCAACAATTGGAGGAATACTATAGAATTCAGAACCTTTAAGAATATTAAATAAAGATCCAGTTGGCTTCATTGAGGCTAGAAGGAGCAACAATATTCTGGTGGGAAGCAAAGAATCAAGAGGAAATGCGAATACATGGTAATATATCCATTTCTTGGGTTGAATTTGTTTCTGCAATTAAAATACAGTTTTACCCTTTGCCTATATGCAAAAATCCATTATGAGTTGGTAGAATTTTAGGCAAGTCAAATGCCAAACAGTCCAAGACTATACCCAAGAGTTTAGAAAGAGGGATTTGTTGTTAGGAGTAAACTTGAATTCCCAAGATACATTGTTGAAATATATTGGGGGTTTACATTCCTATTTGAAACATATTATCCTTATGTTCATTGTAAGAAATTTAGATGAGGCGTGTGTGCAAGCCATGCACCTTGAAGCAAGGGCAAAGAACATTAAGGAAGAGGGTAGTAAGAAGAAGCCTTTTAAGGGTAAGGAGAAAGAGAATGGGGGGAAATGGAAGGGAAAGAAGAATGCAAGTATGAAGAAAGAAGGGGAGAAAACCATATGCCAACATTTTTCCAAAGCTGGGCATGATGAAGCCCATTGTTGGAAATTACATCCCGAACTAAGGCCTAAGAAACAAAACAATAAAGGAAAACAAAAGATGACTTCTACCACACAACATGACCTTGGATCATATTCTAGTGATGAGACCAAGATTTCAGCCATGGTCACAAAAGGGAAAGAAGCTGTTGCAAGCACTAGTTCCTCAAACAATCAAAACAACACTCCAAATGAAGAATCAAGAATAGAGTTGTTTCATGTAAGGGTAATTTTAAATCATACAAAGCTTGATGCATTATTTGATAGTGGGTCACAATCAAACTTAATTTCAGAAGACTTGTTCAAAAAGCTTAACCTTGAAATTGTACCTCCTCATAAGGTCCATTGAGTTGGATAGTCAATAATGCAAATTTACAGGTTATAAGGAAGTGCTTATTCAAGTTCACCATTATTGAAAAGTTCATTGATGAAGTTGAGTTAGATGTAGTTCCACTTGACATCTCAGGAATCATTTTGGGTAGTCCATATTAGGAAAGAAATATTTTATCACCATGAAAACAAATAATTATTGCTCAATAATGGGGTGGAGTACATTGTGAGATCTCATCGCAAAAATTTGAACATTTCTTTGGTTAATCCAGGGTAGATTAAGAGACTAGTAAATGAAAGTAAATTTTTTGTGCTTCTCATGATCAAGAAAAAGAATGATATTGATTATGAATCTTTTGAAGGTTGTGATGACAAATTGAAATCTGATTTTTTTGATGTGGTCAGAAAGCATGGCGAGATGTTTTAGGAACCAAAGGGGTTACCTCCCAAGAGGGGAATTCAGCATGAGATACAGTTGCAGCAGGATGTTCCACTTCCAAACATTGGCATGTATCGCATGTCGATTATGGATAGCATGGAAATCAAGAAGAAAATTCAAGAATTGCTAAACAAAGGTATCATATGCCCATCTATTTCGCCATGTGGTTCTCCCATTGTCTTGGTGCCAAAGAAGGACAGGACTTGGCGCATGTGTGTGGATTTCCATGCACTGAACAAAATCACGGTAAAGAATCGTTATCCACTCCCAATAATTGATGGTTTTCTTGATCATTTGAGGTATGAAAAGTATTTCACTAAGTTAGATTTACGAAGTGGTTATCATCAAGTTAGAATAGTTGAAGAGGATATTTGGAAAACCACATTTAAAACTAAACAAGGATTGTTTGAGTGGCTTGTTATACCTTTCGGTCTTACAAATGCTGCAACTACTCTCATGAGAGTTATGAATGATGTATTGAGACCATTTCTAGATGAAATTTTAATTGTGTACTTAGATGATATACTCATATTCAATAAATCCATAGATGAACATGTCATGCATGTAAACAAATTACTTGATGTCTTGAGAAAAGAATGATTGTTTTTAAAGATGTCAAAGTGTGAATTTGGCAAGACTTCTTTAGTGTATTTGGGAAACATTGTTGGAGGAGGTGAGTTGAGGATCGACCCCTCTAAAGTTGAGTTAATTTTGAATTGGCCCAAGCCCAATATAGGTACAAAGGTAAGAAGCTTTTTAGGGGTAGCACAATATTGGAGGAAATTTATTGCTAATTTTTCTTCCATTGCAACTCCATTACGTGCATTGACTAGTGTCAAGAAAGTCTTCCATTTGGGAGATGTACAACAGAAAGAATTTGATTTTTTGAAGAAAAATATCAGTTCAACACCATTATTGGCTCTTCCAGATCTTAGACAACCATTTGAGATTCAAACAGATTCTAGTGATTACGCCATGGGAGCAGTTCTTATGTGGCATGGTAAGCCCATTTCATTTCATTCTAAAATTTTTAATGGAGTTGTATCTAAGTATCCCACTTAAGAGAAAGAACTTTATGCATTGGTAAAAAGTGTTGAAAAATGGAAAGACTACTTGATGGGGAAGGATACCATTATCCATACTGACCATCAACCATTGTAGTGCTTACAGTCACAGTCAAAGTTGAAACAGCCATGACATTTCAGATGGATGGGTTTTATACAACAGTTGCATTTGGTTATTAGGTACAAAAAGGGAATCTACAATAAGGTAGCTGATATGATTTCAAGGCCTATTGTAAATTCATCTATTATAATCAAGCATAATTATGTTTTGTATGAAAGTTACATTGAGCAATATGCATATGATAATGAATTTCGATATTTGTATGAAATATTGAGTCAAGGAAACCAAATTGAAGAGTTGTATTATCATGTATATAATAGTTTTTTGTATCATTTGGGCAAGTTATGTATTTCAGAGTGAGAAAGAAACTATATCATAAGGGAGGCACACAATTCATTGATTGCTAGAAACTTTGGTGTAGGCAAGACAGTAGATAATCTCCAAAGGTATTGTTATTGGCTACGCATGTTTGATAATGTATCTTGTTTCATAAGAGGGTGTTCTTTGTGTGCAACCAGTAAGCCTAGTAATAGGAAACTACGATTGTACACTCCACTTTTGGTACCTTCACATACATGGGAGAGTATCTCAATGGATTTTGTGGGAGGTCTTCCATTTTCAAGGAAAGGTCATGATTATTTTTATGTAGTTGTAGACAGGTTCAGCAAAATGTGTATATTAACACCATGTAAAAAGAAAATTAAAGCTCAAAAAACAACTCATCTTTTCTTCCAAAACATTTGGGTTCATTTTGGTCTTCCTACTTCTATTGTAAGTGATTGAGATTCTCGATTTGTTGGGAATATTTGGTCAAACTTGTGGGACATAATGGACAAAAATTTGAAGAAGAGTACAACCTTTCATCCGCAAACAGATGGACAAACCAAGGTGGTCAATAGAACAATCATTCATCTTCTTAGAGGATATTGCAACAATCATCCCAAGTTGTGGGATGAACAGTTACATTACATACAACATGCATATAACAGGGCAAAGAATTATTCGACAAACACATCGCCATTTGAGGCATGTTATGGGTACTTGCCAAGTTGGCCATTGATTGTCAGAGTGACATCGATAAGGAAAGGAAGTTCATAGAGAAAATTCAGTTGATACATCATATAGTGGAGGAACATCTTGAGAAAAGTCAAAGAAGCTACAACGCAAGGCATGACAAACACCGCATTGATCACAAATTTCAAGTTGGAGAAGAAGTTTGGTTATATATTAGCAAAGAGAGACTTCAAGGGGAAGGTAAAAAGCTTAAACCAATTCATTATGGTCCTTTTAAAATTATGGAAAAGATTGGTAACAATGGCTTTAAGCTTGATTTTCCTCCCTATATGCAAATATACTCTATTGTTAATGTTGAGAATTTGAGATTGCTTTAGCCTCCTTTGATTGATGATCAAGGAGATCATGTTCAGTTACCATCAATAGATGATTCTTTTTTAGAATATCTTGATGAACTTTAGAAGGATCTCATACTTGACAGAAGGACCAGGACTTCGAAGAGAGGGAATGTCGAATACCTTAGAGTGGGACCCAAGAGACAAAATCCTTCTAAATCTAAATGGTTGCAGATTGAGATGGTGAGGGAGTTGTACCCTCACCTAATGAACAATTGATAACATATTTTGGGGTCCAAAAGGCTTCTAGTGGAGAGGAATGATTAGGCACTTAGTATTTAGATCAAAAAATAAAAGTTCTCAGAATGGCTTAAAACCTGAACGAACAAATCCATCTCGGTAAAAAAATCCTAACGCAACTAGTTTCACTAAAAACCAAGTTCGTATGAGGAAGTTATTGAGTTCTGTTTGCTTTGCTAAACATGTAAAATTTTGGTACAGGCTGTCTGGGATGCTAACTGGGTATCCGTACAACCCAGTAAGAAAGGAGAATATTCCTTGAAATATTCTTGTACAGGTGGGTGAATTAAAGGTTGACAAGTGGCAGCGCAACATTGGACAATCGTGGTCAAGGTGGACCAATTAGAAGGTGACATGTGGCAAGCCCAGAGGCTGCCATGTGCCCCTACAATGGTATATTAAAATTTTATGGATGCGCTGGGGTTCAACCTCACGAACTCCCCTCCATAGTGCCCACAACTTAACCGTCTTCTCTACATTTGCTGCTTAACATGTATAGTTCTCCATATATATTTACACTGTAATGTGGGAAGTGTTTGTAGTTAGGAGGGCTAGCCCGCAAGCCAACCCTCCCCCATGTGAATGCACCAACTCACATCAAATGGCAACACCAAACAGTTAACATAGATAGTGGCTCCAATTATCAACAAAATCATTTGCATTTTTGTTATACCATGTGACATCTTTGTGGAGATCGTCAAGGTTACGTTTCAAAACCATTGGGGAGACCATGCCAGAAGCCGCTACATGTGAACACTCCAACAGAAATGGGTTATGGTTAGGTGGTGGCGAGCTAACCCGGCGGACAATGTGATAGGCCATGAACGTTGACATTAAACTCGACATGTGTCCACTTCTCCCGAATCGTCGGGGTAACAGTTAATAAAATTGTGATTAGTGCAATAACCTTCAGTTAATCGCACTTATCTTAATTAATCCCCAGATTAACTCTAATTAACCCACAGTTTAAATTGGTGTGATTTTGGTGGAACCAATAAATCCGACCTTTTCTCCAAATTTAGCGAGCTTAATTGGAGTTCCTCCAGTTTTGGGGGAGGATTTTTAGGGAAAAGTTGTTTGAGTCATAACCGGAGAATTTTTCAACCAAATTGAGCTCAGGCAAAGGTGTTCCTAGCTAATTTTGACATTCAATAATAGATCAGGGATGGTCGATGATCAGCTTCCAGATGATCACTTATTTTCTATCTTAGTGCTCTCCCCATGGTTTGCTGACATAGAAAACTACCTAGTGGCTGCAGTATTTCCTCTAAATCTGTCATCTAGGGAGAAGAGCGGAATTATGAGGAAGTGTGCCCCTTTCACTTGGATTGGGGGAAATGTCTTCAAGATGGGACCAGGTTAGATCTTAAGGAGACGCGTCAGAGAAGAGGAAGTCTTTGACATCCTCTCACCCTATCATGATGGGCCTTGTGGGGGTCATTTTGCTGCCAAGAGAACAACTTTCAAAGCTATACAAGCTCGCTATTACTGGCCCACTCTCCACAAAGATGCAAGAAGGTATACCAATAGATATGAGCAGTGCTAGAGGATGGGGAAACCCACATCCAAGGATGAAATTCCCCTACAACCCTAGTTGGATTTGGAGCCATTTGACATGTGGGGCATGCATTTCATTGGGCAAATTGATCCACCATCAGGGCAAAGAAAGTAAATAAATGTGTGCATTGGTTATTTAATGAAATGGGTTGAGACAAAGGCTATCAAGGTAGCAACTGAGGAGAAATTGGATGATTGTTTAAGGGATATTGTGTTCTAAAAATTTGGGTATGCCAGATAGATAGTCACTAATCAAGGAGCTCAATTCACATCACATTTGATCGATAATCTGTTAAGGAAACATCATCTCAAGCACATACAATTTATTTCCTATCACCCTAATGCCAATGGAGAAGTAGGGTTTTAAATAGACCATTAGAGGGTATCCTCACCAAGGTTGTGAGCAACATCAAGAGGGATTGGGAAGATAGATTAAGGAGGCCACTTGGGCGTATAACACAACCTGGAAAACAGTTACTGGTTTTACTCCATATGATCTAGTTTATGGAAAGAAAGCTCTGCTCTCTATTGAGTTTGAGTATAATACTTTGAGAATGGTATCCCAATTGGATTTAGATGTCACCAAAGCATAGCAGGAACAACTATTCTAGTTAAATGGCTTGGATGAGTTCAGAATGTAGGCCCTCCTACACATCAAAGTTATCCAATTGTAGAGGAAGATCTAGCACGATAGGCATATCAAGGACAAATTTTTTCAAGAAGGGGATTGGGCCTTACTATATAACACTAGGTTCAAGGATTTCAAGGGAAAATTGATGACAAGATGGTTAGGTCCATCCTTGATAGAGAAATGTCATGAAAATGGATATTTTCAAATCATCACCATTGATGAGGAAGGGATTCCCTTGCTTGTCAATGTATACAGATTGAAGGTATAAAGAAAGCCTATGTCTAAGGACAAATCCATCAACACCATCAACACAGAGGTTAATGTGATTGGAAGTGTCATAGCTTCCAAGCCAAAACATTCCTAGATACTATTTTTTTGAAGAAAAAGGAAAAAAAAATGAAAAAACAATAAAAGTCTTGGATGAAAACCTTTATGAGGCATTTGAGGCCAACTGTTGGGTTGAAAACCTCCCTGATGCATCCCAGGAGAAAAGAAAAGGAAAAAATAAAGATCCCTGGGTGAAAACCTCTTTTGATGCACTCAAGGAAGGAATACAGGTTGAAAACCTCTCTTAAGGTAGCTTGTGTGTCTAAAAAAAAAAGGAGAAGAAAAGAAAAAAGAAAAAACAAAGTAGAATCTCAGGACATGGATCCACAACATGTTTCTTAATTATTTTTGTCATTTTTCAGGTTTGAGGACACTAGCAAATTCCACAGGTACAAGGCTAACATCCTCAAGATTATCTCCACTTCTCCCTCGATCCACTCCATATCCTCCATCCAAACTCATGTTCTCACCACTCTCCACCATCCTAGTAGCTCAAAAATCAAATTTCATCCCCTCTCTGGATTGCTACATGAAGATTGTAATTGCTACAGGAAGATCCTATAACACTATAGGAGGACCCCAAAAGACTACATGAAGAGAATCTAAATGAAAATACCACCAAGCATGGACCTACCAAAGATAAATAAGGTTCTCCCACCTTGATCCACAGTCTATCCATCATTCATCCATCCCTGTTCACAAGAGAAATTAATATTTTTCAAAACCAACCCTCCACTCTCTTTCATCCTAAAAAAATTCTTGAAAAACACGGAGCACAATGTATGCATTTTCACAAACCTACACTACCTCAGAGCCCTTGCATAATCCTCCAATCCCTCTACACCCTTTCTCATCACTCCCATACAGTTAAAAGACCTTGGAAGAGGAAAAAAGACCGCTGCAGGAAGAAAACCTCCTCTTGTAGAACCCTGTGCAACCATTATAGAAAAGCCATAATCCTATTTTTTTCCTTTCCCATCAAGAAGATGGGAGATACCAACTCATGAGCCACTTTGTAGTAACCCTACCAGTCAAAGTAGGACTCTCCAATAGTAGCAACATCACCTAGGACATAAACAAAGGACCTGCACACATAGCAACAAAAACGATCAAATACGATGAGGAGCAAAGAAGATATACATAGGTACAGAGAAACACACCAAGAAATCTCCCTTGGTGATAGCAAAGGTCCAAAACTCCAATATGCACATCCCTGCATTAGTCAATCACAATGTAGGAATAGGTATGGAAACCTCTCATCTCCTCCCTTTGTGTAAATAATGAAAAATATATGAATTTCGACAGGAGGTATTTTTATAAACTGGAGGCCGCTAGTTAACTTGACCACCCTCGGTCAGTAAAAAAAATGTGATTATGAGCCCTCATTTAATGTGGAGGTGTCACATTAGTCAATATAATATCACAGGGAGTGGGTATTGATTACAAGGAATGAGGGATTGATTACTGCAGGTGGAGACAACGGTCCAAAAGAGGAAACCTCATGCCTCTGCCAAGTCACCACAATGCTTTGAGCCCAAGCCAAAAATGGTATATATTGTACAGGGGCTCAAATTCTCTTGCATTTATGCTCATTTCAAAAATAGCTAAGGTGAGGATGAGCTTGGGGATTCATTGAGGAGAGTCAAACCCTACTTTTCCATTTCTACAAGAGGAAGCTATAGTAATCCTGCAAAAGCTACAGGAAGCCCGAGGAATTGCTACAAGAAGCTTGAAAAGGGAAAAGAACACCACCAAGGGTTTAATTGACGTCCAAATTTTCATACTTATCCTAAGCCATGCGGTAAAAGTAAGTGAATCCTCTCCCTCATCTATCCATAACTTATATGTTGGTGCACCCTAAAGTCTATAGGAAATATATGTCAAATTATGGATTGCAAGAACTTTTCTAGCTGTATATTAGAGGGAACATATAAAATTGTCATCAACTAGAGATTCCAACCCTCTACTTCTACTAAATTATACATCAGAGCTATTATAGGAAGCATCCCTCCTTCACTTAGTTGAAAATAGAGAAAAAAGTTGTGGGGAGGATTCAGTAAAAGGGAGACTCTAGACACTAAAAGAATTCATCTTCACCCTTCTGTATTAGACATTTTTAGAAAACATCAGTGGCTAGGATTCTTTGAAATATTGAAGGATATGATGATGACATTTCATATGAATTCACCATGGCCCTAGGCTCTCATAAAGAATTCAGTGCCACCATTGTGGTGAGGGGATTAACTATTTCAATCAACGCTAACCTAATTAGCAGGGTGAAAACCCTTTCCCTATGGATCCAATGGAAAAGAGAACACAAAGTCACCAATGCCATTGCCAAGAAGTACATCTTCACTGCTGAAAAACCTATTGAAGACAAGAATTGAGTTAGGAGGGAGAGCCTACCCTATCCTTGGGATGAGGTTGCCTACCATATCCTAAATACATCCCCTCCGAAGGAAGGTTGAGTGTATTCTATGGCTACCATTTTAGATTAATCCATGAAATAAGGTTTCAAGCATAATTTTCCCTCACCCAAAGATTCGATGTACCATATTTCCTCCTATAGTCCATTAGGGACATGAGACAAAAGTGAGAGAGGGAAAACACCAACACCTAGCCTGCCATGACCTCATCAAACTGATAGGGGTATATGCTTTGAACAAACTAAGAATCCATGTTATTTGGTCCAATTTCATTGATATCGACAGAGAGACCTTCATTGACACTCAAACCCTCACACCAAGTGAGACCCCAGCCTCTAGCGTTGAAGGAAGAGAGGGGAAAGAAGAAGAAGAAGAAGGAGAAGAAGAGGCATAGGCAGAAGAAGAAGAAAAGGTAGAGGAAGAAGAGGAAAGAGAGATAGAGGCAGAGAAAACATAGGAAGACCTCGAGGTAGAAGTAGAGAAAGAGAAAGATGAAGAAAAATAAGAGGAGAAACAACAAAAAACAAGCCCTAAGAGAGCTATTGAATCTATAGAAGAGGGGGTATCCCCAGAGCAAATAAGTTTGTCTCCAAGACCTAGTGAAAAAGAGGTAGTTTCCACCTTAGCTACCTTAACCATACCAGTTAAACTTGAAAAGGAAAGGAAAAGCAAAACTCCCCTATAATTTAAAACCAGGAGAAGCACCAGGATTAAGAAAGGAAGGTCTCAAACTCCCACAAAGGCCCCTATCACAATTGAAGAGTACCCAAGTAAAAAAGAGGAGGTAGGGCCAACTAAAAGGAAGGTTGAGGAGATCACCTCTCTAGAGAACATCTCACAGACTCCTATAGCATATGTAAGGAGGCCCACCACTAGATCAACCTCCTCTAAACAACCCAAGACACCTACCACCCTCTAACAAAAGGGAAAGGGGTAGTTACAGGAAAAACAGAGCATGCTACAGGAAAAGCAGAGTGTGCTACAAGAATAACAGAAGGTGCTATAAGAAGGGCAGAAGGTAACACCACAACTATAGGAGGGGGAATCTTCCCCAAAAACATTTGAAGAGGAATTCTGAGAGCTACAGGAGCCTAGTCCACAACCTAATTTGAGATCCCATTACACATTCATTGAAGGAAGAAGAGTTATTTCCCAAAATTTTGCAATCCCACTTTTCTTTGAACTTGAAGAAGAAAGAGGAATAACCCACAGATGGATGTAGGTTGCTAAGTCAAAAAAGGTGGAATATGTGGGCCTCATGGAAGAAAAGGTCCTTGAAATGGGAAATGAGTTAAGTGAGATAATGGAAAGAGAGACCACAATGAGGGAACAACGACAAGCAGAGAACATGTGGTTGAGGGAGAAGTTACAGAAGAAGGAAACCCAAATGGACATAATGGGAAGCCTCTCCATGGAGACATCATAATGCAGACAACCATTGAGGTCTTATGCACTCTTTCTTAAAGAGCAGTGGATGAAATTCAAAATCAAGACCCTAGCACAACATGGATCCATTCCATTTCAATACTACAAAAAATTCATTAAATTATGTGACCAAAGTAGCATAGAAGGCATAGCAAAATTCATTGAGTTATACATGAGTAACCTCACCTTGACTGATATGAATGTTTGGGACCCCAATGCAAAGTTGGGGGACCTACAACTGATGGCCCTAGCATCTTGGATGACTCATGAGGAGGCCAGAGTTGAGGAGGTAAAGAAAGTAATGGAAAGGGAAGAAAAATAACCACTATATATCAGGGCAGAGCAGATAAGCTCAATGGCTATCATTAGTAATCATATCATCATCTCCAATGATGCTAATATAACACCCAAATACCTTGCCACCCAACAGCATTCCATCTCACATTTTGAAGACACGCTAAGGTTGTTAGGAATAGAAAGCAAACAAGCATGCCAGAGAAGATGGAATACCTTACCCCACAGTCTCCAAATCAGGGAGTATATCTCTCTTGCAAGGTTCAAGAATGCATCAGAAATGACACCCCTATACAAAATAATCATGCAAATATTAAAAATCAACTGGATTGGACTCAAGCTCAGTCCACCTTTGTTTTTAGGTCTACAAGAATGAAGGGATGAGGAAGAGGAGAGGAAGCAATGGACAAACATAGAAAGGGATGTTGACTTCTATCCTCATGAAGGAACACCATATTAAGAGCCTTGGGATGTCATAGAGTCCACCAGGGCCATGAAAGACATGGACATAGATGACTAAGTTGCTTAGACGATGAGAAACAACTTCAGTAGGGGAGTGATGATGAGGCTCATCAATAAGTATATCACAAAGGTCATAATGCCATCCTCCAGCTTTAGAATTATCTCTTTCTCACATTTATTTACAATTTTTGTTATATTATGCTTAGTGAGGAGGATAAAAGATGTGTTGCTATGTCATGTGACCTAACATGGTTTAAATGCGGGAATTGGGACAATTTTGAGATAATTTCAATGTAGGAGATCAGAGTAGACAATAGGGAGAGATTCTAGGAGGTTGTCTACCTCATTAACTCCTTCAATTAGCCAATATCACCACTTTGTCTCTCATCAACTCGGAGTCATTGGTAGCCAAGCAGGACGAGGTCATTGGTAGCCAAGCTAGTGTAGTTCAAGAAAGATCTAGATCTACCTTTCTCGAGTTTTGGGAGACAAACACCTCTATTTTCTAGGGATTTGTTGGTAGCTACCATTTTGTATAAATAAACATGCCAAAGAACTCATTAGGATTCGAATTTTGGTTGTAGCTAAGAAGCTATTAAGCTCAAGCACTTGTGACTGCTATTTTTGACTTATTATGTGATGTATTTGACATTTCTGCAATGATAATGAGAAGTTTCTTATTGATCCATCACTGAGTTAGTTCAGAGGGCTGAGGCTCTTGGGTTTGGGCCCAACCCCAACAACTTAGGTACCTCTTGTCTATTGATATTATTCTTTAGCTTAGAATGTTTATTAGTTGCTTCAATTTAGTAGAATATAATTCCTCACAAAGCCTGTGACTATGCCTCTATCTCATCTCTCTCATGGGAGCCTAACTAGAGGAATCCACACTCACAACCCAAAAACATTATGTGATGATCTATTGTTTATGATTTCTTAGAAAAATATATACATGAGTTATTTTGTTTCACATATGATTTTTGTAGCTTAGAAGTGAATCCGTTACATAGATCTTGGTTTTTAGCATCAATTAGATAGTTTTCAAATTTAACTCATCTTTTCCACCATTGGTTATAATATTTTTCAAATGAAAAGAAGAATAGGTGCATGTGATATTGTAGGACTATTGGACCTGCAGGAAAGGGACCTTTTCACCATCTCCATCTAGGGTTTCTCCACTCTATTTTGATGACTCCCAACCATTTCCTTGATCTTTTTTCTTTGGTCACTGTGATAAGCCCTCTTAGCCCAAAGCTGGCCTTCCTGAAGTGTTGAACTTGGCTAGGGGTGTTGGTCACCTTCCATCCATCCCCCACAACCTTCAACCATCTTGCCATATGTTTATCCCATCATCCTTACCCTTCAAGCCCTCTCGAAAACATTCCTATAGCATTTCAAGACTTCCTGTAGCAATATAGGAATCATGTAGCACTCCTGTAGTAGTCTGTTTTGCCCTTATTTTGACTTGGAATGCTAGTGTAGCTTAGTTTAGGAGTAGGTTGACCCCCATATTGGACTTCATGATAAGAGGAACCACCTAGGCCATTCCCACCATTCCTTTTCTTTCAATGCAAGAGAAAATAATATTAGTTTCTTCATCACAGATTTGGCAATTAGGACATTACTTAATATGCAAGTGTGAATTAGATAAATTATGCATGAATTCTTGGGTTGTGAGCTGGTAGAATACTCTTTTGTTTTCAAGTGATTTTGATAGTTAGATGATTGTATGTAATTAGTGAAATTAATGTAGTTTCCTTTTTGCAGGTAGCATAACTCTTGTGTTTTTTTCATGAATTGATTTAGTAGCATGTACAAGTGGGTAGCTTTTACAAGTTGGATTTGAGAAGCATTTACTTTTTCTACACTAGGGCTAGCTTTTGAATTTCAATTTCAGTAGTTAATTCCCCCTAATTTAGTAGAATAATGGTCTTGGAACCCTAATGATCAAATGGCCTAGTTTAGGGTGGCATGCGTAGAATTCCATCTATTGTAGATACAACACTGTCACGTCGAAGCTTGTACGAACCCCAAGTTGATAAATAGAGTCAAGGAGCCTCTGGGAGTTGCAGCACTCTTGGTGCAATACCAGGGCTCACCATGGTATCCCTACAAGCTTCACTCCCTTTGTCCATTTGTACCAAAGACCAAACTGAGTGGCACCTATGAGGTATCTCAACACGTGTTTGGCTTCCTTCCAATATAGTTTGGATGGATTAACCATAGCTTGACTAAGTTGGTTAACTGCATAACACATGTTCGGTCACGTGTTCACCAAATACATGAGTGAAACCACAAGTTGTATATAAATAGTAGCCTGCACTAATTCACCGAAAGTAGCATCCTCCTTCCTCCAGTTACCAGCTAGAAAAGTTTCCATGGGTTTATTGCTCTCCATGTGGAACTTCTTCAGTATCTCGTTGGCATACTTTCCCTAAGAGACAAAGAGTTCCTCATCTACTTTCCATACTTCCATCCCCATAAAGTAGTTCATGAGCCCCAAGTCCTTCATTTCGAACTCTCTTGCAAGATCCTCTTCGCAAGACTTGATCAAATTATCATCACCTGTTAGAATCAAATTGTCGACATATAACATAATAATCAACAATTCACCTTCAACCACAATATGGTAAAGGTTCACATCTACTTCACTTTTGGTGAAGCCCAACCCATTGAAATACCTATTGATCCCGGTGTACCAAGAACACAGTGCTTGTTTCAGTCCATACAATGCTCACTTGAGTTTGCACACATGTCTCTCTGTTGAAGGTCTCAAATCCTTTAGGCTACTCAATATACACCTCTTCCTCAATCATGCCATTGGGGAATGTTGTATTTACATCCATTTGATGTATCTTCCATCCCATATGTGCTGACAGTGCTAGAATGGATATGATTGATGAGTACCTTGCTATAGGAGAAAAAATACCATCATAATCAATCCCCTCTATAACATCCCCGATGAAAATTCCATGTAAAAATATATATATGGCCATGGTGATGGGACACATATTCCAAGCGGAATGGCGGGGGGAAAACATCCTAATGGGTGTTGATTTGGTTATTAGGATAAGGAAATTGGAAAAGGTAATGGCTAAGGCTTTGGAAAGGCATGAGGCATTAATTGGCATTTTATTTATGAAAATAATGGAAATTAGGATAAAAGGAAGGTGAAAGGTCACAAGTTGCATGTGAGGAGGAAAATGAAGGAAAATAATGGAAAATGAAGAAAATAAAGGCCTCATTAATAAAAAGGCTTTCGAAGATCAGTGGGAAAGACTTGGTCAGTTTAGTATTGGAGCCCTGTCTTGGGTTGAGTTATTAGTCCCACAGCCTTGGTTGGAAAAACACTCTGGAGCCCTGCAACAACTTGGGTTGAGTTACTAGTCTTGTAGTCTTGGTTGGACAAATTCTTTGGATCCCTTGGTGGTTGAGTTACTAGTCCCGTAGCCTTCGTTGGAACAAATGCTTTAGAGCCCTGGATGGCTAGGATAGAGACTGATCTGATGATGGTTTTGTGATGTCCGACCGTGAGGTGGAATCACTATTTGATGGGTTGAGGTGGATGGCCTTTGGAAGCCCTAGATGAGTTTTCATTGATATGTTCTATGAGATCCCACATTCATTCTTGGAATATGGAACAGGGATGAATGACTGAATAGAGATTTGTCTCAGCCATTCTATGGTCACGTGGAATGTGGAAGTCCCATCCCAAGTTTGGATTTTGCATCATTAATGAAAGGCTATTTCTCCTTGTATCCTTATGAGCATTATGATGGATTATATATGGTTTACATGGCTGTGATATCATTGGTATTTCTATCCCTATTATGTTGGTTATGTATGTATTTTATGATAGCAGTTATCTATGGCTCCCATCATGTTCTTATTATTGAATGATCATTGTATCTATGACCTAATGGATGAAATGGTAGCTAAAGTGATAAAGAGGTAATTCTTCGTAGCAAATCTCAGATAAGTATGAGACCCCTACGCTCAGGTATGTTATTTACACATGTAGATTACACATTTGCAATATGTTTGATGAAATGTCTGTCATAATTGGTAGGGGTCTATTCAAGGTATTGAACAAGTATTTGCTTTAGTACTATCATTTCCATGTTACTTTTCTGATTTGAAGAGATGGATCAATTCTGGGTAGTGACCTGGGCTCTGAGCTTTAACAGTGGCTTAAATCCTGGGGCCGCTCGAACATCACTAGCAATTCTAGTCCACAGTCGCTGGTGGGTATGCCCGTGAGAGATAATTTAGGTTTCTGTTCAATCCCTTGCCCATAGAATGATAGAAAATATGGCCCAAGAAACCTAAAATAATAGTGCTACCCAGGGACAAATTGTCTGAGTGGCTGACTTGTCCTTTGATGGTTCTGTTGATGATGTTGGATGTCTATATGGTGTGTTTCCATTGGTTCTACTTCCTTAATGTGACTTAGGAGGTCGAGTCATATCATAGTGGCCTCTCGTCGCATGTTTACCCTGACTGGCTGGTTGCTTGGGTAGATGTGGGAGGAGAGTGTTACATAGTGGTATCATAGCGTGGTTGTGCTCTCGTTGGGATGTGTGTTGATCATGCTTTCATGTTGGTTGCATATATGTTCCTTATGCATGTAGTCCATGTGCTTGTTGCATTTGCATGGTGTTGATCATGGTTGTAGTGATGTCACCATGTGAAGGTTGAAGGTGTTGTCGAGGAGTATGTCTTCATGTGTGAATGGTTGATTCTGCAGTTGTTATGCATGTATGGTCTTGGTTATAGTTATGCATGAATAGTAGGGAAAAAATCCCTTGTGAAGTCTTTATATGCATTTTAGGTCATCATGGTGATATTGTTTGTTATGATGATAATGTGTTGGTTGAGATAGAATAGGAGATGCAGATCACCGCAGAACTAAGCCAAAACTGACATTACGGGACCCTATTGAAAAGCTCGAGTGAACCCTCTACTGAGATTGTATTGTTAAGGCACATAAATTTCTCAGATACCCCAATGGATGGAGTCGGTGTGTCACAGAGTAAGACATAGGGAATCCCGACCTTTCTTCTTTGCTACTGGAAAGCGTCTATCCGTCCATATCTGCGGCTTGAGCCACTAGCTGAGTGAGTTGGTAGGGAGCTGGGTCTTTTTCCCTTCGCTTTGTTTGGCCACCGAACTACGGGAAGTGCCTAAAGAGATTGGTTGTGCTTTTTGCCTTTCCGGTGCACCATTGGACCTCAATGAAAGAGCATATCATCATACAAATATTGTATGTTTGGCATTCAGGTATGTAAGTTAAGGATTGTCATATGCATTAGGTTTATATACATTAGGTTTATGTAGATGTTTGTTGATGTTATGGTTACATTCATGATAGATGTTAGTTGATTAGTGTAGTTATATGCACGTGTGTCAAATAGCCAAGAATGATAGTAACCCATAGTTGTATGGATTTCTATTGTTCCTTAATATTAGATAACTTGATGTTTATGTTATGTGTTGTTGATGAGTATGTTATAGGTTAACTTGTTGTTGTTATATGACATTTAGCTTGACAATTAGGTTATATGTTGTCGATGAGCACGATATATAGCTTATGGTTGCTATATGCTAGTAACTTGATGATTAGGGTTATTACATTAAGATACTGATATTATATGTATCATGCTAAATTGGATTGGCCTATGCAAATGATTAGGGTTATGAAATTTAGGTAGGAGTCGACTTAATGTGTTGCATTGCGTGTTACTAATCTAGACCAATTGTACATAAGTGATTTCTATGCATAAATGATAAATGTTTATGATTTTATGATGTGAACATGTTAGTTAGTTAGCATTATGGATATCGTGACCTTATTTATGTTTGAGTTGACATGTTTTAAAGTTATATTTTGCTAACTAGATTGATTATGCAAACAAGATAGCCTCCCCTCAGGTACACTAAGGTATGAGTTTGCTTATGTAGTATACTTGGTGCTTCATTCTTGATTATTTCATCTATTTGATGTTGAGTGTTTGGTGTCTATTTTGTTGTCTAGTTGATTTATTTAACATGGCATGTTTGCAAGTTGGTTGAATGTTTGATGAATTGCATAATACGAGTATATGTTCAAATGATCTTGTTCTAAGAGGATTGTACCAACGCATATGAGTTGAGACAGTTGATATGTATTGGAGTATAGTAGGTGACAACTGTAGCATTATGTCTAATGACCATGAGTTGACTATGGATTATGAGATGATTGTTTGTAAAGGTTGATTTCAAATTGATAGATATGATTGTCTTGATAATTGGAACACATGATTGACATGGGTAAACAATTGCAGGAAACATGCTTGCTATTAGTATGACAATGTAATAGTTGATATGTTTATATAAGTAACAATTGGGTGATGTGACAATACATAGTAAGCCTCGATTACAACAAGGTAAAAATGTTAAAAGGAAGGAATTGGACACAAATTCCTTTGGCTATGTTTGGAAGCCCTATTTCAAAATGAATGAGTGCCTTGTATATATAGAATCTTCTTAACCTTGATTTTGTTTGACATTATGTGGATATGTACTAGATTCATGAACATGTACTTCACGGGTATATTAACTAGCCTTTAGTTATAGGTAGATCTGTCAAGGGAATTGGAGTCCCTTGAGAGATGGTGTGGTTGTGTTTAGTTGCAAGAAACGTTCTTGGCACAACAAGATGAGGTAACTGATGTATTGTTATGTTATCTATGCAATGAGAGTGATGTGTTTATGGAATTATGATGTAGCGGATTACATGGAAAAAGAGATTCCTATGAAATATTGAAGAAGGCTCGGGTTGAGCTTTCCTTGGGATGCATTGGGAACCATGGGGATTGAATCATGGTGTCTGTTGTTAGCCTTTTTCTTTTGGTATTTTGGTGCTTTGTTGTGCTTGATTTTGGTTTTGTTTGCTTCTTATGAATAGCCATGCCACTTGGGTTGTGGTTTCATTATTGGTTTCATGGATTTCTTCTTTGTTGCTTCTTGTATTTCCTTTAATGTTTGAGCCTTGGGGATTGGTTAGGATAGAGAAAAGTTGATGTAGCTTGGGAGAGTCGTGTGGTACCCAACAGGTAATGTAAGAACTCAGATGAAGCTCTGTGCATGAGTAAGTGTAGCGAAAGGTAAGACTATGACACTCGGTTGGATTGGTTAGGTCCATTATGGTAAATGGATAGTGGCAATACAGTCATGAGAAAAGTAACCAGAAAAGGTAAAGTAAATCGATCTGAGGTGTCAAGTGCCCTGGCTATGTTGGGAACAATTATTCTCAATGTTGTGTATGTTATGATCATGATTATGTTGATGTTTATACATGTAGGTGTGTATGTATGTCATGTTTGACAGGGTCGTTATTGATCATGATTATTAATGCTAACATTTAAATGTATACATGTATGTATGTATGTTGTTTTCTGACATGATGATGATTTTTTTATGCTAATGATTATATATGTATGTATGTATGTAGCTATGTCACTATATGACATGATTTTCAGGGATCGTTCACGTGGAAGAATGATTTCTTATGTTGGTGAATGGCATGAAGAGGTTCCTGGTCTTACGAGGAATCAATTGGGAAGAGTAATCATGACAAACATATGAGGTCAATATCATGTGGATATTAATTGATATTGTATGCTTTTATTATGCCTATGTTTATGTTATGACATGTAACATTTAGGGATGCATCAGCATAATGAAATCTATGTGGTCTGTGGCATGCTAGAATAAGCATGGATGGTGAAGAGATACTAGAAGCAAGGTTACTTGGTAGAGGTAATGTGGGTTCAAATGTGTAGTATTAATGATGTACATATGTCATATATGTTGTACATGTTGCATCTGTGACGATTGTGCGCATGCAGTATAATGCATATTTAGTGTGTGTGCATGTTGATTATGCAATGTTATGTACATGGTGTAGTACATATAATGTTGTATGAATCTTGCATATTCAATGTTGGGTATAGATGGTGCTATTTACATGTTGGATATGTGGTATTGTGTACATATTGTACTATGTGAATGATGGATATGCGGTGTTGTGTGGATATGGTGTTGTGCACATGTTGGATATGAAGTGTTGTGTACAGATAATGCTATGTACATGTTGCAAATGTAGTGCTATGTACAAGTGGTGTTGCATGCATGTTGTACATGTGGTGCTATGTACATATGGTGTGGTGTGCATGATTGTACAAGTGGTTTTGTGTGAATGTGGTGTTGTGTACATCTTTACAAGTGACGTTGTGTGCAAGTGGTGTTGTGTACATGTCTTGCATGTGGAACTATGTCTATGTGGTGTCGCGTACATGTCGTGCATGTGGTAATATGTACATGTGGTATTGTGTATGTTGTACATTGGTGCAATGCACATATGACATTGTGTACACGTTGTGCAGGTGGTGTCATGTACATGTGATGTTGTGCACATGTTGTGTAGGTGGTGCTTTGTACATGTGGGATTGAGTGCATGTCGTACATGTTGTGTTGCGGGCATGCGGTACTATGTATGTGCATTGTGGAGGTGCATATATTGCATGGTGTTGTACATTAGGTATAGATGTATTGTGTTATATTGTACACCATGTGTAGGTGTATATATTATGTTATGCATTGGATGTAGGTGTATGTATTGTATTCATTGGGTGTAGGTGTATGTGTTGTATGTCAGGCGTAGATGCATGTATTGCATGGTGTGGTATATTGTGAGTGGTTGTGTGTGTGGGATTTACACTATGTGTGTGTGCACATGGTTGAGGAGAAGGTACTTGGTGTCGTCGGGATTGACAATTGATCTAGAGTGCATACAGAATAAGAACAAAGGTAGAAGTATGGAATAAGAGCTGTTATTTACACCTATAGATTACACAGTTGTAATATGTTTAACGAAATGCCTGTCATGCCTAGTAGGAGACCACTCAAGGTATTGAACAATTATTTTCTTTAGTACTATCATTTCCATGTTATTTTACTGATTTGAAGAGATGGGTAATTTCTGCGTAGTGGCCTGGGCTCAAAGCCTGAAAAGTGGCTTAAATCTCGGGGTTGCTAGCATAACACTGGCAACTCTGGTCCACTGTCACTGGAAGGAATGACTATGAGAGTGGCTTTAGGTTTTTTCTCGCTCCCTTGCCCATAGCATGAGAGCGACTATGGCCTAAGAGCCCTAAAACAATAGTGGGACACAGGGATAGACTGTATGGGTGGTTGACTTGTCCTATGAAGGTTATGTTGATGATGTTGGATGTTTGTATGGTATGTTTTCATTGGTTCCATTTCATTAATGTGACCCAAGAGGTCGTGTCATATCATAGTGGCCTCTCACCACATGTTTACCCTGGCTAGCTAGTTGCTTAGGTAGATGAAGGAGGAGGGTGTTACATAGTGGTATCAGAGCGTGGTTGTGCTCTCCTTGGGATGTGTGTTGATCATGCTTTCATATTGGTTGCATATGTGTTACTTATGCATGTAGTAAATGTGCTTGTTGCTTTTGCATGGTGCTTATCATGGTTGTAGTGATGTTGCCATGTGAAGGTTGAAGGTGTTGTCGTGGAGTATGTCTTCATGTGTGAATGGTTGATTATGCAATTGTTGTGCATGTATGGTCTTGGTTATAGCTATGCATGAATAGTAGGGAAAAAATTCCTTGTGAAGTCATTATATGCAATTTAGGTCATGATGGTGATATTGGTTGTTATGATGCTAATGTGTTGGCTGAGATATATTAGGAGATGTAGATCATTAAAGTGAAGTTGAGCATTGGACCTTGAGGCAAGAATGGATCGTCTTACAGGTATTGTATGTTTGTCATGCAGGTATGTAAGTAAGGATTGTCATATGCATTAGGTTTATATACATTAGTTTTATGTAGATGTCTGTTGATGTTATGGTTACATTCATGATAGATGTTAGTTGATTAGTTTAGTTATATGCACATGTGTCAGATAGTCAAGAATGATAGTAACCTATAGTTGTATGGATTTCTATTGTCCTTTATATTAGATAACCTGATGATTATGTTATGTGTTGTTGATGAGTATGTTATAGGTTAACTTCTTTTTGTTATATGACAGTTAGCTTGATGATTAGGTTATATGTTGTTGATGAGCATGATATATAGCTTATGGTTGTTATATGCTAGTAACTTGATGGTTAGGGTTATTGCATTAGGATATTGATGTTATATGTAACATGCTAAATTTGATTGGCCTATGCATATGGTTAGGGTTACAACATTTAGGTAGGAGTCAAATTAATGTGTTGCATTATGTGTTACTAATCTAGGCCAATTGTACATATGTGATTTATATGCATAAATGGTAAATTCTTATGAGTTTATGATGTGAACATGTTAGTTAATTAGTGTTATGGATATCATGATCTTATTTATGTTTGAGTTGACATGTAAAGTTATATATTTCTAACTAGATTGATTGTGCAGGCAAGATAGTCTCCGCTGAGGTACACTAAGGTATGTGTTTGCTTATGTTGTATACTTGGTGCTTCATTCTTGATTATTTCGTCTATTTGATGTTGAGTGTTTGGTGTATATTATGTTGTTTGGTTGATTTATTTAACATGGTATATTTGCAAGTTGGTTGAATTTTTGATGAATTTCATAATACGAGTATGTGTTCAAATGATCTTGTTCTAAGAGGATTGTACTAACACATATGTGTTGAGACAGTTGATATGTACTTGAGTATAGTAGGTGATAGTTGTAGCATTATGTCTAATGACTATGAGTTGACTTTGGATTATGACATGATTGTTTGTAAAGTTTGATTTCAAATTGATATATATGATTGTCTTGATATTTGGAACTTGTGATTGACATGGCTAAACAATTGTAGGAAACATGCTTGGTATTAATATGACAAGGTAATAGTTGATATGTTCATATAACTAACAATTGGGTGATGTGACAGTACATAGTAAGCCTTGATTGCAATAAGGTAAAAAGGGTAAAAGGAAGGAACTTTACAAGAATTCCATTGGATATGTTTGCATACAAGGAATCTTCTTAAACTTGATTTTGTTTGACATCTGTGGGTATGTATAGACTCATTAACTTGTACTTGACAGGTATATTAGCTATCCTTTAGTTACAGGTGGATCTATCTAGGGAATTGGAGTCGCTTGAGAGATGGTGTGCATGTGTTTAGTTGCAAGCAACGTTCTTGGCACAAAAAAATGAGGTAAACGATGTATTGTTATGTTATATATGCACTGATAGTGATGTGTATATGGTAGTATGATGTAGGGTATTGCATGACAAAAGAGATTTCCATGAAATCTTGAAGAAGGCTCAGGTTGAGCTTTCCTTAGGATGCATTTGGTACGATGGGGATTGAGTCATGGTGTCTGTTGTTAGTCCTATGCTTTTGGTATTTTGGAGCTTTGTTGTGCTTGATTATGGTTTTGTTTGTGTCTTATGCATGTCCATGCCACTTGGGTTGTGGTGTCGTTATTGGTTTCATGGTTTCCTTATTGGTTTCTTCTGTGCATGAGTAAGTGTAGCGAAAGGTAAGACTATGACAGTCGATTGGATTGGTTAGGTCCATTATGGTAAATGGACAGTGGCAATACAATCATGAGAGAGGTAACCAAAAAAGGTAAAGTAAATGGATTTGAGGTGTTAGGTTCCTAGGCTATGTTGGGAACGATTGTTCTCAATGTTGTGTATGAATAAAGGAATTTCTCTTAACCTTGACCTTGATATCTAGTAATTATGTTATGATCATGATTATGTTGATGTTTATACATGTAGGTGTGTATGTATGTCATGTTTGACAGGGTCGTCATGGATCATGATTATTAAAGCTAACATTTATATGTGTACATGTATGTCTATATGTCGTTGTCTGGCAAGATGACAATTTTCTTACGCTAATGATTATATATATATGTATGTATGTATCTATGTCACTATTTGATAGGGTTGTGAGGGATTGTTCATGTGGAGGAATTATTTCTTATGCTGGTGAATGGCATGAAGAGGTTCCTAGTCTTATGAGGAATCAATTGGGAATAGTAGTCATGACAAGCATATGAGGTCAGTATCATGTGGATATGAATTGATATTGTATATGCGTATTATGCCTATGTTTATGTTATGACAAGTAACGTTGAGGGATCCATCAGCAAATAAAAGCCATGTGGTCTGTGGCATGTAAGGATAAGAATGGATGGCAGAGAGACACTAGAAGAAAGGTTACTTCATAGAGGTAGTGTGGTTTCAGATGTGTGGTATTATTGTTTTGCATATGTCATACATGTTGTACATGTTGCATCCATGATGATTGTGTGCATGCAATATAGTGCATATTTAGTGTGTGTGCATGTTGATTATGCAATGTTATGTACATGATGTAGTACAGATAGTGTTGTATGAATGTTTCATATTTAGTGCTTGGTATAGATGGTGCTATGTACATGTTGGATATGTGGTATTGTGTACATATTGTACTATGTGCATGACAAAGATGTGGTGTTGTGTTCATATGGTGTTGTGCACATGTTGGATATGCAGTGTTGTGTACGAATGATGTTGTGTACATTTTGGAAATGCATCGCTATGTACAAGCAGTGTTTCGTGCATGTTGTGCATGTGGTGCTATGTACATATGGTGTGGTGTGCATGTTTGTACAAGTGGTGTTGTGTGTATGTGGTGTTGTGTATATGTGTACAAGTGGCGTTGTGTGTAGGTGGTGTTGTGTACATGTCTTGCATGTGGCACTGTGTACATGTGGTGTCGCGTACATGTTGTGTGTGTGGTACTGTGTACATGTGGCATTGTGTACATGATGTACAATGGTGCAGTGCACATATGGCATTATGTACATGTTGTGTAGGTGGTGTCATGTACATGTGATGTTGTGCACAGATTGTGAAGGTGGTGCTTCGTACATGTGGTACTGGTGTACGTGTGGGATTGAGTGCATGTCATACATGTTGTGTTGCGGGCATGCAATACTAGGTCAGGTGCAGGTGTATGTATTATGTTATGCATTGGATGTAGGTGTATGTATTGTATTGTATACACTGGGTGTAGGTGTATTTGTTGTCTGTCCAGTGTAGATGCATGTATTGCATGGTGTTGTATGTCATGTGTGGTTGTATGTGTGGGATTTACACTATGTGTGTGTGCACATGGTTGAGGAGAAGGCACTTGGTGTTTTTGTGTGGAAACCGATCCAGAGTGCGTATGTAATCAGAACAAAGGCAGAAATAAGGATCGATTAAAGGATTAGTATCAATGTTTTATTCCAACTTTATTATACATGTGGTTTATGATTAGTGTTTATGATGATTACATGTGAATTATGATTCTGGTTTATGATGGTTCCATGTGATTTATGATTTTGATGGTTATGTTTTGAGTTAACCTGATGTGATAGTTTTATACATGTTTTGGTAAAATATTCTAGTTTGAATTTTTGTAACAGGAAGCGAACATGATTGCAAATTTACCTTATTGATGAGCTACCAATGGGATATGATGTGAATTATTTCAATGTATTTTAAATCTAATGGTGGTTGAAATAAACTGCAAGAATTAGCAGCAACAACAAAAGGCATTGGAATGTGCAATAGTATGCTAGTAAAGAATTCAGGAACAGGGCCACTCTGGGACACTGGTACCCAATAGATTCCATTGATTTCCATGAGCATGCTATGATCGGTATGATTGTTTTGACGAAGGGATATGCCTAGGTTTTTATATCTTCTGATGCGAGGAAGCCTTTCCAAGGCATGGACTTCCCAAGATGGGGATGCCAACGGAACTTGGAAGGTGAGTGATTGCATGGAAGGGGTGACCAGATTCCTCGAGGGACTGTGTAGAGGAGAAGGGAAGGTCAATGGTGGATTTTTTTTGGTCATTATCATTACTTGATTAAATCAGATGCACATTGGGAGTGCGCCTTGGAAAAATGAGCCGGTAACTATTCACTAAGAGATCAAGTGGCACAAGATTTGTAGCGCTGGACATTGGATGCAAATTTGACTTTAGAGTGGATTTTGGACTTCCTGGGAAGGAGGTGAATCCTGGTATTACTTTGAGGGTGGAGGCATGAGCCTCTGGATTCCATTTGTTGCAGATGTAGGCATTGTATATTTATTATTGAGAAATGGCAATAAGAAATTCCAGTTTAATTGGTCCTTGAATGAAACTAAGAATTAAAATCAAATTATTTTCTCATAAGAACTTATAAATAGTTAATTATGTTTAATTAACTTAATTATGTTAGGAAATTCGAGTTGGAAGTCTTTATGTAGTCATGTATATGTTCTCCCCAAATTTTAGGGGTCTAGTATGAGTCTAAAATGAGTTGGAAATTAGATCACTCAGTTTACTGAGTTAATTTCACTTAAATTAGTTCTAAATTGTTTTTGGAACTAATAGAGGACTAACAGTCAGTTGGTGCACTAATGCATCCACTAGTGCTACTCCAGTTATCTGAATATTCCCTCATGAGAAAATCATCCATGTTAGTTCACAAAAGACCCAGTTGAGACTAGAGTGCAAGGAAAGTGTACTATTAGTGTTATTATTTACTAGAGTGTAAATATCATGCATGCATCAGAGATTGACCCTATGTTTGGATTGCGCAGTTTTGGAAGCATGCATTCCCTTTAAATACAGGCTATTCATCTTAGGAATTAGGAAAGAGATTAGGGGCTTGGAGAGATGTTGAATAAGATAAGGATTTGTCTTGAGCTAGCTTGTGAGCTGAGAGAGTTGAGAATACTTGTGCAAAATTGTTTTAGTGAGAACAAGCTTTGTATCTTCACTCATCTTTATGATATATGTAATATAGATAGTGGGATTTTGAGCATTGGCTTGTGCTGGTTGAAAATAGAAGTTGATTCTTGTCCCATGTTTTAGTACATTGCATGAGCTTGTGAATCTACATGATTTTCTACATGGTACCAAAGCTTAAGATAATATACTAGAGGAGATTTCAAAGTTTTGAGTTTTGGGTTACAGGTGAAATTCGAATTCGCAATACATACTTCAGGATCAGTAGATGGTGTTCTATGGTTTGTGGCTCGAATATGCCTTGGAAGGAAACTCAAATTGTATATCTTGGAGGAACAGAATGGAGGCCGTGCTACAAGATAATGGCTTGAAGGAATTCGTTGACCAAGAAATTCCTAAGCCAGTAGCATCGGATGCATAGAATTTGGCTGAATGGAAGAAGTGTGTGGAAAAGGCAAGGCAGATAATCCTTGAGGGAGTTCGAGACCATATTGTCTCGAGTCTCCTGGAAAGGAAACTTCGTATGCTATGTGGAAATAATTGACGGACTTGTATCAGAACAAAATTGACCAAAGGAAATTGGCACTAAAGGACAAACTTCGAAAAATTAAAATGGATAAAGGCGAGACGATTCCAAAATACTTGACCAAGTTCACTCAATTTCATGATGAACTTAGAAGTGTTGGAATCATGGTTGCTGAGGATGATATGGTGAGTCTTTCGCTTCTAGGATTCCCAAAGAGTTGGAATAGTTATCAGGACTCTGTCAATGGTCAGGAGAAGTTTCTGGATTGGGAAAGAATGTGGTTGAATTTGATGCAGGAGGAGATTAGGAGGAACACTAGGGATGGTTCTTCAGCAAAGATTGATGATGAAGAGAAATGTGCCTTAGTGATTAAGGCGGAGAAGGGGAAAGGGAAAGCTTCCCATTCCAAATCACATTCTTATCATGGAAGTAAGAAGAAAGACATGACGAAAGTTAAGTGCTTTCATTGTCATGATCTGGGCCATTTTGCTACAAATTGTCCACTCAAGAAGTCCAAGAATAGGTCTTCAGGAGGAGCGGTGGGTGAGGCTTTGGCCTCTTAATTCGAATTGGAGTTTCCCCTAGTTTCATCAATGATGGGGAGTGTATGGTACTTAGACAGTGGAGCTTCATTCCACATGACTGGTGACAAAGAGTTATTCAGTGACCTGGAGGAGAAAGATCTTTAGATGCACATCGAGATGGGTGACGACGGGAAGTATAGTGTTACTGGATTGGGCATGATTAATTTTTAGAGGGAGAATCGGGCTCCACTCACCTTGAAGAATGTTATGTATGTGCCCAGGCTGAAGAAGAACTTGGTATCTATTTCCTTGCTTGAGGATAGAGGCTATGATGTGATATTCTCGAAAGGAAAGGCATTCCTTCGACACATAGCCATGGGTCAGGTAAAAAAGATAGGGATTCAAGTGAATAATATCTATAAGTTGGAGGTAGAGGAGTGTGCTGCTTTGAGCACAAAAGCAGAAAAGGTGCAGAGCCGAGACATTAGCTATTTATGGCACAGGCGGTTGGGCCACTTGCATCATGTGGCTTTGAAGATAATGCAACAGATTTCTACTGGTCTTCCCAAAGGTACACTTGAGCAAGTTGATACATGCAAGGGGTGTGCTTTGGGAAAATACACCAAGTCTTCCTTTCAAAACAGAGATAATCGAACAGAGGCTATTCTAGATCGAGTCCATTCATACATGTGTGGACCATTCTTGACAACATCCATGACCAAACATAGGCATTATGTTATATTTGTTGATGACTATTGTTACACAACATTTTGTCACTATCCTTGTACTCCCCATCCACGATCCTGGAGGACCTCTAAAGTGAACCCAACATGCTTTCCCATCATGAAGAAACTCCCAGTATGTCCCTCTTCATGAGGAGAATAATTCCCCTTTGCATCATTTCCCAAGAATCTTCCTTTTACCCCAGTTTACAAGACCCGAGCTACTGATCTGTTTCCCCCTCGCGCCGATTTGCAGAGATTAAAACTAGCCCTAGTGTTGTACGGAGCGACTAAGCCCTTTTCCAGTCAAGTCGATCCTATTTTGGCAAGTTTTTTAAATATGGAGTCGAAGCTTCCAGCTCTAGAAGCTTCATAACGAAAGTCTAGTAGATGGTTGGGCTGGATGGAGCCGAAGAAGTCAGTTTGGGCTCCTTTCCCCTATTAGGATGGAACAAACTCAAGAGATAAGACCTTCTCCCATGATGAGAGTAACCATATCCCATCCATCCAATCTATATAAACCTCTCTTTTCCCAAGCTAAACTAGTTTTGGAGTGAGTTTGAATGATGAGCAAGACATCTATAGCTTGTAGCTTTCTAGTGTATGTTTGAGGGAGAATAGTGTGTTTGATTTGGTTTGAGACTAAAGGGAAGAGGCCTTAAAACTTCCATTGTTGGGGCTATCCATGAGATGCTAACAGAAGTGTGGGAACCCAGATACGTCAGAGGAGACCATCAACATCAAGGCATTGGTTATAATCTCTTTCTAATTTATATGAATACAATTATTGATTGATTTCCTACATTAAGTGTTATCTTACATCTTTATGGCTTAATGTTCCTTGACCTGTTAGGTAGGTTGAATACAATACTGTATGCTATCATGTTTGTTGTTGTTGATTGTTTGCTTGTTTCAGGTATTCGAAGGAAGGAAACGAAAGATAGTTGGAGTAAGGAAGCAGGATCATCACCAAGCGAAATATCTTTCTAAAAGGTAGGCCCTCTTAATTTATTCTAGCTTAAGGAGATTTTCCATAGATTGTTTGTTTGTGGCTAGAAGCGCTCTCTCGGGGTAGAGGAATTGTTTGTGTCCGCACTGAGAATTTACCTGTACCACAAATTGGCGACTCCACTAGGGAGCCAATCCTTCTGTTTGATTGATTGTCATTTTATGGTTTTGTGTGAACTTTTCTAGTATCACCATTTCCCTTTAGTGTTCTCTGCTTTGCCTAGTTTACTGCTCTGAGCCTGAAATTTACAGTGGCAAGTCTGGTTTTAGCCTTTGAATTTTTTTTTTCCTTGAATCCTCAGTCAGCGTGTTTATTTTTCTGTTAGTCGCAACGATCAGTGCAAATTTGTCAAAAACAGTCATGTCAACCCCTTTCTGGCGCTTGTTGTTAGTTAGGCAGTCACGTCGATTCCTGTAGGTGAAGATCAGGGTTTCCCCTAGATCATAGCCAGTGTATCTTTCCATTCTGATTTTTCTCTCTTAGCTTGTTTTGATTGTGTTCTCCCTGGCTAGAAAGCGTTTTTGGCTTGGTTTGTATGCTTGTTTGATTTTCATTTTCTTCACTTGGTTTCTTCAGTTCTTGGATGCTTTGTAACCCTAGGGAATCTAGGTCGTCATCCATTCACCTGTTTTTGTGCTCAACAAATCAAGTTGATAGTCAACTTGCTCCTTGCATTTCATTTGTTAGTCCTTTTGTTTCTTTGGTTTCCATTTGAAAAGTTTCGTTTGTTGTTTAAGTGTCTCTTTTCAGGCATAGATCACATTGCTCATCTTGTTTTTGGTTGAGTCTTTGCATCATTAGTTTGAAAGGAATTCTCTTTTGTGCTTTTCATTTGCTTATGATTGATTGTATTGGAAATGTTTCATTGAAGTGTGAGGTGTTTGTGAAGCATTCGTTTTCTCATTTCATTGGAAAATACATAATTCTAGTTTGCTGAATCAATATGTTACATTAGTTAGCATCATTGAAGACTAGAGTTGCATCGTCATTTGCATTGGAAAAGAAATGAATTCTCTTTACTAGTGAAAGGACTACTTGAAGTGCATTTGATAGGAAAGATAGGAATTGGAAAGAGTTTTTCATCATTTTGTTTTCAAAAAACGAAATAGTGAAAAGGTCATTTTTCTTTCGATTTCTTGTTTTTTTGCATTGGGTGTGTTTTCTACTCTCACTAGTGTAAACAATTCATTGAATTGAAAGGGTCTTGCCTCATTTAGTTGCATATAAGAGTTTTCTGAGTCATATTGATAAGGCCTGAAAACCGAGACATAATTTCAAGATAAACTCTAAAATGTATTCAATTAACCTAAGGCGCATTTGAAACCTAACGATCACATTTAGAAGGTCTAGGCTAGAGACGTATTTTAGCGTCATTAAACCTAGCAGTTGTCATTCGCTTAAGCACTAGACAATGCTAGTACGGACTTGTGCTCCCAGTACCATCGTGTATATAAAGGGAGACCCCACTAGGTTGCAATCATTTATCCATAAGAAGCCAAGTCTTCTGCCTTGTAAATGTGATATACTGAACACAACATTCGGGGAGGTTGCCTGCCCGTACTTCTTAGTTCACCCAGAGGTATTATGTAGTTCACGGTTACTTGGTAATCCTTTTTCCTAGATCATCCTAAGTAATCATTTTGATATTTTTGACTCCGTAAACAAAAAAGATCACCCGAGCGCTTGTCCTTTCGATCTCATTTCAAACCTAAAGTGATAGAGTCACCTTTGCTTCTTTTTCGACTCTTAAAACATGAAAAAGCATCAATTTGTTTTTTCGTCTTAAAAAATTGTTGCCCACGGTCATATAACATCCCTACTAGTATTTTTCTAGACCACATCGTGCGTAAACCTTTAAATACATTTTAAAGCCTTGGAATCAATCTCTCTCTTCTGGTTAATTCAGACAAAATCATCGTGGATGAACCAACTGGTTTGCCTAGTTCCTCTTCCCCTGCTTTGTTTGAAAGATCGTCTGAGGAGCCTGCCCCTGAATTACCGCAGTCACTTGAGGACCAAGGTGTTGAACTTGGAATTGTTTTGAGTATTCAACCTTTGTCATCTTGTCCTTCCCCTCCAGATACTGGGTCAATTTTTGACATTGACCCATAATCTCCGGATAATCCTATCCAGAATCCCGAGAGTCCACTGAATTCTTAAGGTCAACTTGGATTGGTTGTTTATCCTCTGAATCCTTTGTTAGATCCTGTTGTGATATCACCTCAACATCCGTATAGTTAGTACGATCATCTAGGTATTCCTTTGGAATTATCCCCTCAAACATCTTCTGTAGTCTGTCGTCGCCTGTTTTCACCCATGGAATTAGAAGGCAAAATCCCAGTTTCCTATCCAAGTCACTCAGAGGTTTCCACTCCATGCACAGTTGAGGAGCAGGAATATCCTTTCCCTTCCGAAGGTTTCCCTTTCACAGGAAGCATTCCAAATAGTGTTCGTCCTGAGTTACCGCATAATTATGTGACTTTAGCTCAGTTGGTTTCAGGTATGCCTACTAACTCATCACTATATCACAACCCTATATGGGCATCTAGCACTGTGCCTACCTCTGGTCTGTTCAGTCATAACCCAACCTCCCAAATAATGGTGCATTCTGTGGTTACTTTAGTCCTGATAAAACCCACCATTCCAAATCCTCTGTTTCGTTGGTCCAAGTGACCTGTCCAGTTCAATCGACAATCTCGAGTCATGTTTCTATCAGTTTTTCGATCCCTCAAGTAAGTGGACAGGTTGTGCCACTGCTTTGGGGGAAAAATCCAAATGTTTTTATGATGTATGGTACAACCAATGTGAGCGGCTCACAAGCTCACATGGTTGGAATGAACCAACCCTCTTCGGGTGCCATTTTAAACCCTGTTGGTCCTGTTGGATTGAGTAATGTACAGTACCAATAGCCAAACCTTGTTGGTCCATTTGGGTCAAGTAACATCCAATACCAATAGCCTAATATGGTTCAGGTTCAGTACCAATGTCCTTATGTACCATATGGTTCACAAGAAATGGTTAAGCCGCCCTATATCCCTCAGCCTAGACATTATGTCTAGCTTGGATCGTCCACCACGCCTGGTGGGTACGACCAGATATAGTTCAGGAACTTTCAAGGTGTCATTCCGAGAACTGTTCAAGTACCTTTGCAACAACAAGGACAACTTCTGCAGTGACAAGGTCAACCTTCCTTGTAGTAAGGGCCATCCATGCAGAAACAACTCCAGATGATGCTGCAACAATGAAAACTACAACAATCACAAGGGAAACCCTCATAACCGTTGCAGCAAACCATGTAGTCGCAAGTGCAGTACGCGCCACAATCCTCCCAGCCTATGCCTTCGCAAGGTCAACCTATAAATCCGCAGGGATAACCTTTATAGCGACAAGGTTATCCCTTGTAGCAACAAGGTCAACCCGGGTAGCAACAACCTTTATACTCATATCAACTGTTGGAAATAATACTGAGAGGGGGGGTGAATCAGTGTTATCAAACTCTTTTCACTTTATACAAATATTTGTAGTTCTGATTAATGAAACTTGTGTATACCTTCCAGACTTATAATTTAATATATTCTTCATATGTGGATCATTAATCTGCGTGTCAGAACCATATAACAGTAAACAGGAACAAGAAAAATAGAGCAACCAACCACACCAAAGAACACAAGATATAAGGTGGAAAGCCAATGTGGGTTAAAGCCACCTGCTGCAATATGTCTCTATCTTCTTTCAATTAGAAAATTCTTTTTACAATGCTTCTGTACTGGTGCAGTCTTATACCGGCACGTAGGCTTCAACCTGTAGAAGGCTACAACCTTCTCTTTTCTCTCAAGAACCATGTTTCATGAATTTTCAGAATGGATCAATGAATATCAATCAAACATCAAATAGATCTACAATTAATCAACTTCCTTGTGCAACTACGGAATCAATAACTTCTCAGAACACAGTACCAGTAACCAGACACCAATTCAAAACCCAGAACACAGTAATAACAGAAAGAAGCAGTTAAAAAATATTTCAAGAAAAGTCCACAACTTCACCAATAGAAACCTATGCACATCTGCAGCTTATCTGTGTCTAATATGCAGGTCTCCGTGCCCACATTGTGTCAGTCCTGCGAACTTCGCACCTACGGTGTGCAAAACCTGCGAACCTCCACACCTTTTCCTTGATAGACCTGCAGATCTCCACACTTTCTCCTTGTCTTCCCTGCGGTTCTTCGCACCTGCACCGTGTCGCACCTGCGGTCTTGCAGGTATAGATAGTTTTCCAGACTTCAAGTATACCCCAGACTATCAGATTTACAGATTTGATCATGCGCCAAGGAGATCTCAACCCATCAGTAGATCCGCCTTATAATGCTCAGGTTTCTCCTTGATTTAGATCCAACTATCACTCACCAACCAATCACCAGAATTTCAGATCTTGCTCTCCTTAAGATATTCAACACATAAGTGCCTATCCAATTAATCTCCTTTCCTTTTAATAGACAAGGCCTTACTCAAACCATGGTCCAAAACCATAGAGTTCCAATACTAGGGACCCAAAACCTGGGTTCAATATTTTAGATGCAATACCACAGACCAAAACCATAGGATTAAAAACGTCGGACTAAATACCATGGATTAACCATAAATTTCCCATGTGGACACATTTCTATGCATGAAAGTGTGTGAATTTGATGTCCACACTTTTTGTTCGGAGAACCTGCAAGTATGTTCGCACCTCTTGTTTGGAGAACCTGCGGGTCCGCGGCTTTTGTTTGGCGCATCTGCGGGTATCTCATTTTCTATCATTTTGAGAGCTTGAACTGTGATTTGTCACCAGAGAGAGTTGCCATCAAGGACAACACCTGTGCCATAGCACCAAACCTGAGTCATAATGCCAACAATCTCCCCCTTTGGACTTGATGGCAACAACACCAAATCACTCTCCCCCTTTGACATCAAGGGCAAAGGGCAAACCAAGATATTCTCTTTCCTTGAAAAACATTCCGCTGACCATACTCCCCTGAGTACCTACTGAAATATCTGAATGAGCTCCCCCCTTTGTATATGCCAAGGTGTACCAATTTGTCCATGCTCCCTCTGAGTTCATGCTGAAATCTCTGCTCTGCTGAAGAGTGTTGTTCATGCTCCCCCTGACTGTAAGCAAGATCTGCAAAAAGATGTTCTAAGAAGAACATGACTCTATCATAAATGACCTTCCTATCACCAAAGACTCATACATACATCCATCTCCCAACCAAGTGGGAATTGACTCATCAAGGTTTACACATAATAACACAAGAGTATATAACATCATCCATCCTAGGCATAGTGGGGAAACCAACATAGGCCGTTACATGATCTTGAAAAAAGAAATATAAGACATAGAGACAAAACATCAACAACATAATAATGCCAACAATGCACTATTAGAAGAATATATGCTCCCCCTGAACCTATGCCAGTTGGTCTCTGACAGATCCATAAACTAGTGAATGTATACTCCAACAATTTCTGAAACAGATAAGATTCAACAGCAAGATGATGCATCAACTACCCCCATCTTTTGTTTGAGGTATTCAAAGGTCTCCCTGGGTAGTGGTTTGGTAAGAATATCAACAACTTGTTCCTTAGAGGGAACATACTCCAATTTGACCTTTTGTTCAAGCACTTGTTCCCGAAGAAAATGATACTTGATTGGTATGTGCTTGGTCTTTGAATGCATGACAGGATTCTTTGAAATACTGATTGCACTTGTATTATCACAGAAGATGGAGATAGGTGGAGTACAAGTGATTTGCATGTCTTGCAATGTTTGCATCATCCAAAGGAGTTGTGTGCAACAAGATGCAGCAGCTACATATTCTGCTTCAGCTGTAGATAATGCAATAGAGCTTTGTTTCTTGCTGAACCAAGATACTAATCTAGGACCCATGAAGAATGCACCACCACTAGTGCTTTTCCTGTCATCCACGCTCCCTGCCCAATCTGCATCTGTGTATGCATGAAGTGTGAGGTCTGTACCTTTAGGATACCATAAGCCATAGTTTTGAGTTCCTTGAAGATACTTGAAGATTCTCTTAACTGCCTGAAGATGAGTTTCCTTTGGATTTTCCTGAAACCTTCCAACTATTCCCACTGCATGCATAATGTCAGGTCGGGTACCTGTTAGATAGAGCAGACTACCAATCATGGATCTATAGGTTGGTTGATGTACTACTGCCGATTCATCCTTCGCACTGAGGCTGCATCCTGTCACCATAGGGGTACATACTGGTTTCGAATCCTCCATCCCATATTTCTTCAAGATCTGCTTGAGATACTTGGTTTGTGATAAAAAAATATCGTCTTTGTTTTGTTGGACTTGCAAACCAAGGAAATATGTGAGCTCACCAAGCATGGACATTTCAAACTCCTTTTGCATCACCAAGGCAAAATTTTGACTCATGCCTTCTTCATTGCTGCCAAAGATGATATCATCAACATACACAACTAGTATTAGCAATTTCTCATTGTCAACCTTTATATATAGATTGCTATCAGTTGATCCTTTTATAAAGCCTTGTTGATGGAGGTACTTATCCAACCGATAATACCACACCCTAGGAGCCTGTTTAAGGCCATAGAGAGCCTTTTTGAGTCTGCATACAAGATTTGGATCATTTCCAAGAATAAACCCATCTGGTTGTTCAATATATACTTCTTCATCCAAGTCTCCATTCAGGAAAGCAGACTTCACGTCCATTTGAAATACTTTGAACTTCTGAAAGCTAGATAGAGCAAGGAACATCCTTATAGCCTCAAGTCTGGCAACTGGTGCAAATGTTTCTTCAAAGTCTATGCCTTCTTGTTGTGCATACCCTTTACAAACAAGTCTTGCCTTGTTTCTAACCACATCCCCATTTTCATTCAGCTTATTTTTGAAAATCCATTTTGTTCCTATGACATTTTTATCTTTTGGTCTAGGAACCAACTCCCAAGTGTTATTCCTTTCGATCTGCTCAAGTTCTTCATCCATTGCCTTGACCCAGCATTCATCTTTGCATGCTTCTCTTACATTTTGTGGTTCAGTGGAGGAGAGCAATGCCAAATAACTTGAAGCTTCTGCAATTGTTCTTCTTGTTTGTATACCTGCCTCTTTCTGCCCCAAAATTTGAGATTCTGGATGATTCTTCTGAACGTACCTGGATGGAGTTTTTTCTTCTATCCTTATCTATTCCTCTGGTGCCTCATGGGTTTCTTCTTCATCATGAATCTGATTTGATGTTGATGGATAGTCCTCATCATCTTCGAAATCTTCAGATCTTACCTGCCTAGGAGTGTTTTCTTCATCAACCACTACATCAATACTTTCAACAATTTTTCCAAGCCTTTTATTGTAGCACTTGTAAGCTTTGTTGTGGGGAGAGTAACCAAGGAGAATGCCTTCATCTGCTCTAGGTTCAAACTTGCCAAGTTTTTCATCAGTATTTTTGATATAGCATTTGCTTCCAAAAACTTTGAAATATTTTATCGTACGAGTCTTACCATACCAGAGCTCATGAGGAGTTTGAGTGTTGTTTACCCAGACATTTGTCTTGTTTAGAATAACAACTGCAGCAAATGCAGCTTCACCCAAGAAAGTTGCAGGAGTTCCATATTCATCCATCATAGCACGAGCCATTTGTTAAACTGTTCTATTCATCCTTTCCACTACATTTTGCTGAGGAGTCCTTGCAGTAGAGAATTCCCTTCTTATTCCATGTTCTTCACAAAAATCAAAAAATTCATTTGAGGTAAACTCCCCACCTCTATTAGACCCGAGGCATTTAATTTTGTGTTTTTATTCATTTTCAACCAAGGATTTGAAAGATTTGAATTTTTTGAAGGCTTCGTCTTTGTGCTTCATAAGTCCTATCCAACACATCCTGGAAAAATCGTCAATGAATAATATAAAGTATTCTTCTCCCCGAGGTGACATTTTCCTAGATGGACAACATACACCAGTATGGACAAGTTCAAGTGGCCTGCTAGCTGATCCTTCCTTCTCAGGGAAGTTAGTCCTGGTTTGCTTACCAAACTGACTTGATTTTTATATTGTATTGTCTTGTATTCTGATGTCTGGAAGACCACGAACTACCTGGTATTTGCATGCTTTCCTTATTTGTGAGAAGCTTAGATGCCCCAATCTCCGGTGCCATAGCCAGTGTTCATCATTCCTGCTTAGATAGCATTGATGTTGCCCTTCTCTAAATATGTATAAATTATTTGGAGTTCTTATGCCTTTGATCACTGTTTTTCCTGTATCAAGATCACAAACACTACATCCATTTGATCGAAATATTACCTCAGTTCCTTGATCGCACATCTAACTGACACTCAATAGGTTATGCTTTAAGCCATCAACATACATAACATTTCCAGCTTTGACCTTTTCTTTCAACTGAATAGAACCTTTACCTTTTATGAGCGCAGGGGTGTCATTTCCAAATGAGACCTTCTTCTCCTTCTCTAAGGCACTATATGACTGAAGTTTTTCCTTATCACCCGTCATATGTTTCGAACATCCACTATCGATGTACCATTGATTTTCCTGCCCTTCCGCATATAAGGCTATACCACATCTTTCTGGTTGTGATTCTTTCATTCTCCATGTTTTGGCACTTGAGGCTTGCTCCTTCTGAGTTGTCTTCCGAAACCTGCTCCTGCATTCAGAATCTTCATGACCGAAATTGTTACAAATAGAACATTCTATTTCATTTTCAAGAGCAGAAAAGTTATTGTAGGTCCTTTTCATGATCCCAGTCATACTCCTCTGTTTTTGAGCTTCTCTAGTCATGATAGTTTTGTAGGCAACACACTGAGCTGCTTTGTGTCCAAATTTATGACAAGAGAAACATTGGCCATTGAAGAAATTCCTGCGATTATCAATCCTGCTGACCGAATGATTGTAGTTTTCATTGACATCCATTCTTGAAGCAAATTGAGGATGATTTACCTGTGGTCTGTTGCAGCTTTTGTTTATCCTTGACATCGATTGTCCCTGATTTACTTGGTGATCTCTATTCATTCTTGAAGTAAAAGGTACCTAATTTACCTAGTGAGCAGCATTGTGCCTTTACTGTCGATTGTCAACTTTCTCACTTCTCCTTGCTGCATCAAGATAACTTTTGGAGGTGGATGGCTTCTGTGCTTGAGATGCTTCTTCATTATATCCCAGACCTGTCTTGATTAGTGGAGAATGCTGCACTTTGATAATCTCATCTAAAGTGTCAGATCCTTTAACAAATCTAAGGTTAAGAGCTTTTGTTTTCTCAATCTCTTTTCTAAGTTCCACAATTTCACATTCTAACTTTTCATGATGTTTTTCCTTTTCAGCAAGTTGGAATTGTAGAGTATCTATGATCACATTCTTCTCTTCTAAACAAATTTTGAGTCTAGAAATCTCTTCATAAAGACCTTCTTCATCTCTAGCATCCAGAAAATCATCATCTTCAAAAGCCATTAAAAGTTTATAATTATTACCTTGCTCATCTTCATCACTATTTGAAAGTCCATCACTATCCTCATGAGTGTAATAGCTCTTCTTATTTACATTCTATTTTCTGTTCCATCTAACTGGTTCCTTACCTTTGTCAAGCTTATCTTTATGAGGACACTTGGCAGCATAGTGACTGACTCTTCCACAAGCAAAGCATTTGAAAGGTAACTTACCTCTGAATCTTCTAGAGCCCCGTTGAAGATTCTTGACGAAATTTGATTCTTCCTCTTCTTATGACATATGTCTTGAGTCATAGGAATCTCCTTTTCCTGAGGCCTTGAATGCAGCTTCTCTCCTCTCTGATGGTCCTCCTTTCCTCATTTCGTTAGCAGTTAGAATTCCATGTAGCTGTGACATGGTAAGGGTCTGTAGATTCTGGTTTTCTTCTATTTCAGAAACTTTTGATTCAAACTTAGAGGACAAAGATCTTAGAACCTTTTCGACCACAACAACCTATTTTATTTCTTCACCCAAGTTTTTCATACAATTAAAAATCTCATCCATTCGTAGGAAATAGTTAGCCACACTTTCATCATTGTGCATTCTGAGATTTTCATACTGAATTATGAGGGTTTGAAGTTTTGCTCGTTTTACCTGTTCATCTCCTTCATAGCTCAGCACGATCTTGTCCCATATTTCTTTTGCAGTTTTGAGCTGCATAACCTTGACGAATTCTGTTTGAGATAGAATCCTTAATAGAGTATTGACAGCCTTTGCATTTGTTTCATACTGCTTTTTACCAGCCGGATCTATAGGAGTTGCCAATGGAAATGTGTACCCTGTATCTATGATATCCCAGACTTCTATACCAAGAGATTCAAGATAGGATGTGATTCTTACCTTCCAATAGACGAAGTTAGTCCCATAAAAAATTGGTGGCCTGATCGATGCTTCTCTCTCGTAGTTGCTCATGATGATAGATCTTCCTTCAAGCGATCAAGCTTCTTCTGAAGGACCTGCTCTGATACCAATTGTTGGAAATAATACTGAGAGGGGGGGTGAATCAGTATTATCAAACTCTTTTCAATTTATACAAATATTTGCAGTTCTGATTAATGAAACTTGTGTATACCTTCCAAAATTATAATTTAATATATTCTTCAGATGTGGATCATTAATCTGTGCGTCAGAACCATATAATAGTAAACAGGAACAAGAAAAATAGAGCAACCAACCACACCAAAGAACACAAGATATAAGGTGGAAATCCAATGTGGGCGAAAACCACCTGCTGCAATATGTCTCTATCTTCTTTCAATTAGAAACTTCTTTTTAAAATGCTTCTGTACTGGTGCAGTCTTATACTAGCACGCAAGCTTCAACCTGCAGAAGGCTACAACCTTCGCTTTTCTCTCAAGGAACACGTTTCATGAATTTTCAGACTGGATCCATGAATATCAATCAAACATCAAATAGATCTACAATTAATCAACTTCCTTGTGCAACTACAGAATCAATAACTTCTCAGAACACAGTACCAGTAACCAGACACCAATTCAAAACCCAGAACACAACAGTAACAGAAAGAAGCAGTTAAAACATATTTCAAGAAAAGTCCACAACTTCACCAATAGAAATTTGCGCACATCCACGGCTTCTCTGTGTCTAATCTGTGGGTCTCCGTGCCCACACTGTGTCAGTCTTGCGAACTTCGCACCTGCAGTGTGCAAAACCTGCAAACCTCCGCACCTTTTCCTTGATAGACCTGCGGATCTCCGTACTTTCTCCTTGTCTACCCTATGGTTCTTCGCACCTGCACCGTGTCGCACCTGCGGTCTTGCAGGTATAGATAGTTTTTCAGACTTCAAGTATACCCCAGACTATCAGATTTATAGATCTGATCATGCGCCAAGGAGATCTCGACCCATCAGTAGATCCACCTTATAATGCTCAGGTTTCTCCTTGATTCAGATCCAGCTATCACTCACCAACCGATCACCAGAATTTCAGATCTTGCTCTCCTTAAGATATTCAACACATAAGTGCCTAGCCAATTGATCTCCTTTCCTTTTTATAGACAAGGCCTTACTCAAACCATGGTCCAAAACCATAGAGATCCAATACTAGGGACCCAAAACCTGGGTTCAATATTTTAGATGCAATACCACGGACCAAAACCATAGGATCAAAAACGTCGGACTAAATACCATGGATCAACCATAAAATTTCCCACGTGCACGCGTTTCTCTGCATGAAAGTGTGTGAACTTGACGTCTGCACTTTTTGTTCGGAGAACCTGTGGGTATGTCTGCACCTCTTGTTTGGAGAACCTACGGGTCCACGACTTTTGTTTGGCGCATATGCGGGTATCTCATTTTCTATCATTTTGAGAGCCTGAATTGTGATTTGTCACCAGAGAGAGTTGCCATCAAGAACAACACTTGTGCCATAGCACCAAACCTGAGTCATAATGCCAACAACCTTTTAACCTGTATGTTACTTATCTGCAGCCGATGGCTAGACAGTTTCAAGGTTTTCAAGGTCAGAATCCTCCCTACGGGTGAGGTAACTTACAGTGGGGGAAAAATCAAATTCCATATGGAAAAAATCCTCTACCATGGGGACAAAATCCTTACCAGTAGGGATGGGTCCCACCAGTTGGACCCCCTTATTGACCTCAAATGCCTTTCAATACCCAATTATCGTTCTTGGCTACACTGGAATTACCAGATGTGTCTAGACTCATGAATGATCTGATTCTTCATTCGCCATACTGGCCTCCAGTTCCATCCAAAATCTCGAGCACTTGTCCGAAGTTTGAAGGAAAAGAGAAAGGGGATCCACAGGCCCACGTGATGACATATCACCTTTGGTGCTCCTCGAATTCCTACGTTGATGATTCCATTTGTCTTCGGCTTTTCCAACGAACTCTTACAGGTGCTGCAGCTAAGTGGTATATCGAGCTACCTTGAAATACCTATCATGACTTTAACACTCTCGCCATGGCCTTTCTCACACATTTCCAATTGTCAGTTCACTATGAAAATGACACCCATCTACTAACGTCGCTCAAGCAAGACACTGCGATCCACATCTCTGATCACATCCATGAATGGAGACGTAGGTGATGCCTAATTAAGTTTGATATTGTTGATCAATTGTTGACCGAGTGGTTCACCAAATCATTCGTCAACAAAATTGTCGAGGACATTGCTATGGGTATATGCATCAGTGAGGAACAAGCCATCGCATGTGCCAAGTATCTAGACCTCGTCTATTCATAGTTCTGCACGTTATATGATGTGTTACCCAATGCACCTAGACCATCATTTGATCTGACGACATATAAATCTCTGGCTACACCTCCTGTTGATCGAGTAATTGGTTTAGCGACTCAGACCCCTGCAAAATATTCTTCCAAATAGAAGTTAGTCTCCAAAACTTCTCCCAATGATTCCTGTCGCAATTCCTTCAGCCCTGGTAAAACTTCAGAGGTTCAAATTGTTCAGTCTACCACAACAGAGAAATCCTCCAAAGGTAAGAAGAAAGGCAAAGGCAAGGGTAAAGTAGATGCCTCGAAACAAGGCCCTCCTAAGTCATTTGCTGGTGATGCTTCCCAACGGAAGCCCAAATATCCATGCCTCATCTATGAGGAGGATCTCTATACTATGGATTTTCCTAGACGATCCAAAGTTAGTCGTTTGCTCAAAGGGACCCCAACTGTCTTGAAAGAGCCCTTTCCATCCCAACAGACCCAAATGGTAGACCAGCCTCAGTCATCCGCTTCCATAGGTTCACAAGTGTTCGTGATGAGCACAACAATTAACGTGGCTACCAGGTCAAAATATTATCAAATTCCTACCCTGACAACAAGGAAAGAGAAAGAAGGTACCCCTTTTTCTTCTCCCCCGTGGAGTTCTAGTCGTCTCCATATAGAGCAACCTAATCCTGATTTCACCATTCGACCACCTTCTTGAGGTGTGATACAAAAATCCTCGTACAATCCAAATGCTTGAGTCACTCCACATTATAACATTGTTGAAGATTTGGCTTAAGCGCCATCATCTATGTCTGCTCTCCAGGTCCTTCAAAGTTGTCCTTCTTAGCGGAAATCTTTACTATCGGCTATTGGGGGTATTGATCCAGCTGACTCTAATCTCATTTGTTTTGACCTGGAAAACCACGTTCCGCGTTTACCTCATTAGATTTCCATTCTCATTCAGGTGATCATAAATGATAAAACCATTCATAGGACTGTCATGGATGAAGGTGCTTCTACCTGCATCATGTCTGCACTTGTTGGAAGGAAATTGGTTCTCCTACTCTGAACTAGTCCCCTAACACTTTGGAATATTTTTATGAACGTGATTTTGTAACTTGTTGTGCTTGTCAACGACCCCCCATTTTTTAACATTAGTAGTAAAATATTAATTTAATAAATGGGGACCCTTTATAAAAATGTATATACCCAAAAAATCAATCCTAGCATGTAGATATTTCTTTTATTTTTTATAATAAATCAAGATATCAAACAAAAAATATAAAACCATTAAAATGCTACTTTTTCTTATTTAGCATGAAATGCATCACAAATGATACCCTTCTAACCCACCACGATCTACAATGAAACAATAAAAAAAGCAAATGTATATTCGAAAAACGGTCATAATGTTAGAAAGTACTTAAAGCTTCTTTAAAAAGCTAAAGTCTTGCATTGCAACATCACTGTTTATGAACGACTTCTCTTAAGAGGTTACCACAAAGTATTGCAATCTACGAGATTGCGATCTGCAAAATTGCGATGGTATAATAGCCTTCTCGCATTGCATTTCAATCATATGATACAAGCCTCAACCTATTATATGCCGATATTGTGAAATGTGATCTCAACTTGGACCCACCTCTTAATATTTCCACCAACACATGCGAAGGTCCATTTCTCGTTAAAAAGAAGCCCGACAAGTGATGACGCTTGTTTCTCGCATCTCGCATTTCACACAAACTCAAAAAATGGTAAGTTAAACAAAGACAAATTATGCGATATAGCAATTTGCGATATTGCTTTGCAAATTGCAAAATTGCTATTATCGCAGTTTAAAGGCTCACCACCCTAGGAGATTGTTTCCCAATTTATTATGTGAATCTTTATGGACATTCAAGTTAAAATATAACGGATCATTAGTGGGCATTTATGAAGAATTAATTACATTTGTGTGTGAAAGGTCATTTAACATGATTTGATATCTTCTTACATGATTTCAAATAAAACACCTTTATCACTTTTACTGGTTTCCTTCATCGATTCATTCTTACATTCAGTATAATTTTTATCTGATAAGTTGTTCCTCTTGAAATTTTCAGGGAAAAGCCATAAAACATGACACCGAAAGAAATGGTGAAGAAAGGGAAAGCAGTCGCCTCTGAGAAGTCAGAAATGACTCCTCTATTCATGGATACTACATGTAATAAAGAAGCAAAGACGTCTACATGGGAGGCTATGTATCAGTTATTGGAGGAAGAAGAACCAAGGATTCATGAGACAACAATTACAGTTGATGGGCGTGATTCCTTTGATGCTTCCATAACCGAGTTTGCATGCTCATTTCTGCACAAATTAGCCGCACAACCAAAAATAATCCCCGATACTGACACGGTTAAGTGCATCATTGATGATGCTGATATGTCTGACAAAGAATTCAAAACAGGAGGCTAGGAAGTTATAGGATCTTTCACTCCAGATAACCTTAGGCTTTTGTACCACCTACTGGAGCCACAAGTTACCTACAACAGACAATTTGTTGAGAAATTCATCAAAGAAAATGAGGAACCGACGGACTGCACAAAAAATTGGTCAAATAATGATGAAAGAATCAAGAAAGACAAAAATGGTATGTACACCACCGCATATGTTTGTTCCCCTTTCTGTTTTTCTATGACTATGCTATGTAGACTATTTGTCAAACTTGACAGTAACAAATTCTCCTCAGAATGGTTTCCCTGAATAGATGCAGTCGTTAATGCAACAATAATAGATTGGGCACAAATCCTATCTGATAATTTAGCTAAAGCAATTATAGAGTATAGAAGGAAAATAATTATTGCTTCGAGGGTTTACCCTCTGTTTTTCATGAGTGCTTATGTAATGGACACTATTTATTTTGGTTCTAAATTCCCTCTTATGGGATGGAAGTGGACTATTCAAGATCCACTTCCTATTCACATCCACCACAAAGACATGTGGGAATCCAATTTTGAACTACATTTTTGCAAGATTTGTCACGGGGTTATGCTTCCTACCCATAAACAAATTTATAACTGATATGTCCTCAGATTCTCCCAAGAAGCCGAGGTAGACATCCTCCCAGTAGCCCGATGGTTCGGGGAAGAGACATTTACATATATCATAGTATTTGGCAGCATCGCCTCTCCCCACGTTCTCCCTTTCTATGTACCAGATAAATTAATGGCTAGAGAGATAGCCTATCAGACATGCAGTGAAGGAGGGATGAGCAAAGCATTGAAGGAGTCAAAGAAGGCCATTTGGCCTCAATTTTCTGTGTCATGTGGAGTGTTTTCATTACATGACCTTGGACATGCGTTCAGGGAAGTAGATAATATGTTGTCTCTACTATTACCTAAGTTCCCTGAAAGACAATACGACCCATTTGGTATTGTCAAGGATTTTACCACTATGGTCAAAATAAAAATATTTAGCAATGAGAAGGACCCATCTGATGATGTTTTCTTACAAAAGAATACCTTCAGAGTAGTGAAGCATATGACACAGATACTTTTTGATCAGGAGGGTCTTGAAGCATTTATAGCTACAAAGAAAAGAGATTATCAAAGGTCCCATTGGACTAATTGTTAATTGAACCAATAAGGGAGCCCACTCCCAGTGTAAGCATAGATGGTGACTTTAAGGAAAAATATAAAACTAATTCTGAAGAGGAATCCCAAGAGAAATCTGCCAAGGGATCCGAGAAGTCATCAGAAAATAGGAAAAGCAGGAGCAGGGAATCAATCAAGGATACAACCCAGTCTGCAGCAAAGACAGATGAATAGACTTCGACCATCAAGCAGACTGAAACCCATACTCCCTCTATACAACTAATAAAGCCTCGGGTAATTAATTTGGAAGAGGAGTGAGATAATTTCAACAAAAAAAACTCAACACATAGGAACAAGCACTGGAGACGCAAAGGACACATCAGGAAACAAATCCGAAAAATTATAACAGGGGGAACTATGAATACTCAAGAAGTAGAACACATTCCTGTTACCACCACCTCTGAGATTGTTATAAGAATAGAATAAATTCCCCCTATTGATGTATTTTACAGCCCACATCACAAGGTCATTGTTAAGAGAGAGAGAAAGACAAGTAAATTTGAATCCACAACTACTACCACTCCAGACAATGAGTCGATGGATGTCCTCTAGAAAGACTCATCCACCGACCCATTGGCCAACCTCACCATGCTCTCGTAGTTCGCAGGTGCATACAGTATGGAAACCATTGACAAAGAAACAAAGGTACAACTGTTGCTTAAAGAAAAAGAAGGCAAAATTTTGTCACTCTAACAGTAGTTACAGCAAGCCAAAACCAACCAACAAGCAGAAATACAATTCGCTAAGTTACAACAGGAGTTCTAACAAATGCAAATAGAACATCAAAGCAGCTTGGAAGGTAAGGAAGCACAAATACAGAGCATAATAGATCTGCATAAGGACGACCCAAAGATTGATCAATGTCACCAAAGCACTTAGCCTCAACTCCCATCTCACACACCAAAAAGAATTGCTATGCCAAAGAATCTCACAGTGGAACTCTCACTGCAAAATAAGTGACAAATTAACAAGCCAAGTTGTGGAAATGCAACTTGAATATGATGAAATTCTTAAAAAGGTTTTCAGATTTCATAAATTGGAAAAATTTTGAAAATGGGAGAAGAGCCGGCATGCCCAAACTGGATGAATCACATAAGGAGATCTTATTTGCGAGTTGGGATTCTTGGATAAAAGAGGCAGAACAAGCAACAAGTATGCGGCAGTGGCGACAAACAACATCATTGAAAGTGTAAATGAAAATTTTCATAGTGCTAATATTGTGGCAGAGACCACCCCTGGTTTCCTTCCAAATGCAAAACAACTTGAATTATAGTGGAAATAGTCAGTAGAAGAAAGAGCAGAAGCAATTAGACAAGTGACCAGGTTAAATTGGGAGGCATATTGGCAATATCTGGTAAAACTGCATAGCCAGTGGATGATCCTGAAATGCCTAATTGTTTCTACCGAGAAAATGGTGCCAGCTCTCATTAATGTCGTGTTTACAGGATAAATGAAAGCCGAAGTTGGCCAACCTACACTCCTCAAGACCATGCTAGATATTTGAACTCTGAAAGATCAAATGCAGGATTAGTTATTATGTACATCTCTATTTTTGTTTTATTTTTCTTAAATTAAGGTAGTCATTTAAACCTCCTCAACTTTTATTGTAATAATCTATTTTTAGTTTCATAAGTTAGTATTTCAACCCCTCTCATGCATTTAGAGAGGGGTCCATAAATTTTATCAGAAACATTCTTCAGAACATGCATTTTTTCCCCTTTGAGCAAGTTCTGGTGAAATTAATGGAACATGATTTATTTTCTACTTGAATTTGACATCTTCTACTGAAATTGCACTTTTGTACTCTTAGATGATGTTGGATGATTTGAAAGTAGATCAATATTGCTGGAGCACATGAGTAGAACGTATTATAAATGGTACTTTTATCTCTTAATTCTTTTTACTTATGTGTCAAGCAATACATTATCTTCAAGTTATTTTTGTATGAAAGTTTGAATTTTTGATTTCCATTATTGCACTATTGTATGATGATGATTTATAGTTTATGCTAAATACATGAATGATTTTTATGCGATATATCTCTCATATCATTTCGGCCAACGTTTTATACGAAACGATCATTGTTAAACAGATTCACTTCTTATCGTAATTGAATGATCTTTATTATCAATTTCTTTCAGACATCATTTTAGATCGCATATATCATGTTATTCCTAGGATAGCTACAGTTAGATAAATATTTTTGATTAGGATAAACTGCACATGATCATTAGTTAAATTAGATTAGTTTTAGGTTAAGTATTACTCCAAAAATCTCAAAACATCAGCCCGTTAGCACAAGCATAAAAATAGATTGGGAAACTGGTCCCATCATCCCCAGTCGGAGCCACTATTCCAAATGGAAAAGGAGCTATCCCATGGTCCGGACCGGGTGGTTATCCCCCTTGTTGAGGCAACAATTTTCGAGCCTTCAACATATTTGGCGTTAGAAGGAGGGCCATGACTATGAATGGCAAGTAAATCTAAATCTATAGGCCATTCTAAGAGTAAAACTCCCTCACCATCACCTCCAACTTCTCATTCGCATTCCAAATCTCCTATTCCCAAGAGAGAAGTTGAAAAGAAAAATACAGAGCCCACTGTTGAAATCCTAAAAAATCCAGGTGTTCTTCTTCTGAACCCCCTAAAGTACAATATTTGATCCACAAATTGTAGGGGATTTCAATATCTCAAGAAGAATATGAGTTATCCCAAGGCAGTGTGACTTCTCAATATACCCCATCATAGCCGCTAACTAGAGCACATAGTGAAAAACTTGGAATCCCACCATTTGAATTCCCTCTACCAACTCGTAAAAGGGCTAAGAAGACACCATTAGAATCTCACATCGAGGTTCTTTCATCATCATCATCCATTCCATCCATACCATTGCAAGGTCATACACCCACTTCCCAACTCCAGATAATGATTCACATAGGTACAGTAGCTGCACCATTTTTCTACCCAATCACCTTCAACCACTGCTTCACCCTCTTCTACTAATATCCCAACAATGGCACAAAATCAACCTCAACCAAGGCTATCGACCAACCCAGGAGCTGTTAGAATGGCTAGAAATTTGTCCCAATTGCCAACACATCCAGAAAAATGGTTACCTAAATTTAACCCTGATAATGGCCTTTTAGCTGAAGAACATATAAATAATTAAATGTTGTCCATGAATTTGAATGGAGTATCAGAAGAAGACGCAGTTGTAAGATTATTCCCATATACTCTATAAGGAGCAGCAGGATCATGGTACTTTTCGTTACCGTCAGTCTCTATTAATAACTGGGATGCTTTTCAAGAGAAATTTTTAACTAAATTTGGAGATGATAGGTCTACAACAACTTTGATAAATGACCTCTCCAATTTGAAAGCTGAACCAAAAGAACCCATTAAGGTCTTCAACTCATGTTTCAATAAATTATTGAATAAAATACCTATGGAATCCAAGCCTCGCGAGGAGGTCCAAAATGAATGGTACATTTCCGCTCTACCTTCAAACACAACCATCTTCATTGATAGAGCTGCCAAACCAACGTTAGCAGAAAATATGAAAGAAGCAATAGTTGTTGAAAAACGTATCTTGGCCGTAGAAAAGAAAAATGTATTAGAGGAAAAAAAAATACAAGAAAGTAACCTTTAGAGATGATTCTAGGAAAAAACCACCAAAGGATCCTTTTGATCTAGAAGGGTTACAAAAGTCCTCAAGACCATGTCTAATGAAATGGTTGACATAAAAAAACAAGTAGCATAATCTTCTTCCAAAAAACCTTTTAGACCATATAAAAGGAATGCCCCAACCGATCCTAATCCTCCAAATGCTATATCAAACGCTGAATCAGATGGAGATGAGGAAGAAGCCTCAAGTGAAGAACAAACCGACGATGAAGAAATAATGGAATTACAAGGGTTATGGGATTTTATCCTTCCAAATGAAGAGGATTAGGAAGCACTACCTATTGCCACTAGAAGCAAAAATCAGCTTGATCCACCTTAATCAAGTTCAAAATAGAAAATTTCAATGCCACCTCCCAGAGATAAATTCGTAGGTAAGAAATATTCACCGAAATTTACTCAAACAAACCCTACCCAATCAGATTCTTCACCTTCATCCAAAACTTTGATAACTCCCAATGAAATGGAATACAATATTATTGAGGATATGAAGAAAACTAGGGAAAACATCACCTTTCATGAGCTTAGTAAATTAAAACATCAGCAAAAGCTACTTTTGAAAGAACTCAAAGCAGTTCCCACTACCCCGCTTCTTGCCGCAATAATATCACAGGCCGCTCAGGAAATGGGAAGACCCCTTAGTATTTTTGCAAACAAAATTGATCGAACTGACATCGCTCTAATTGGCGGAAGATCTAAATCTCATACTCCACCATTTCTCCTTACTTTTGAAATCTTTAATAAAAACTTGCACAATTGTTTAGTTGATTCTGGTGCTTCATCTAACATTTTTCCTAGAACAGTCTGCGCTAAGTTAGACGTCCAACCTCAGAAATCTGTAGTAAGAATAGTACAATTATATCAATCTCAAGTCGAAGTTGTCGAAGAACTTAATCAAGTAACCATTAGACTTTCATTAAACCCAAAAGTTTGCTAAGTCATTGATATACTTGTAGGGGATATTCCTAAATTCTATGGCTTAATCCTCAGTAGGGACTGGTTAGAAAATCTCCATGGTTACTTCGCAACCGACCGGTCTCACATGTGGCTTCCCGATAACCACAAGCCAAATAAGATAAGGGTTGATCGAGAGAAACATCAAAAATATGTAGTGACAGAACTGGAAGGAGAAAATGAGCCGGTGGCATATAGCAATAATATAATCAGAAACTATTCTATTGAGTCATTCCTAGGTAATTTCAATGCTCATACTTCACCTTTCTTAGAAAACTCTATTGCATCTTAAATCGAAAATTATTCCCAAGCAGACACCTCTAAATGTGTGAATTTTGTAGATAAACCTGTACATAAATCTTTATTTTGGAAATTATATTTTGATGTATCTAGATCCAATGATGGAGCAGGGGCAAGATTCATATTAGTTAGCCCAGAAGGGGAAATGACTATGCTAGCATGTAGACTTGAATTTGATTTCACAAAAAATATTGCTGAATATGAAGCTTTGGTTCAAGGTTTGTATAAAGCAATTGGTCTTAATATCAAATACCTCCAAGTGTTTGGAGATTCTGAAATTGTCGTTAGACAAGTAAGAAATACTATACACTATCTGTCAGGACATTTGAAACAATATCAATCATTAGTCCAAGACCTGACCTCACATTTTATAGTGTTTAATAATTCCTCTATCCCAAGACTCCAAAATGCTAGCGTCGATCTCCTAGCTAATGTAGCTTCCAAGCTTATTCCACCAGAATATTACATCCCAGATCGATTCTCCATTGAATTAATTTTTAGGCTGTCTATTCCTGATAATATCACCATTTGGAGAATCTTTAACAACGATCCTGATATCGTAAGCTTCCTCACTTCAGAAGGATCTTATGATGACCAGATAGTTGATGATGACCAACATGACAACCAATTGAAGCAAGAAACCAACAACAACATTATACCAAAATCTGTCGTTAAATTAGAAGATTTATACGACCTCAAAGATAGGTTTAAACAATCTACTAATTCAAAACTTCAGAGTTCAACTCTGAGGTATGAATTAATCAATCTTGGAACGGACACGAAACCACAAAACATCATTTTAGGTCTTGGAATCACATCAGAAGAAAAATCAACTTTTATACGTCTATTGAAACAATATAAGAATGTATTTTCTTGGAATTACGACGATCTTAAAACCTATGACACTTTTATTATTCAACATACTATTCCTATGACCTCTGATGAAAAACCTGTTCAACAGAAATTGAGGAAAATTCATCCTAATTTAGAAAGCCAGATTAAATATGAGTTAAATAAACTACTAAAAGCCAAAATTATTTTTCCTGTCAGTAATTCCAGGTGGGTCTCCAATCTCGTCCCAGTCAGAAAGAAAAATGGTGATATTTGGATTTATAAAGACTTTTGCAATCTCAATAAAGCTTGCCAAAAGGAAAATTTTCCATTGCCTCCTTTATAATAGATATTGCAATCAGTTGCAGGCTCAGAACTAATGTCCTTTCTAAATGGTTTCTCAGGTTATAATCAAATCTTAGTCCATCCAAATGATCAATTGAAAACCACATTCAGAACAAAATGGGGAACTTACGCCTATCAAAAGATGTCGTTCGGACTAATTAATGTTAGTGCCACTTTCCAAAGATCCATGGACATTGCCTTCAAGGGTTTAGTAAACAGGTCAGCGATAATCTACTTAGATGATATAACGGTATATTCCAAAAAACGTAGTAATCATCTGAGAGATCTAAAACAAATATTTGAATGTTATCAAAAGTATGGGATTTCCCTTAACCCCAAAAAGTCTTTTTTCGCGTTAAGTGAAGGAAAACTCCTTGGATTTATTGTGTCCAAAATAGGGATTCATATTGACCCAGACAGGATTAAAGAAATTTCTAAACCACCTTTACCCCATAACAAAAAATCAATGCAATCTTTCCTTGGTCAAACAAATTTTGTCAAACGATTTGTCCTTGACTTCTCAAGAATTGTATTACCCCTTCAGGCCATGATAAAGAAAAATTCTCTATTTAAAAGGGGTCATTTGGAACATGAAGCTTTTAACTTGTTAAAACAAGCAATCATAAATGCCCCGTCTTTAGCAACGCCAAATTTTTCCAATCATTTCACTTTATACGCTTTCGCTTCTGAGAAATCAAACGCAGCCATATTGACACAAGCAAATCAAGACAAAGCCGAAGCCCCAATTTCTTTCTTTAGCTCTAATTTACAGGGAGCTGAATTGCATTACTCAGATGTTGAAAAACAAGCTTACACTATTTTCAAATCAATAAAACACTTCAGACCTTTTCTTCTCAAAACCCACACCAAGGTGATAGTACCATTCCCAGCAGTAATAAATCTTCTAGTACAAAGGGATGTGGGTGAAAAAAGAGAAAATTGGGTTATGACTCTGCAAGAATATGACGTTGAAATCAAACTAGGAAACATTGTGAAAGGTCAAGGTTTTTGCAGGATGTTGGCAGGAGCATCGAATATGTCAGAGTCACAGCATTCAAGTGACGAGGTACAAATCTATGAGGTAAACCTTAACAACACTGAGTCAACATATGATGATATATTATTCTATTTAAAATATGGATATGGACCTCCACATTTGAATTACACAAAGAAAAGAGCCTTGAGGTTGAAACCTAAACAATATCAAATTGTCAACAATGTGTTGTTTAGAATGAATTATGATTCTATTTTTCTTATATGTCTCGAGAAATCTGAAGCAGAGAAAGTATTGCAGGAACTTCACGATGGACTGAATGACAGACACTTTTCAAGAGATGCTACATCACATAAAATCCTACGTGCAGGCTATTACTGGTCAACCTTATTCAAATATGCACACATTTACGTAAGGAAATGTAAGATATGTCAAACAGCTGCGGAAGACAGAAGAAACTAGCATTACCATTACAACCTGTCAACATTGATCATCCATTTGAACAATGGGGATTGGACATAATAGGTGAGATCGTTCCTCATTCTTCTATGCAACATAAATATATCCTTACAACCATTGATTACTTCACCAAATGGGTAGAAGAACTTCCACTCAAGGTAGCCAACTCTGGGAACATTATTGAGTTTATAGATCAATTTATCATCACCAGGTTTGGTTTACCTTCCGCCTTAATGTTCGATAATGCATATTACTTTTCAGGAAATGCTATGACAAAGTTTTCTCTTAAAAGAGGCTTTAAACTTAAATATTCTGCTAATTATTATCCACAAGGTAATGGGTTAGTCGAATCCACAAATAATAACCTTATCAGGATTATTAAACGAACTGTTGATCAAAGTCAAAAGAACTGGCATAAATATTTAGTGTTTTCTCTATGGGCAAATCGAATAACTCAGAAAACCTCCATCGACACTTCTCCTTCTAATCTAGTTTATGGGAAAGAAGTTGTCTTACCAACAAACATAGCTATTCCCTCGTTTTCCTTAGTTCAAGTCAATGAAGAAACTCCTTCCTCATCTATGCAACTTAGACAATTGCAAATCCTTAAACTTGAAGAGGAACGAGAAAAGGTTAGAATTACCCATGCACATCATTAGAAGTTAGTCAAAGCATCCTTTGATTCAAATTCTGTATCTTCAAAAAATTTCCTACTCAAAGAAAGGCAAGCATACTAAGTTCCAACGAATGTGGCTTGGCCCATTCCAGATTGTCGAGCTAATAGGCCCATCAACTTTTCTGTTACAAGATTTAGCAGGTAAGAGAGAACCTCTACCTGTTAATGGGAAGGTCCTAAAGAAATATTTTCCATAGAAGATGATCTCTTCTAATCACTGTTTACTATACTCTTCTTAGTTCCCATCCCTACCACTTTAGACACTGATCATGACTCATGAAGTTTGGTCAGAAGGGAACCTAGGTAACATTACCCAAATGATGCCAATTGATATTTATGTCAAGCCTAGTGTTGTTGAAAATGTCCATATTGGGGTAACTTGTTCTCCATATGAGATCAATCTCTATACTCGTATGTTCCAAGAATTCCAGGATGTTTTTACATGGTCATATGAATAAATTCCTGACATTGACCCAAGTATAGTTGTGCATGAGATTCCAACTTATCCTCATGCGAAGTCCATTCACCAACGGCTTCGTCTAGTGCACCCTAGAAAAGTGGCCGCCATCAAGGGTGAAGTTGAAAAACTTCTGAAAGCTGGATTTATTTATCCAATCCCTCTTACCGATTGGGTGTCGAATATTGTACTGGTGACAAAGAAACAAGGCATTATTCGTGTTTGCATCGATTACCATGATCTCAATCATGCCCGCCCTAAGCATAATTACCCTACTTCCTTCATTGAACAAATCATTTATGAATGTGCTGGGAGTGAATTGTTTTCCTTTATGGATGGTTTTTCTGGTTACAGCCAGATAAACATTGCACCGGATGGTCAAGATAAGACAACCTTTATTTGTTCATGGGGGACCTTTGCGTATAAAAATCTCCCTTTTGGCCTTAAGAATGCAGGGGCCACATTTCAGAGAGTGATGTCTTATGTGTTCCATGACATTCAAAACATCATCCAACCTTACTTGGATGATCTCCCGGCTCATTCTCATAAATGCCATGATCATCCTGATCATCTCCGACAAATGTTTCTTTGCTGTAGACACTACAACATTTGGCTAAATCCACATAAATGTGTCTTCTATTTCGAATCAGGATGACTCCTCAACTTTATCTTTTTGAAAGAAGGAATTCATCTCAATCCTCTTAAAGTCGAGGCCATAATTAATTTACCCCCTCCATCTTCATTTAATCAACTGCAGAGTCTGCAGGAAAAATCAAATTTCCTTCGTTGTTTTGTACCAAACTATGTTGAGCTAGTTTCAGGGTTCACTTGGTTTTCCAAGCAAGGAACCCTGTTTGTTTGGGATGAGGTTGCCCAAAAGTATTTCAATGGCCTAAAAGTTGTCCTCATCAACACTCCTTTGTTGCACCCCCCCGAACTACCATCGTGATTACTTCCTTTATCTAGTTGTAGCCTCTAGTACCATCATTATGGTGCTGGTACAGGATGATGACGAAGGACATGAACATGTTATTTATTTCCTCAGTGGTAACCTCCTTAACACCAAAACATGTTATGCTCATGTCGAGAAGTTGGATTTGACTATCATACAAGTTGTTCAGTGCTTTCGGCAATACATTCTACTCCGCACTACCATTGTGATTTCTGAATGCAACCTCATGACCTACATCCTGGGTCGTCAATTGCTGGGGGGCAAGTATTCAAAGTGGATTGTCATCCTCCAAGAATTCAATTTGGTGTTCACTACTACCAAATATAAGAAATCATTGGTTTTTGTTAAGTTTATTTTCTCCCTTCCCTCTGTAGAAATTTCACCTGTAGAAAAACCGATATATGCAATGCCCTAAAGCATAATACTTGTTCTACTTCTACAAAACATTAAGCGGAAGCATAATTGAATTCATGAGCAAAATCAAGTAGAAACATGCATAACTAATCAAGAGAAATCAATCACACATAACACAGAATATATCACTGGGGAAAGCACCAACATAAAACTCTAACACTATATTATCAATAAAGTGGAAATCCTCTTCAACATACAAAAAGAATCAGCTCAATAGCTATCCTGCTCTCTTTGTACTCTGATGATCTTCAATCAGAAGATGAAAATCATGGACTACCTAGGCCTCAATATATAGGCCAAAAGTCCTCCAATCTCCTATAATAGATCCTTCTCCATGCAAGGAATACTTACTAAAAATATCCAAGCATATGATAGTACACTGCCCCACATCTGATCTCAACTGGGTCTCTGACAGAACTAACATGCAACAGTTATCCATGAGTGAATTCTCAGTTATCTAAAATAATAGTTGTCACATGCATGCAAGCATTAACAAGCTATATTTTATTATTTTAACAACTTGTTAAAATAATCTAACTGGACTTGACTAGTTAGAACTAAGTCAACTGATTCTCTCATTATAGAACTCATACTTATTCCCTCAATTAGTGGAGGAAATTAAGGATAAATTCCTCAATCAATAGAGAAAATAATTGCATGATCTCACAAAGACTTCTAGTTCAATTTTCCATAATTAATTAACTCATGGAGATTAATTAATTAATATTTTATACTACTGTTAAGGCTAAATTCGTTTTTACTTCCTATAGTTAGACTAGGGACTGCTAAAAATAGGAAGGGACCCAGAAATGCTATTTTTAGAACTTTCTATTTTTAGTAGTTTCACCTCTCACCCAAGGTGGCCAATGACCTCACTGGCCAAACTGTTATTTTTATACATGTTATTTTTAGGAGTCCTATTTTTAGCACATTATAAATTTAACATTTCTTATTGCACATTTTTCAACACTCCCTCTCAACAAGAAAGGCTTTCTCTTGAACCCGATCCTATAACTATAGAATGTTCTGCATGCAAAAAATCTACACCGTCCACTTGCTCCAACAACACTTGGAACAAAAACACTCCCAACTAACCACTTTGTTGGGCTAGGAACATACTTTGATGCTGAAGCTCTACCTGCTGCTGACAAGTGCTCCCTCTCTGAAATCTGCGCTACTGCAACATCTCCATGCATCTTGCACCATTGCACACCTCTCTATGCCACCTAGCACTGTGCAAAACACTTGTGCCTCTCGCATTGCTGTAGCCTGCTAGCTATGCGCTGTCCTGGGATTCCCTGCACTGTCGCTCTCTCTGCCGCTCCATCCACATTTTTTTCTACCTAATCAGTCAGTTCCTGCTACTCCACATAGGGGATCCTATAGCAAGGTCTCTTCCAAGAGGTTGGGTACCTCAAGGATCTTGCTCCTCCTCCTTGGGACAATCACTGTACATCGCCCCACCTCCTACCTGGAGGTATGGCTGCATGCGATTCCTCTGACCACCTGGCTTGAAGTTTCCTCCTACTAGAGGTCTCTACATGAGTAGATGCCTCTAGTCGATCTCCTCCCGGCTTCCCCTATTGTGGCTGCTCCACAACCTCCTGAAGTTGTTGCACCAATAGTGGCTCCTCTAAAATTGTCTGAGACTTCTTTTAGCTCTGCATGTTGAGAGGTAATTTACTCTCCCTCTCAACCACCAAGTATCTAACCTTTGCCTTTCTCCTCAAGGCTTTGCATGCATCTTGTACCTCAAGTGCATACAGGTTCTTGGTTAGCACACCAATCTATTTCCACTTTCCCGCCGTCACAAAATTTCTTGGAAAAAGAGCTGATTTTAAATCAGCGATATCTCCCTCTTCCGAACTCCGATTCAATCGATTTTTTTTTTTCGATTTTGGGTATTTTTCTGCAAGGAATCCAAATCTTCTATTTATTTTTGAAAATTTTTTACAAAAAATTTCATATCTGCTCTACAAACTCTCGGCCCAAAACTCAAAACTTTGAGATCTCCTCTCAGTATACTGTTCTCTCCTTGGCCACCTGTGCTCTGATACCATGTAGAATTTTGTAGAATTTTTCTACACATCAGCTAGCTCTGATACCATGTAGAATTTTTCTACAAATCAGCTAGCTCTGATACCATGTAGAACTTTTTCTACAAATCAGCTAGCTGCGATATCATGTAGAAATTTCCCACCTGTAGATCATCTGGTAATGCAATGTACTAAAGCAAAACAATTGATCTACTTTTACAAACAATTTAGCGGAAGTTTAATCAACCATGAGCAACATCAATAAGAATACATATAACTGATATGGAGAAATCAAACACACATAACACATAATATCTCATTGGGGAAAGCACCAACATAAAACCCCAACACTGTATTATCAATCAAGGGGAAATATTCTTCAACATACAAAAAGAATCAGCTCAATAGCTATCCTGCTCTCTCTGTACTCTGATGATCTTCAATCAAAAGATGAAAATCATGGACTACCCAGGCCTCAATATATAGGCCACAAGTCCTCCAATCTCTTATAATAGATCCTTCTCCATGCAAGGAATACTTACTAGAAATATCCAAGCATCTGATAGTACACTATCCCACATCTAATCTCAACTGGGTCTCTGACATAACTAACATGCAACAGTTATCCATGAGTGAATCCTCAGTTATCTGAAATAATAGTTGTCACATGCATGCAATAATTAACAAACTATATTTTATTATTTTAACAACTTGTTAAAATAATCTAACTGGACTTGACTAGTTAGAACTAAGTCAACTGATTCTCTCATTATAGAACTCATACTTATTCCCTCAATCAGTGGAGGAAATTAAGGATAATTTCCTCAATCAATAGAGAAAATAATTGCATGATCTCACAAAGGCTTCTAGTTTTATTTTCCATAATTAATTCACTCATGGAGATTAATTAATTAATATTTTAAACTGCTGTTAAGGCCAAATTCGTTTTTACTTCCTATAGTTAGACCTGGGACTGCTAAAAATAGGAATGGACCTAGAAATGATATTTTTAGAACTTTCTATTTTTAGTAGTTTCACCTCTCACCTAGGGTGGCCAATGACCTCACTGGCCAAACTGCTATTTTTAGACATGCTATTTTTAGGAGTCCTATTTTTAGCACATTCTAAATTTAACATTTCTTGTTGCACATTTTTCAACACCCTCCGCTTCTCTTCCTGCTGGTGTCGATGAGCATCTCCCGAATGAGACTCTTTTCCTAATTAGCACTCTCGACCCCTAGTACGATAATATCATCATATATCTCCAGACATCCACCTTCCAGTCTGCATTAACTAAGGATGGTTTTCAATGCATTCGACATCATTCTCAACCTTACTGTATCATTGGAGATACTTTATATTGCATCAGTGTCAATTCAATTATTTGTCGTTGTCTTACTCTTGAGGAGGCTAAGAGAGTCTTGAATCACTATCATTTTGGCGCATGTGGTATTCACTTGTCTAGATATACTACTACTCAAAAAATCCTTCGCGCTGGTTATTTTTGGCACTCTATCCTCAAGGATGGCATCCTTGCTGTTTGCAAGTGCCATGAGTGCCAAATTTATCAGGGTAAAACGCACACCCCACTCTCTCACCTACACCCCGTTATTACCGTTGGTCCTTTTTCCAAATGGGGCATCTACTATATGACCAGTAACGCTTGTTCGGCCTAGGGGCATGGGTATACTATCATTGCTGTGGATTATTTCACCAAATGGGCCGAAGAGATGCTTATATACTCTGCGGACGGTAAAACGACGACCCAATTTCTATTCAATCACATTATTTCTAGGTTTGGAGTGCCTTAGGCCATTGTCACCGACCATGGCTCCCATTTTCGAGATTACATGATGGCTAAGCTGACTTCTATATTGGGCTTGTGCCACAATGGCTCAACCCCGTATTACCCTCAGGACAATGGCCAAGTTGAATTTGTGAACAAAGTCTTGGTTATAATTCTTCAGTGCACCATTGGGATACACAAGTCAAATTGGCATCTCATGCTCTTTTCAGCTCTTTGGGCTTACCGAACCTTGACCAAGGACGCAACTAAATTCACAATGTTCCAGCTTGTCTATGGTCTAGAAGAAAATTTACCGATTGAATGCGAAATAACATCCCTGAAGTTGGCTGTCGAACTTCTCCCCGAGACCTCACCTCAGGAAGAGTAGCTCTTGTATGTTATGCTCTTAACCTGCAAAATGATACCCAAAAATACAGAATATGCGAAGAAAAGATACCCAGAACACAGAATAGCAATGATTTTATTATTCAGAGAGTAATGTTCACTTGCCTCTTCAAGGGGGCAACCTCCAATAGAGCAGAGATCGACCACAAAAATAAGACACAATGCCCTTCGCAGGGAGTCTCTATCCTTTATATATGACTCATACATGCAATACCACGGGCCAATACCGTGGGCTTTATTAATACCATCTATCTAATACTATGGCCCATTTGCAACTAACTGTGGTCCCGTCATTAATTGCAGGTTAACCACTTACAAATATTAATATGGGCTTTATTAACTCTTGACTATGAAATGATCCCATGACATAAATAAGGGGGTTAGGGTGGGACCCTAACATGCCCTCCCCCTTAAGACTAGCCTTGTCCTCAAGGCTGAAGCTGCGGAAACTGCTGAAGAATAGTGGCTGGTTTCCAAGTTGCATCTTCCGGAGAGGTGTCTTTCCATTTGACGAGGACTTCCTTAATCATGCGGCCGCGCAGGTGCTTGTCTCGCGTGTCTAGAACCTGTTTGGGTTGAAGCCAGATTGACCCTTCTTCGTCCAATTCAGGTAGACTGGTTTGAACTCGGTAATTGTTCCCAATCACTTTCTTGAGGCACGATACATGGAAAACTGTATGGATTTTTGCTGTAAGTGGCAAAGCCAACTTGTAAGCCACTTCTCCAATGCGCTGAAGTACTTGGTATGGTCCATAGAATTTTGGAGAGAGCTTTTGACAACCCTTGTCTTTGAGTGATGTTTGCTTATATGGTTGCAGCCTCAAAAAGACCTGATCCCCTTCTTGAAATTGGCGCTCTGAGCGATGCTGGTCGACCTGTTGCTTCATGCGGTTCTGAGCTTGATGAAGATTCTCTTTAAGATGGGCGAGCATGGTTGCGTGGTGTTGTAGGAGTTGATCCACTGCTTGTACTTTGGAGCACCCCTTGAGATAAGAAGTAGGGGAAGGCGTAAGTTGACCATATACTGCTTCATAGGGAGTCATTTTGGTGGTGGCATGATAGTTGGTGTTATACCACCATTCAGCCAGAGGTAACCAGTGTACCCAAAGGTGTTGCTTTTCTGAAGTGAAACACCTAAGGTAGGTTTCTAGACATTTGTTGACGGCTTCGGTTTTCCCATCTGTTTGCGGATGATATGAAGTACTAAGTTTGATTTGAGTGCCTTGTATTCTGAAGAGTTCCTGCCAAAAATTACTGGTGAAGATCGGGTCGCGGTCGGACACAATAGAAGTGGGCATGCCATGCAATTTGAAGATCTGATCCATGAAAGATTGAGCAACCAAAGTTGGTGTAAACGGGTGGGGTAGGGTGCAGAAATGAGCATACTTCGACAGTCGGTCCACAACCACCATGATGACTGACTTGTTCCCTGACTTTGGAAGACCTGTAATGAAATACATAGAAACCTCCGTCCAAATTGATGCCGGAATGGGCAATGGTTGTAATGTGCCCGGTGTGTTGACGGTTTCCCCTTTGTGGCGTTGACAAACATCACATTTTGCTACGAAGGTAAGGATGTCATTTTTCATGCCTGTCCAAAAAAATGATCTTCTGGTGTGAGCATACGTCTTCTGAAAGCCCGAATGTCCTGCAATGGGAGATGAGTGCAATTCTGCCAAAATGCGACTTTTGAGGGTGGATGTTGGTGAGATTACGACTCTGTCCTTGTAGCGAAGAATATCATTCTGCCACGAGTAGCCCTTGGTGGAATTAGGATCTACCTGCAATTGAGAAATGAGTTGGGAGAGCCCGGGGTGTGAAAACCATTCCCTGTGAGCCTCTTCAATCCAGTCTGGAATGGGGAGGGAAATTGCGAGCAGAGTACTTTCCTCCTCAAATTGGCGAGATAATGCATCTGCTACACTATTGTCTTTCCCTTTCTTGTAAATGATCTCATAATCATATCCCAGCATTTTGGCTAACCATTTATTTTGTTGTGGGGAGGATAGGCGTTGCTCCAAAAAATATTTAAGACTGTGATGATCTGTGTAGATTTGGAAACGTCGCCCCAATAAGTAAGGTCACCAGGTCTCGACTGCATGTAAGATGGCCATCATTTCCTTCTTGTAGGTAGATTGGCCCAGATTCCTCCCACTGAGTTGTTGGCTTGTGAAGGCCAACGGTTGCCCTTCCTGCATTAAGACCGCCCCAATACCTGTACCCGAAGCATCACATTCAATGACAAAGGATTTGGTGAAGTCAGGTAGTGCTAAGACTGGAGTGGAACACATGGCGTTTTTGAGAGCGGTAAATGCTTGTTGTGCTTCCTCGTTCCAGAAGAAGGAATTTTCTTTAGGAGTTGAGTGAGGGGCTTCGCTATGCGGCCATAGTTGCGGAAAAATTTACGATAATAGCCTGTGAGACCCAAAAATCCTCTCAAGCTCTTCAAGGTCTTAGGTTGAGGCCATTCTTGCATTGCTTGGATCTTTTTGGGGTCCACCTTGACACCTTCACGCCCCACAATGTGGCCCAAATACTCAACTTCTTCCATGCCAAACGAACACTTGGACATCTTGACAAATAATTTATGCTTGCGAAGCAGTTGCAAGAGTAGATCTACATGCTGAAGATGTGCCGCCCAAGTGCCACTATAGATGAGGATGTCATCGAAGAAGACAAGGACAAATTTTCTGAGATATGGTTTGAGAATGTGATTCATAAGGCTCTGAAAAGTAGAGGGGGCATTACAAAGACCAAATGGCATGACCAGGAACTCATAATGGCCTTCATGAGTTTTGAAAGCCGTCTTGGGAATGTCGACTTCCTTCATGCGAATTTGGTGGTAGCCTGAGCGAAGATCCAACTTAGTGAAGAATTGAGCCCCATTGAGTTCGTCCAGCAAATCGTCAACCACCGAGATGGGAAATTTATCTTTGACTGTCAACTTATTGAGGGCCCTGAAGTCGGGACACATCCGCCAATCCCCATATTTCTTGAGCACCATGACCACTGGGAATGAATAAGGACTAATGCTAGGACGAATGACACCTGCTTCCAACAGTTCCTTGATGATTTTTTCTATTTCATTCTTTTGGGTGAACGGATATCTGTATGGCCGCACATTTGGGGGTTGGGCCCCTGGAACCAAGGTGATGCTATGATCATGTTCCCCTCGCGAGGGTGGAAGCTCATGAGGCTTGTCAAAGACCGTCCGATGGTTATTTAAAATCTGTTGCATCTCATGATGAATTGGCAGAGACATGGTTTCGACTACCTGGATGGCATTAAATTGAGCTACTACTCCATGATGGCCCTTTTTTAACAATTTTTCCATCCTATGCGAGCTGATGATAGAGGGGGCTCCCGCCTGGAGTCCACGGAGGGTATGTGTGGAGTTGTTCTGCTTAAAACTCATATATAACTCCTGGAAATCCATTGTGATTGGCCCAAGACTGCGGAGCCATTCAGTGCTGAGGACAATGTCGCAACCCCCCATGTGTATGGTAAACATGTGGGTTTTCAACTGATAATCCCCCATTTGAAGTTTGACATTTTCACAGCGCCTTCACATTTCATTGTGACCCCATCTGCAATTTGGACTTGGAAGTTAGAAACTGCTCGTACAAAACAATGCGCTGCTTCTGCGATTTTTTGATGGATGAAATTATGGGTACTTCCACTATCAATCAAGACTACTACTGGGCGATGTTTAAGAAAACTCCGGATTTTGAGAGTTTGAGGGGAAGAAATCCCTGCCAACGCATGCAGCGAAATAACTGGTTCGTCAGAGACATTCTCCTTTGGGTTGTCTTCTTCTAGCGCCTCATGTTCCTCAAGTGGTGGATCTTCCTCTGTTGAGCTGTAGTCAGTGGCATCTATTTGAAAAAATTTGGGCTCCTTGCATTTATGACCTGGGGAGTATTTTTCATCACAGTAGTAACATAGTCCTTGCTTCCTTCTTTCGTCCATTTCCGCAGGTGACACCTTTTGGACCTTAAGTGTTTGAGTCGTGTTGTGAGCCTGTGGGGGACGACCTTTAGCGGGGAAATTTGGGCGACTGTATTGGGCTGCTAATGCACATTCCACCTTACGAGCTACCTGGCAAGCCTCCGTCCACGTGGGAGGGTGGTGAAGTAGAACTTGAGCTTTGATGGTTTCTTTAAGACCACTGATAAAACATTCCGTGTAGAACTCATCTGTGAGACCCCTAGTGCAGAAGGCTAAGGCTTCAAAAGCGGTAATATATTCATCCACTGTACCAGTATGTCGGAGCTTAGTGAGACGACCAAAAAAAGAGTCTTCCTGTTCAAAGCGATCTCGAAGAGCTTTGGTAAATTGGATCCAAGTCCTAAAAGGTCCATTGCAACGCTGATGCCATTCCCACCATTGCCACCGTTCATTGTCCAAGTACATGCTCCCCAACATAAGCTTAGTCGCATCCTCTGGGATATGATTCAATTTGAAATACTGCTCCATTTGTGCTAGCCATGCAGACGGGTGAGAACCGTCAAATTTATGCACATCCAACTTGGGAGGTCGCTGACTGGGTGGTGGATGGGTGTGCCAGATGTGAGGAGAGTGGCTAGACTCACCCTCATTGTATTCATGGCCATTATACGCCTCCTCGTGGGCTTGCTCCTTGCCCTTCGGGAGTAATTGCTGTATCTGGAGACTTAGTCTGTGAATCTCATTTTGGATGGAGTTCACAGTTTCTTCCAGTTTTTCCATCCTTTCATTGGCCATCGCTTGAGCTCTAGTTTCTACCATACACCAACCTGATGAAAAATTGGGACCGCCAAATTTTTTTTACTAATAAATTGAATGGTACCACCTTTCTCAGCTCATCGTCCTGATTCTGATGGGATAGATCACCAATAAGCGCCCCGGAAGATCTCAGACTTTTTTTTTTGAAAACTCCTAACGGAGTTTTACTCCTTCCTGATCAATACTGCAGTTGCCAAATCCTCAAAATGTCAATGCTGCCAAAAGTCCTGCGAAAAGTATACCCCGGTATAGGAACCCTTCACAACAACTCCGATCTGGTGGGTCTGAGAGATTTGAATGGTGGAACAACTGCTGCGGTGGATCTGATGGATCTGCGGGGCTGATGTCTGCTGCTGCTGCACCTCTTTGCACACGCGGATCGGGAATAGATGATGTGTGATCTCTCGATAGAAAAGGAAACTATGGTCGTGAGGAGTGTCAGGTGCTATAGATCGCAATATACATAAGGGTCTGGCAGTAGTACTTGGCCCCATGTTTTAGGGCTCTAACTAAGGAGGATCGACCGTACCCTTAGCCGTACAACCCGACTTCCCTATCGTACGGGCGAGTAATCTCTCCGAGTGTTGTTCTCGGTGTATTGTAGCCACAAGATGGCTGATGGTTTATCTATGGCGAGGTTTCAAGGGAGCCTAGGGGGCTTCCGATATGCCCAGAGGGTACGTGGAAGACAGTCCGTGCGCGGTTCTGTCTAATGCGCTACTACTCGAAGGGGTACCCACAGGGGTTACAAGGGAGTCCAACAGACGTGACCACCTCTTGTATTTCCTGCGTGCATGCCTCCCCAAATCCGCAGGTTTATGCGCTCAACGACAGATCCCATGGTTTAAAGACATCGGAACACGTCTCTAGCCGATTTTTTTTTTTGCTAAGAATTGGAGATCCCACCGGCCCTGGAAAGTGCTCTGACACCACTTGTTATGCTCTTAACCTGCAAAATGATACCCAAATACAGAATATGCGAATAAAAGATACCCAGAACACAGAATAGCAATGATTTTATTATTCAGAGAGTAATGTTCACTTGCCTCTTCGAGGGGGCAACCTCCAATAAAGCAGAGCTCGACCACAAAAATAAGACATAATGCCCTTCGCAGGGAGTCTCTATCCTTTATATATGACTCATACATGCAATACCATGGGCCAATACCGTGGGTTTTATTAATACCATCTATCTAATACTACGACCCATTTGCAACTAACTGTGGTCCCTTCATTAATTGCGGGCTAACCACTTACAAATATTAATATGGGCTTTATTGACTCTTGACTATGACGTGATCCCATGAAATAAATAAGGGGGTTAGGGTGGGACCCTAACATTGTACCTAGAACAACTGGATGAGACTCGTCGTCTTGCTGCTTTGGTCATCGAAGCATAGAAAAAGTGTGTCAAGTCCCATTTTGATCAGTCTGTCTCTCCTTGAGCTATTTCTGAGAGTGATTTGGTTCTTCTGTATGATCAGGCTAATGATAAGCTCGGGGTAGGCAAGTTCGAACCCGTTTGGCATGGGCCCTACATTGTTAAATGTGTGTTAAAGAGAGGGGCCTATGAGCTTATTAAATATGAGGGAAATCCCTTAGAGAAGCCTTGTAATGGGATTTATCTCAAAAAGTACTATGCTTAGGTCATCTTGCATGGCTGCTTTTGTACAATAGTGTGTTATTCATTTTTGTATAGTGTGGTTTGGTGTGTTGTTTTGCAATAAACTTTCCTGCTTATTATGTTTCTGCCTGCTTTGTAGATGTCGGTGTCTCCTCATATTGGTTTCGCTGATGGTGCTTGTCGTAGTACCTGGAATCTATCATCCGTGCGTGGGCCGTTTATGACCCCCTATGGTGAGTTTATTGATCTTCAAGGTATCTGTCTAGGTCAAACAACTAATAACATCACTGAGTATAGCGTAGTTATCGAATTGTTTTCAGAAGCTATCGCTCTTGGCATCTGGGAATTGGTTGTCAACCTTGATTCACAGCGTGTTGTTCTTCAACTCAACGAGTAATATTTTATCAGAAACCCTCAAATATTGAGAATGTATCTACGTATTCATCTATTGGAGATAAATTTTGATTAGATTACATATCATCATATTCCTAGACACATGAATATATTAATAGATGCATTAGCTAATTATGTGTTGGATAGACATTTGTGAAGCATGTAAAAATAAAAAAACAAAACATTTATACCACAATAAGAAAGGAAATATATATATATATATATATATATATATATCGATAATGTTTGTCATACATCAAAACCCCAAAAAATAATATGTGTGTTCAAATACATTGGTGGCTCGTGGGCCTTATACATCCGTAGCTCGCAAGCCTAACAAATTTTGAATGCTAGACCTATGAACTAATCAACATGATTCTCATGGTAGAATGTGATTGCTCGTACTACATGAGTCAGCATTCGGTGGATCCAATCTGATACCCCCACTGTGTGCCTCTGGTACTGGCGTGGGACATCACCCATTCGAGCATACTCTGGGATACCATGGGTCGATCCCTTGAGGTTCCCTATGATCTCCTCCTCATTATTGCTTCGTTCCTAATAAGGAGCGACATCGAACTACTGAGCAACGCGCCTGGAAATTGGGGACATCTTGGTAGGATGTTTTGGTCCAACATATGCATTTATAAAATCAAAATGTCATGAATACATATATTTCAAAAACAATAAAAAATTAAAAATTAAAATTTTTTGTTTTTACCTCCATCATCATAATCCTCCCCCTTTGGGAGCGGCACATCTGGATCACCACAGAAGTTGGTACCGCTTTAGGTCCAATCCTCTACTATGATAAGTTGTTGTCATAGACATCAGAAGAAGGTGGGCTTATAGGAAATCTATTGGCCCCCGATAATTTTGGGCATCAATGCACTCCAACGAACCATCCATTGGTCTCGTGGCAATGGCAGTTCCACCTCAGCAAGCTGGTAATGAAACTGCAAAACCCGCTCCAAGAAGAGGGTCACTAAAACGAACCCATAGGAGAACTGCTTCAGGTTTCCCACCTTGGATTTTGATAGCTAGCACTTCATGTTTACCTTCATGGCTTCCGCTCAGTTGAAGATTGTTGGCATTGTACAATCAATATCATACTGAAACTTTGACTTGTTGGTCTCATGCTGCACTTGATCCCTAACCACTCTGTTTATGGTTAACAACAACAATTTCAGCACAAGATCCCGAACAGTCGTGATCTCGATCTTGCCACTCTTTGATTTGAGTGCTTCTGGGCAGTGTTCTACAAGTAACATGGTTGAACTTGCCCCAATAGGCCTTGACCCTTACAGATTGAATGGCTCCCCTCTTCATGACAGTCCTGTGATGAAACAAATGTTTGAAGTTTCCAACTCTAGTTCTTGGTCACGGATCACGAAAACTTCTCAATTCAAATCCTAGATACTGATTAGATATAGTAGCAATTCGGGTTGAGCCCATAGACCTGGTGTGAGGATGAATTTGAGGAGCCCAAATTTCCTCAGAGCAATCAAGCAATTGGGTCTGCCATTTCTTGAGTGTCAATGTCCTCATGCTCATGTTCCTTTCAATCCACCATTTTTCGCGATTTATGTCTTGCAAAAACCATACAATTAAGTCAATAAACATCTTTGGCTAGGAAAATTTGGATTCAATTGGAAAAATTAGGCAAAAACTTGAAAATTTTATGTTCACCACGTCGGCGAGACTGTTTTAAAAACAGTAGCACCGACAACGTGCTTGATGGTCTTGATAACCCCCGATCGACACGATTCCATGCCCGAAAATATCATCGACCGAGGGAATTTTTTTTGGGTGAAAATCTCCTCAAAAAATAAAAAAAACGGTTAAAAACAGGTAAAATAAGGTCTTGGCTCTTAACTGCAACTGATGGATTGACGAATGGCCTCCCGAATCTCCCGTAATTTGCTCCTGAAAAACTAGGGCACAAATGGGTGAAAATCTCTTCACACAAAGGTAAATTGGTAAAATGGTAAAAAATAATTACTTTTTCCTCCTTTTATTCATTTTTTTATAAAATATTAGGGTTTTAAAATTATTTTTGACCTATTTTTCCTAAGAAACTGGATAATGCATTTACCTTTTGTGTAGCAACAAGTGACGGATTACCGATTATGATACTAGAGTCACGTTTAAGCTCTTTTCTGGACTCGTAAAACTCCAAATGAAAAGATTGCTGATTATTTTTTTCCCTTTTTGACTCATAAAAGAGAATTAAAATGGGGGGTCTACTTTCAAGCTATTTTCCGACTCTTTAAACACAAAAATATTTCTGAGATCTTGTCATTTTGAACTCGTTAAAGGATGCAAAACGTCGTTTACCCAGTATATGTTTACCCCTTTTTTGGGTTGGGATAAACTATTTACGAAAAATGTACTCCTTGACTCAAATGGTCAAGCAGTTCTCTCAAGTATCTTTTTCCACCTTTTCAGGCTCGAAAGACACAAATGTACGAAAAGGGACCATGTGGAGTTTTCTTTTCCGTGTCTTTTTCAAACTCTCTAAACATGAAAAAGACACTAAGTTCCCCCTTTTTCAGACTTGTTAAAACATTCGATGACATTGGATTCGTCACCAATGATGGACATGAGCTTCTCCTTCCCTGGGCTCATTAAACTTACTAGGTCATATTTTTCTGAAGGATGAACTTACAGTGCAAGCACATGCTATCCCCTTCAAGCTTGCAATAAAAACGAATTGGCGTACCTACCAGAAATGGTGGGGGAAAATTGGAAATTCTATAAGTCGTGTCGAAAGCTCACTCTTGAACATAAAACTTTCTGCTTCGTGTCGGGTTGGGATATCCTCCTTTTCATCATTAACCTTCCTAGGTTGGGCCATTCATTTTTTCCTTCCATTTTATCTCTGCCACGTCATCATGACCACCGATCCTATGGATCCCAAAAGCTGCCAAACTCTAGAATCATGTCGCCGATATGTTCAAGAGTTAGTCCTTTTGTAGTTACACTTACTCCTGATTCTCTATATCATCTGAAATCATTTGCATCCCTTTGTCTTGTGTCGATGGTGTGGGATACATCATGGCTCTCCTTCAACATGGTTGTTTACTTCAGCTCATTATCTAGGAAGCTGGCCAAGAGAATCCCTTACAATACCTTAGAGCTTGCATTCCCTAATGGAAAGTCCTTCGCACTTGACGATAATTTCTCATCATTGGCTTTTGATTGGGTGATTTCAAGGGTGTTCAACTTCATTTCCTTTATTCACATTTTTTGAACTGTGCTACTGGTACCTTGAGAGCCAATGTCATTATTGGTGGTTTCTCTCAAACTTGTTAATGGTTCACATCATTGACTGGTAATCAAGCGACTTTCTAGCATTTTTGACTTCAATACGTTCATTCACATGTTAGGATTTGTACTTTGATCGGGTCGTTTGGAGTGAAATACCCTGTGCTCAGATTACACCTGTCCAAGTTGTGAGGCGATGTGACATGATCATGTTGATATACATGTCCCGTTCATATGGATGGTTGCGACCATACCATGAGTTGTTATATGTGATCCTTCTCTTATTGGATGGTTGCAACCATACCTTAGTTTCGTTATGATCCTTTCTATTGGATGGCTATGCCCATGCCTAGGATCCATTTACATGATTACTCTCTGGATGGCTACGTCCATACCATGATTCATGTATCATTTCTCATAGTTTTCAATGATGTATATGTATCTGTGCTTGCTTGCAGGTTTTCTGACAACAGACTCTAGTTCCCCGCATCCACTTGTAAAGCATCTCACCCCTCACTCTAGTTCAACCTTCATGCTTTAGGGGGCATCTGTTACACAAAATTTTGTCACTGTGCCTATACTCCCCATCCACGATCCTAGAGGACCACTACAGTGAACCCGACATACTTTCCCATCATGAAGAAACTCCCAGTATATCCCTCTTCATGAGCAAAATAATTCCCCTTTGCATCATTTCCCAAGAATCTTCCTTTTACCCCAGTTTACATGACCCACGCTACTGACCAGTTTCCCCCTCGTGCCAATTTTCAGAGATTAAAACTAGCCCTAGCGCCGTACGGAGCAACTAAGCCCTTTTCCAGTCATGTCGATCCTCTTTTGGCAAGTTTTTTAAATATGGAGTCAAAGCTTCCAACTCTAGAAGCTTCGTAACAGAAGTCTGGTGGATGGTTGGGCTAGATGGAGCCGAAGAAGTCAATTTGGGCTCCTTTCCCCCATTAGGATGGAACAAAATAAAGAGATAAGACCTTCTCCCATGATGAGAGGAACCATCTTCCATCCATCCAAGCTATATAAACCTCTCTTTTCCCAAGCTAAACTAGTTTTGGAGTGAGTTTGAATGATCAACAAGACATCTATAACTTGTAGCTTTCTAGTGTATGTTTGAGGGAGAATAGTGTGTTTGATTTGGTTTGATACTAAAGGGAAGAGGCCTTAAAACTTCCATTTTTGGGGCTATCCATGAGATGCTAGCAAAAGTGTGGGAACTTGAATATGTCGGAGGAGACCAACAACGTCAAGGCATTGATTGTAATATCTTTCTAATTTATATGAATAAAACTATTGATTGATTTCCTACATGAAGTGTTATCTTACATCTTTATGGATTAATTTTCCTTGACCTATTAAGTAGGTTGAATACAATATTGTATGTTATCACGTTTGTTGTTGTTGTTTGTTTTCTTGTTTTAGGTATTCGAAGGAAGGAAATGAAAGATAGTTGGAGTAAGGAAGCAGGATCATCACCAAGCGGAATAACGTTCTAACAGGTAGGCCCTCTTAATTGATTCTATATTTAGGATATTTTCCATAGATTGTTTGTTTGTCGCTAAACCTGCTCTCTCGAGCTAGAGGAATTGTTTGTGTCCACACTTAGAATTTACCTGCACCAAATAATTCTCATAAATGCTAGATATTTTTCATGCAGAAAAAGGATCAAACTTTCACAAAGTTTTTTGAGTTTAAATCATTGGTGGAGAAAGAGTCAGGAAAGAATGTTAAAGCTCTACGAAGTTATAATGGCAGTGAGTATGTCTCAAATAAGTTTAAGAACTTCTGTGCAGCAGAAGGGATTAAATGGGAGTTGACGACACCCCATAACCCTCAGCAGAATGGGGTGGCTGAGAGGAAGAACATAAGCATTGTAGAGGTAGCAAGGGTGATGCTGCATGATCAGGGCCTACCACTACACTTGTGGGATGAGGCATGTAACAAAATAGTTTATGTTCAGAACCATAGCCCACATTAGATACTTGAGATGAAGTCATGAGAGAGGCTGATTCCGGTAAGAGGCCAGATGTTTTTCACTTCAGGATTTTTGGGTCATCAATATATTGCCATGTGACCAAAGATGCATGGAAGAAGCTTGAGCCTACAACAAAGTTGGGGATATTTGTGGGGTACACTGATACACCTCACAACTATCGGGTGTACTTACCGATGAGCAGGATGAGAGTGGTTCGCAGGGATGTCAAATTAAATGAGGATAAGGCCATGTGAGTTTCCCTTGAGAGGGATCTTGAGTGACATGCAGATGAGGAGATTTTAGCTCCTAAGATTGAGGAGCCTCCGATTGATGTGGAGTAGCCACATGCAGAAGATATAGGAGTGGAGACATTCACTTAGGTAGAGTCTTCCAGAGAGGGAAGAAAGCGCACCAAAGAAGCTGACATATTGTTGGATAATACAACGAAGAATGTGGGAGCACCCACTTCTCAACACATGCAGAGGAGGTCACCTACGAGGTACATTGGATACATGGCTCTTATGGGAAAATGTGTTGTGACAGATTCATATTCCTTTAAGGAAGCAATGTAATAGCCAGTTTGGGTTGATGCCATGGTGGAGGAGTATGACTCCATACTTTGTAATAGTGTTTGGGATGTGGCTTCAAGACTAGAGGACAAGTCAGTGGTGAGCTCCCATTGGCTTTACAAGTTAAAGCAAGTTGTAGATGGTAGTGTGGAGAAGAATAAGGCTATATTTTTGGCCTATGGATTTTCACAAGTAGAGGGGATTGACTATGATGAGACCTTTTCTCGTGTTGCAAGGTACTCATCAATAAGATCTATATTGGCACTATTAGCACAGATGGGTTGGAAGATACATCAAATGGATGTGAAGACAACCTTCCTTAATGGCATGATTGAGGAAGAGGTGTACATAGAGGAACTTGAAAGTTTTGAAACCTTTGACTATGATTCGCATGTGTGTCAGCTCAAGAGAGTGTTGTATGGGTTGAAGCAAGCACCCCGTGCTTGGTACACTAGTATAGATAGCTAGTTCATCGGGTTGGGCCTCACAAAGAGTGAAACAGATGTGAACCTGTACCACATAGTGGTGGAAGGTAATCTATTGATCATTTTACTTTATGTTGATGATCTCATACTGATAGGTAATGATCATTTGATCAAGTCTTGTAAGGAGGACCTTGCAAGAGAGTTTGAGATGAAGAACATGGGGCTCGTGCATTACTTTCTTGGCATGGAGGTATGGCAGCGAGATGGGAAATTGTTTTTTTTGTCTCAAGGCAAGTATTCCAATGAGATACTTAGGAGATTCTGCATGGAGAGAAACAAACCCATCGAGACTCCTCTAGCAGGTAACTAGAGGAAGGAGGATGCTACTTCACGGAAAGTAGTGGAAGCTACTATCTACAAATAGCTTGTGGGTTCACTCTTGGTGAACACATGACTAGATATGTGTTATGCAGTTAACATCTTAGTCAAGTGATGGTTAGGCCTACCAAGCTATATTGGAAGGCACCAAAGAATGTGTTGAGATACCTCAGGCACACTTCTTAGTATGGATTAAGGTACAGGTAGACAAAGGGAGTGAAGCTTCAAGGCTTCACCAATGTAGATTGGGAAGGGAGTCCATCTAACCAGAAGAGCACATCAGGAGGGATATTCAGTATTGGGTCAACGACAATTTCTTGTTACAGCAGGAAACAAAGATCGTTTACACTCAATTCGGTAGAGGAAGAGTACATGGCTGTGAGTCAGGCAACACGGGAGGCCATATGGATGAGGAAGATCCTAGTTTGTTTGTTTGGTATCCAGATGGATCCAACTGTGGTTTACTGCGATAATCATAGTTGTATCAAACTCTATGAAAATCCAGTTTTTCATGATCGGTCCAAGCATATTGATATTCGATATCATCATATCAAAGATTGTGTATTGAGGTTGATACTGTTGTTAGAGTACATTCTCACGAGGGATCAAGATGCTGACATTTTGACAAAGGCATTGTCAAGATGTAAATTTGAGTTTCACAGAGACAGGATCAAGGTAGATGATAATCCCTTTCTTGTTGAGAGGGGTTGTTGAGAAATGGCAACAAGAAATTCCAATTTAATTTGTCCTTGAATTAAACTGAGATTTATAATTATAATTGAATTCTATTCTCATAGCAACTTGTAAATAGTTAATTAAGTTTAATTAACCTAATTAGCTTAGGAATTTCGAGTTGGAAGTCTTTATGTAGTCATGTATATGTTATCCCTAAATTTTAGGGGTCCAATATGAGTTTAAATTGAGTTGGAAATTAGATCACTCAGTTTACTGAGTTAAGTTCACATAAATTATTTCTAAATTGTTTTTGGAACTAATAGAGGACTAACAGTCAGTTGGTGCACTAATGCATCCACTAGTGCTACTCCAGTTAACTGAAGATTCCCTCATGAGAAACTCATGCATGTCAGTTTAGAGAAATACCTAGTTGAGACTAGAGTGCAGGGATAGTGCACTATCAGTGGTATTATTTACTGGAGTGTAAATATCATGCATGCATCAGAGATTGATCCTATGTTTTGATTGTACAGTTCCAGAAGCATGAATTCCATTTAAATATGGGTTATTCATCCTAAGAATTAGGAAAGAGATTAGGGGCTTGGAGAGCTGCTGAATAAGCTAAGGATTTGGCTTGGGCTAGCTTGTGAGCTGAGAGAGTTGAGAATAATTGAGTGGAATTGTTGTAGTGAGAGCAAGCTTTGTACCTTCACTCATATTTATGATATATGCAATATAGATAGTGGGATTTTGAGTAGTGGCTTTACCTAGATAAATCTTGTGTTATGTGCCATTGACTTAAATTCTTCTTGTTCATATTGTTTTCATCGATCTATTGGCTTTCGTTGGTTCAAAGTAGAAGCAGATTCTTGTCATGTGCTTTAGTACATTGCATGATCTTGTTAATATACAGGATTTTCTACATTTATTTACTGGTTGAGTGAATGTGTATATGTGTATATTATTATAAATACTATATCGAGCTGGATTTATAAAGCTCCATAGACAATATGGTTATTTGTTGGTTGAAGCAAATGTGTATGTGTATATGTGGTTATTGTAAATATTGTAATGAGTCATGTTATAAATCTCCAGTAAACAGTATGTTTGTCATGTTTCAACAGTGGTCATTGTAAATACTGCAACGAGCTATGTTATAAAGCTCCATGGGTAGTATGTTTGTTTTCAGCAGTCTTGTTGGTTATAGGTGTCATTGAACACTAAGGACAGTGTTCCCCCAAGGGGGAGGGTTCAGTAACAGCCCTGGTGAACATTCCATGTAAAAATTTATAAAAGGACACGATGATGGTACTCATATTCCAAGTTGAATGGTGGGGGAACATCGTAATGGGTGTTGATTCAATTATTAAAAGGAAATGGCTAAGGATTTGGAAAGGCATGAGGCATTAATTGACATTTTATTAATGAAAATATTGGAAATTAGGAGAAAAGGAAGGTGAAAGATCACAGGTTGATTGTGAGGAGGAAAATGAAGGAAAGTAATGCAAAATGAAGAAAATAGAGGCCTTATTAATAAAAAGGCTTCTAAGGATCAGTGGGCAAGACTTGATCAGTTCATTATCAGAGCCTTGTAATGGCTTGGGTTGAGTTATTAGTCATGTAGCTTTGGTTGGACAAACAATCTGGAGCCCTGTAACAACTTGGATTGAGTTACTAGTCTCGTAGCCTTGGTTAGACAAACACTCTAGAGCCCTTATTTGGTTGAGTTAATAGTCCTGTAGCCTTGGTTGGAAAAATGATCTAGAGCCTTTGGTAGGTTGAGTTACTAGTCTTGGAGCCTGGTTGGACAAACGCTCTAGAGCCCGACAACAGTTGTGTTAATTTTTGCAACTGTGGTAAAATTCCACATTGAACAGCTCAGATGACCAAGATGATGCTTGCATTAAATTCCACTTTTCGAGAGGACCAAAATGGAACTAAATATCACTCGATTTCGTCAAGTGGAAGTAATTGCTTGGGTCATTCTTAACCCCAAATAAACCATCAAGATAACCTATAAAAGGAAGCAACCTCAAGCTCACTTGGACACTCAAGTTATGTTTTTATTTTTCTAATTTTTCTTGGCTCACACAGGTTCATCGATGAAAGTCTTCAGTGGGTATGAGATGATAGGCAAAAGGCTTGCTCTGAGTTAGGGTGTTTTGGATCTCGGTCATTGGCACAAATATGAATTTTTTCATCCATAGTTGCTAGCACAAAGTGGGTAACAGAGTGAATTTAGCTCTCTCGTCGTTGGGACGCATTTTAGAGGGAGTGACTTTGCCTTCAGAAGGTTCTGGTCTCTGGTCGCTCGCTTCAAGTAGCCTAGGGAGTGACTCACTTTGTCATTCGCTTGGATAGAACTGCAAGGGTGTGTCTTTGAATTGATTGGTCGCATGGAATACCTGAAAAGGGAGTGGATTTCGGTATTTACTATGCAGATCCATAGTTGCAGGCACATAGACCTCCTAATAGTGACTTTGTTGTTACAGTCACTTGCATATTGTCTTCGTGAGTGCGACCCTGAAGTTTTCAATCGTACACAGACAATGTCGATGATAGCGATTGAGTTCGGATCTGGGGTTTTGGCATCTAGGCATCAGTGATCTATAGATATAGGTTTCTCTACTATAGATAGGTAGACCTGAATTTCTTTTCTATTATAACAGATGAGTAGATCTATAGATCTATTTTATTATTACCTATTGCTAATCATATGTATTGGGCTCATTGTACTCACTGTTGTAACTTTTTATGAAGATCTACTAAAGAAGAAGAAGATTTGAAAGGGTTCCCACTTGTGGGGTTTTTCTCTGGTCTTGGACCAATCTACTATCTCTTATGGCTAGTGTGTTATTGTATTCTCTATCACTGCATATATTGTTCATTCATTAGTTACGTTTATGATTGATTATGCTGCTAATAATTGGATGTATTTTTAATGAAAAGGATAAATTGGGTTAATGTAACTGATACAACATTGAACAATCAGAAAATTTAACTTGGTATCAGATCGAGGTTAAAAGTGAAGCCCCAGGGAAGACAATTATTGAAGCCATTTCCATCAGAAAGCAGATCACCTGATTCAAAGTCAAGATGTCATCCTCGACCTTCAAGGAGCATGAAAATCTAGGTGATGCATCAAACTTTGCTACATGGAAATTTAGATTGGAGAACATAGGAGACAACCATGATGTGCTAGAATATATTCAAGGAAGTATACCCAAGCCTTTAGAAGATTCTTTTGCTACACTCAAGAATAGGTACAAGAAAGGTTAGTCTAAAGAAAACAAAATTATAGTTGATGGTTTAAAGGATCATTCACTTGCTTATGTTGGTAATTTAAGAAAGTCCAAAGATATGTATGACAAGATAACTAGCATGTATAAAGTCAATAACCTAAATGAGATTATTACCTTGAAATATGAACACAAGGAAGTGAATATGAACAAAGGAGAAACTATTCAATATTACATTATGAGGATCTCTCATCTTAGAGATAAATTGTAGAGATTTGGCGAAAATATACCTGACAAGGAACTAGTAATAGTGACTCTTAGGGGTATCCCCTCTATTTGGGAAACCTTGATTACTACAATCAGCAACAACAATGTTTTTCTGACATATGATAAGATTGTGGGAAAACTGACTCAAGAAGAATCTAAATTGATAGCAAGAGGAAGAATTCAAAAGCATGAAGAAGGAGAACCCACAAGATACATCACTCATGGAAAAAGAAAGAAGAAAAGAGGAAGTTCTTTAGGGAAGCCCCCCTTTCAAAACTCAAAAAGAAGGAATGAAAGATCAAAATCTCATATTGAGTTCTTCAATTGTCATAAGAAAGGTCATTATGCACGATATTGTCCCGAGAAAAGGGAAGAGATCACATTACAACTACGATAACAAAGGAAGAAAAGACTATCAAAGAAAGAATCTTGATAGAAGAGATGAGAGAGTAAGAAGAGACCCCTCAAGAAACCATGAAGAACATTATCCTCCTAAAAATAAGTAAAGGGAACCTAGGTATGAAATTAATACTCCAAATAAATCTTAATACATTCTCATTTACGCTCTTACTAGTTCTTCTCCACCAGATTCGTGGGATAGTTGGCTAGTTGAGAATGGGGCCACTCATCATTTCTATGGTTATAAAGAGGTCCTCTCGGGTTTGATAGAGAGGGAGACTAAGCTAAAGATAATTCTTGGAGACAATTCTACTCATCCCATGAAATATTTTGGGTCCATCAAGTTTTAGCTAAATTAAGGGGAATTTGTTCTACTGCATGATGTCATGTATGTACTAGGATTAATGAATAATTTGGTTTCTGTATCTACATTGGAAGACAAAGGGATGAGGGTATCCTTCATCAAAGGTAAAGTTATATCTTTGTCTGTTGATTTATCTATGCAAGATGCCTTTACACTATGATCGATATTTGAAGGACTCTATTAGGTCACATGAAGACCTCTCCTTGCATTGGATCATAATACAAATTACTTGAGCAAATTATGGCACCATAGACTAGCTCACCTTCACTATGATGAAATTTAAGAAATTCATCTTTGGTATTCCAGATGTTTAGGCTCAACATGATGGAGTATGCCCAAGTTGTGCAAGTGGAAAGAAAACAAGGGGACCATTTCCCTCCAGTAAGAACAAAACTTATGACATTCTTCATCTCATTCATTCTGATATATGTGGTTTTATGCCTGTGCATTCAGTTGGTGGTCATCTCTACTAAATTACCTTCATTGATGACTTCTCAAGAAAGACATGGATATATTATCTTAAGCACAAGGATGAAGCCTTCAAAACTTTCAAGGAATTCAAAGTATTGATCGAAAATTAATCAGGTAAGAGAATCAAAGTCTTTAGGTCTGACAATGGAGGAGAATACATGTCAAAATAATTCATAGCATTCTCCAAGAAATATGAAATAAAAAAGGAAACGATTGTACCATATACTCCTGAACAAAATAGTCTTGTCGAAAGAAAGAACAGATCTATATTAGAAGCTTCTCGTGCTATGATCCATGATCAAAAGATGCCAAAATTCCTTTGGGCCAAAGCTACATCTACTGCGGTATATGTTTAGAACAGGATGCCTCATCAAGCATTGGAAAATAAGACTCTTGAAGAAATATTCATAGGGATCAAGCTTGATATCGACTGTTTTCGTGTATTTGGATGCCCATTATATTTTCACATGCCAAAAGACAAAGAAACAAACTAGAAGCTACAAGAAGAAAAGGTACATTTGTGGGTTATTTTGAAAATTATAAAGCTTATAGAATTTATATTCCTAGTAAGAGAAAGGTTGAAATTAGTAGGGATGTAACATTTGATGAAGATGCAACTCTTCGAAAAGCAAGATATATTCCTCCACCTCCTCCCTCCAAGGAAGAGAATGATGACTGGTATATTCTGGATGGTCCAACTGCACCTGAACCTGATATGGTCGACGATCCCATAGAGGCTATGGATCTGTTAGATCCTCCTTCAAGTGATCCTCCCTCAAAGAAGAGACTGTCATGGCTCCATGACACTCTATAAGATACTGAAAGGAATGTCCCCATCTGCAGATCATTCATAGAAAGGAAACAACCTTGCAGGTATCAGGGATATGTTGTTGCAATGAGTACTATGATTCATGTCGAACCGTCCTCATTCGAAGAAGCAGTAAAAGAAAAGCTTTGGAAGGATGTTATGGATGAATAATATGAATCAATTATGAAAACTCATGCCTGGGATATTGTACCTAGACTGAAAGGGAAGTCCGTAGTGACTTCAAAATGGTTGTTTAAAATCAATCATGGAAGTGATGGAAGCATCGAGAAATATAAAGAAAGGTTTATGGCTTGTGGCTTCTCTTAGAAAGAGGGAGAATATTATGATGACATATTTTCTCTAGTAGCTCGATATACAACCATCCGCTCTACAATTTCCCTTGTTGCATGTCAAGGATGGACTCTTCATCATATGGATGTAAAGACTGCCTTCCTCCATAGCATGTTATAGGAAGAGGTATATGTTGAACAACTACAAGGATTTGAAGTGGAAGATCAGAATACACATGTGTGTAGGTTTAAGAAGGAATTGTATGATTTGAAGCAAGGTCCTTGAGCTTGGTATGCGCATATTGACAACTACTTAATAAAATTGGGATTCACAAGAAGCAGTGTCGATCCCAACCTCTACTTCAAGGTAATCCAAGGTATGCCATTGATTCTGGTTTTGTATGTTGACGATCTATTTTTGACAGGTAGTGATCCTCTGATGATCGAATTTAAGAGGAAGCTAGCCTCTGAGTTTGGAATGAAAGACCTTGGTCTTATGCACTACTTTTTGGGCCTTGAAGTGTGGCAAAAGTCTGGTGAATTTTTTTATCTCTCAATGGAAATACATTGTAAATTTACTGGAAAGATTTGGAATGACTAAATTTTACGTAAATCCATGGTCACTCCTATGGAAATAAATTTCAAGAAATTATGTGGAGATGTTGCAGGAATAGACTTAGAAAATCCATCTCAATATAGACAACTAATTGGGGCTTTGATGTTCCTTGTGAACACCCGTCCAGATATATGCTATGCAGTAAACACTCTGAGTCGATTTATGATTGAGCCCCACTGCTCACATTGGATAGATGCCAGACACATATTGAGATACTTGCATGGATCAATTACACTTGGCCTGTGATATTCTGTAGGAAATGTTAAGATTCATGGATACACTAATGTTGATTGGGATGGAAATAATTTCAATAGGAAAAGTGCATATGGGTGTTTTTTTAGCCTTGGATCTGCCATGATATCCTGGATGAAAAGGAAACAAAATTTTGTCACATTCAACACATCTGAAGTAGAATATATTGTCGCTAGCATGGCTATTTGCAAGGCATTATGGTTAAGTAAGCTCTTTGGAGAGTTGTTTGAGCAGGTCCTAGACACCATAGTAATATACTGTGATAACAAGAGTGGGATCCGTTTGGAAGAAAATCCTATGTTCTATGACAAGTCCAAGCATATTTAAATTAAATATCACTTCATTAGAGATATGGTGCAAAGAGGAGCCATCAAGGTCCATCACATATCAACAAACGATCAGATTTCAGATATTCTCACCAAGGCATTACCAAAGAAAAAGTTTTCATTCTTCAGAGAACATCTTGGAATGATGGATGTAGCCCCTTGTTGTAGCGGCTACAACCACCCTCCAAAATTTTGCCTTAGCCTTGTATTGGAGCCTCCCTTCCAACCTTCATAGCAACTTGCCTTGCTTCGTCAAGTTCACAAGCTTCAGTGTCTTTCTTGCACAAAGGCAGCCTGTCGATCGTAGCTTGATCCATTCCCCTCACAGGTTGTTCACCGGACTTAGTCTAGATGCAGGTTGAGAAACTTCCCTTGAAAATTGTGCATTTCTGGTGGGCAACTAGCCTTCCTTCCAGAAATTGTGCAATCCTCTCTGGCAGCCTGCTGAGCTCCAGGATTATGCAATCCTGCCTGCCAACACTTCCAGCAGGATTTGCACAAATTTCCCTAGCAAGGTTGCTCAGCCCAAAATTTGCACAAATCTAGACAGTCATCAGCTACTCTGCTCAGAAATTGTGCAAATCTCCTGGGTAGCTAGCCCATCTCCTAGCCAGAAATGCGCATTTTTCTCTAGTAGTCAAGAAGTCTCTTGCATCTGCAGCTGAGTTGACTGGTTCACTTTGGGACTGAGCAAAAAAGACTTTCATGCATGGGCTGCTTCTCCCAAGGCAACATGCAAAGGAATCCCTTGTTTCAGGGATCTATGTTTAGCAATTGGAGGTTACATGCAAGGAGCAATTCCGAAACATCCAACCAAGTGTCGCTTCCCCTAGATTCATGGAATTCATGTCACAACCTCTGTTGGGTCAAGAAAAAAGTATGTTTTCTCCTTGGTAATAGCTTTATTTAGCACTCATCCTCACATGATTATCTTTGTTTATGGATAAAAGTAGAGGAAATAATAGTTAAAGTTGGTTAAAATTAATCAGTAAAAAATTAGATGAATCTAAACAGGAAAATCTTATTTTTACTATATTTATGTGCAGAAGACGCGAATTAGCATCTATCCAATGAGACAATAGAAACTTTTTTTTGAACATCACTTCTGTGTTTTTGACTTGCTATTCAAATGATTGAACGATTTTTGTTAAATCGATTGAGCAACACTTTCGTGTTTTGATTTGTTGTTCAAACGATTGAACGATTGCCATTCAAACGATTAAACGGTTGCCGCTCAATCAATTGAACAACACTTTCGCGTTTTTTTCTTTTTTCAATTTTGTTGTTCAAACTATTGAACGAATGTTGTTCAATCAATTGAACAACACTTATGCGTTTTGATTTTTTTGTTCAAACGATTGAACGATTGTTGTTCAATCGATTGAACAACACTTGTGCATTTTCAACTTGTTGTTCAAACGATTGGACAATCTTTGTTCAATCAATTGAACAATACTATCATGTTTTTTTCTCTTTTTTTTTTTTTCAATTTTGTTGTTCAAATGATTGAACGATTGTTGTTCAATCGATTGAACAACACTTTTGTGTTTTTCTTTTTTTCAATTTTTCTATTCAAATGATTGAATGATTGTTGTTCAATTGATTGAACAAAACTTTTGTGTTTTCTTTTCGATATATGATGTTCAAACGATTGAACGATTGTTGTTCAATCAATTGAACAACACTTTTTCCTTTTTTATTTTTTGTTCAAACGATTGAATGATTGTTGTTAAATTGTTTGAACAACACTTTTGTGTTTTCTTTTTGATATTTGTTGTTCAAACAATTGAATGATTGATGTTCAATCAATTGAACAACACTTTCACATTTTTTATTTTGATGTTCAATTGATTGAACAGTCTTGTGTTTTTTTTTATCTTTTCGATATATGTTGTTCAAACGATTGAACGATTGTTGTTCAATCAATTGACTAACACTTTCATGTTGTTTTCTTTTCGATTTTTCCTGTTCAAATGATTGAACAATTGTTTTTCAATCGATTGAACAACACTTTTGCATTTTTTTCGATTTTGCTATTCAATCAATTGAACGATTGTTGTTAAATCAATTGAACAACACTTTTTGTTTTCTTTATAGAAAGAAATGTGATTTCTTTTATTGTTTCATTGCTGGTCATTGTGGCATCTTTTTTTCTTTTCTTTTATGTTTTGAATAAACACCATCTGAGTAGATTAGTGCCTAACATAAAGAAAAAATAGTAATGTCAATACCATTATGACCTATGAAGCCTTTTGATGGTTATATTTATTCAAAAGTTGATATAGTGCATCTCTATAATGACTTGCTGAACATCTTTCTTTGGACACATCATAAAATGATTCATTATTTTAAAACCATGCTGGCTTATTTTTCACACTTTCAAATGGGTAAATCCATTTGACTTGATGATATGGGGGTAAAAGTATAAACATTCATTGGCATTTTTCTTACTTGTTCCACCATCCCTGACTCCTAAGGAGCAAATGAGCCTCCCTCTTTTTACAATAAAAGCATCAAAATATGAAAATAACGAAATATGAAAATACAAAAAAAGAGGATAGCGTGTCTCATCACGAGCAAACCTACCATGATCATAAGGATGTAACAAGTGACATTCCATGTTGGCCACCAAACTAAGGTAATGACCTTGTTGATAATTAAAATTGTCAGAAGAACAGGGGGTCTCATCACGATCTAGCCTGATCACTTTGATATATCTTGGTGAATGGCACTATGATTATTTGGTCACCATGCCAGCATAGTGGTCTCTTTATGACAAGAACAGAAAGAATCATCTACATGCTAAAAGGACTATGGCTCATTTGTGGGGTTAAAAGGAAACCCTGTCAAGGCTATGAACGCCTGCTGGCAGCAATGGCTCTATTTGTGGTATCGGAGTATTATCTTACATTGCCAAATGCTCTCTATTCTATTACCACCTATGGATTCGTTTCTAAGGAAATTTCTGATTTAAACAACAATCTTACAAGCCAACATGCATGGTAACTTATGTTATATATTCATTATATTATATTTGTCCAATCACTTTATGAAAATCATTAATACTTACCACCAATTATGTGTTTGTTGCTAATACCACTTAAGATGCAAATATTTTGACATAATAATTTAAATATCTGTTTTTTTTTTTTTTTTTTTCGGCCATTTTAACTTTGATACATGTATTGCTTTAATTGCTTTGTCATAAATCGCGCTGCTTTTATGGATTGGTTGTCTGTATTTATGAATTACCAATTCGTTCTCTTTCTTTTCACATAATTGGCGGATGTGGATGCCCTTTTCTCATTGGAGGGGGAATGGTCCGTGTGTGACAGTTATGGATAATTGAGTGATAATTATTAAATTGATTCCCAAGCAAAGGACTGCATGATGATTGTGTATGCATAATAATTATCAAAGTATCTCTAATTGGAGAAAAGACGACGACCATTATGGATGGCATGGGGATTAATTATTAACTTGCATCAAATATTGCTGACGAGACAAATGACTTGATTTTATATGTTGTTAATTCCCAAAACAACGTCATTTTCCTGTTAATTGCTTTAACGTTCCTTGTTGTTGTTCTAAATTGCGAAAGTGAAAGAGAAGTCCATGTGAGTGAACCAGTCACAGGAAAACAACAACAATGGGAGGTAGAGCTATCCAAAATGAATCCATAGTTCACATGGTATCGGACCAGGCTTGTGCAATTCTCAAGCGCACCAGCTAGCTACAATATCTGAATAAATTGTAGGGATTTCACGAAGAAATGTCACTCGAATTCTTATAGAATTTGTAGAATGACAGCACCACAGTAAGAGGCAGGGACATAAGAGTCTCTAAAGTGGTCATAGCCGAAGTCATTGGAGTTCCAATTGAGGGAACAAAGTCGACAGAAAAGCATGTCCTTCTGCACAATGCGGACGCAGCATTGCAGGACCCAAGTGAGAAATTGGTGTGAATAGAGAAAGGGATTCACCCTTCAGCATTAAGACAACCATGGCAGGAATTGGCAATCCTTGTGCAACAATACATCACATGCGACGATTGCCAGGATGTGGTAAATCCTCACCAACTCAAATTGCTAGCCATCCTAAAACATACAATCTCAGTTAATTTTCCGTTTATTTGAATTCCCTATTGCATGATGTCATGCATCGAGTTAGGAAAGCTAAGGACCCACACACAATCATCAGTCATCATGGATTGATCAAATTGATAATCAAGAATTAAGGAAAAACTGTGAGGCACTCATAGCTACTGAGGATGAGACCTTCACTCAGTACAAGGCTGAATAGAAAAAGGTTGAGAAAGAAAAGGAAAAATTACAAAAGTATAAAGAGAAGTTGGAGACTATTTTCTCTCTTTATTTAGACACCATGTCATGAAGAGATCCCTCTACAAACTATGCATTATTCCTCCTGGAAAGGTACCTCTTTCTGAAAATCAAAGCTGTTAAGGCTGGCAATTCTATGGAAATCAATACTACTCTGTAATTTTTCAAGTGCTTTAGAGATCAGAATGAGCTGGTACAGTGCCTCCTCTATGAACTTTACATGCACAATTTCTTTTTGGAAGATGACAGAGACAACAACCCTGGCCCCTTTATTGGGGATGTCCAATTCCAGGCATTCTTTCTTTTGCTACTAACCAACTCAAGTGGGCCATGTATCACAATACTTTAAGAAAGCGTGAATATGGAATCGACCTATGGGTTAGGGGGGATCCTACAAAACCCCTACATCTCTCTTTCAGGCATAAGCAATTTATGAAGCGAGCTGGTGTTGTGGGCCAATTAGGGCCATTCCACACAGATATTATACAAGTCAGAAAGGAGTAGTTCCAAGAGAACAAGGATGAAGCCTTTTCTGTAGCTAGAAAAAGGTGGGAAGTCTCCAATAATATTGTTAGAAACCGAGAACCATTTGGATACTAGAACTTTAAAGCTGCCTCCTCTCGTTTCCATAAATACAGTAACATGGTCTTAACCATGGGGCCTGAATGGATAGGATGTCGGTATAGAACCTAAATCTATGGTATCCTCCAGATAAGTATCGTAGTGACTACAACTTGAAGGATCAAGAAGTAAACCAGGCTTTAATTGTACTTAAGAAGAAAAATGGCTTTAGAGTTTATAAGGAGGAGGTATACTTTGCCTATTCCCTAACCCAGCCACACCTAAACCATTTAATTGCATGAGGACATTCAACAAGGTAATATGGGGAGTATGTTGCGTCAAGAAAAATATATGTTTTCTCCTAGGTAATAGCTTTATTTAGCACTCATCCTCACATGATTATCTTTGTTTATGGATAAAAGTAGAGGAAATAACATTTAAAGTTGGGTAAAATTAATCAGCAACAAATTAGACAAATCTAAGCAGGAAAAAATAATTTTTACTATCTTTATGTGCAGAAGACATGAATTGGACGATAGTTGTTCAATCAACAGAACATCAACATCTCATAAAGGAAAAAGATAGCGTTAGAGAAAAGGCAGGACAACAGAAGATTGGGCAGACCAATGATATTTTATGACAGAATAGGATTGAGTATTGCAAAATCCTCAGGATTCCTTGATCCCGAGGATTCACTTTTATCTATTTACTTTTCTAATTGTTATATATAAGGTTGAAAGGTAAATTCCATGGCTAGTTCAGAAATTCACAGTTCATAATTTTTCTTTTGGACATATAATATTGTTACTTTGGTGATGTTGTAACTCCGTTATCCGTGTTAATGAAGAAGACTCTGTTTAAATCATAATTATATTCTGAGTATCTCATAGCAGAGACTTCTGGCGACTCTGGGCCCAGTCAAGAGAAGCTCTACTACTTTGCCTGTGCTATAATATTTTCTATTTTATTATTTATTGGTTGTTAATGTTAAGTTACTATCAGTTTGATTATTGTGAGGATTGTTGATTCGATTTTCTTTTCTTGTTCATTCGATATTCAGATTTAGACGTGTGCTATATATGATTAATTCTTTTGGTTGGATTGTTTATGTTAGTTCCAGCATTATATCACTAATTCATTCCAAGTAATGTTATCATAGATTGCAGAGATAGAATTGATCGCTTTTCGCAATATATTTATTTGTTGTTCAGATATCATTTGTTGTTCTATTATCATTTTCTGTTCAATTATCAATTGTTGTTCAATTATCATAGTCTCTTTAATAATTGAGTGAGTTAGTTTCAATTCCATTTAAGGCTGCCAAGTGTGATTATTTATAGTTGTATTCAGATTCATTTTCTTTCATGACAGGTTAAGTAGAATTGCAAAGTATGTTATGAATTTCTTTCAGAGTTACTTCTTTCAAAATTGTTTGGATTGAGTTTGAAAAGATAGTCATTAGAAATTACAACAATTTGTTATTAGTTAACCTCTGAATTCACTACATATATAGTGCTGACACTCTTGAAATAAAAGGACTTGCCTTAGGTTGACAATTAATGTAGGAATTAAGATTGCCTATTAAAGAAGACATCTTAGTGCAACAACAACCTCGATGTTATCAAAACTCATCAACTAGATGCTGCAGATCTCATTCCTCACATCAACCTTGTACCTCTGACATCCCACATCAAATCTAGGAGCAATCAGCACATTCAGCTCAGTTGTTTTGGGGTAAGCCCGCTTCCCATGCCTTGTGATGCATTTTTGTCTCTTTTATCTTTTCTCTTGTGGGAGTATTTTTTTCTTGATTTCTTTGAACGCTTGCTATCATTTACATATATAATAGATTTTCATAGCTCTGTTTCAATTTTCATTTCTATCTCACTATTGTCGCATGCATGAAACTATTTTTCATGGACGTTTTCCCAGCCGACGAACTGCCTCACCCACATGCATGTTGATCTATTCGCTGAATATTTAATTCATGTTTTGCATGCACTGTCAATCACTTATGCTATCACTTATTGTTGCCATGCATTTACTGTCTTAGTTGCTTTCAGTTTCCCTTTGGCGAGTCGGCCAACCTTGGCCCAGACTCTGCCTTCACCAAGGCTGTATTGCGCAATATGGGGATGGAAGACTCATCTTCCTCTCCAGAGTTGTGCATTCCTTACAGACACCGGCCTCCAGGACTATTTTGCACATTTATGGAGGACAGTGGCTGCTTGGCCCAAGAAATTGCACAAATTTGTCCCTAGGCCGGTAGTCCTTCCCAGCTGGAATTGCGCATTACACAATCTGAGCAGTCAACAACCAGAATGGACTATGCAATGCGTAGTTCCAGTAGTTAACCAGTCTCCCAATAGCCCATACAGTTCCTTGGGTAGTCTTGGTAGTCGGTCTCCCGACCTCCTCGTCGAAATTGCACAACCTTCGTGATCATGCACCCAAGTATGTTGCAAGCAAGTTCTCATGTTCATTTTAGTTTTCAACTGACATATTTCTTGCCATGAGTGTTTCCATGTCTCTAGGTATCCTAGGTGTTCATTTGCCTCTCACCAGTATAGGTACAATGGTTTCCAGGAGAGAAGAGATGAAGACACCATTCAGAGCGCACTTGGGGATGCAGTCGATCAAGTGTCCATGGACTTGTGTACCCACGAAGACATCAAGTTGTTCATAGACAAGGATATCAAGATATGACAACACGAGCATCACAATGAGTAGCATCATGAACAACATCTGAAGACATCATTTCAAATGTAACGAATGCAAGAGGGTTGTTTACAACATGAAGGCAGAACAAGGTTGCAAGCTCAAGTAGGTCCACCGATCATGAAAGCAACTTTGGAGACTCCGGCTATGAAATGATGGCACGACATGAAGATCACGTGAAGGTATAAGATGGAACAAAGAAGGAGTTGCATGTATTGAAGCAACAACTTAGGAAGAACCTGAAGTTGCACATACAAATGAATTAGCTGCAATAGGAACAAGAACAACAGTGGGTGCAACATGCACTCACGGATGAAACTGCGCCTGTACAAGTTAAGGATCCATCCTAGCACCTGAAATAGAGAAAACATGGTGAGCAGTGTTGTTGATCGCATGCAAGGGATTCAACAATATGCATGTCATTGAGCGCATGCATGCAATCCAACCCATTCAACACCCTCACCAAGGCAAAGACAAGAAGCAAGTCCAACTAAGGTTGAACATGTACTTCGACAAGTTGATGCTCATGACCACCAGCACACACTTGAAGATCAGCACGGAAAATATGCATCAGTGTGTTGTTGGTTCAACCATACCCAAGAAGACCATGCACATGAACAGACGAGTTGGATGAAGGGGCCGAACCAATGCACTGGTTGCAATGGAGGCAAGAGTTCGCTTTAGCAAGATGTCACCATGAGGTGCATGCACACCATCACGGATAAACAAGTTTGGCATCAACTCACCACCTTCACCATCACAATCATGTCAAAGAATTGGTCTCGTCACAGCAGATCAAGTGTCAGTGATGTCTTGTAAGGCTTTCTCAAGCCATGTTGTCTCATATGAGTACATGTGCATTGTAATGTTGAGTCATGTCAAGTGTAAGTCAAGTGCCAATGGTTGGATGTAACAATCATAGAGTAGGTGAAGAGTCATGGGGGTAGTTGAACTGTCACAAAGGGGAATGTCAAGGGTCACCCCACCCTTTGCTATTAATAGTCCCTCATAACTCACTGTAAGGGCTTTTCGTCAGCCAAGATTCTACTAAGACTATCTTGAAGAAGGCTTGGACAATATTGTAATGCGCCTTAGCTTCTCCACTGTGTGGAGCTAGTACATCTCTTTGGAGGAGTAGGCGAATGTGGCTGTAACGTTCCACTATTGGGGCTAGCAGATTTACATGGATGTATTGTATGATTGTGACTTACACTTCTTTATATAATAAGAGCTAACACATTTTCATGCATGTGTTGTTATTGTAGTTGGTCTGCTCTGGTTGCTTTAATGATATATGTTGTTTAACTTACGTATTTGTGTATGAACTAATTCACATGAAATTATATGAATCTTGTTGTTAATGCTGTCACCATCTGTGTTGACTACTCTACCAGACACCAAACAGACCTTTCACATGAACCTTGTTGTAACAACCGTAGCACTCGTCTCATACTGATCTGCAGTGTTGTACGTGTTATCTTACCTTGTATGATGTGACTACCGCATCTGAGTGGAATGCTCTGCCAGAAGTTGTGCATGTCCTTTTGTGTTGTGTGTTCCTAGCCGAGTTGGGACTGATCCCTTTCAACCTAGAACTTACCTTCACCACCTTCTCCCTTTGAAGTGTTAGAACCTCTCATACACCTTCCTTGACTCACTGCATCAATCACACCATTTTTAGTGACAGAGTTATCTTACTTGCCTCTATACGACATCGTGGTCAAGGCATTACTTTACGACCCACTGCTAGGACTCCTACACCAAACGGTCTGAGGTATAATTGGGACTTCTTACCGGGGAGATTCCCTTGACATGTTGGTGGGTCAAGCACCGTCAGCATTTATGGCACTAGAAGTAGGGCTTGATGACAAGCTGTGTCCTCTCATCTAGTTTTGAGCCTTTGCATATCTTTCATGGAGTCTTGCACTCTTCTTCCCCCAGGTGTTTTTCTAATCGTGAAGATGTCTCCATCTTAGGGAAGCTTTTAGATCTCTTTTCCACTCACACGTATGATGGTGAAGGCGAAGTGGCCTGGCCTGAGCACTTACATAACTTTCTTTCCATGATTCACGGGGAAGATGAATTTTCTGATGAACAGGTTGGTTTGTTGCTTGCATACACACTTCACGAATCTGCATTTCATTGGGTGCTCAGCCTACTGGCTGACATTGTGCACTCATTTGAGCACTTATGTGATCTTTTTGAAGACACATTCTATAATTTTGATCCAGACCATCTTGACTGGAAACTGTTACAAGAATGGATGGCTTCGCATGAATCTGTTATTGATTTTTGGCAGTGCTTCCATGACTTGCAGTTTCAAGCTCCAAGGAGCCAGATGAAATTTTCTTATCTTTGGGACCAGTTCGAGTACCGCCTTAAGAAATCTTCCCATCCCAAGAGAAAGTTTGAGATCAAGCCTCGCTCAACATTCTTCGTTGATGGAGCTACACAATCACATGTCGAAGCGGGCACTATCTTAACTGACTAACCACCTTCCTCTTATTCAACAACTCCACCACTGCGCAGTGATGTTGAGGATCATGCTCACAAACCTGTTCATCCTTCACACCTTGCCAACATCACTTCACTCAATTTTCACATAGATTTAGTTGTGAGTCCTACTAGTTCTCATATGCATTCTTTTCTACAACCTTCGTCTTCGCACCCAGGTGTTCCTCTGGATGATGTTGTCTTGTGTTCATCCATTCTGGACTCTTCACTTGTTGTGAACGAGGAACAACCCACTAATGGAGTTGGTGTTGCACAACCAACATGCATTGTCATTCATGAAGAATATGAGTAGGATCTTGAGCATCAACACTCAGCGAAGGATGACTCCCTTTCGTCTGAGCCCCCTTCATTCTTTCCTAACACCGTTGTGAACCTACCATCCATGATTTCGCATGTGTGTCTTCATCCATGGATGCACCAATTGTTGACCTTTTTTACGACACATCGTATGTTAGCCCATCATCCAACAATGGAGAGGACCAATCATTCATTGGAAGTCCACTTGATCTTTCATCTGCCTTTTCTGGAAATGCAGAGGGTGAACATCCTTCCTCCTCATCTACCCATCTGTGTGATTCATAAAACCATGAGGATGCCAATCAACATCCTGAATTTTCTGATCTTGGTTGTCATTATCTCTTCACCTCATCATCCGATCATGATGTTGATTCATTCGTTGTTAATCCATCTAATCCATTGGTCTAAGAAGATTCATCTATCAACGAAGTCAAAACCCCACAAATCGTCGAGACACTTCAACCCGAGCTACTGGTTATGTTAGGTCCTCGCTGTCCTGAGGTTGGTTTCGCTTCTGATCAGGAAACTGTTCAAACACTCAAGGCTCCTCATCACTCATTTGTATGAACTCAAGATCAATCTAGCACTCAGATTTTACTTCCTCCACTCGAACTACACAATCCCATTGCTCATGCATTGGATGAGTCTTACATTGCAAGAACTCGTGTGTGATGCAAGTTATCTTTGTTTCTTTCATTTTCTTGCATGTCACAGTCAAGAGTGTGCTTATGCTTCAAAGTTGCACGTAGTGTCACACATCACCATGATAAGTCGTGGATTGCCCATCATACGCATGCACTCACTTATGTCTCGTGGGCACTTTGAATCACGAAGTATGGTTGTCTTCATTGTTATATCTTTCTTGCTTGCTAGTTCATGCAAATGGGTTGCTCACGGACCAAGCCTTCACCAACATGGGTCTACCAATGCTCTGGTGGCTGCAATGGAAGTATCACTTCACGTGATCAGTCCCATGCACCGTTAGTGTAGGAGTAGGACTAGTGTTTTCTTTCAGTTGTTTTCTTGCATGCTTGTTAGCTTACATGCTTTGTTTGCTTGTATGTTTGCTTGCTTGTATGTTTACTTGCTTCACTTTCATTTTTTCTTCTGCTCTTGCTTTGATTTTTTTATTGTTAGTTCATTTGCTTATTTCATTCATAGGTTAGTTTTGCATGAAACCATGTATGACTCTTGAAGTGAGCTAGGTAAAGTACAAGAGGGCTTGTACAACTATCACTACTTGGTTATCTGTCATTTTACCTATGTATGTGATCTTTTTACTTTTATTCCATGATACGTCGAAGGAAAATATGTACTGTTCGAAGTGAACCTTGGTGTAAACACAACGCTTGCGTGCTAACTAGTGTCACCTTCTCTAGTCAATTTTTTTTGGGTTAACCCTTGTCAGCTCAGTCAAGTAGAGTAAGGTAAGGGGGAAAACCTTAATAGGCACGTCAGATATACAATAAACTACTTCTCCGCTAGAACAACCTCTTCTGCTCTCAATAATTTGAGATCCCTCTTTTGCCTCTGAAATGAATAAGTGTTATGCACAGTGAAAAATGAAAAAATGAAAAGTCAAAAACTCAAAATGAAAAATGAATAGGACGGAAGAAGAGAAAGGCTTCCTGTGTAGGAAGGTGATGCAAGTAACTTCGTCGGGGTACTGACTAGGCTCGCTGGTAGCGAAGCCATGCTTGTGTTCCTATGTGACTACACCGGGGTACTGTCTAGGTCTGCTGGCAGTGGAGCAACACCAAAGACGAAACTAAGACTCTGACGACTATACTGCTTGTTCACCTATATACCCCTCAACCCCAATCAAAATAACTATGTTTCCTTGGCTTGGAATGTGTGTCAATCGACCAAGGGTTTAGCAGATGCTACATCTTAAAATCAAGTTAGTGTGAAACCAAGATGAGCTGAAAACTGAACAATACTTCTAGAGGTGTTAGACTTGCTTTTCACGAACAAGGTCCATTCACAGAGTTGGCGCTCTACCAGTGTGTCTCCAAGTGTTGTAGCAGCTACAACCACCCTCCAAAATTTTTTCTTAGCCTCGTTTTGGAGCCTCTCTTCCAACCTTCATAGCAGCTTGCCTTGATTCATCAAGTTCACAAGCTTCAGTGTCTTTCTTGCACAAAGGTAACCTGTCAGTCACAGCTTGATCCATTCCCTTCATGGGTTGTTCACCTAGACTTGGTCCAACTATAGGCTGAGTAGCTTCCCCTTGAAAATTGTACATTTTCGGAGGGAAACTAGCCTTCCCTGCAAAAATTGCACAATCCTCTCTGGCAGCCTTTTGGGCTCGAGGATTGCGCAATCCTGCATGCCAACACTCCCAGCAAGATTTGCGTAAATTTCCCCAAAAAGGCTTCTCAACCCAGAATTTGCGCAAATCTGGGTAGCAATCGATTGCTCTGCCTAGAAATTGCACAAATCTCCTAGATAGCCAGCCCATCTCCCAACCAGAAATGCACATTTTTCTCTAGTAGTCGAGCAGTCTCTTGCATGTGTAGCTGAGTTGACCAGTTCCCTCTGGGACTGAAAAAAATAGACTTGCATTCATGGGCTTCTTCTCCCAAGGAAACATGCAAAGGAAACCCTTATTTCAGTGATCTACGTTTAGCGGTTAGAGGTTACATGCAAGGAGCAATTCAGCAACCTCCCACCAGGTGTCGCTTCCCTAGATTCGTGGCATGTGCGTCACAACCTTGATGTTATCAAAACTCATCAACTAGATGCTGCAAAGCTCATTCCTCACATCAGCCTTACAACTCTGACATCCCACATGACATCTAGGAGCAGTTGGCACATTTAGCTAAACTGTTTTGGGATAAGCCCGCTTCCCATGCCTTGTGCTACATTTATCTCGCTTTTTGTGTTTTTTCTTGTGGGAGTATTGTTTGCTTGATTTATTTAAACACTTGTTGTCATTTACATATATACTAGTTTGTCCTAGCTCTGTTTGAGTTTTCATTGCTATCTCACTTTTGTCGCGTGTAAGAAACTATTTTGCATGAACGTTCGCCCTGGCGAACTGCCTCATCCACATGCATGTTGATCTATTTGCTGAATCTTTCATTCATGTTTTGCATGCACTGTTAATCACTTCTGCCATCACTTATTGTCGCCATGCATTCACTGTCTTAGTTTCTTTTAGTTGCTCGTCAGCGAGTTGGGCCAATCTTGGCACGAACTCTTCCTTCACCAAGGCTACATTGCACAATCTGGGGAAGGAGGGCTCAACTTCCTATCCATATTTGGGCATTCCTGCCCAACACTAGCCTCCAGGACTGTTTTGCAAATTTATGGAGGAAAATGGCTACTTGGCCCAAGAAATTGCGCAAATTTTTCCCTAGTTTAACAGTCCTTCCCAGTTGGAATTGTGCATTGCAAAATCCCAGCTGTCAGAAATCAGAATGGACTGTGCATTCGTAGTTTCAGTAGCCAACCAGTCTCTTAGCATCCCAAACTATGCCTTATGCAGTCTTGGCATTCAGTCTCTCGACCTCCTGGCTGAATTCCACAACCTTCATAATCATGCACCTAGGTATGTTGCAAGTCAGTTCTCATGTTCATTTTGGTTTTTAGATGACAGATTGCTTGCCATGAGTGTTGCCATGTCTCCAGGTACCTTTTTTTCATCTCCCTCTCAGTATTACAAGTACAATGGTTTCCACGAGATCAAAGACGAATAAACCGTTCAGAGTACATTTGGGGATTCAATTGATCAAGTGTCCATGGACTTGCCTACCCACAAATACATCAAGTTGTTTGCAGACAAGGACATCAAGATATGACAACAACAACATCATAGTGAGAAGCATCATGAACAACAACTGAAGACAACACAGCAAATGCAATGAATGCAAGAGGAGGGTTGTTGAAAACATGGAGGTGAAACAAGGTTGCAATCTCAAGCAGGTCCATTGATGATGAAAGCAACTTTGGAGACTTCGGATATGAAGTGACGGCGTGACATGAAGAGTGCGTGAAGGAAAAAGATGGAAAAAAGAAGGAGTTTCATGTGCTGAAGTAGCAACTCAAGAAGAACATGAAGCTGCACAGACAGACTAATGAGTTGCAACAGGAACATGAACAACAGTGGGTGCAACATGCACTCATGGATGAAACTGCGCTCGTACAAGTTAAGGATCCATCCCAGCAGCTGATGCAGAGCAGACATGGTGAGTAGTGTTGTTGATCGCATGCAAGGGACTCAACAACATGCATGTCATTGAGTGCACACATGCAATCCAACCTATTCAACACACTCACCAAGGTGAAGATAAGAAGCAAGTCCAACTGGGGCTAAACATGTACTTCGGCAAGTTGATGCACATGACCACCAACACACAGTTGAAGATCAGCATGGACACTATGCATCAGTGTGTTTCTGGTTCAACCATACCCAAGAAGACCATGCACATGTTAACAGACGAGTTGGATGAAGGGGTCGAACCAATGCATCCGTTGCAACGGAGGCAAGAGTTCTCCTCAGCAAGATGTCACCATGAGGTGCATGCACACCATCACAGACGACCAAGGTTGGCATCAACTCACCACCTTCACCGTCACAGGCTTATCAAAGAGTTGGTATCATTACAGTGGACCAAGTGTGAGTGATGTCTTGCAAGGCTTGCTCAAGCCATGTTGTCTCACATTAGTACATGTGCATTGTAATGTTGAGTCATATCAAGTGTAAGTCAAGTGTCAATGGTTGGATGTAACAGTCATAGAGTAGGCGAAGAGTCATGAGGGTAGTTGAACTATCACAAAGGGGAATGTCAAGGGTCACCCCACCATTTTCTATATATAGTCCCTCATAACTCATTGTAAGGGATTTTGGTCAGCCAAGCTTCTACTAGGACTATCTTGAAGAAAGCTTAGACAATATTGTAATGTGCCTTGGCTTCTCCACTGCATGGAGCTAGTACATCTCTTTGGATGAGTAGGCAGATGTGGCTATAACATTCTATTGTTGGGGCTAGCAAGTTTACATGGATGTATTGTATGATTGTGACTTACACTTCTTTGTATAGTAAAGAAATTTCAACCCCCACCCCGGTTATCAGTTTTCCTTATCACTCCATGCATTTAGTTTTAAACCCAAGGATGATAAAAATTCTAAAATCTGGAAATGATAATATTTTTCTGAAAACACAAATTTAAGATTTCACAACTGCTGAAATTGCAAAAATAAAACACAACAAAATTATGACAGCCACACACAGAAAATAATACAATGATTTTTGGTCAATGTGACCTTGGAAAAACCCCCTAAAACTCTTGGGGAAAACCAATTTGAGAGCTCTTCTTTATTTTTGAAAATGACTTTACAGATAAATTGAAATACACAGTAAAAATTCCAGCAACCACAAATTACAACTTATCTTGATTTCTGTGCTTGAACTCCACCTCAAAAATCATGCCAACTAGTAAACAGCCAAAACAATATTTTTTACAACAATAAAACAACATTAAATGTTGTATGTCCAGCCTTGAAAACTGTGCCCAAAACTTGCTGTCCCTCTTCCTCGATTTCTATGCCTTTCTCCTGCTGTACGGTTTTTCCTTGGGATGTGTGCCAATAAATGTTGCTGCCCTAATTTGCTGAAATTTCTTCTTGCTGCTCTCCTTCACTTCCTCACTACTTCGAAATTTTCTCCTTGCTCTCCCTTCTCTTTCTCTCAAATGCTCATGAAAGAATGAATTGATCTTTTCCTCTTCTCTTCTCCTTTTGTTCTCTAAATGACTTTTTGGGTTACCCTAAGATCTAATGACTGAGATTCATTTATATCTAGGGATGAGAATAAATGTGCATTTAATTCTCACTTTCTATTTTTTAACTCACCCATTTAAATAAATACCCACTTAGCCTTTAATTTCCATAGTCATTTTTTCACTTTCTAATTCTTCATTCACTTTAATAAAGCCACCTTTAAATTAGAATGTAACTTTCCCACTTATAAAGTCACTTTTAAATTAGAATGTAACTTTACCACTTATAAAGTCACTTTTAAATTAAATTGACTTTACCACTTATAAAGTCACTTTAGGAATAAAGTAAAAAAAAAATTTGGACACTTTTCCCTAGGCCAAAGATCAAAGCCTTAGGGAACCACTTGTCATCTGGTACCCAAATTTTAACACTCCCTCTTACCGAGGAAAGTGTTCCTCACCACTCCCATATTGTCTCTGAAGTATACATGCTTGCCCTGTGGTAAGGCTTTGGTGAAAATGTCCGCTACCTGCTCATTTGTGGAAATGTACTCAAGCTTGACAGCTCCCTTTTGGACATAGTCTCTAATGAAGTGATACTTGATCTCAATATGCTTTGACCTGTCATGAAAAACTAGATTCTCTGTGAGTTTTATGCGACTCTGATTATCACAGTAAGTTACTAAAGGTCTCAATGCTTGACCAAATAGACCAAACAACATCTTGAGAAGCCATATGGCCTCACAACTAGCCAAAATATCAGCCATATACTCTGTCTCAGCTGAACTCAATGCAACTGACTATTGTTTCCAGCTGATCCACGACACAACTACTGAAACCAACCCAAAACACCACCCGAAAGTCTTCCTATCTGAAGCACAACCTACCAAATTTGAATCTGTGTACCCTGCCAGTCTCACTCCATCACCTTGTCTATATTTTGGACCAAAATCCACTATCCCCTGCAAGTAACAAAGAATGTGTTTTGTAGCCACCCAGTGCACTCTCCTAGGCTCACACATGAACTGACTCATAGTGTTAACTGCAAAACATATAATTGGTCGAGTGTTGACCAAATACATCAAACAACCAGTCAACTGTCTGTATAGAGTAGGATCCACCAACTCAAACTTAGAAGTGTGAAGCTTCTTCCAGTTAGTGATCATAGGTGTAGAGATGGGTTTGCAGTCCTCCATGTGAAATATACTAATAATATCCACAATCTACTTCCCTTGTCCTAGGAAGAAATGCCCCTCGTCCTACCACACCTCCAATCACAGAAAATAATGCATCAAGCCGATATCCTTCATCTCAAACTTTGAAGCAAGATCTCTCTTACAACCCTCAATGAGTCTCTTTGCACCAGTGATGATCAAGTCATCAATATACAACACCAGAATGAGAGGCTCCTCACCCACCACAATGAAGTATAGGTTCGGATCAACCTCACTCTTTGTGAAACCCAATTGCTACAAGTATGTATCAATCCTCGAGTACCAAGCTCTAGGAGCTTGCTTCATGCCATATAGTTCCTTTTTCAATCTGCATACATGGGACTCCTTCCCATGTACCTCAAAGCCCTACAACTACTCAATATAAACCTCCTCCTGAATTAAGCCATTGAGGAATGCAGTCTTCACATCCATCTGGTGGATCTTCCAACCCATCTCTGTTACAATTGATATAATGCAGTGAAGGGATGTATACCGAGCTACGGGAGTGAAGGTCTCCTCATAGTCAACTCCCTCTACCTGTGAGAACCCTCCTGCCACAAATCGAGCCTTGAACTTCTCGATGCTACCATCTGCAGCATGCTTTATCTCGTAGAGCCATCTGTAAGTAACAACCGTTTACCTTCAGCCCTAGACACTACCTCCCAAACATTGTTCTTCATAATAGAAGAACATTCCTCCATCATGGCCTCTCTCTAGACATGCTAGCTAGTTGCCTCCTCATAACTAGAAGGCTCGGAGTCAACAATGCTTGTTACAAATGCCATGTAACTACAAAACCGCTCAGGTGGTTTACTCTCTCTAACCTATCTCTTTGGCCTAGCAACTGATGTGACCTCGTGCAAGGTATCTTGAAGCCACTTGGGCTTCCTCTTCCCTGAGCATATTTCTCCCACTGGAGTGAAAGAATCCTCATCATCATCAGAAGCCTGAACTCCTGAAGGCCTGCCAACTGACCTCATGCCTGAATCTGTGCCTGTAGATGCTGAAGTACCATGCGAACTATCCAGTAGTGGACTACCCTGTGAACTGCTATGTGGATTTCCCTGCATGCTACCCAAAGAACCACCCACTTGACTCTAAGAGAAACTGCTCACTAATGGACCTAACACTATAATCGATGTACCTCTTGATCCTTGACCATTGGATCCTTATGACTGACTCAACTTCTCCTAAGGGTCAGGTGTCTTTGGATACTCTAACTCTCGTGACCTCCTGAAATCTCTCTCCTCCTCGAACTTCACATCCTGCCTGACAACCACTTTCCTCTGTGCAGGAATATAAATCCGATAAGCTTTCGAGGTCTCGCTATAACCCACAAATATGCCCTTGTCTGTAGTTGGCTCTAGCTTGGTCCTATTCTCCTTTGGGAAATAGGAATATGCAGGGTACCCAAAGATACAAAAGTGCCCAACATCAGGCTTCTTCCCAGAAAAAGCCTCCTCTGGAGTCACATTCCCTAAGGCACGATGTGGACTCCTGTTCTTCAAGTACATAGCAGTGTTGCAAGCCTCCACCCACAAAAATAAAGGTAATCCCTGATCATGAAGCATGACTTTGGCAGCCCCTCCAATGCATCTGTTCTTCCTCTCTACAACCCCATTCTGTTGGGGGTAGTATGGAACTGTGAACTCCCTCCTAATGCCTGCCTCAGCACAAAAATCAACAAACTCACCAAGGGTATACTCCCCTCCATTGTCCAACCTAAGGACCTTGATCTCCCTACCTGTCTGGGTCTCCACAAGAGCTTTGAACTCTTGAAACCGCTTAAAGAACTCACTCTTGGTCTTCAAGAAATAAATGCAGGTCTTCCTGGAGTGGTCATCAATGAATAAAACATAGTACTCATAACCACTCAAGGATACATGAGACATCTGACCAGTCACATCAGTATGAATCAAGTCGAGGATCCTAGTCGCTCTGCTGTCACTGCTAGGAAAAGGGGATCTGGCAAACTTCCCCATAGCACATCCTCTGCATACATCAAGGTGATCAGAACTGAAATTTGGCACACTAGTGGTGATGTCCCACGATGTACTCAAGGCCCCATGATATATGTGCCCCATCTTGCGGTGCCAAATCTCACACAACTTTGAATCGCTAGATCTACTGTCGGTCTTGTCCTGGGTGCTGCTACTCAATGCCATCAGGGGCTAGAATGAGAACTTATACACCTTGGCATGGCGCACACCAATCTCTCTAGCTAAAGAAGCTAGAGTTCCCCTAGGATATAAAAGCACCCGCCCTCTCATGAACAACACATCATACCCTCTATCCTCAAGTACTGAGATGGATATCAAGTTCTTCTTCATTCCAGGCACATATACAACATCTGACACTTTCAAGGGAGGTTTGGGTCCCCTATAAAATGTCAATGTATCCACAATGATTTCTCTAACAATGCTGTCATCACCAAGCACTACCCCCATATCAGTATCACCCTCTGAAAGCTTTGAGAAGTACTCTCTAACTCCTGTCATGTGACGGGAAGCGCCACTGTCAACATACCAAATGCTAGAATATGCTCTGCTAGTAGTGGGGAAGGCACACTCCCTCTGAAACTGTATGGCAGGTGATCCTACACTAGTGGCCTCACAAGCTATGAACCCAAACTCCCGATCAAATCTCTCTAAGAAGCTTTCTATCTCTGCAGATGTTGCCATGGGTTTTTCTTTCCCTTTCTTGTTCTTTTTCTCTGGACACACAACAACATAGTGTCCCAACTTTTCATAATTCCAACATTTGACTTTGGAATAGTCCTTCTCCTTATTCCACTGCTTGTATTTACCTTTGCTTTTGCCTCCACTATTGGAAGCTTGCTTCTTTGCTCTGCCCTTCTTGCCTCTTGCTAACAATGCCACATTGTCATCCTCCTCCACTTGTTTGGCTGCCCCAAGATGGTTCTTTCTTATCTCATTTTGAATGCAATCATCCCACAACCTCTCCCAATCAAGAAGGTTTTCCTGTGCAACAATGTCATACACAAAATTCCCCCAAGTCTTGGGAAAACCATTCAAAGCAATTCTCACCAACTCAGTGGGTGCAATGATCTCACCTATGGCTACTAAATCATCTCTCACTGAATTGATCTTTTTGAGGTATGTTGTAGCACTGTCAGCCTTAGCCATTTTAATGGCCTTCAGTTTCTCCTTTAGGACCATTTTTCTATTTTCATTTGAGCTCTGGTAAGGACTGGTCAAGGCTATCCACATCTCATGTGCATAAGTCTTTCCTCTCACGTGAGGAATGACATGGTCTTTGATTCCTTCCAGAATAAATCTTTTTACATTAGCATTATTTTTGTTAAACTCTACCAACTATACAGGGTCAGCAAGTACTAGTACTAGGTTCTGTGTGGTATTTACCATAATGCCCCAGACTTTTGCTTCCTTAAAGATGCTCTGGATTCTCTCCTTCCATGCACTGTAGTTTTTTTGCCCATACAACCTGTCTTCAACTCTCAAACCCAAAGACATGTTTCATTATCCTATCAAACTGAAATTTTCAAATATGTGGTAAAGGTTTTTGTTTTTTGTGTAAAATTTAGCTTGCTGTAATTTTCACTTTGTTGTCCCAAACTGCACTTTTCAACCAACCAAGCTCTGATACCATGAAGAAATTTCACCCCCCACTCCAATTATCAATTTTCCTTATCACTCCATGCATTTAGTTTTAAATCCAAGCATGATAAAAATTCTAAAATCTGGAAATGATAATATTTTTCTGAAAACACAAATTTAGAGATTTCACAAATGCTGAAATTGTAGAAATAAAACACACCAAAATTATGACAACCACACACAAAAATAACACAGTGATTTTTGGTCAATGTGACCCTGGAAAAACCCCCTACAACTCTTGGGGAAAACTAGTTTGAGAGCTCTTCTTTATTTCTAAAAATGATTTTACAAAGAAATTGAAATACACTGTAAAAGTTCCAGCAACCACAAATTAAAACTTATCTCGATTTTCGTGCTTGAACTCCATCTCAAAAATCGTGCCAATCAGCAAACAGCCAAAACAAGAACCTTTATAGCAATAAAAAAACATTAGATGTTGTACAACCAGCCTTTAAAAATGTGCCCAAAACTTGTTGTCCATCTTCCTCGATTCTTGTGCCTTTCTCCTGCTGTATGATTTTTCCTTGAGATGCATGCCAATAAATGATGCTACCCAGATTTGTTGAAATGTCTTCTTGCTAATCTCCTTCACTTCTTCACTACTTAGAAATTTTCTCCTTGCTCTATCTTCTCTTTCTCTCAAATTCTCATGAAAGAATGAATTGATCTTTTCCTCTTCTCTTCTCCTTTTATTCTCTAAATGACCTTTTGAGTCACCCTAAGATCTAATGGTTGGGATTCATTTAGATCTAGGGATGAGAATAAATGTGCATTTAATTCTCACTTTCTACTTTTTAACTCACCCACTTAGCCTTTTATTTCCATAGTAACTTTTTCACTTTCTAATTCTTCATTCACTTTAATAAAGTCACATTTAAATTATAATGTAACTTTACCACCTATAAAGTCACTTTTAAATTAGAATGTAATTTTACCACTTATAAAGTCACTTTTAAATTAAATTGACTTTACCACTTATAAAGTCACTTTAAGAGAAAAGTAAAAAATAAATTTGGACACTTTTCCCTAGGCCAAAGATCAAAGCCTTAAGGAACCACTTGTCCTCTGGCACCCAAATGTTAACATATAATAAGAGCCAACACATTTTCATGCATATGTTGTTATTGTAGTTGGACTGCTCTGGTTGACTTAATGATATATGTTGTTTAACTTACGTATTTGTGTATGAACTGATTCACATGCAATTATATGAATCTTGTTGTTAATGTGTTGTTTATGTTGTTAATGTTGTCACCATCTGTATCGACTGCTCTGTCAGACACCAGACAGAACTTTCACATGAACCTTGTTGTAACAATTGTAGCACTCATCTTAGACTGATCCATGTGTGTTGTACATGTTATATTACCTTATATGATGTGACTGTCACATCCGAGTGGACTCCTCCGCTAGAAGCTGTGCATGTCGTTTTGTGTTGTGTGTTCCTAATCAATTTGGGATTCGTTTTGTGTTGTGTGTTCCTAATCAATTTGGGACTAATCCCTTTCAACCTGCAACTCATCTTCACCTCCTTCTCCCTTCGAAGTGTTAGAACCTCTCATACACCTTCCTTGACTCACTGCATCAGTCACACCCTTGCTACTGACAGAGTTATCTTACATTCCTCTGTGCGACATTGCGGTCAAGGCATTACCTGTTGGGCGTGGGATCCCCCAAGAGTAGTTTTGGGGCTTAAAGCCCATATTTTGGTCCAATTTTTGTAATCCAAATGTAAATACTCCACATTTTGTGGTTGCGGAGTCCGTAGATGTTAAAGATTCATAGGGTTGTTTGCCCTTAATTTAATGATGCAATGTTGGTTGTAAAAGGTCTACCCATGGTCTGCGGACCATGGGATTGTATAAATAGAGCGGAGTTCTAAGTAGATAGAGAGACACAACATGAAGAATGATATGATGTATGATAGATAGCTCTAATTAGAAGTCTAAGTTTTGGGTTGTAGCATAGGTAGAGGCTCTGCAGCCGAGTGCGCAAAGGCCTAGAAGTCTGCAGCTGAGTGCATAGAGCCCTGCAACTAAGTGCGCAGGGCGAGTCGAGTCTGTAAGAATCTGGAATTATCAATAAAGAAGAGTATTCTATAATTTCTGCGTTTTATTCCTATTTATGCATCTGTTATATTGGGTATGAATTTCACTTTAATGCTTATATAATGTGTGAATGTGTATAATTGTATTGATTAAGTGAACACAAATAAGAACATCTATTTACATGAAGCTAACTAAGATCTGTTAATAAGATAAGTAGGATACTTAGAGAATTTTGGGAAATATCACAGTTCGATGCCCTAGCAACGCGAAAGCTTATCAGCACCTGGTTAGGGCTGCACGGAAGTCGATTGTAACATTTCGCGAAGGCATTGAAGTGTAGAACAGAGGGATAAGCAACTTGCGTGAAGGCAGGTATAGTTGGAATAAACCGACATCACATCCATCTCAAGGGTGTGGAAACTTGGTTCCAGCATCCCCCCATATTGCTTCAGGTGAGACTTCAGTTCGCACCCTGTGGGCTGATGCCGAAAGGGCCGGTAGTGTAGGGATTTGTTTGGCTAACTAACGCTGAACCTGGGTCAGGCCCCCATAAGCCAACAAATGGTTTTTTTGTCGAGACTGGAATCTAAATGAAAGATGTGTGATGTCTTATCACTAGAATCCAACGAAGAAGGAATCGAAGGCTGGTTGGACATAAGGATTCACGAGTTCACAGCGCAGGAGAACAGAAACTCGTGACTATCAAAAGTATAGTGGTTGGACCAATACCTGTATACAGATATCCATGAAATCTTTTTCACATCCTTCCCTATTGAGCTATATGAGTGGATTGCGAAGCTAGCAGATAACCAAGGAAGGTGGAAACTTGACGGTCCTATTGTGTGAACCCCAGAGCTAGTGCGAAGGTTGGAAGCATCAGGGGATAAGATCGCGCGTGTCATTGATCATTGGCTCGATCCTATTATAGGAGGATTTGTTACTGAGTTCGTAGTTGACACCTTAGTCAGCTATAGTGAGGCAGAGCGATGCTTTTTCAAAGGACCATGAGGTAAGTACGTAAAATCTCTAAATACTTGGATTAAAATGTTGTTGTGCGAAAAACGGGTTATGCAGTTACCTTGAAGTTTGGGACTATGCGAAGTGGAAAAAGTTACAGAAACAAAGGAAATAAGGGTCCAGATGAAGAAGGGATAGTGAAGGTCTCTCTGCGGAGTGCTATTCAATTAATAAGAAAGGAATTTCTATGAATATTGCCTCCACCCACACCACCTACATCTTCACCGCTATCATCTCCGACTTCACCCGTACCACCTCCACCACCATTGTGATTCAGTATGGCAAACACAGTGAAATTTCCTTTGTTGAAAGGCTTGGGAAATGAGGACCCAGACCAATTCTGGTTCATTGTAAGGGTTGTATGGGAAGATCAAGGTGTTACAGATGATAACATAAATAAGGAAACACTGGTTAGTGCTCTACAAGGTCACGCGCTAACCTGGTATATTAAATACTTCAGCGATAACCTGAACACTAGAGTAGCGTACATCTAAACAACACTTAATAGGGAATTTAGCAGGCCTAAATCTGAAGCACAATCGATTGTGAGATTCAAAGAGATCATGATGCTATGAGGTGAGACGCCTTGGGAACTAGATCAGAGGCTGAAATGTACAATCCATGAAGCCAACATGAATTTGACAGATGGATAGCATTGTGAGTGGTTTGTGGCTTTGCTACTACCACATTTAAGGAGTGCGTTATCACAGCAAAAGATAAAAACTCAGGTTGAGGCCTTGGAGATTTCCATGAGACTACATGAGACCCCGATGCAAGATCCTAATCTGGGAGTTCAGCATATCCACATGCAACTGAAGAATCTATGCCTTGAGATGCAAAGCTTGAATCAGGATAGGACGGTTCGGCCAGAGGTACGCAAAGAAGTATGGTGTGTGAAATGTAAGAGTCAGGGTCATGACAAAGACCACTTCCCGGTATTTACAAATTACCTTGTAGGAGGAGGACTAATTCCGTTAAGGCCGGAAGCTCAAGCAGGAGCTAGCGCGGCCCCTGCTTTGTGGTGCGCTATCTGTCAAATAGCTAGAAAACATGCCAAAGATAACTGCCACTTGTTACAAATGTATACACAAACTCTGCAATAGTTGTTCTGCAAGTTTTGCAGATCGGTCAGACATGATGAGCATACCTACAGGAGCTATGAATTGATGATGGATAGAAAACCCACTTACAGGGTTCAGGCCGAAACACGGCCCCTTGACCAAAATGTAGGGATGATGCAGACAGGATTTCAGGGGCGCGGATGAGGCCGAGGTGGAGGAGGACCTGTTATAGGTCGTAGAAAATTGATTTGCTACAATTGTAGAGGGCTAGGACACTATGCCCGTGATTGTACTAATCCAATGCCCCCATTGTGCAAGTATTTCATGATATTTGATCATGAAATAGAAGATTTTCCTACATTGATAGCCAGGATAAGTGACAAAGGAGTGCTACCACCTCCCCCAACTCAAAACTTGCAGATGATGAGGTTTGAGCCACGCGAAGAAGACTTGAACATAAATATAGTGCTTTGAAGTGGAATTACGACAGGAGATGACAAGGGAACAAAACCAGAAGACAATACATGGGTTCACAAAGCCTCGACAAAAGAGGCTGGGTTTGATTTGGAGTTCGCTCAGGAAACCTTCATGGAATCTAAGAAGAGCTTCACTAAGGCCTCCACTTCAGGAAGAAAAGATAAACTGGAGCCAAAGATGGACCCTTTTATGTTGACAACTTTCTTGGAAACTTGTATGAAGTTGCTATGCGACCTTAAGGCTGTGAAAGGGTTACAGGAACTTATCAATAGATGTGTTGGGACTGCCCCAGGTGAACCGTGCATAGTCCGCAAGATCAAAAAGCATAAGACAAGGATGGGACGTGAAATGAGAGTCACTACGCAGATCAGAGAATACGAAATGGATAAAGTCATTCTAGATTTGGGATCAGATGTGAATGTTCTACCGAAACAGACATGGGAGCGAATAGGGAGCCTTGTGCTGCAATGGTCTCCAATTCAGCTAAGGATGGTGAATCAATAGAAAATAATACCCATGGGGTGGCTGCAGGGAATAACCGTGGATATTGAGGGAGTGAGTGCGTTGGCAGATTTTGAAGTAATAGAGATTGTTGATGACAGCAATCCCTACCCCGTGCTCTTGGGAATTGACTGGGCTACTGATATGAATGGGGTAATCAATCTGAAGAAGAAAAAAATGATCTTTGAGAAGAAATCACTGCGCGTAATAATACCCCTGGATCCTACTGAAGGATTGCAATATACGGGGCCGATATGAAATTATGAGAGTGATGATGACTTGGACTGCATCTATAAGATAACAATGTGAGACCAAGACTAGGTAAATCCCACCATGGATGGGCGGATTACATGGGAGCGCGAGAGCTCCTGCACTTTTTATTCCGATGAAGAAATAGAATGCTAGAAGAATCGATTACATGAAGTAACTACACTAAATTGCAACATGATGACCTGGTCACTACATTGTGTATCATCATAGGTAAGAAATCTACCTATCTATGATGGTTTAAATGAGGTAGATATATTTTTGGATGCATTTGAAAGAGAGGTGCCAGGAAAGCAATGATTCCAGGTCTTGGACTAGGCACTGCGTGCTATGCCTGAAAGATGGTGGGGTACGCACAAGGGGAGTTTTGATGATTGGCGCGAATATAGGAGGATGATGCGAACATGATTTGGGAAGCCTAAGATGCGATTGACAGACAAGTATGATGGGCAAATGATCCATGCGCACTTCTGGCCAAATGGACGCAGGCTTATGGAGAAAAGCCACAACTTGAGTGGGTTCACCTATTCTGTCATATCCTGGATGTTATCCCAATGAATTGGTATGTAGAAACAAAGCTTCACCATGTGACAGGTGAATGGGATATCCTGCATGAAGGATTCATGATGACATTTAGTTTTGAGGACGAGTTTGACATTATTGAGAAAGCGCTACAAGAGGTGAAAGCAACCATTTTTAGGATACCACAGGATCCTTTAGACCTGACGTAGCCTGAATGGGATACTTAGCTGAGTCTTGTGTTGGAATGTTATAATGTAACTGCTGAAGAAGAGGACGAGGATCCATAGAAGATTAAAATTTTAGAGACAAAAGTGTGGTGAAGTAAAATTATAAGTGCGGACACAAACAAATTCCTCCAGCCTGATAATGGGTCTAGCTACAACAGATACATTCTATGGAATATTTCTTTAGATCAGAATCAATCAAGAGGGCCTACCTCTTTGTCACTTATCCTACTTGATGATGTCCTTGCTTGCTCACTCCAGCAATCTCTCGCTTCCTTCTTCAAGCTCCTGAAACAAGTAAACAACAACAACACACAAACATAATAATAGACAAATTGCAATTCAACCTACTTAATGAGTCAAGAACCATCATGACATGAATATGTAATATTACAAAACATGTAGGAAATCATAGTTGCATATATTAATATCAAAGGTATATTACAACCATTTGTCTTGACGTTGCAATCTTCCTTTGACAAGACCAAGTTCCCACACACTTCTATTAGCACTTCATGATGGCTTCAAACAACAATAGTTTAAAGAGTCTTCCCTTTAGGCTTCACTCCAAACCAAACACACTTCTCCCTCACACAACTAGATGGCTACAACTACTAATAGCTTGATTTTAATATCAAAATAGTATACTCACACTCAGCCAACACTCTAAATAGCTTGTGCTTGGGAAGAAGGGAGGTTTATATAGGAAAGATGGATGGGAGATGGATCCTCTTCTCATGGGAGAAGGAATTATCCCTTGAGGTAGTTCCATAATTATAGGGGAAAGGAACCCAAATTATCGTCCTCGACCCCATTCAGCCAAACCATTTACTAGACTTCCGTTACGAAGCTTCTAGAGATGGAAGCTTTAGCTCTAATTTAAAAAACTTTCCATAACAGGACCGACGTGATTGGAACACAACTCAGTCACACCGATCGGAATGGGGAATAGTGATAATCTCTGCACATCGGTGTAGGGGAGATAAAGGCCATTAGCGTCAATCTTGTAAATTGGGCAAAATAGAAGTTTCAGGGGAAATGGTGCAAAAGGGAAATGATATGCTCATGAAGAGGGACATAATGGGAGTTTCTCCATGAAGGCAAAGCATGCAGGGTTCACTGTAGAAGTCATCCAAGATCAAGGAATGGGGAGTACAAGGACAGTGACAAAATTTTGTTTAACAGATACCCCCTAAAGCGTGAAGGCTGAGTCGGAGTGAGGGATGAAATGCTTTATAAATCAGTGCGGGGAACCGGTCTGTTGTTGAAGAACTTGCAAGCAAGTACAAATACATATACATAGACTAATATCTCTATCAAATCATACATGAGTCATGGCATGGATGCAGCCATCCAGAGAATGATCATGTAAATGGACCTAGGTATGGGCGCAACCATCTATTAAAGAGGACCATAGCGAGACCAAGGTATGGTCATAACCGTCCAATAATGAGAAGGATCACATATGATAACTCATTTTCTAGTCACAGCCAACCATCTAATAGAGACATGCATATCATCATAACCATGTCACACCACTTCATAACCTGGACTTTTTGTGATCTGAGTCCAGGGTCTTGCACTCCAACACGACCCAATGAAAGTACATATTCTAACATGCGAATAGATTTGTTGATGTCAAACATGCTAGAAAGTCGCTTGATTACTAGTCAATGATGTAAATTGTTAACAAGCATGAGAGAAACCACGAATAATGACAATGGCCCTCAAGGTACTATCATCACATTTAACGGAACCTGAATATAGGAATTGAAGTCAAACACCCGTGAAATCACTCAATCGAAAGCCAATGAAGTGAACTTGTCGTCGAGTGCGAAGAAATTGCCATTAAGGCATGTAAGCTCTAAGGTACTAGAAGGTAGTCTCTTGGTCAACTTCCCCAATAATGAGTTGATGTCGATGGAAGGTGACCATGTCGAAGGAAGGCCATAATGAATCCCACATCATTGACGCGATACGAGAGGATGCAAAATGATTTTGGATTATACAGAGAAACATAGGTAAGTGTAACTGCAGAAGGGTAACTCTTGAAAATATCAGTGACACAACTGGAAGTTTGGCAGCTTTTGGATCCATAGGATCAGTGGTCATGGTGACATAGCGGAGATAATATGGAAGGAAAAAATGAACGGCCCAAACCGGGGATGGTCAATGATGTAAAGGAGGATGTCCCAACCTGACACAAAGCAAAGAGTGTCATGTTCAAGAGTGAGCTTCCAACACGACTCGATAGATTTCCAAATTTTTCCTCCACCATTTTTGGCAAGTACCCCAATTATTTTTTATCACAAGCTTGAAGGGGATAGCATTTTCTTTCACTATAAGTTCATCCTTTGGATGAATCCAACCTAGTAAGTTTAAGGAGCCCTAGGAAGGAGAAGCTCATGTATGTCATCGTGATGAATTTGATGTCATTTAATAGCTTAACGAGTTCGAAAAAGGTGTAACTTGGTACCTTTTTCATGTTTAGAGAGTTTGAAAAAGAAACGTAAAAGAAAACTTCACTTGGTCCCTTTTTGTACGTTTGTGTCTCTCAAGCCCGAAAAGGTAGAAAGCAATACTTGAGAGAATTGCTTGACCATTTCAGTCAAGGAGTAACTTTTTCGTAAATAGTGCCTCCCAGCCCGAAAAAGGGGTAAACTTATAATGGGAACACAACATTTCACATTCGTTAATGAGTTAGAAATGACAAGGGCTTGACCATCTTTTCATTTTTAAAGGGTCGGAAAAAGAGTTAAAAGCAGACCCCCATTTTTATTCTCTTTAACAGTCAAAAAGGGAAAAAATACTCGACGATCTTTTCATATGAGTTTAACGAGTCAAGAAAAGAGCTGAAATATGACTCATCACCATCATCGAACGTCCATCACCTGTTTCTACACAAGCAAGGCAAAGCATATTATCGAGTCCTTGAGGCAAAATAGGTGAAAAATATTTACAAAATGTGATATTTTAATGAAAAAACGAATAAATAGGGGAAAAGTAAATATATTTTTACCATTTACCCTTTTACTTTTGCAGTGAATACTTTTACCCTCTTTTGCCCTAGTTTTTCTGAAGTGAATTGCGGGAGATCCGGGAAGCCAATCGACGAGTCGTTAGTTCCAGGTAATAGCCGAAGTCCTGAGCTCCATTTTTATGCTATTTATTTATTCTTTTAACCATTTTTTTGGATTTTGAGGGAGGTTTTTGAGAAAAAAATTCCCTCGGTCGACGCGATTTTCGGGCACGGGATCGCGTCGACCGGGGATTATTTGCACGACCATCCATGTTGAATGGTGTGATTATTTCTAAATTAGGCGCGTCAGCACTGTGGATAGGGAAAAAATAAGTTTTCTCAAGAACTGACTGTTGAGGTTTGATTTTTATGTACCAAAATTGATGATTGACTCAAATAAATGCCTTTTGTAGGAGAGAAATCATCGAAAATGGTGGATTGGAAGGAAAGAGAACACGAAGATGTGGACACCCAGGAAATGAATGATCCAAATTTCCTAGAGGCTTTTAGGGCTTGCAGGATCCTCAAATTTTTCCTTACACCAGGGATACGGGCCCAACTTGAATTGCTTCGTTACTTGATAAGACTTTGGGACATCAATCGTGAGATTTTTGTCATTGGGGACCAGGAGCTAGAGCTAACAAATTTAGACATTTAATTCATCATTGGGTTGTCTCATAGAGGTGAGCCAATGAATTTGTATGGATCACGTCCGATCGGGGCAAGCATATCTTCCCTGCTTGCCGCACATTATCCTGAGGCCTTGAAATCCAAAAGCAAGAAGATTGAGATTTCCAGTGTACTGGATTTGAAACTGAGGGTGCTTCTGTTGACCATCAACAGAGTGGCATGGTCCTAGGCGAAACATGAGACTAATAAGTCGAATTTCCTTTACACTATAGACTGCACATCTCCCACAATCTTCAACTGGGAAGAGGCCATGAATATGAATATCAAGCACTATTTTTCAAACGCGAAGGTGGGAAATCTGAAGCAATTTGGCTTCAGATCAATGCTTGTGATCTTCTTCTTGGAACGAGTGACACTGTTCCAGTATTGGTTGACTAAGGTTGATACTGTTGCACCACGCGATACATGGATGGCCCGCTGGAGTCATTTGATGCCTAGGATCATTGGGGGTCAGCAGATGTCCTACCGACCAACACTCTTTTCATGGTTATGACGTCAGAAAATCGTTGTGGAGAACTGGCCATACAGTGGCACTGATTTCCATGGAGACTTGCATATGCCCTTTCCAGATGGGGAGGACTTCGACGACGAAGGTAAAAAAACCAAAAAAAAAAAATATTTTGATGTTTTTTAATTGTTTTTAATATATGCATGCTTATAACATTTCTCTTTTATATGCAGATGTTGGACCAAAGCGGCCAGCTGGGATGTCCTCAATATCTAGGCACTATTCCCATCCTATTGATGTTGTCACCCCTTATCAAGAAGGGAGTGATAATGAGGAGGAGATTGCAAGGAACCTCGAGGGGTTGACTCATGGTATCGTTGAGTATGCTTGGATAGGAGACATGCCTCAGCGGTAATAGAGGCACACAGTGGGAGTGTCAGATCAGATCCATCGATTATTGAGTCACATAGTACGAGCTGTCTCGTTCTATCATGACCACCATGCTGAGTAGTTCTTAGGTCCAGTACTTACATATTTTTGAGGCCCGTGTGCCACAGATGTACGAGGCCTGTCAGTCGTCGATGTTATTGGAGACATACATATTATTTTTTAGGGTTTTGATGTATCAAACATTCTCACATATGTATATATGTTATATTTTCTTGTCAATTATGGTACAAATGATTTGTCTTATCTTTTACGTGTTTCACAAATGTCTATCCGACACGTAATTAGCTAATGCATCTGTTAATGTATTCATGTGTCTAGGAATATGATGATATGTAATATAATCAAAATGTCCTTCCAACATACGGATACAGAGATAAATTTGTAATATTTGAGGGTTCCTGACGGAATATTTCCCATTGAGTTGAAGGACGACAAGCTTTGAATCCAGGTTGACAACCAATTCTCTGATGCCTAGAGTGATGGCTTCTGGTAACAGTTCGATGACCGCATTGTATTCAACAATGTTGTTGGTTGTATGATCTAGGAAGATACCTTGAAGATAAATCAAATCACCGTTAGGGTTGTAGATATCCCATGTCATGGATGATAGGTTCTGGGTATTTCAGCAAGCACCATCGGTGAAACCAATGTGAGGAACTGTCGACATCTGCAAAGCACGAAAAGCATAGTAAACAGGAAAGTTGTTTGAAAACCTCCACACATAACCACACTGTACAGAAATGAATCACACACTAATGTACATAAGTAACCAAGAAAGATGACCTAAGAAAATACTTTTTGAGGTAAAGCCTATTTCGGGGCTCACTGAGAGGATTTCCTTCATAATTAATAAGTTCATAGGCTCCTTTATGCAAAAAATGTTTTACAATATAGGGCTCTTGCCACATAGGTTCGAACTTGCCTACCCCTAGGTTTTCATTAGCTTGGTCATATAGTAGGACCAAATCACCCTCAGAGAAAGCACACAGGGAGACTGACTTGTCGAAATGGGATTTGACCCATTTCTTTTGTGCTTCGATGACCAAGGCAGTGAGACGACGAGTTTCGTCCAATTGTTCCAAATATAAGAGGTGTTCCTCTTGAGGTGATGTTTCAAGGAGGAGTTCAACAACTAACCTAAGTGAAGGAATCTCACATTCGGTCGGCAATGTTTCTTCCAAACCATAGACCAACTAGAATGGTGTGAAACTAGTGGCATCTTTGGTTGAAGTTCGGTAGGCCCACAGAGCTGAAAAAATCATGCGATGCCAATTTGACTTGTGCATCCCAATAGTACGCTGAAGCATGGTGACCAAAACTTTGTTCGCGGCTTCAACTTGGCCATTGGCCGGAGGGTAATATGGGGTCGTGCCATCATGATGCAAGCCCAATGCAGATGTTAGTTCTTCCATCATGTAATCTCTAAAATGGGAGCCATGATCTATGACAATGGCTTGGGGTACGCCGAACCTAGAAATAACATGGTTAAGAAGGAATTGAGTTGTCGTCTTACCATTTGTCGAATATGTAGGCATCGCTTCAACCCATTTGGTGAAGTAATCCACAACAACAATAATGTAGCCATGCCCCCAGGTCGAATGAGGGTTACATGTCATATAATCAATGCCCCATTTGGCAAAGAGACCAACAGTAATGACGGGGTGTAGGTGAGTGGGTGGGGTGCACATCTTGCGTTGGTATATTTGGCATTCATGGCACTTGCGGACAGCAAGAATGCAGTCTTTGAAGATGGACGGCTAGAAATAACCAGCACGAAGGATTTTCTGAGTTGTAGCATAACCAAACATATGACCACCACATGCATCGGAGTGGCAATCATTGAGAACTCTTTCAACTTCCTCAATCATGAGGCATCGGTGAAGAACAAAATTGACACTGACACAGTATAAAGTATTACCAATAATGTGGTAGGGTTGTGAATGATGTTGAATCCTTCGACGATCATCTTTGGTCAATGCAAACCAAAACGTGGAGGTGTGGAGATACACGATGATATCACTGTACCATGGATCAAGGGTGCTAATAAGGAAAAGGGTCTCATTTGGGAGTTGTTCATTGGCACCATCAAGGAGAGCTTTGGAGGGAAGGAAATAGATCAATTCTACGAAAACAAGTGACTTCTTAGATTTCGTCATAGTGAAGACCAAATCGAATTCTTGCAAGATAACGATCCATTTAGAATACTTGCCTCCCAACAACTAACGAGTTCGGATGTAGGTCATAGGGTTGCATTCAGAAATCACTGTAGTCATTCGTAAGAGAATATAATGTTGAAAATGTTGAATAGCCTGGATGACAGCCAAAGCCAACTTCTCGACATGTGCATAACACGTTTCAGTGTCGAGGAGATTTTGACTCAGGTAGTAGATCACATGTTCAGCGCCTTCGTCGTCGTCTTGAACCAACACCATAACTATGGTGCTAGGGGCTGTGGCTAGGTAAAGGAAGTAATCTCGATAATAATCCAGTGGACGCAACAAAGGAGCATTTATGAGGACACCCTTAAGATCATCAAAATATTTTGGGCTATCTCGTCCCATGCAAAGGGCGTTCCTTGTTTCAGCAACCGGGTAAATCTCGTAGCTAGCCCATCGTAGTTGGGTATAAATTGACAAAGAAAGTTGGCCTTTCCTTGGAGGCTCTGGAGTTGTTGCAGTGAAGATGGAGGGGGTAAGTTTACAATCACCTTGACTTTTAGCGGATCCAGGCAAATCTCGTCCTTGGAAACGATGAAGCTGAGGAGTTGTCCTGATTCTACGCAGAAAACAAATTTGTGTGGATTTAATCGAATGTTGTAGTGCTTGCAGTGTAGAAAAATCTGCCGAAGGTGGTCTGGGTGATCTTGTCGCTTACGAGAATGGGCAAGAAGGTCATCCAAGTAAGGCTGGACAATGTTGTGAATGTCATGAAACGCATAGGACATTGTCCACTGAAATGTGGCCCCAACATTTTTTAGGCCGAAATTGAGTTTCTTGTATGCGAATATACCCCATGGGTAGATAAAAGTTGTCTTCTCTTGGTCGGCCGGTGCGATATTGATCTGGTTGTAACCAGAAAAACTATCCATGAAGGAAAAGATCTCGCTCCCAGCACATTCATCAATGATTTGATCAATGAAGGGAGTAGGATAGTTGTCTTTAAGACATGCACGATTAAGATATCGATAATCCATGGAAATGCGGGTCATGCCTTGTTGCTTATTCACTGGGACAATGTTGGACACCCAGTCTGTAAGAGGAATGAGATAAATGAATCCAACTTTGAGAAGATTTTCAACTTCACCCTTAATAGCAATGACCTTTTTAGGGTGCACCGGATGAAGCCATTGGCGAACAGGTTTCGCATCCGAATACATTGGTATTTCATGCACCACGATGCTGGGATAAATGCCAGGAATTTTTTCATAAGACCATGCAAACACATCACAAAATTTATGAAAAAGACGAGTATATGTCTTGATCTCATCTGGAGAACAAGATACCCTGATATGAGCCAAATCTTCAACAATATTGTAATTCTGAGCGGCTCAAGCGTTGGGATTGTACGAGGATTTCCTTAGCACACCTCGAGAGGGTAGACATGGAGCAGAATCAGGGTTAAGGTGCTCGATTTGCAGAGGGCCAGAACTCGGGGTAGAAGAAGAAGATGGAGCTTTTTTTTCTTTCCTTTTTGTGGGAGCTGGAGTTTGATAATCCTTCAAACGAGAAGCCACATTAATGGGCATGCTCATCATGAAAACTTGAGATCAAGAGGAATAATATCAGGGTTGGTCTACCATTTGAGTCTGTTGAGATGGAAAGGGATATTTTAGGATGACAAGGGCCCCCTTGAGAAATTGACTAACTTTGGATCGTCGTGGACAATCCTTAGTATAGTGATCCTCCTCGCAAATGAGGCAACGATACTTAGGTTTCGTTGTGATGATTCGCTTGAAGTTAATTTGGGAGGACCCTGTTTCAGGGCATCGACTTTAGCCTTGCCTTTGTCTTTATTTTTTCCTTTCGAGGATTTGTCCAATGTGGTAGACTGGACAACATGGACCTCTTAGGTTTTACCAGGGCCTGGAGGGTTTAGAGATGAACTGCTAGGAGTAGTATTCAAGACCGACTTCTGTTTGGAAGAAGTTTTGGCAGGGGCCTGGGATACTGAACTAATAACTCCATCAACGGGAGGAACAATGGGTGAATTTGATGTCGCAGGATTGGATGATGGCCGCAGAGCATTGGGTAATAATTTGTACAAGGTGCTAGATTGAGATTAGACTAGGTCCAAGTACTAGGCACGAGCGATGGCTTGCTCTTCAGTGACACATCCACCCATGGCTATATCGTGAGAAATTAGAGCTACGAATGATTTGGTAAACCATTCGGTGAGCAACTGATCAACTATCTTGACCTCAATCAGTCGACGTCTACATCTCCATTCATGGATATGAATAGGGATGTGTGTCACAGTGTCTTGCTTAAGCGATGTGAGAAGATAGGTTCCCATTTCATAATGAATCGACAGTCGAAAGTGCTTGAGAAAGGCCATGGCTAATGAATTGAAGTCATGAAAAGTACTTCGAGGTAGCTTGATCTACCATTTTGTTGCGACACCCGTAAGGGTTTGTTGGAAAAGGTGAAGATGGATGGAATTGTCCACGTATGAATTTGACGAGCACCAGAGGTGATATTTCATCATGTGGGCCTGAGGATCTTCCTTAGCTTTCCCATCGAACTTAGGGCATTCACTTGGTATCTTGGATGGCACCGGAGGCTAGTACGATGAATGAAGAATCAGATCATTCTTAAGACGCGATACATCCAACAACTCAAGTGTAGCCAAGAAAGGTAATTGAGTGTTAAAAGGCATGGGAGGTCGATAGGTGGGCCCATAAGGAGAAGCCCATCCCTGCTGGTAAGGATTTTGACCCCACAGTGGGGATTTTGGCCATATGGTATCTGAGGCTGCCCCCATTACGGATTACCTTGACCAAAGGGAGGATTCAAACCTTGAATAACTTGAAACTGTCCATGCACAGGTTGCTAGTAGGTAACATATGGGTTGAAAGGTTGTTGAGCCTGTTGACCTTGGACATATGGGTATGGAACCTATTGTCCTAGAACATAGGGTTGTTGGGCCTGTTGTCCCTAAACAAGAGGGTTCTTGACCTGTAGTCCTTAGGCAATTTTGATACACTTGTTGCCCTTGGACGTAGGGGTTCTGCACCAGGTGCCCTTGGCCGACAGGATTCTGAACCTGTTGGCCTTGGACAAGAGGATTCTGCACCTGATGCTGCAGGACTTGACCTTGAACCTGTCCCTACATGGGTTGCCCTTATTGATATGTATAAAAGGGTTGTTGCTGCCGAGGTTGGTTTTGTTGACCTTGCAGTTGCACAATTTGTCCCTGGGTTTGCAGAGGTTGGCCCTGCGAGGGTATGGGTTGAGTGGTATGTAGAGCATATTGCATCTGCTGTTGCACTACTTGTTGCAACTGTTGGAAGGAATGACCTTGCGGTTGTTGCAGGTGACCTTGCTATAGGATAATCTTCCCTTGTTGTTGCGCGTAAAACCCTTGCTGCAACAAAGGTTGCCCTTGTGGTAACAAAGGCTACCTTGGTTGTTGCAAAATTTGTCCTTGTTGTTGCAAGGGTACTTGAACAATGCCGAGGAAACTACCAAACTGAATCTAGCCATAGCCAGGCTGGATGTACTGCCTAGACGAGATGGTGTAAGGTTGATTAACCAATCCTTGAGAACCACACGGAATGTAAGGATTTTGGTATTGGACCTGAGCCCAATAAGGCTACTGATACTGAACATTGTTCGATCCAAACGGACCACTAGGATTCTGAACCTATTGGTACTAGACATTGCTTGATCCAGTAGGGTCAGTAGGGTTGTAAATAGTACCAGAAGAGGGCTAGTTTATATCAAGCATGTGAGCTTATGAGCCACTCACGTTAGTGTCACCTAACACCATAGAGACATTTAGATTCTGCCCCCTAGGCGTTGGCACAATCTGGCCACTAACTAACGGGATAGAAGAACTGGCAGAGACAATCTTTGAAACTGCCAGTTTTGATTGACGCGTAACTAGGATTAATAGTACAAGAGTGTTTGAGACAGTGGGTTGCACCGGGACTGAAGTAACAACTGGTTGGGAGGTCGTGTTTTTGACCAACAAACCTAACATAGGTCTAACCCCTAATGCCCAAACAGAGTTATGGTAGAGTGATGAGGCACTCGGTGTGCCCGAAACGATGTGCCCTAAAGACACATAGCTGGGTGGCAATCTGGTGGGAATACCTTTTGAATAAGGGAAACCCTCAAGAGGTAACTGCAACTACAATTCTTCCTCCTCAAGAGTGTGTGGAGTTGAGACTTCGGACTCATCCGGAGAAGTGACTGGAGTATTTCCCTCGGGTTCCATATCTGGAAACAAATGAAAATGGACAACCGAACGTGTACTAGGGGATAGTTCCAAAGGAACACCTGGTTGATCGTACAGACTGTAAGAGCGCTGTGGTGATATCTCAACAGCATCAAACAAAGGGTTCAAAGGATAGATAACCAGTCCAAGCTGACCGTCAGTTGTTGGTGAGTTCTCTGGAGTTTGAATGGGATTAGCCGAGATTCCGAGTCAAGACCAGCAGATGACCCTGAATCGAAAGTAGGTGGAGGACGAGATGATAATGGTTGAACACTCAAGACAATTGTGAGTTCAATATTTTGGTCCTCAAATGCCTCTGATAACTCAGGAAGTGGCTCCTCGGACAATCTTTTAGACAGAGGCAAGGAAGAGGAAATGGATGAATCAGATGGTTCAGCCATGATGACCTTGTCATAGTCAACAAAACAAATAACTTCAAGGCTTTAAAATGTCTTTTTAAGAGAACTCATGATTTGTTCAAAAAATCTAACAGGATGTTTTGGATCGTGGGCAATCAATTATTTAAGGCACTTAAAAGACTGATGTTCTTTCATTTTTAAAGAGTCGAGAAAGAAACAAAGATGACTTTATCGCTTTCTATTAGAAATGAGCTCGAAAGGACAAGTTATCGGATGATATTTTAAGTTTAATGAGTCAAAAATATCAAATGACTACTCTAGATGATCTAGGTAAACAGGATTATCAGGAAACCATGAACTGCAGAATACCTCCTGGCGAACCAAGAAGTACGAGCAGGAAATCTCCTTGAATGTTGTGTTTGGTGTATCACATTCGTAAGGCGGCCGACTCGGCTTCCTAAGGATAAAAGGATTGCATCCTAGTGGGGTCTCCCATTATATATGCGATGGTACGGGGAGCACAAATCTGTGCTAGCGCTGTCTAATGCCGAAGCTAATGACAACTGCTATGTTTATAAATGTCGGAACACATCGCTAGCCTAGACCTTCTAGATATGATCGTTAATGTCAAATGCGCCTTAGGTAAATTGAATTCATTTTAGAGTTGATCTTGAGTTAAGTTTCAGTTTTCAATCTTAACGATGCTAAATGAAAAACCTAAAATGCAACTAAATGAGACAAGACCCTTTCAATTCGATGAAATGCCTACACTAGAGAGGGTAGAAACTACTCAATCAAATGAAAACAATCAAGCAATTGAAAATGAAATAATTTTCCACTACTTCACTTTTTGAAAAATAAACTAATGAAAAATGAATTCCAATTCCTAATTTCGTGACAAACCCTTGCCTATTAGTCCTTTTCAAATGAAAAAATTTCTCTTCCTTTTCAAATGCTGATGCAATTCTAGTTTCTAAGAGATGCGAATCATAATGAAGCAACAATCTAGAGTTTCATATCTTCTCATGAAACAACAAGACAAACTTCCGCATACAATATTTCAATGAGAATTTTCAAGACTATGAGCTCTTCAAGAAGATGAAAACATAAAAAGAGAAGTTCATTCAAATTGACGAAGCACCAACTTTGCCAAACACAAGACCGACAATGTAATCTATGCCAGAAAAAGACGTTCAAACTAGTAAACAAAACTTTTTAAAACTTGTGAAAAAAAAGGTTAAAGGCATACAAGGGACCAAAAACAAATGCAAAGAGAAAACACACCCACAACCAGACTCAATGAGTCCACAAGCTATTGAATGGACAACTAGCTAGATGTCCTAGTGTTGTTGGCCACTTAATGACTCGATCAATCAAACAACGAGATGACAAGCCTACAAGCAAGCAAAACCAAACAAAAAGTAGCTTTCTAATCAGGGATAAAAATAGTCAAAAGGCTCACAGGGTCAAAAACACAAGAGCAGAACACATTGGCCAAGATTAGGGTCTAGCCCTAATCTTCACTTATAGGAATCGACACGATTGCCTAATTGACAACAAGCGTCAGAGGCAGGTCGACGTGACTGTTCCTCTACAATTCGCGTTGATCGACGTGACTGTTAGCCGATTAAATGTGTTGTCTGATGAAACTAAGAAAAAATAAAAATAAAAATTCAAAACAAGGACCATATCTGCTACTATGATTTTTAGAATCAAACCAGTAAGTAGGAGAAAAGCAACAAAACAAAAGGGAAAATGTGAAACTAGCAAAGTTCTCACAAAATCATGAAATCCAAAACAAACAAAAATATGGGGTCTCCACAACGAAGTCACCAATTTGTGGTGAAGTAAAATTATAACTGCAGACACGAATGAATTCCTCTAGCCCAATAATGGGTCTAGCCACAACAGATACATTCTATGGAAGTTTTCCTTATATTAGAATCAATCAAGAGGGCATACCTCTTAGTTGCTTATCCTGCTTGATGATGTCCTCACTTGCTCGGTCCAGCAATCTCTCGCTTCCTTCTTCAAGCTCCTGAAACAAGTAAACAACAATAACACACAAACATAATAATAGACAAATTGAAATTCAACCTACGTAATGAGTCAAGAAGCATCAAGACATGAATATGTAATATTACAAAACATGTAGGAAATCAATCGATAGTTTCATATATTAATATCAAAGAGAGATTACAACCATTCATCTTGACGTCGCAGTATTCCTCTGACAATACCAGGTTCCCACACACTTCTGCTAGCAATCACGATGGCTTCAAACAACAATAGTTTGAAGACTCTTCCCTTTAGGCTTCACTCCAAACCAAATACACTTATCCCTCACACAACTAGATGGCTACAACTAGTAATAGCTTGCTTGTCAAATCAAAATATTATACTCACACTCAGCCAACACTCTATCTAGCTTGTGCTTGGGAAGAAGGGAAGTTGTATAGGAAAGATGGATGGGAGATGGATCCTATTCTCATGGGAGAAGGACTTATCCCTTGAGGTAGTTCCATCATTATAGGGGAAAGGAGCCCAAACTATCATCCTCGACCCCATTCGGCTAAACCATTTACCAGACTTCTGTTACGGAGCTTATAGAGATGGAAGCTTCAATTCTAATTTAAAAAAATTTCCATAACAGGACCGGCCCGACTGGAACACAACTTAGTCACACCAATCAGTGCAGAGGCTAGTGATAATATCTGCACATCAACGTGGGGAATAGTGCTAATCTGTGCACATCGGCGCGAGGGAGACAAAGGCCATTAGCGTCTGTCTTGTAAATTGGGAAAAATAGAAGTTTCAGGGGAAATGGTGCAAAAGGGAAATGATGTGCTCATTAAGAGAGACATAATGGGAATTTCTCCATGAAGGAAAAGCATGCAGGGTTCACTGTAGAGGCCCTCTAGGATCAAGGAACAAGGAGTAAAAGGACAGTGACAAAATGTTGTGTAATAATAAGGCCACCGTGAGGTTCAGGGACCATAGATTGAGAACCCTGATATAACCACGTCAGTGAAAAATAGACAGGTGAACATTGGTACGGAGGCAGAATCCAAGTTCGCGAAGATCGGAGACTACTGGGATGACGCGACGGTGGATAAGGTTGTTTAATTACTCCACGAATACAGGACTTATTCCCTACCAAGTTTATGGATTTGAAAGGAATAATCGAAGACTTGGGAGTGATGAAGATCACGCTAAAGTTTGACACAAATTCGGTTAAGTAGAGGCCTAACTGCTTAAATCCGAAATACAAGGAGAAGGTCCACTTAGAGCTAGACAAAATGCTAGCAGCAAGCATCATTGAGCCTATGGACGAGTCCGATTGGGCAATCCCAATGGTGGTGCAAGAGAAAAAGCAGAAGGATGAGATAAGGATATGCGTGGATCTTAGAAAGCTAAATGACACTTGTGTGCATGATCCTTTTGTAGGTTTTAACCCCGTACAAAAATTACCTACGTACGAATTCTAAAACACAGAAAATAAACAATGCGAGAGCATAACACATAAAACACATATACACAGAGATTTCCCCTGGATCCCAAACCCGGGACTACCAACTTGATTTTCATTATGTTCCTTTCAATGTTACAATATATATTTATACATGCTCAAGCATCCAATACCATGGACCAAAAACCATCGCATCCAAAACCATGGACCGAAAACCATCGCATCCAAAACCATGTGTGAAAAATCATGCACAAAATCATAGGTAGGTCTGCACCCCTCAAACCCCTTGTGACTCCCCCCGCTACGCTATCGGTGCAATGAAGGGGGGGCTCTGCCCCCCTTCTAACCCCCCGGTTAACTATGTGGGCTAGTCGTGGAAAGAATATAACACAACCCAACATTCTCCCACTTGTTGTTTTCTGTCCACAGGGGGCCACAAGAGAGCTTAGTTATTTATCTAGCCCTGCAACACCCATTGTTTCTCTACACCAAGAGAACTTCTCAGAGCTCACAGATTTTTTCAATGCATCTGCATTATTCTTCAATGTGTCCACCTTTACCAGCAACACCTTTCTGTCTTCTATCATATCCCTCACAAAGTGATACTGAACATCAATGTGCTTTGTCTTTGAATGATATGCAAGGTTCTTTGCCAAGAAAATTTCACTTTCGTTGTCACAGTCTATACTTATAGCTCCCTGTACTAACCCCATACTTGAACACAATCTCTGCAACCAAACTGCTTCCTTGCTTGCATGAGTGGCTACCATGTATTCTGCCTCTATAGTTGATAGTGCCACTACAGATTTTTTCTTACTCATCCAAATAACTGCACCTCCAAATAGGTTAAACACATACCCACTTGTATATCTTCTCTGATCTAGATATCCATCCCAGTCTACATCAACAAAGCCATGAATATCCAACACTCTTTCCAATCCTGGTCTTCCTTGGTAGCACAAACCATAATCGCTAGTGCCACACAAATACCTGAAAACCCGCTTCACTGTTGTCTAGTGCTCCTTCCCTAGTTTTGACGTAAACCTACTGAATACTCCCACTACATGTGCAATGTTTGGTCTAGTACAGACCATCGCATACATCAGGCTACTGATTACACTTGCATATGGAACATGGGACATGTTCTCTTCCTCTTCTTGTGTCTTGGGACATTGTTCAGCAGATAACTTTACACCTACAAGAATAGGAACCTTCACCGGTTTACTATCCTGCATATTAAACCTCTACAATATTGTCTTGACATACTTCCATTGGTTTAACCAGAGCTTCCTCTTTGTCGGATCTCTTTCAATTTCCATGCCCAAAATATAGTTTGTAGCACCAAGATCTTTCATGTCGAATTTGGAGGACAAATGAGTCTTCAAATCCTGGATAATTTCTTTGTTTCCAACCAGCAACATATCATCCACATACAAGACCAGATAAATAACATGGTCGCCAATTAATTTAAAATACACACATTTATCTACTTTGCTTCTGGTGAAGCCAAATCCTCATATAAATGTATCAAATTTATGATACCACATCCTTGGTGATTTTTTTAACCCATACAGAGACTTCTTTAACTTGCATACTAGTTCTTTCTTACCATTCACCGCAAAGCCTTCAGGTTACTTCATGTAGATCTCCTCTTCCTGATCCCCGTGAAAAAACGTTGTCTTCACATCCATCTATTCTACCTCAAAATCAAAAGCATCAGCAACAAATAAAAGTAATCTAATAGAAGTTACATCCGCAACAAGAGAAAAAATACACCAAAATCGTTTCCCAACACCTGGGAATAACCTTTTGCTACCAACCGAGCTTTGTATTTCTCCACCTTTCCTTCTACATTTGTCTTATTCTTGAACACCCATTTGCTGCCAATGGGTTTCCTTCCAGCTGATGACTCCACAAGATCCCAAGCCTCATTTTTGTGCAAAGATGCCATTTCATCAACCATGGCCTCTTTCCAGAGTTTTCCATCCTCTGAATCTACTACTTCCTTCACAGTTCTGGGATCATCATCAGTAATAGATAAAGAAAAATTTGAACAGAAAGTAGATGAACTATACCTTTCTGGCTGCCTTCTTTCTTGAACTGATCTTCTCACACCTGGAGTTTGTGGCTCTTCATTTTTTGATTCCTTCTCTGTTGTAGAGTCTGATTCTTCCTCCTTTAGCTCAAACTCTATCTTCTTAGGTTCCTTTGGTTGGACTTCATGTTTAATAACATCTTTCACCTCTCTAAACATCACATCTCGACTATACACAACCTTGCTTGTTACTGAGTCCCAAATCTTATAACCCTTTAAACCATCCTTATACCCAATAAAGATGCACTTTTCAGATTTACTATCCAACTTGGTTTGTTTCTCCTTTGGAACATGTACATATGAATCACATCCAAATACCCTTAGATGTGAAAGAGAGGGTTTCTTATCAGTCCATACCTCTTGTGGAGTCTTATCCTCCAATGCTAATGAAGGTGATCTGTTGACCAGGTAACATGTTGTCTCCACCGCCTCTGCCCAGAATTCTTGTCCTAACCCGGCACCACTGAGCATGCTTCTTGCCCTTACCATAAACGTCTTGTTCATTCTTTCTGCAACTCCATTTTGCTAAGGTGTATATGGAGTAGTCTTGTACTGTGCTATACCACACTTCTTACAGAATTCTTCAAATTCCTTACCGCAAAACTCTCCACCATTATCTGTCCTCAACACCTTTATCTTCTTCTCTGTCTGGTTTTCCACCAGAGCCTTAAATTCTTTAAACCTATCAAATACTTTAGATTTCTTCTTAAGGAAATATATCCATGTATTCCTTGAGAAGTCATCTATAAATGATACATCGTACATAGACTTACCCACTGATGGAACCTTCACAGGTCCAAACACATCACTGTGCACAAGCTCTAATATTTGTTTCACCCTCTTACCACCAGAGGGGAAACTCACCTGATTCTGCTTCCCATATACACATTTTTCACAGAAATCAAAATCCAAAGTGCTATTACTCATACCTTCTACCATACCTTTACCATGAAGTATTCGAAGGCCCCTCTCTCCAATATGTCAAGCCTTTGATGCCACAACATGGTCTTCTCTCCAGAGACCACTAGATTTCTTGCTCCACTTTCAGGAACCACAAAACTATTGCACCCATCATCAACAGTGCTACCTTGCAGCTTGTACAAAGTTCCAATTTGAACTCCCTGCATCAATACCAATGCTCCATGAACCGTCTTGCAGGTATCCTTCTTGAACACTGTTTTTACACCTGCATCATCCAACTTGCTTACAGAAATCAGATTTCTGGCCAATGTAGGAATATATAGAACACCCGGAAGTGTTCTAACCCTTCCACTTTGCAAATTCAACTTTACTTTTGCACAACCAATGATTCTAGCCTTCTTTTCATCCCCTAATAAGACATCACAACCATCATATTTCTCATACTTTCAGAACCACTCTCGATGGGGAGTGAAGTGAAAGGATGCACCGGAGTCAATCAACCATGCCTCATGATCTACATGTGTACTTGAAGAAGCCAAGTACACATCCCCACCTTCATCTGAGGTGGTTTTCGCCTCTACAGAAGGAGCATCATCAGATCCCTTTCCTTTGTCAGGAGCTTTATATTTACAGTCCCTTTTGTATTGCCCTTCCTTTCCGCATTTCGAGCACACCACCTTTACAGGTTTTCCTGGAGATTTAGATCTCCCTCTAGATTTATATCTCCCACTTGATGACTTATTTTTGTTTCTGTTCTGGTACCGTCCTCATACGGACAAGGCTTCACCATTCCGGCTCTCCATATTTTTCCATCTCATCTCCTCCATCAACAAGGATGAGACTATTTCATCAAACTGCAAGGTAGTTGCATTGCTACCTATTGCAATAACCAGACTATCCCATGAATCTGGTAGAGAACACAACAAACTAATGCACTTATCTTCATCTGAAATTTTGATATCAACAGATGATAACTGATTTACCACAGTATTAAAAGCATTCAGATGCTCTATCACCGAGTCTCCATATTTCATCCTTAGGTTATACAGCTTTTTCCGTAGGAACAGTTTATTCACTAGAGACTTAGATTGATACAAAGTCCCTAACTTGTCCCATAAAGCCTTCGTCGTAGCTTCACCTGATACATTCAACAATACTAAATCTGAGACACACAATCGTATTGTGCTCTTTGCCCTCCAATCCAACTTCTTCCATTCTTCATCAGACACTCCCGTTGGTTTAGTATTCGGATCTACAACGATCCACTAATATTATCCACCAACAGATCCTCCATCTATAGTTTCCACAACTCAAAACTCTGACCATTAAATTTTTTGATCTCTATCTTTCCACTGCTCGCCATCTTCTTTCACCACCAGAATTGATCTCGCAAATCTCCCACTGAACAACGTCTACCACAGGCCCAAGCGAAACCCCTTAGCAACAAAGGCGTTCCCTTGAAGCCAAAACAACTCCAATACCAAATGTAGGTTTTAACCTCGTACAAAAATTACCTGCATACGAATTCTAAAACATAGAAAATAAACAATGCGAGAGCATAACACATAAAACACATATACACAAAGATTTTCCCCTGGATCCAAAAACCGGGACTACCAACATGATTTTCATTATTTTCCTTTCAATGTTACAATAAATATTTTTACATGTCGAAGCATCCAATACCATGGACCAAAAACCATCGTGTCCAAAACCATGGACCAAAAACTATCGCGTCCAAAACCATGGATCAAAAACCATCGCGTCCAAAACCATGTGCAAAAAATCATGCACAAAACCATAGGTAGGTCCGCCCAACCTAATATAGGGCCCAAAAACAAAATTTTCTAGGGTGCTGCCCTGGACCCCATAGAGTGGGGTTACCTGCACCCCTCAAACCCCCTTTGACTCCCCCCGCTACACAATCGGCGGAACGAAGGTGGGGCTCCGCCGCCATTCTAACCCCCTGGTTAACTACGTGGGCTAGTCATGGAAAGAATATATTACAACCCAATACCTTTCCCAACTCCATTCACAGATGAAGTGTTGGACAATGTAGGTGGGCAAGAATCATAATCCTTCATTGATGTGTTCTCTGGGTACCACCAAATCAAAATCGCGCCGAAGGATAGGAGCAAGGCAACCTTTGCGACTGAGTGGGGTTGCTTTCAATATACTGTAATGCCGTTTGGGTTGAAGAATGCGCCTACTGTCTTTTTGCATGTGGTTGTTGTGGCATTCAAGGAATTTATTTATAAGTTCCTGGAGGTCTATTTTGATGACTGGACTGTATTTGGACTGGTTAAACGCCATGTAGCAATCTTGCGCTTGATGTTGGATACCTGTTGAAGATGCTAGATTGCGCTCAACCTTAAGAAGTGTTTTTTTTACGTTCCTTTTGGGAACCTATTGGGACATGTGGTTTACAGACAAGGGCTGATGGTAGACCTCATGAAGATTGCGGTAATTCTGAACTTGGAAGTGCCGAGAAGTGTGAAACAGCTGCGTGCTACTCGGGGACATACGGGATATTATAGAAAGTTTATCAAAGGCTATGCTTAGATCACCGCGCCAATGGAAATTTTTTTGAAGAAGGATGTCTCATTTTGCTGGAATGATGATTGCAAGAAAATCCTAGATATATTAAAAGAAAAGATGATTACCGCGCTGATTCTAGTCTTCTCGAACTAGAAGAAAGAATTTCATGTACATGTTGATGTGTCATGTATAGATCTGGGTGCAATACTAACACAGGATGGTGGAGAAGGCTTGGACCACCCTATCGTGTTCATAAGTCATAGATTTTCCAAAGAAGAGAAGAACTATTCCACCACAGAGCACAAAGGGCTAGCTATGATGTATGCGCTCTAGAAGTACCGACACTACTTGCTAGGAGGCCACTTTAAGATGTATACAGATCACTTCGTGCTAAAATACATGGTCAATAAGCATGTGTTGCGGGGGTGCATCTGCAGATGGTTATTATTATTCCAAGAGTATGAATTTGAAGTTGTTGCGAAGCCTAGACGATTGAACGTGGGACCAGACCACCTGTCGCGCAACGATACAGGAGAGGAGACTACTAATTTGGAGGAAGGATTACCTGATGTGCAAATCTTTGTTGTGCGCGTTGCAGATGGACATTTCGAGGATATAATACTCTTCCTAACAAATGGAACTGCGAAAGAAGGATACTATGTCCAACAAAAGAAGGAATTAGAGGTGTGCACAACAGAGTTCTTTGTCATTGTTGGGCATCTATACAAGATGTGGAATGATGAAATACTGTGAAAGTATGTACCTGAATTTGAACGAAGCAGCATCCTCGCAGATGCTCATGGGGGTGCCGCAGGAGGACATTACACAGGAAGAGCAACCATGTAGAAGATTCTACGCTCAGCGTTGTGGTGGCCAACCCTTCATCAGGATTCAAAAGCATATTGCAAGGCATGCGACATATGTCAAAGAATAGGCAGGCCATCGTAGAGGGATGAAATGCCTTTGAATCCACAAATGACATTGCAACCTTTCGAAAAGTGGGCAATACATTTTTTATGACCTATTCAACCTCAAGGAAAGACAAACACAAGCTACATTATCACTGCGACGAAATATTTGACTCATTGGGAAGAAGCATAGCTGGTGAAGGATTGCATGGGCGTGACATCCATGAAGTTTCTATTTGAACATGTATTGATGCGATTAGGATGCCCAAAGATCTTGATGAGTGATCGGGGTATGCACTTTCTGAATGAGATGATCAATGCACTAATGGAGGAATTTCAGGTGTACCATCAAAAGAGCACACCTTATCACCCACAGGCTAATGTGATAGTGGAGGCATTCAACAAATCACTGGAGACTGGGCTGACCAAGGTATGCAATGATCAACAAAGTGATTGGGACCTACACATACCAACATTATTATGGGCTTATCAGATGACATGCAAAAAGCTAACAAGACAGACACCCTTTAGGTCGGTATATGGGGTTGAAGTTATGATGCCTATGGAATACATTGTGCCTAGTCTGTGCATAGTAGCACTCACAGGTATGATGGATCGCAGAGCCCTAGAAGAGAGGCTTGCATAGTTGGATGAGCTGGAAGAAGAGATATTTTTGGCTGGATTTCACCAACAGGTCCAAAAGTAGCATGAAAAGGCATGGCACGATTGACATATTAAGCTTCGCACCTTTAAGTTGAATGGATTGGTGCTATTATATGACAGTAAGTTTGATAATTTTCCATGGAAGCTCAAAATGCATTGGTCGGGGTTGTATGTTATTAAGGGGATTAGCAATGGTGGCATGGTCCAGCTGGTTAAGTTAAATGGAGATCCCTTCCCAGGGAAAGTGAATGGCAGTCATTTGAAGCTATACACAGATGGCTTGGCCATCTGACTAGCCGAAGAAAGCATAGTCTTAGTGCTCTAGGCAACTGAAAGGAGGTCGAGGGCTATAAACTAAACTACCCAGGAGCTGCACGATTTCAGGATAGTGCGAAGCAGTGAAGTGTCATAGGGTCCGCAACAACATGAAGACAGTTGTGCTAGCATGCAGGTCTACTGAAAAGTGATTGTTAAAATCATTATTCACGATTTGATGGTTGGTTTGAGGCCAAATAGAGTGGGTGGCAGGCATTTAAGGCAAACTTTATGGGATAGATTCTTGAAAATCTTCCACCAATTTAGCATTAATGGGTCGAATGTGGGGGGAATGGTCGAATTCAAATTCAAAAGGCCCTATAAATTACAAGTGGTTATCCAACAAAAAACACTTGGCATTTTGAGAATTGAGTTGTTGCGTTATCAAGTGTGTATGGACCTTTTGAACTTTGAGGCTTTGAGAACAAGTTCAGTGTTTGAAACATTGTCGAAGGAGATGCAGGATATCCTCACTAGAATGATGTCAACACCCGAGGAAGCTGCGCAGGAAATTGCGGAGGTGGAAGCCCCAGAGAACGCTAGAATAATAGTTGAGGTCCGTAAATCACCCCGCACACCAAGACCTAAGAAGGATAAGCATACCATGATCCCAATGCGCGTCTCACCAAAAAACATGTAGAGGACCAAGCTCACATTGCAAGAAAAGGGGAAGGCCATTAATCTGGAGGTTGATGAGGAGGAGTCAGAAGAAATCCTAGTGGAGGAGGAGGGCGAAGAAATGGAAATTGAAACCCAGGGTGCAGATCCTATTACCAGGCTACTTGAATATGTTCCTTCATGCAAGGGTAAAGCTAAGGTGCCAAAGGACATAGATGAGAGCAAGAGCTCTCTGCAAACTCCGCTGCTCCCAAACGATCTTATTTTTGAGGGACCACACTTGGGGTGGGTTCCTATGTAGAAGTTTGAATATTGGGACCTCACAGACCATGAGAATTTCCTGTATTTAGCGACTACGAAGCTAATGTGCCAGAGGATTGACGAGACCACTGGAACAATTCAAATGGAGCCGCAGACATGGCTCAGAGGTGTAGATAATGTTGGGTTGCTAAACCTGCTCTAGGTGTCGCATTACCACCACGCCCCAGTGACCGTCTTCATCAACGGGCAGCTGCTCTACTTGGTGCATGATGGGTTTTTATGGCTGGAGGAGCCCATCCCCATCACAGACCATCTAATTCACTAAATTACATAGCTACCTTGTTCAAGGGAAGATCCAACTAATATTTCTGAAGGAAAAGGTGGCAAGTTGGCCCTTGCAGAAGCGATGAAGAAGAGGTTTAAGTTGGAGAAGAAGAAGTGAGGCTACGCCATCTCCAACATTAACAACCCTGCAGTCAAGGTCGTAACACAAATCTTGGCAGGGAAGGGGATGCAGAAGTGCCACGTGGATGAGGTGCCCGCACCCATGGCTGCACTAGCAGCCTGATGTGCAGAAGGAATCCAGTTCAATTGGGCGAACTATCTATGCGACGAGTTCCTTGCGAATTGTCGTGAGGCACAGGAGCAGGGCAAAACATTTAATTACACATGGCTCCTATTTTTTATAGTACTAGTGGCATGGGAGATGCCCAAACACAACCAGTTCCCTTTGGTCATGCCGGACCTTCCTGAGGCAATGAAGTACGCTTCGCTATGGGCAACCAGGGACACACAACAAATAAAGGAGAGCAATATATTTTTGATATTAATGGAGATGAATATCTAGATGGGGATCAATCGCAAGCTGTGATTGTCGCCCACAGTCTATGCCAGTTTGTAGAGATTTGCAGAGTTCAAAGTAGATTTCCACCACATCTTCATCAAGGCGTGGAAGGACCCCACAAAGACATGGCACAACTTACCATATCTGGCGACTGACAATGTCATATTCGCAATCCTTGAGTCTTGATCGCCGGAGTGGCGCGCTCCAGTTGGCTCCGTGGTGGAAATGGACAAGTCTGCCACGCAACGTAAGAAGGAAGAGTCCAAGATTTGAATGGAGCAGCTAGCAGAGAAGCACAGAAAAGAGGAAGTAGAGGCTAACGCCCAGGCAGCACGCGACGTCGCGAAAGTGGCAGAACAATAGAAAGTAGGGGACGAAGAGCGCGAAGGACATAGGTCACCTTTTCCCGACACTGAGGTAGAAACAGAGACCGAACAAGGTCGCGCAGACCCACAGACGACATGCACCCAACTCAAGCGTCCATGACCACGAGAGTAGATAGTGTTGCAAAAGAAAACAAAGGCCTCAAAGACATCTTTACTCCCAATCACCCTCACTGAGGGGGATTTACATGACATTGGAGAAAAAATGAGGGATGTCACCTCGGAGGCCCAACAACAATTTGAACAATAGAAGCAACTGGTATTGGGAGCTCTTCGAACATAACTATAAGAGTTGCTGGTTCGCACTCCACAGGCTGGCACAATGTCCACCAGCCTCGCAATCGGCACTACAACTATTGAGGAGATGTTGGGCACAAGGGTGACGAACATGGTACTACTTCCATATGGGGCACTCACTACAGAAAATGAGGTTGGCAGGCCTATGGTTAGCAGTCTGACAGGGGTATGAGTGAATATGGTCGCACTCCCTTGGGAGACACTCTACCTCTTACAGGAGGGAGTCAGCGCGGAACTTAGGGCCTGGGAGAGTCGCGCTCTGCAGGTGATGAGAGAGCAACACATCAACATTGAGCAGTTGGGCCTGCAATGCAATGACGTAGTGGAGAAAAATAGGCAGATTATGTAGGTAGTAGAGGAAGCCTGCCGGATGGTCCCGAAGTTGGAAATCCAGGCAGAAGAACCGGTGGACGTGTGCGTCCGCAAGTTGGCCACAAGGGTGCGCAACGCTCGAGCAGAGATGGCCAAGGTTCAACTGGAGCTGAACCTACAAATCATAGAACTATAGTTGAAGGCTCAGCCTTCAACTTCGCCAAAAGTCAGGGAACAACGAACCATCACTGTCACAACAACAACAGCGGTAGTTGACAGTGCAGTGGCATATTGCATGCAGCTGTTCGAACAGTCATTCGAGGTCCTAACTACCCTATATGAGTACTTGGATGTAGAGCACTTAGAGACAGAGGCACGTGAGCTACATTAGAAGTATGACGAGGTAAAAGGGACTACACAAATGGTTTCCCTTACATAGAGGCTTGCCAGGATGCAAGAGGCAAAGGCGCTCAAGGAACAGATGGATGCCACTCAGCATAAGGAAGTAGTTTTAAAAGTGTGCCTACAACCATGGATTGATGAGGCTTACACGATCATAACCTCCATTGAAGGGAAGCTCGTGAAACTATAGGCAGCAAAACAGAATATCCAGAGAAGCAATCACCAAACAATGCGTGGAAGAAGTATAGTAGGCGACTGCTCAGTGCACTGCCAAAGTTGTGGTGATCCGAACAAATATTGGAGGTCTTCGGGCTAAGATCTCTGCACCTACAAAGTGACTCGAGGGCAAGTCATGATGTTTGTGTTGGGGGCATGTTGGGGGCCTGTTGGGCGCAAGATCTCCCAAGGGCAGTATTGGGGCTTAAAGCCCAAATTTTGGTCCAATTTTTGTAATCCAAATGTAAAGACTACGCATTTTGTGGTCACAGAGTGCGTAGATGTTAAAGAGTCATAGGGTTATCAGCCCTTATTTTGATGATGTAATGTCAGTTGTTAAAGATCTACGCATGGTCCGCGGACCATGGGATTGTATAAATAGAGCGAAGCTCTAAGTAGATAAAGAGACACAAGATGAAGAATGATATGATGTATGAGAGATAGCTCTGAGTAGATGTCTAAGTTTTGGGTCGTAGCGTAAGTAGAGGCTCTGCAGCTGAGTGCACAGAGGCCTAGAAGTCCGCAAACCCCTGCAGATGAGTGCGTAGGGTGAGTCGAGTCTGTAAGCATATGGAATTATCAATAAAGAAAAGTATTCTATAATTTCTACGTCTTTATTCCTATTTATGCATCTGTTATATTGGGTATGAATTTCACTTCTAATGCTTATATGGTGCGTGAATGTGTATAATTGTATTGATTAAGTGAATGCAAGTAAGAACATCTGTTTACATGAAGCTAAATAAGATCTGTTAATAAGATAAGTAGGATACTTAGCGTAGTTTGGGAAATATCACAGTTCGTTGCCCTAACAATGCGAAAGCTTATTAGCCCCTAGTTAGGGCTATGCGGAAGCTGATTGTAACATTTCACGAAGGTACTGAAGGGTAGAACAAAGGGATAAACAAACCTACGCGAAGGCAGGCATAGTTGGAATAAACTGACATCACATCCATCTCAAGGGTGCGAAAACTTGGTTCCAACATCCCCCCATACTGCTTCGAGTGAGACTTCAATCCACGCCCCGCAGGCTGTTGCCGAAAGGGCCAATAATGTAGGGATTTGTTTGGCTAACTAACGCTGAACCTAGGTTAGGCCCCCACAAGCCAACATTAGATTATGACACACTGCTGAGACTCCTACACCAAACAGTCTAAGGTCTAATTGGGACTTTTTATTGGGAATATCCCTTTGACATGTTGGTGGGTCCAGCACCATCAACACCCCTCTAGATAAGGGGAAGCGTTGATCGAGGACACTCAACATACTCTTCCTACCCTGCCTGAGCTTCTAGGGTGAGGAATTGAGATAAAATGCTCCTGGGGTTGATGGAACTTTGGACAATAGGGAGGTACCCTATATGTTACCCAGGGTTGAAGAATTCTACTCCGTTATCTTTATAGGGTGAGAGAATGAAGCTCCCCTCTTATTCTTTGCAGAGTATACCCTATTTGGCATAATACCATCAAGCATGCTAGCTCTATGGAATACTGCTCCCATTTTGGCTAATGGGTTGAGAGTGTATTTGGGGTGTACAACCCAAGTCGATTATGATGCAGGTGTTCTACCATCAATGGGAAGATCAGTAGAAAATAGGATGGGTTGAGATAACTTGATAAGATTCTGGGCAGACAGTAAGCTCCCCGATGAGATTCCAGGGTTAAGGGTGTACTCCCTTGTGAGTAGAGTTCTCCTATTGCTTGGTATGGGTGGAAGATAATGCTCACCAATATGGCTCTAGGTTGAGATGTGCTCCCTGATGATATAATCCCCGATGATGATTGATGATGATATTCCAGGTAGCAGCCTGATAGCAGAGATTCTAGACAACAACCTCATGGATAGAGGGTGATAGACTAAATTCCCCTCTGATAGCAAATTCTTATTCTTTTAGATCATAGAAATTTTCAGCAGTTAGAGTTGAGTAGAGATAGTCAAGCATTACAACAACTTGATAAGATGATGCAAAGATATGGATAAATGGAATTCTCCCTAGCTGAGAGGGAGTGTTAATTTTTGCTACTGTAGTAAAATTCCACATTGAACAACTCAAATGACCAATATGATGCTTGTATTAAATTCCTCTTTTCGAGAGGACCGAAATGGACCTAAAGATCACTTGATTTGGTCAAGCAGAAGTTAAGTTTTGAATTATTTTATTAATTCATTAGTTATGGAATGGGTTAGCCCTAACCACTTGGGTCATTCTTAACCCCAAGTAAACCCTCAAGATAGCCTATAAAAGGAAGTGACCTCAAGCTCATTTGGACACTCAAGTTATGCTTGTATTCTTCTACTTTGTCTTGGCTCACATAGGTTCATCGACAGAAGTCTTCATTGGGTCCAAGATCACAGGTGAAAGGTCGCTCTAAGTTAGGGTATTTTGGATCTCGGTCGTTGACATAGATATGAATTTTTTCGTCCCTAGTCGCTAGCATAGAGTGGGTGAGAGAGAGACTTTGGCTCTTTGATCGTTGGGAAACATTTCAGAGGGAGCGACTTTGCCTTCAAAAGGTTATAGTCTTTGGTCGCTTGCTTCAGGTAGCCTAGGGAGTGACTTTACTTTTTTGGTTGCTCAGATAGCACTGCAAAGGTGCAAATTTTCCTTGATTGTTCACTCAGACAGATTGCCAAGGGAGTGAATTTGGGTATTTATTGTTCAGATCCATAGTCGCAAAAACGGAGACCTCCTAGGAGCAACTTTGCTATTACAGTCGCCAACATATTGTCTTCGTGAGTGAAATCCTAAATTTTTCAGTCACACACAGACAATGTTGATGATAGTGACCCAGTTCAGATCTAGGGTTTTGGCATCTCGGCATCAGTGATCTGTGGATCTAGGTTTCTTTGCTACAGATCGGCAGATCTAAGTTTCTCTATTGTTATAACATATCAATAGATCTGGTTTATTGTTACCTGATGCTGATCATATGTATTCGACTCATTGTACTCATTGTTGTAACTTTTTATGATGATCTACTAAAAAAGAAGAAGATTTGAAAGGGTTTCCCCCTTGTGGGGTTTTTCCCTAACCTTGGACCAATATGATGTCTCTTATGGTTGTGTGTGCTATTGTCTTCTCTATCATTGCATATATTTTTCATTCTTTAGTTACGTTTATGATTGATTATACTGCTAATAATTGGATGCATTGTTAATGAAAAGGATAAATTGGGCTAAAGAAACTAATACATCATTGAGCAATAAAAAATGTTAACAAGTTGTGGGTTGAGTTACTAGTCCCATAGCCTTGGTTGGAACAAACGCTCTAGAGCCATGGATGTTTGGGATAGATTTTGATATGATGATGGTTTTGTGATCTCCAACTGTGAGGTGGAATCACCCTTTGATGGGTTGAGGTGGATGGCCCTGGAAGCCCTGGATGAGTTTTGATTGATTTGTTCTATAAGCTCCCACATTCATGTTTCGAATATGGCACGAGGGTGAAACAACGTAAACTTTCAAACGGGAACTGATACTGTTACCCGTTTCATAGAGATAGCAAAAAATTAACCCGATTTTGAAAAGGGGCGATGCATAACACACATATTTTTTTTAGAACATAGTTTTTGGCACTTTAAATAATCGATACGATTACCCATTTCGTAGGGGTAGTAAAAACATGCCCCGATTTTGAAAAGTGGTGATGCGGAATACAATTCTTTTTTTTGGGAGCATATTTTTGACAATTTAAATTTTCTTATGTATCAGATATAAATATTTGTTTTTAAATGTTAGTGATTTTCATGCTGATTTTGAAACATGTTGATGCAACATACTTTTTTTTAGAGGACTTATTTTTCACACTTCAAAATTTATTATGTCCGTTTTTTTTTAAATTATGATTACTTAACGAATTTTCAAGTTGTTTTATTTTTCTTTTTTTAAATGTTGGTTACTTCAAAAAAAAAAAAAGAGGAAGACGACAAAAAAAAAATGTTACAAAAAAAAGAATATCTCATAAACCATAAAAGAATTTGGAAAAAAAAAAACAAAATTTAAAAAAATATATATCAATTGAAGTAAGTAAAGATAGAAAAATTTAAAAAACATTAACAAAAACTAGAAAAAAATTAACAACAAACTAGATTAAAAAAAATAGAAAATTAACAAAACAAAAAAAATAAAAAATAGTAAAATTAATATTAAAAACATTTAAAAAAACCAAAAAAAAAAAAAAAACAAACAAACAAACAAAACAAAACAAAAAAATATAAAAATTTTAAAAATATATATGTTTTTTCAAATTAAAAAATAATAAAAAACATTTAAAGTTTATAAAGAAATATGTATTTTTAATTTAAAAAAAATAATAATAATTTTAAGTTTACATTTTTTATTTAAAAGAAAAAAAAATTAAAAATTAAAAAAATTTAATTTTTTTTAAACAATTATTTTTTTTTATTTAAAAAATATATTAAAAAAATTTAATTTTTTTTTATCAATTTTTTTTTTATTTAAAAAAATTATTATCATCTATCTATCTATATATATAAACAATTTTTATTTTTTTTTAAGGGGTTTTCACAGTGCAATATATTAGATATCATTTTTTGGGATGCAACTGCATTAAGGAAGTCATTAAAGTATGATCATTTTCATGAGAGGTAGTCGTAACTGACTAATTTCTCATGATTTTCGAATAGTCCACTTAGCACTCATTGCATCGAGTGATGCTCACAGGGGTGAAGAAGTGGGATTGAAACTAGCGAATGAATCACATAGCATCAATCATCACTTCCCGAGCTTGCACCTAGTAACCAAGACTCATGAAAATGGTCATACGTTAACGACTTCCTTAACGCAGTTGAATCGCAAAAAATGATATCTATTCTTCTTTTTTTTTAATTCAAAAAAAATATTAAAATATTTTAATAATATTTAAAAAAAATTGTTTAAAAAAATTAAATTTTTTAATAATTTTTTTTAATTAAAAAGAAAATTTGTTTAAAAACAAATTTTAAAAATACATATTTCTTTATAAACTTTAAACTTATTTTTTTCTCTCTTTTTTTTTTTCTTTTTTTTTTTTTTTTTTAAATTTGAAAAGACATATATATTTTTAAAATTTTCATTTTTTTTGTTTGTTTGTTGTTGTTGTTGTTTGTTTTTTGTTTGTTTGTTGTTTTCTTTTCTTTTCTTTTCTTTTTTAAATGTTTTTAATATTAATTTTACTAGTTTTTTCGTTTTTTTTTTTGCTAATTTTCTATTTTTTTTTAATCTAGTTTGTTTTTAATTTTTTTTTTTTTAGCTTTTAGTTTTTGTTAATGTTTTTTTAAATTTTTAATTATTTAATTTTATATTTATTTATTTTAAATTTTGTTTTTTTTTTTTTTTTTTTTTCCAGATTTTTTTATGGTTTATGGGATAATTTTTTTTTAACACACACACATATATTTGTTTTTTTAAGTAATCAACATTTTAATTTTAATTTTAATGTTAGTAGTTTTTTTTATTAATTTTCTTTTCTTTTTTTAAATCGAGTTTGTTTGTTTTTCTTCTTTTTTTTTTTACCTACTTAATTTTATAGTTTATTTAAAAAAAAAATTCATTTGCCAAATTTTTTTATGGTTTACAAAATATTTTTATTTTTCCATTTTTTTTTAAATTATTTTTTTTACTATTTATTTGTTTATAATTTTTAAGTTTTTTTTTAGCTTTTTAATTCTTTTCTTTTTTTATGATTGATTTTTTTTTTGATGTTTGATTTTTTTTTTAGTATATATTTTAATTTATGTTTTGTTATTTTTTGTAACTTTTTTGTTTTGTGTTTTTTCATTGTTTTAATTTTTTTTATTTTTAAGTTTATTTTATGTTTTCATTATTTTTTTGAAATTTTAATGTTTTTCGAGGTCATGATAAAATATTTTACGCCATTATTTCAAAATGTTGAAATTTTACCCTTGAAAAAAAAAGTGTTATCCTAGCGTCAACACTTTTTGTTTTGAGGGTGTTTTTTGCACAAAATTTACCATTGAAAAAAAAAATGTTATTCGAACATCAACACTTTTCGTTTTGAGGGTGTTTTTTGGACCATTTTTGAACAAACAATTGGTTTTCACCACAATTTTTAAAACATGTTGAAAATTTACCCTAGAAAAAAAAGGTGTTATTCCAACATCAACACTTTTCGTTTCTAGCACTGTTTTTTATGTTTTTACGAGGTTTTTTGGCTAGAGTTCCATTTTGAGTTTATAATTCCCGTTTCAAAGTTTACATTGTTGTGAATGGCTGAACCATTCTACAATCGGGTGGAACGTGGAAGTCCCATCCTAGGTTTGGATTTTGCATCACTAATGAAAGGGTATTTATCCTTGTATCCCTATGAGCATTATGATGGATTTGTGGCTTATATGGTTGTGATTTCATTGGTATTTCGATCCCTATTATGTTGGTTATGTATGTATTTTATGACAACAGTTATGTATGGCTCCCATCATGTTCTTACTTATGATTGAATGATCAATGTATCTATGACCTAATGGATGAAATGGTAGCTAATGTGATAAAGAGACAATGCTTCGTAACATATACCAGATAAATATGAAACCCCTATGCTCAAATCTGTTATTTACACTTGTAGATTACACATTTGCAATATGTTTGATGAAATGTTTGTCATGGCTAGTAGGGGTCTAGTCAAGGTCTTGAACAAGTATTTTCTTTAGCAATGTCATTTCCATGTTACTTTACTGATTTGAAGAGATGGATTGATTATGAGAAGTGACCTGGGCTCTGATAATAAAAAGTGGCTTAAATCCTGGGGCTGCTAGCACAACACTAGCAATTCTGGTCCACAGTCGCTGGTAGGTAGGCCTGTGAGAGCGACTTTAGGTTGTTGGTCGCTCCCTTGCCCATAGCATGAGAGTGACTATGGCCCAAGAGACCTAAAAAAACAGTGGGACCTAGGGATAGACTATCTGAGTGGCTGATTTGTCCTCTAAGAGTTCTTTTGATGATGTTCGATGTCTGTATGGTGTGTTTCCATTGGTTCCCTTTCCTTAATGTGACTTAGGAGGTCGAGTCATATCATAGTAGCCTCTCATCGCATGTTTACCCAAGCTGGTCGGTTTATTGGGTAGATGTGGGAGGAGGGTGTTATAGAGTGGTATCAAAGCGTGGTTGTACTCTACTTAGGCTATGTGTTGATCACGATTTCATGTTGGTTGCATATGTGTTCCTTATGGATGTAGTCCATGTGCTTGTTGCATTTTCATGGTGTCGATCATGGTTGTAGTGATGTCGCCATGTGAAGCTTGAAGGTGTTGTCATGGAGTATGTCTTCATGTGTGAATGGTTGATTATGCAGTTGTTATGCATGTATGGTCTTGGTTATAGTTATGCATGAATAGTAGGGAAAACATGCCTTGTGAAGTCATTATATGCAATTTAGGTCATCATGGTGATATTGGTTGTTATGATGCTAATGTATTTGTTGAGATAGAATAAGAGATGAAGATCATTAAAGTGAATTTGCAGCATTGGACCTCTAAGCAAGAGCAGATCGCCATACAGATATTTTATGTTTGGCATGCAGGTATGTAAGTTAAGGATTGCCATATGCATTAGGTTTATGTAGATCACTATTGATGTTATGGCTACATTCATGATAGATGTTAGTTGATTAGTGTAGTTATATGCACATGTGTTGGATAGTCAAGAATGATAGTAACATATAGTTGTATGCATTGTTATTGTTGTTTTATATTAGATAACCTGATGATTATGTTATGTGTTTTTAATGAGTATGTTATAGGTTAACTTGTTGTTGTTATATGACATTTAGCTTGAATATTAGGTTATATGTTGTCGATGAGCATGATATATAGCTTATGGTTGTTATATGCTAGTAAATTGATGATTAGGGTTATTACATTAAGATATTGATGTTATATGTATCATGATAAATTGGATTGGCCTATGCAGATGGTTAGGTTAACAACATTCAGGTAGGATTCGACTTAATGTGTTGCATTGTGTGTTACTAATCTTGATTGATTGTACATATGTGATTGATATGCATAAATAATAAATACTTATGACTTTATGATGTGAACATGTTAATTAGTTAGTTTTATGGATATCGTGATATTATTTATGTTTGAGTTTACATGTTTTAAAGTTATATCTTGCTAACTAGATTGATTGTGCAGACAAGATAACCTCCCCTGAGGTACACTAAGGTATGAGTTTTCTTATGTAGTATACTTGGTGCTTCATTCTTGATTATGTCATCTATTTGATGTTGAGTGTTTGGTGTCTATTATGTCATCTAATTGATTTATTTAACATGGTATATTTGTAAGTTGGTTGAATGTTTGATGAATTTCATAATATGAGTATGTGTTCAACTGATCTTGTTCTAAGAGGATTGTACTAACACATATGTGTTGAGACAGTTAATATGTACTTGAATATAGTAGGTGACAGTTGTAGCATTATGCCTAATGACTATGAGTTGACTATGGATTATGACAATATTTTTTGTGAAGGTTGATTTCAAATTGATATATATGATTGTCTTGATATTGGAAAGTGTGAATGACATGGGTAAACAGTCGTAGGAATAATGCTTGGCATTAGTATGAAAAGGTAATAGTTGATATGTTTATGTAACTAACAGTTGGGTGACGTGACATTAGATAGTAAGCCTCGATTGCAACAAGGTAAAAAGGGTAAAAGGAAGTAATTGGACAAGAATTCCTTTCACTATGCTTGGAAACCGTAATTCTAAACGAATGAGTGCCTTTCATACAGGGAATCTTCTTAACCTTGATTTTGTTTGACATTATGTGGATAGGTGCTAGATTCATGAACATGTACTTGATAGGTATATTAGCTAGTCTTTAGTTACAGGTTGATTTGTCAAGGGAATTGGAGTTCCTTGAGAGATGGCATGGATGTGTTCAGTTGCAAGAAACGTGCTTGGCACAACAAGACGAGTTGAATAATGTATTTTTATGTTATATATGCATTGACAGTGACGTGTTTATGGCAATATGATGCAGGGGATTGCATGGAAAAAGATATTTCCATGAAATCTTGAAGAAGGCTCAGGTTGAGCTTTCCTTGGGAGGCATTGGGAACCATGGGGATTGAGTCATGGTGTCTGTTGTTAGTCTTGTGCTTTTGGTCTTTTGGTATTTTTTGTGTTTGATTGCAATTTTGTTTCCATCTTGTGCATGGCCATGCCACTTGGGTTGTGGTGTTGTTATTGGTTTCATGGTTTCCTACTTGGTTGCTTCTTGTATTTCCTTTTATGTTCGAGTCTTGGGGATTGGTTGGGAAAGAGAAATGTTGATGGAGCTCGGCAGAGTCGTGTGGTACCCAACAGGTAATGTAAGAACTCAGATGAATCTTCGTGGATGAGTAAGTGCAGTGAAAGGGAAGATTATGTCAGTTGGTTGGATTGGTTAGGTCCATTATGGTAAATGGATGGTTGCAGTACAGTCATGAGAAAGGTAATCAGAAAAGGTAAAGTAAATGGATCTAAGGTGTTAGGTCCCCTAGCTATGTTGGAAATGAATGTTCTCAATGTTGTGTATGAATAAAAGAAGTTTTATCAACCTTTTTAGATTTTAACCCTGTATAGAAATTACCTGTATACGAATTCTAAGAACAGAAAATAAACAATGGCGAGAGCATAACACATAAAACAAATATACACAGAGATTTTCACCTGGATCCCAAAACTGGGACTACCAAATTGATTTTTCATTATGTTCCTTTCAATTTTACAATACATATATATACATGCTGAAGCATCCATAAACCCAATCCATTAACCCTGGATTAGAACATAACTGTAGTTCCCTTGACTGGATCTACAAAATACCATGGACCGAAAACCATCGCACAAAAAACCATGTGTGAAATCCATGCACAAAACCATACGTAAGTCCACCCACCTAATATAGGGTCCAAAAAAAAATTTCCCGGGACGCTGGCTAGGAGCGTGTAGAGGGGTGCTACTGCCCCCCAACTTAACTACTGGGGCTAGTCGTGGAAATAATATAACACAACCCAAAATTATCCCACTTGTTGTTTTCTTTCCATAGGGGGCCACAGGAGAGCTTAGCCATCCCATTGTTTCTCTACACCAATAGAAATTCTCAGTTCTCATAAACTTTTTCAATGCATCTACAATATTCTTCAAAGTGTCGAACTTTACTAGCAACACATTTTTGTCTTCTATCATATCCCTCACAAAGTGATACTGAACATCAATGTGCTTTGTCTTTGAATGATAAGTAGGATTATTTTCCAAGAAAATTTCACTTTGGCTATCACAATCTATCCTTATAGCTCATTGTACTAACCCCATACTTGAACACAATCTCTGCAACCAAAATGATTCCCTACTTGCATGAGTGGCTACCATGTATTCTGCCTCTGTAGTTGACATTGCCACTACAGACTGTCTCTTACTCATCCAACTGATTGGACCTCCAAATAGGTTAAACACATACCCACTTGTCGATATATTCTGATCTAGATCTCCAACCTAGTCTGCATCAACAAAGATACGAATGTCCAAAACTTTGTCCAATCCTAGTCTTCCTTGGTAGCACAAACCTTAATTTCTAGTGCCACGTAAATGCTTGAAAACCGGTTTCACTATTGTCCAATGCTCCTTCCCTAGTTTTGACATAAACCTGCTCAATACTCCCACTACATGTGCAATATATGGTCTAGTACATACCATTACATACATCAGACTACCAACTACACTTGCATATGGAACACTAGAAATGTCATCTTCCTCTTCATGTGTCTTGGGACACATTTAGCAGATAACTTTACACCTACAGGAATAGGAACCTTCACTGGTTTACTATCCTGCATATGAAACCTCTACACTATTGTCTCGACATACTTCCTCTAAGTCCTGGTTACCAGGTGCAAGCCCCGGAAGTGATGATTGATGCTATGTGATTCATTCACTAGTTTCAATCCCACTTCTTCACCCCTGTGAGCATCACCCGATGTAATGAGTGTTAAGTGAACTATTCAAAAATCATGAGAAATTAGTTAGTTACGACTACCTCTCATGGAAATGGTCATACGCGAATGACTTACTTAACATAATTGAATCCCAAAAATGACATCTAATATAATGCACTGAGTAAACCCCCTAATACTTAAATTCAAAAAGAGTGAAGGGATCTCTACTTGAATGGTTAATGAGACACAATACTTGCTAAGGTTTTGCAAATGGGGTAGCAAGCTAAGTGGGCTTGATTGTGGGGAAAACTCCACAGTTAAGTGCACTTGAGCCAGAGGCAATCTAGGATGGGTGACCTCCCGGGAAGTCCTGGTTACCGGGTGCAAGCCCCGGAAGTGATGATTGACGCTATGTGATTCATTTCACTAGTTTCAATCCCACTTCTTCACCCCTGTGAGCATCACTCGATGCAATGAGTGCTAAGTGAACTATTCAAAAATCATGGGAAATTAGTCAGTTACAACTACCTCTGATCGAAATGGTCATACATGAATGACTTACTTAACGCAGTTGAATCCCAAAAATGATATCTAATACTTCCTCTAGTTTAACCAGAGCTTCCTCTTTGACCAATCTCGTTTAATTTCCATGCCCAAAATATAGTTTGCAACACCAAGATCTTTCATGTCGAATTTGGAGGACAATTTGGTCTTCAAATCTTGGACAATTTCTTTGTCATTTCCAACAAGCAACATATCATCCACATACAAGACTAGATAAATAACATGGTCACCAATTAATTTAAAATACACACAGTGATCTTCTTTGCTTCTAGTGAAGCCAAGTCCCCATATAAATGTATCAAATTTATGCTACCACATCCTTGTTGACTATTTTAACCCATACATAGACTTTTTTAACTTGCATACCATTTATTTCTTACCCTTCACTGCAAAGCCTTCATGTTGCTTCATGTAGATCGCTTCTTCGAGATCCCCATGAAGAAATGTTTTCTTCACATCCATATGTTCTACCTCAAAATCAAAAGCAACAACAACAGATAAAAGTAATCTAATAGAAGGTACCTTGGAAACAGGACAAAAAATATCACCAAAATCAATTCCTGACACCTAGGAATAACCTTTTGCTACCAACAGAGCTTTGTATTTCTCCACCTTTCATTTTTCATTCATCTTCTTCTTGAACACCCATTTGCTGCCAATGGGTTTCCTTCCATCCGACAACTCCACCAGATCCCAAGCCTCATTTTTTTGCAAAGATGCCATTTCATCAACCATGTCCTCTTTCCAGAGTTTGCAATCCTCTGAATCTATTGCTTCCTTCACAGTTCTAGGATCATCACCAATAATATATAAAGCAAAATTTCAATAGAAAGCAAATGGACTATACCTTTTTGGTTGCGCTCTTTCTCGAACTGATCTTCTAACAAATGGAGTTTGTGGCTCTTCATCTTTTGATTCCTCTTCTGTTGTAGATTTTGATTCTTCCTCCTTTAGCTCAAACTATATATTCTTAGGTTCCTTTGGTAGGACTTCATGTTTAATAACATCTTTCACCTCTCCAAACACCACGTCTCGGTTGTATACAACCTTTCTTGTTACTGGGTTCCAAACCTTATAACCTTTTAAACCATCCTTATACCCAATAAAGATTCACTTTTCAGATTTACTATCCAACTTTTTTCTTTTCTCCTTTGGAACATGTACATATGCATCACATCGCAGTACCCTTAGATGTGAAAGAGAAGGTTGCTTACCAGTCCATACCTCTTGTGGAGTTTTATCCTCCAATGCTGATGAAGGTGATTTTTTGACCAAGTAACATGCAGTGTCCACCGTCTCTACCCAAAATTCTTGTCCTAACCCGGCACCACTGAGCATGTTTCTTTCCCTTTCCATCAACGCCTTGTTCATTCTTTCTGTAACTCCATTTTGCTTAGGTGTGTATGGGGTAGTCTTCTACTATGCTATACCATACTTCTTACAGAACTCTTCAAATTCCTTCTTGAAAAACTCTCCATTATTATCTATCCTCAACACCTTTATCTTCTTCTCTGTCTAGTTTTCCACCAGAGCCTTAAATTCTTTAAACCTGTCAAAGAATTCAGATTTCTTCTTGAGGAAATATATCCATGTATTCCTTGAGAATTTATCTATAAATAATACATAGTACACAAACTTACCCAGTGATCGAACCGACAAAGGTCCAAACACATCACTATGCACAAACTTTAATATCTATTTCGCCCTCTTACCAACAGAGGGGAAACTCACCCGATTATGTGTTAGAAAACTAGCTCACAAAAAGATAGAAAATATAGATAGAAATTGGTGATGCTAATGATGTGCTAGGAGTCCAATGGCTACAATCCTTTACCATGAAGTATTCAAAGGCCATTCTCTCTAATATGTCCAAGCCTTTCATGTCATAGCTCGGTCTTATCTTTAGAGACCACTAGATTTTTTGCTCCACTTTCAGGAACCACAGAACTTTTGCACCCATCAATAATAGTGCTACCTTGTAGCTTGTATAGAGTTCCAATATGAACTCCCTACATCAAAACCAGTGCTCCCCAAACCATCTTGCAGGTATCTTTCTCGAACACTATTTTTACACCTACATCATCCAGCTTGCTTACAGAAATCATATTTTTGGCTAATGCGGGAATATGCAGAACACCCGGAAGTGTTCTAATCCTTCCACCTTGCAACTTCAACTTAAATTTTCCACAATCAATGATTCTTTCCTTCCTTTCATCCCCTAAGAAGACGTCACCACCATCATATTTATCATACCCCCAGAACCACTCTCTATGGGGAGTGAAGTGAAAGGACGCACTTAAGTCAATAAACCATGCCTCATGATCTACATGTGTACTTGAAGAAGAATCCAAGTACACATCCCTACCTTCATCTGAGGTGGTTTTCACCTCTGCAGAAGGAGCATCATAGATCCCTTTCCTTTCTCAGGAGATTTGGACTTACAGTCCCTTTTATAGTGCCCTTCCTTTCCACATTTCCAACACACCTTTGCAGGTTTTCCTAGATATCTAGATCTCCTTCTAGATTTAGATCTCCCACTCGAAGACATATTTTTATTTCTATTCTGAGACCCTCCTCATACAGACAAGGCATCTCCATTTTGTATCTCCATATTTTTCCATCTCATATCCTCCATCAACGAGGATGAGACTATTTCATCGAACTGCAAGATAGTTGCATTGCTACCTCTTGCAACAACCAGACTATCCCACGAATTTGGTAGAGAACACAACAAACTGATGCACTTATCTTCATCTGAAATTTTAATATCAACAGATAATAACTAGCTTACCACAATATTAAATGTGTTCATATGCTCTGTCACCGAGTCTCCATCTTTCATCCTCAGGTTATACAACTTTTTCCATAGGAACATTTTATTCACCAAAGACTTAGATTGGTACAAATTCCCTAACTTGTCCCACAAAGCCTTTGTCATAGCTTCCCCTGATACATTCAGCAATACTGAATCTGAGACACATGATCGTATTACACTTTTTGCCTTCCGATCCAACTTCTTCCAATCTTCATCAGACATTGTTGTTGGTTTAGTACCAGGATCTACTGCGATCCACTGATATTTATCCACCAACATATCCTCCATCTTGATTTTCCACAACTCAAAACTCTAACCATTAAATTTCTCGATCTCTATCTTTCCACTGCTCGGCATCTTATTTCACCACAAGAATCGATCTCGCAGATCTCCCACTGAATAGGGTCTAGCATAGGCCCGAGAAAAACCCCTCAATAGCAAAGGTGTCCCCTTGAAGCCAAAACAACTCTGATACCAAATGTAGGTTTTAACCCTGTACATAAATTACCTGCATATGGATTCTAAAAATAGAAAATTAATAATGGAAAGAGCATAATTGTAGGTTTTAACCCCATACAGAAATTACCTGCATACAAATTCTAAAAACACAGAAAATAAACAATGTGAGAGCATAACTCATAAAACACATATACATAGAGATTTTCCCCTGGATCCCAAATCGGGACTACCAGCTTGATTTTTCATTATTTTCCTTTCAATGTTACAATACATATTTATACATGCCAAAGTATCCAATACCATGGACTAAAAACCATCACGTCCAAAACCGTGGATCAAAAACCATCGCGTTTAAAACCATGTGCGAAAATCATGCACAAAACCATAGCTAGGTCCACCTAACCTAATATAGGGTCCAAAACCAAAATTTTCTGGGACCCCATAGAGTGGGGTTACCTACACCCCTCAAACCCCCTATGACTCCCTCTGCTACACAATCGGTGCAACGAAGGGGGGGCTCCGCCCCCCTTCTAACCCCACAGTTAACTAAGTGGGCTAGTTGTGGAAAGAATATAACACAACCCAACATTCTCCCACTTGTTTTTTTCTTTCCACAGGGGATCACAAGAGAGCTTAGTCATTTATCCAACCCTGCAATGCCCATTGTTTCTCTACACCAAGAGAGCTTCTCAGAGCTCACAGATTTTGTCAATGCATCTGCAGTATTCTTTAAAGTGTCCACCTTTACTAGCAACACCTTTTTGTCTTCTATCATATCCCTCACAAAGTGATACTGAACATCAATGTGCTTTGTCCTCGAATGATATGCAGGTTTCTTTGCCAAGAAAATTGCACTTTTGTTGTCGCAGTCTATCCTTATAGCTCCCAGTACTAACCCCATATTTTAACACAATCTCTACAACGAAACTGCTTCCTTGCTTGCACGAGTGGCTGCCACGTATTTTGCCTTTGTAGTTGATAGTGCCACTACAAATTGTTTCTTACTCATCCAACTGACTACACCTCCAAATAGGTTAAACACATACCCACTTGTATATCTTCTCTGATCTAGATCTCCATCCCATTCTGCATCAACAAAGCCACAAATATCCAAAACTCTGTCCAATCCCAGTCTTCCTTGGTAGCACAAACCATAATCACTAGTGCCATGCAAATACCTGAAAACCCGTCTCATTATTGTCCAGTGCTCCTTCCCTAGTTTTGACATAAACCTGCTCAATACTCCCACTACATGTGCAATGTTTGGTCTAGTACAGACCATCACATACATCAAGCTACCGACTGCACTTGCATATGGAACATGGGACATGTCCTCTTCCTCTTCTTGTGTCTTGGGACACTGTTCAACAAATAATTTTACACCTACAGGAATAGGAACCTTCACCGGTTTACTATCCTGCGTATCAAACCCCTGCTCTATTGTCTCGACATACTTCCTCTGATTTAACCAGAGCTTCCTCTTTGTCCGATCTCTTTTAATTTCCATGCCCAAAATATAGTTTGCAGCACCAATATCTTTCATGTTAAATTTGGAGGACAAATGGTTCTTCAAATCCTGGATAATTTCTTTGTCATTTCCAACCAACAACATATCATCCACATACAAGACCAGATAAATAACACGGTCACCAATTAATTTAAAATACACACGTTGATCTGCTTTGCTTCTAGTGAAGCCAAGTCCCCATATAGATGTATCAAATTTATAATACCACATCCTTGGTGACTGTTTTAACCCATACAAAGACTTCTTTAACTTTCATAACAGTTCTTTCTTACCCTTAACCGCAAAGCCTTCGGGTTGCTTCATGTAGATCTCCTCTTCTAGATCCCCTTGAAGAAATGATGTCTTAAAATCAAAAGCAACAACAACAGATAAAAGTAATCTAATATAAGTTACCTTGGCAACAGGAGAAAAAATATCACCTAAATCAATTCCCGACACTTGGGAATAACCTTTTGCTACCAACCGAGCTTTGTATTTCTCCACCTTTCCTTCTGCATTTGTCTTCTTCTTGAACACCCATTTGCTGCCAATGGGTTTCCTTCCAGACAAAAACTCCACCAGACCCCAAGCCTCATTTTTGTGAAAAGATGCCATTCCATCAACCATGGCCTCTTTCCAGAGTTTTCCATCCTCTGAATCTACTACTTCCTTCACAATTCTGGGATCATAATCAGTAATAGATAAAGAAAAATTTGAATAGAAAGCAGATGGACTATACCTTTCTAGCTACCTTCTTTCTGGAAATGATCTTCCCCCACCTGGAGTTTGGGGCTCTTCATATTCTAATTCCTCCTCTGCTGTAGAGTCGGATTCTTCCTCCTTTAGATCAAACTCTATCTTCTCAGGCTCCTTTGGTTGGAATTCATGTTTAATAACATCCTTCACCTCTCTAAACACAACATCTCGACTATACACAACCTTCCTTGTTACTGGGTTCCAAAGCTTATAACCCTTTAAACCATCCTTATACCCAAAAAAGATGCACTTTTCAGATTTACTATCCAACTTGGTTCGTTTCTCCTTTGGAACATGTACATATGCATCACATCCAAATACCCTCAGATGTGAAAGAGAGGGTTTCTTACCAGTCCATATCTCTTGTGGAGTCTTATCCTCCAACACTGATGAAGGTGATCTATTGACCAGGTAACATGATGTCTCCACCACCTTTGCCTAGAATTCATGTCCTAACCCACCACCACTGAGCATGCTTCTTGCCCTTTCCATCAACATCTTGTTCATTCTTTCTGCAACTCCATTTTGCTGAGGTGTATATGGAGTAGTCTTCTGTCATGCTATACCACACTTCTTATAGAATTCTTTAAATTCCTTACTGCAAAACTCCTCACTCTTATATGTCCTCAACACTTTTATCTTCTTCTCTGTCTAGTTTTCTACTAGAGCCTTAAATTCTTTAAACCTGTCAAAGACTTCAGATTTCTTCTTAAGGAAATATATCCATGTATTCCTTGAGAATTTATCTATAAACGATACATAGTACACAGACTTACCCAGTGATGGAACCTTCACTGGTCTAAACACATCACTGTGCACAAGCTCTATTATGTGTTTCACCCTCTTACCACCAGAGGGGAATCTCACCCGATTCTGCTTCCCATATACACAATTTTCACAGAAATCAAATCCAGAGAGCTATTACTCATACCTTCTACCATACCTTTACCATGAAGTATTTGAAGGCCCTTTTCTCCAATATGTCCAAGCCTTTGATGCCACAACATGGTCTTCTCTCCAGAGACCACTAGATTTTCTGCTCCACTTTCAGGAACCACAGAATTGTTGCACCCATCAACAACAGTGCTACCTTGTAGCTTGTCAAGAGTTCCAATCCGAACTACCTGCATCAAAACCAGTGCTCCCCAAACCATCTTGCAGGTATCCTTCTCGAACACTATTTTTACACCTGCATCATCCATCTTGCTTACAGAAATCATATTTCTGGCCAATGCAAGAATATGTAGGACACCCGGAAGTGTTCTAACCCTTCCACCTCGCACCTTCAAATTTACTTTTCCATGACCAATGATTCTAGCCTTCCTTTCATCCCCTAAGAAGACATCACCACCATCGTATTTCTCATACTCGCAGAACCACTCTCTATGGGGAGTGAAGTGAAAGTATACACCTGAATCAATCAACCATGCCTCATGATCTACATGTGTACTTGAAGACGCCAAGTACACATCCCCACTATCATCTGAGGTGGTTTTCACCTCTACAGAAGAAGTGTCATCATAACCCTTTCCTTTGTTAGGAGCTTTAGATTTACAGTCCTTTTAGTAGTGCCTTTCCTTTCCGCATTTCCAGCACACCACATTTACAGGTTTTCCGGGAGATTTAGATCTCCCTCTAGATTTATATCTCCCACTCGATGACTTATTTTTGTTTTTGTTCTAGGACCATCCTTGTACAGACAAGGCATCACCATTCTGGCTCTCCATATTTTTCCGTCTCATCTCCTCCGTCATCAAGGATGAGACTATTTCATCAAAATGCAAAGCAGTTGCATTACTACCTATTGCAATAAATAGACTATCCCACGAATCTGGTAGAGAAAACAACAAACTAATGCACTTATCTTCATCTAAATTTTGACATCAACAGAAAATAACTGACTTACCATAGTATTAAACGCATTCAAATGCTATGTCACTGAGTCTCCATCTTTCATCCTCAGGTTATACAAATTTTTTCGTAGGAACAATTTATTCACTAAAGACTTAGATTGGTACAAAGTCCCTAACTTGTCCCACAAAGCCTTCGTCATAGCTTCCCCTGATACATTCAGCAATACTGAATCTGAGACACATGATCGTATTACACTTTTTGCCTTCCGATCCAACTTCTTCCAATCTTCATCAGACACTCCCATTGGTTTAGTACCCGGATCTACCGCAATCCAATGATCTTTATCCACTAATAGATCCTCCATCTTGAGTTTCCACAACTTAAAATTTTGACCATTAAATTTCTCAATCTCTATCTTTCCACTGCTCGCCATCTTCTTTCACCACCAAAATCGATCTCGCAGATCTCCCACTGAACATGGTCTACCACAGGCCCGAGCAAAACCCCTCAGCAATAAAGGCGTCACCTTGAAGCCAAAACAACTCTGATACCAAATGTAGGTTTTAACCCCATACAAAAATTACCTGCATACAAATCCTAAAAACACAGAAAATAAACAATGCAAGAGCATAACACATAAAACACATATACGCAGATATTTTCCCCTGGATCCGAAAACTAGGACTACCAGCTTGATTTTTCAGTATTTTCCTTTCAACGTTACAATACATATTTATACATGCCGAAGCATCCAATACCATGGACCAAAGACCATGGACCGAAAATCATCACGTCCAAAACCATGTGCGAAAAATCATGCACAAAACCATAGGTAGGTTTGCCCAACCTAATATAGGGTCTAGAAACAAAATTTTCTAGGGCACTCCCGTGGAGCCCATAGAGTGGGGTTACCTACACCCCTCAAACCCCCTATGACTCCCCTTGCTATGCAATCGGCGCAACGAAGGGGGGGCTCCAACCCCCCTTCTAACCCCCCAGTTAACTATGGGGGCTAGTCGTGGAAAGAATATAACACAACCCAACAATAACACATAAAACAAATATACATAGAGATTTTCCCCTGGATCCCAAAACTAGGACTACCAGATTGATTTTTCATTATATTCCTTTCAATGTTACAATACATATATATACATGTCAAATCATCCATAAACCTCAATCCATTAACCCTAGATAAGAACATAATTGTATTTCCCTTTACGAGATCTACAAAATACTATGGACCGAAAACCATCGCGCCCAAAACCATGTGCGAAATCAACCATAGGTAGGTCCACCCACCTAATATAGGGTGCAAAAAAAAAATCCTTAGGGCGTTGCCCCATACCACATAGAGGGGGGCAACCGGAACCCTCAAACCCCCCCGCTGCACCCACCACAACAAAGCCCCCCATCCCCCCCCCCCCCCCCCCGCCCCCTCTAACCCCCTGGTTTAACTACTGGGGATAGTCCTGGAAAGAAACCCAACAACCTTGACCTTGATATATAATAATTATGTTATGATCATGATTATGTTGATGTTTATACATGTAGGTGAGTATGTATGTCATGTTTGACATGTTTGTGATGGATCATGATTATTAATGCTAACATTTATATGTATACATGTATGTATGTATGTCATTGTTTGAAAAGATGATGATTGCTTATGCTAATGATTATATATGTATGTATGTACCTATGTCACTGTCTAATAAGGTTGTCAGGGATCGTTCGTGTCGATAATTGATTTCTTATGCTAGTGAATGACATGAGGAGGTTATTGATCTTACGAGGAATCAATTGGGAAGAGTAGTCATGACAAACATATGAGGTTAATATCATGTGGATATGAATTGATATTGTATGCTTGTATTATGCCTATGTTTATGTTATGATAGGTGATGCATCAGCAGAATGAAATTCGTGTGGTCCATGGCATGCCAGGATAAGCATGGATGGTGGAGAGACACTAGAAGCAAGGTTACTTGGTAGAGGTAGTGTGGTTTCAGATGTGTGGTATTATTGTTGTGCATATGTCATACATGTTGTACATGTTGCATCTGTGACGATTGTGTGCATGTAGTATAGTGCATATTTAGTGTGTGTGCTTGTTGATTACGCAATGTTATGTACATGGTGTAGTACAGATAGTGTTGTATGATGTTGCATATTCAATGTTGGGTATAGATGGTGCTATGTACATGTTTGATATGTGGTATTATCTACATATTATACCATGTGCATGACATATATGCGGTGTTGTGTGCATATGGAATTGTGCACATGTTGGATATGCAGTGTTATGTAAATATGATGCTATGTACATGTTGGTGAAATGAAGTGCTATGTACAAGTAGTGTCACATGCATGTCGTACACACGGTGCTATGTACATATGGTGTGGTGTGCATAATTATACAAGTGGTGTTGTGTACATGTGTACAGTGACACTGTGTGCAGGTGGTGTTACCATGTGTGTGTGCACATGGTTGAGGAGAAGGCACTTGGTGTTTTTTATTTTAGTAGCCGATCCAGAGTGTGTACGTAATAAGAGCAAAGGAAAAAGTAAGGATCGATTAAATGATAAGTATTGGTATTTTATTTCAACTTTATTATACATGTGGTTTTTTATTATTCTTTATGATGATTGCATGTGGCTTATGATTATGGTTTATGATGCTTACATTTGATCTATGATTTTCATGGTTATGTTAAGGGCTAACCTGATGTGATACTTGTATACATGTTTTGCTCAAATATGCTAGTTTGACTTATTGTGACAGGAAGCGAACAAGATTGCAAATGTTCCTTATTGATGAGCTACCAATGAGGTATGATGTGAATTTAAATCAAATTATTTTAAATCTAATTTAATTTATGTGCTTTGTACAGGAATTCAAAAAATTCTCGGTTGGGTGGTTGAAATCGATTGCAAGAATTAGGAGCAATAGTAAAAGGAATTGGAACGTGTTGTAGTATGCTAGTAAAGAATTTAGGAACAGGTCCATTATGGGACACCAGTACCCAATAGTGTCCATCGATTTCCATGAGCATGTTATGACCAGTATGATGGTTTTGAGGTAGTGATATTCCTTGGTTTTTCTATATTCTGATGTGAGGAAGTCTTGCCAAGGGATGGACTAACTGAGATGGGGGTGCCAGCAGAACTTGGAAAGTGAGTGATTGCACAGAAGGGGTGACCAAATTCCCCAAGGGACTATGTAGCAGAGAAGGGAAGGTAAGGGATGGATTTGTTTTGGTCATTATCATTTCCATATGGAATTAGATGTACATTGGAGTGCATTGTGGAAAAATGAGCCAGTAACTATTCACTGAGAGGACAAGTGATGCAAGATTGTAGCGCTGGACATTGGATACATATTTGACTTTACAGTGGATTCTAGACTTCCTGGGAAGGAGGTGAATCTTGGTATTACTTTGAGGGTGGAGGCATGGGCCTCTAGATTCCCTTTCTTGTAGATGCAGGCATAATATCTTTTATTTGTTGGTTGAGTGAATGTGTATATGCGTATATTATTGTAAAGATTTATAAAGCTCCATAAACAATATGGTTATTTACTAGTTGAAGAAAATGTGTATGTGTATATGTGATTATTGTAAATACCGTAATGAGCTTGTTATAAGCTCCAGTAAACTGTATGTTTGTCATGTTTCAGCAGTGGTCATTGTAAATACTGCAACACGCTATGTTATAAAGTTCCATGGGCAGTATGTTTTGTTTTCAGTAGTCTTGTTGGTTATAGGTGTCATTGAAAACCAAGGACGGTGTTCCCCCAAGGGGGAGGGTTCTGTAACAGTCCTGGTAAAAATTCCATGTAAAAATATATATAAGGCCACGGTGATGGGACACATATTCCAAGCTGAATGGTGGGAGAAACATCCTAATGGGTTTTGTCAGTTATTATGGCTAAGGAAATTGGCAAAGGAAATGGCTAAGGCTTTGGAAAAGCATGAGGCATTAATTTGCATTTTATTTATGAAAATAATGGAAATTAGGAGAAAAGGAAGGTGAAAGGTCACATGTTGCATGTGGGGAGGAAAATGAAGGAAAATAATGGAAAATGAAGAAAATAGAGGCCTCATTAATAAAAAGGCTTCTGAGGATCAGTGGGCAAGACTTGGTCAATTCAGTATCTAAGCCCTGTAACGGATTTGGCTGAATTATTAGTCCCGTAGCCTTGGTTGGACAAATGCTCTAGAACCCTGTAACAACTTGGGTTGAGTTACTAGTCCCGTAGCCTTGGTTGGATAAATGATCTGGAGCCTCTTGGGATGGGGTCCCTAGGGTTGAATTTTGTAAAGTTTCATTAATTATTGTAAAGTCTCTGCATTTTGAGGTGTGGAGCACAAGTAGCGCAGGTCGATAGGAGTCAAAGGGGCTTTTAGAAGGTCAAAGCCCCTTAGTTTGTTAAGAGTCAAGTTGTTTTGTGACCTGCCCATGGTTCGTGGACCATGGTATTGTAATGAAGAATCATATAAAAAGGAGTCATAGAAGAGTCATAGAAAAATAACGAAGAACATAGAAGGTCAAGTTTTGGGTTTGTTTTGCCTATTCTATACTTGGGCGAAGGGGAAGGCTCCTGCAACTGAGTGCATGAAGACCTTCGTAACTCTGCAACTGAGTGTGTGGGCCCCTACAGCTGTGTGCACAGGGTTGGAAAAGACATTTATTAAAGATCTAAGCATAATAAAGGCTTGTTTTGAAGAATTATATGTGTATCTATGTATTACTTCTTCTATCTGAATTTACTATGTTTTGGATCTATTGAATGTAATTAATCAAGAAAAGTACTCAAAAGATTCGTGAAGATTTAGATCTGTGTATTTCTATGATGTTATGAACATTTAGCGTAATCAGCAAAGGGCATAAATCTACTAATTGTTAATTGTTGCAATTTTTAGGTTTTAAGGGTTAGGGTTCGTAAAGGTCGATATAAGCCCTAAGTTTGACTTAAACTCATCACATAGTCCTTTGGATGCAAAAACCTGGTTCTATCATCCCCCAATACTGCCTCGAGTGAGACTACAGACTACGCTACACAGGTTGTTGCCAAAAGGGTCGATAGTGTATGGTTTTGTTGGTTAGCATAGCTAACTCTGAACCTAGGTCCAAACCCCTCAAGCCAACAAATGGTTTTGTTTCCACCCAAATTTTGGCTGAAAAGATAATGAGGAAGTGTCACACCATTGAAGTGTCGAAACCAGTAGTATCTCTCGCTACGTAGGGCAGGAAAGGGGTCCAATACAATTGGGCCAAGTATCTCTGTCATGAGTTCCTCGAGGATTGTCACAAAGCCCAAGAGGATGTAAAGGAATTCCACTATGCATGATTACTTATGTTGATCACACTAGTGGCATGGAAAATGCCTGAGGAGAGTGAGTTCCCAACACATGATCCAAATTTGTGTGGAGTTGCACAATTTGCCTCACTGTGGGTGACGAAGGATCCTAACCTTATCATGGAAATGAAGATCTTCTAGGTATTTTTTGAGACAGAATTGCGAATGGTGATAAACCAACAGTCGTGGTTATCATTGAGTTTACATGTGCAATATACTAATATTGCATATTTCAAGGCAGATTTCCACAACCTATCCATATGTGCAAAGAAGGATTCCACAAGAACATGGCATAAGTTTCCATATTTTGTCGCTGAAGAAGACATTATAGGGGTAATCAAAAAATGGTCGAGCGAATGGCTCACCCCATCTGATGAAGGTGCGGGAACAAGTAAGGCCGTAGAAGGTGAAAAGGGGAAAACAATAGCTGCAACAACGACCAATAAAGACAAAGAGAAAGAAGCATAGAAGGCTTCTATGAAATAAAAAGTTGTAGAAATTCTGTAAATTCTCTACAAATCTACCTTTAAGACCATGTAGAAAATCTGACTGTAGATAAACCTGATAATGCAATATAACCAAAGAAAAATATTATAATCTACTTCGACTATCAATTTGCGGAAGCTTAAATATTGAGAAAGATCAAGTTGAACACATATAACCAGAAGAAGAAGAATCAATGCACATGAAACACATGAAAATACTTTGGGGAAAGCCTCAACTTAAAACCCCGCTATCTGTATTATCATACAAGGTGGAAATACATAGAGATTATACAAATCCTTAGCTCTCACAGCTAGCCAATTCTCAGTACAATCCTCACAAATACTCACAGGAAATCCAGGCTTCTCACAAACCTTCTCCTCTACCCTCCAAGCTCCTATTTCCTTGCGATGTTCCTCTGGGATGATCTTATCCAACCAAGTGGAAAACTAATCTCTCACACTGATCTCACACCCTATCTGAACTAAACAATCCTCAAGGAACCTTATTCCTTCTGCATGCATGAGTTTCCTTTATAAGAGAAAACATGCAACTGATAGTACATTGTCCTTGACTTTAATCTCACCTATGTCTTTCTTAGAATAGACATGCATGAGTTATTGATGAGGGAATCTTCAGTTATCTAGAGTACACTAGTTGAGTGCATGCATGCATCAACTGACTAATAACTCACAATTAGTTCCTCAAATAGTTTGGAACTAATTTAACTGGACTTAACTCAGTAAACTAAGTTAACTAATTACAACTCAAATATAACTCAATCTTATCTCCTTAATTTAAGGGATAACTGTTGCATGACTTCAGAAAGACTTCTAACTTGAATTTCTCCAACTAATTAATCCATAATGAATTAATTAATTATTTCCAAGCCGCTGGTGAGACTAAATTCAAATTTTAATTCAAGGAAAAATTAAAACTGGAATATTCTTGTTGCCACGTTTCAACACTCCCTCTCAACAAGAAAGGGATTATCTGCTACCCCAATCCTGTCTCTATGGAACTCGAATTTACACTTTAATAATGCCTTTGTCAAAATGTCAGCATATTACTCCTCTATTGAAATATACTGCAGCCACATGATCCTCCTCGCTACACAGTCTCTAAGATGATGATACCAGATTTCGATGTGCTTGGACCTATCATGAAATACTGGATTGTCAGAGAGTTTGATACAACTCTGATTATCACAATAGATCACAGTTGGATCCATCCTCTGATCAAACAAACCAACTAGGATTTTCCGCATCCAGATGGCCTCAGATGCTGTCTCACTTGCAACCATGTATTCAACCTTTGTCGAGTTGAGTGCAACCGACCTCTATTTCCTGCGGTACCAAGAAACTGTCGCTGACCCAAGGTTAAAATCCCTCCTGATGTGCTCTTTCGATTTGATGGACTCCCTGCCCAATCTACATTAGTGAAGCCCTGTAGCTTCACTCCGTCTATCTGTCTGTACCTTAATCCATACTGAGATGTGCCTCTCAGGTATCTCAATACATGCTTTTCTTCCTTCCAAAACATCTTGGTCGGTTGAACCATCACTTGACTCAGCTGGTTCACCATATAGCACAAATCTGGTCATGTATTCACTAAGTACATCAATGAACCCACAAGCTGCCTATACACAGTAGCCTCCATTACTTCTCCTGAAGTAGCATCCTCCTTCCTCCAGTTACCTGCTAGAGGAGTCTGCATGGGCTTGCACTTCTCCATGTGGAATCTCCTGAGTATCTCGTTGGCATACTTGCCCTGAGACACAAACAACTTCCCATCCTTCTACCACACTTCCATGCCAAGGAATTAATGCATGAGACCCATGTCTTTCATCTCGAATTCTCTTGCAAGGTCCTCCTTGCAAGACATAATCAATTGATCATCACCAGTCAATATGAGATCATCAACATAAAGAACGATGATCAACAACTTACCTTCCACCACGATGTTGTACAGGTTCGCATCCGCTTCACTCTTTGTGAAGCCCAACCCGGTGAAGTAGTTGTCTATCCTAGTGTACCAAGCATGAGGTTCTTGCTTCAGCTCGTACAACACTCTCTTGAGTTGGCACACATGTGACTCACGATCGAAGGTCTCAAAACCTTCTGGTTGCTCTACGTACACCTCTTCCTCAATCTCACCATTGAGGAATGCAGTCTTCACATCTATCTGATGGATCTTCAAACCCATTTGTGCTAATAGTGCCAACATAGATCTGATAGATGAGTACCTTGAAACAGGTGCAAGAGTCTCATCATAGTCAATCCCCTTGACCAGTGAAAAGCCACGGGAAACAAATCTTGCCTTATGCTTCTCTACACTACCATCAACAACTTGCTTTACCTTGTAAAGCCAACAGGAACTCACAACTGACTTGTTCTCTGGTCTCAGAACCACGTCCCAAACACTGTTACAAACTATGGAGTCATACTCCACCATAGCATCAACCCAAATCAGTTGCTACACTGCTTCCTCAAAGGAAGATGGCTCAGTCTCAACACATTCCCCAATAAGGTCCATGTATCCAGTGTACCTCTCAGGTGATCTCCTCTGTCTGCACTAAGAAAATGGTGCTCCCACATTCTCTATTGCATCCTACAACAATTTTTCAGCTTCTCTTGTGCACTTCCGTCCATCTCTGGAAGACTTTGCTTGAGTGGATGTCTCCACTCTTGGATCCTCTGCATGCAGCTGCTCCGCATCAGACTGAGGCACCTTCTCCTTAGGAACCAACAGTTCCTCCACAGCCTATAGTTGGAGCTCCCTCTCAAGGGAAACACACATTTCCTTCTTCTCATCAAACTTGAGATCTCTACGAACCACTGTCCTCCGACTGGTAGGCAAGTACACCCGATAGTTGTGATGTGTATCAATGTACCCCACAAGAATCCCCAACTCTACTGTCATCTCAAGCTTCTTCCATGCATCCTTTGTCACATAGAAATATACCGATAAGCCAAAGATCCTGAAGTGACCCACATCTAGTCTCTTACTAGAGAAATCTTCCTCTGGTGTCTTCATCCCAAGTATGCGATGTGGGCTTCTATTCTACAAATAGACCACTGTGTTGCATGCCTCAACCCACAAGTGAAGTGGTAGGCCTTGGTCATGTAGCATCACCCATGCTGCCCCTACAATAGTTCTGTTCTTCCTCACAGCCACCCCATTCTGCTATGGTTTATGAGGTGTCATCAACTCCTGTTTAATTCCTTCCGCTACACAGAAGTTCTTAAACTCCTGAGAGACATATTCTCCACCGTTGTCGCTTATCAAGGCCTTGATTTTCTTCCCTGACTCTTTCTTGACCAAATCTTTGAACTCACAAAACTTTGAGAAGGTTTGGTCCTTCTTCTACATGAAATAAATCCGACATTTACAAGAAAAATCATCAATGAAAATCACATAATACCTTTGCTTCTCAGTGGATGCTGTCGAGAATGGTCCACACACATCAGTATGAACTCGCTCTAAGATCGCCTTTGCTCGACTGTCTCGATCATGATAGGAAGACTTGGTGTACTTTCCCAAGGTTCAACCTTTCCATATGCTAACTTGCTCAAGTTTACCTTTGGGAAGTCCTATAGATATCTGCTACATTATCTTCAAAGACCCATGATGCAAATGGCCCAACCGCCTTTGCCACAACTCACCAATGTCTTGGCTTTGCACCAATTCTGCTTTCGTACTTAATGCTGCACAATCATCTACCTCTATTTTATAGAGATTCTTCACCCAAATCCCTATCCTCTTGATCGGACCAGTGGCTATGTGTCTTAGGAACACCTTTGCATTACTGAAGACAACACCGTAGCCTTTGTCCTCCAACATCGCAACCGATATCAAGTTCTTCTTCATTCCAGGCACATACTTCACATTTGTTAAGATGATAGGAGCTCCATTCTCCCTCTGAAAAGCAACCGTGCCCACTCCTAAAAACTATACTTTCTGTCGTCGCCCATCTCTATGCACATCGTGAGGTCTTTCTCCTCCAAGGTACTGAATAAAATTTTATCACCGGTCATGTGGAATGAGGCTCCACTGTCAATATACCAGACACAACCCATCATCGATGACACCATGCATGTGATGAGGGTAAAGTCAATTTTGAATTGAGAGGCTAATGCCTGACCTTCCGATCCATCCGAGGATCCCTTCATGGACTTCTTCGATGGGAAATTAGTCGCATAATGTCCCATCTCAATTGAAGTATGATATGAATTCGATTTGCACCTGAAACCCTGAACTTTAAACTTTGAATTCTCTTCTCCATATACTGTTCAAAGCTTCGATAAACTAGGCTCTGATACGATGTAGAAATTCTGCAAATTCTCTACAAATCTACCTTTAAGACCATGTAGAAAATCTGACTATAGATTAACCCGATAACGCAATATAACCAAAGCAAAATACTATAATCTACTTCTACTATCAATTTTTGGAAGCTTAAAGATTGAGCAAGATCGAGCTGAACACATATAACAAGAAGAAGAAGAATCAATGCACATGAAACACATGAAAGTACTTTGGGGAAAGCCTCAGCTAAAAACCCCACTATCTGTATTATCATACAAGGTGGAAATACATAGAGATTATACAAAGCCTTAGCTCTCACAGCTAGCCTGCTTTCAGTACAATCCTCACATATGCTCACAGGCAATCCAGGCTTCTCACAAGCCTTCTCCTCTACCCTCCAAGCTCCTATTTCCTTGCGATGTTCCTCTGGGATGATCTTCTCCAACCAAGTGGAAAACTGATTTCTCACACTGATCTCACACCCTGTCTGAACTGTGCAATCCTCAAGGAACCTTATTCCTTCTGCATGCATGAGTTTCCTTTATAAGAGAAAACATGAAACTGATAGTTCATTATCCTTGACTTTAATCTCAACTGGGTCTTTCTCAGAATAGACATGCATGAGTTACTGATGAGGGAATCTTCAGTTATCTGGAGTACACTAGTTTAGTGCATGCATGCATCAACTGACTAATAACTCACAATTAGTTCCTCAAATAGTTTGGAACTAATTTAATTGGAATTAACTCAATAAATTGAGTTAAATAATTACAACTCAAATATAACTCAGTCTTATCTCCTTAATTTAAGGGATAACTGTTGTATGACTCCAGAAAGACTTCTAGCTTGAATTTCTCCAACTAATTAATCCATAATGAATTAATTAATTATTTCCAAGCAGCTAGTGAGACTAAATTCGTATTTTAATTCAAGGACAAATTAAATTTGGAATATTCTTGTTGCCACATTTCAACAAAAGCACAGAAAGAAAAGGTAGCATAGAAAGAGAAGGCAGCGCAGAAAGAAACAATAGTGCAGCAGGAAAAGGCTTCTGCAAAAGAGAAGGAAGAACCAAAGGAGACAGTTACAGCAACCTCGCAGGTCACTATTGATCTCGCAGAACCTGAAATGGAGAGCACCAATGTTGAAGTCGAGGCTGAAGGTGAAGAGGAAGGGGGCACAAACTATGAGTCCCCCTTCAAGATCAGGAAGAGGTAGAAGCAAAGTTCCACAGGACCTCGCAAGAAGTAGATGTCCAATAAGTCTGTGAGTGTGACACCATTGGTCCTCATGGAGGCAACCTTGATGAGATTAGTGATGTTGTCCACAACTCCATTGAAAATATCTAGGGACACATCGAGGACCAATACCACCTGGTATTGGACAAAGTACATCAGGGCCTGGAGGAATTGCAGGTTCAGAGAGGGGTGAACTAGGTGAGCATGGTACAAGCGAGTGTGCCAATGGTTAGTGCAGTTGAAATCACATCCGGCCTACGTGTAATCCCACTACCAGGGGGCTATCTTCAGTTTAAGACAGCTAAAGACCAGTAGCGCGAATAGTTCTGGAAGAATCTAAGTATCAACCTTACAACACTATCGATATAGAATTTGCATGAGCTGCACTAGGGAGTTTCATATGAGCTCCAAATCTGGGAGAATCAAGCTCTATTTATTATCAACGAGGTAAAAACTAACAATCAATAGATTTTTTAAGAGAAGGCGCATGAATTGCAGACCCACGATGAGGTGATATAACAAAATCAACAACTAGACACCGCCCTTACCCAATTATGCAGCGAGCTCCCTAAGCTCCAAATTCCAGTTGAAGTGGCCTCTGCAGAGAAAATTAAGAAGTTATCTACTATGGTTAAGGATTCCAAGGAGGAAATTGCAAGGTCTGCTTTGAGCTGCAATTGCAAATATCAGAGCTTCAACTTAAGCTGCAGCCAACCACTCATCCTAAAGTTAGAGAGAAGTGTGAGGCTACTATTAAAGAATATATGACTACTTTGGAAGCTACAGTCAAGGACTATAGCCAACTGTTTGAGGATACAATGGATATGTGGACCTCTCTAGGATCCACACTTGTAGAAAATTGAAGCAAATGTCCGTGAAAAACAACAACAACTTGATGAGACTAGGGCAACAACGCGGACCTTAGCACCTATGCAAAGGTTCACTCGAATTCAGGAAGGAAAGTTAATCCAGAAACAGATTGATGAGTTACATCAAAAGGCCTCCATTATCTCCTCAAGGACACAACCCTAGGCCAATGAGGCAAGCCAATTGTCACAGACCGTTCAAAGCAAGTGGAAGGCTATGCAGCAAATGCAGAAAACAATGGGCCTTGTAGTCGAAGGTCCAACCACATAGAAACTAGTCGAAGGAATTCGTTAGGTGATTTTGCAGGGAACAACAGATATTCAAGCCTTGAAGATTGAATTCAGCAGTTTTCAAGAAAAGATCGAGGCAACACCAGCAGAGTGACTCAGGAAGAGTCACGACTTTGTGTTGGGGCCCTATTGGGACGGCGTCCTCTGAGGTCAAATTTTGTAAAGTTTTGTTAATTATTGTAAAGTCTCCACATTTTGAGGAGTGGCGTGCAACTAGTGCAGGTCAATAGGAGTCAAAAGGTCTTTTATAAGGTCAAATCCCCTTAGTTTTTTAAGAGTCAAGTTGTTTTTTGACCCGCCCATGGTTCGCAGGCCATGACATTTTAATGAAGAATCATATAAAAAGGAGTCATAGAAGAGTTGTATAAAAATAACAAAGAGCATAGAAGGGAAAGTTTTGGGTATGTTTTGCCTATTCTGTACCTGGGCGAAGGGGAAGGCTCCTACAGCTAAGTGCGTGAACACCTTGGTAAGTCCACAAATGAGTGCGCTAGCCCCTGCAGCTGTGTGCGCAAGGCTGGAAAAGACTGTAATTGAAGATCTAATAATAATAAAGGCTTCTTTTGAAGAATTATCTATGTATTTGTGTATTACTACTTCTATCTGAATTTATTGTGTTTTGGATTTGTTGAATGTAATTAATCAGGAAAAGTACTTAATAGATTCTCAAAGACTTAGATCTATGTATTTATATGACGTTATAAATTTTTAGCGTAATCAGTGAAGGGCATAAATTTGCTAACTGTTAATTGCTACAATTTCTAGTTTTTAAGGGATAAGGTTTGCAAAGGTTGAGAAAAGCCCTAAGTTTTACAGAAACACATAAAATAGTCCTTTGGATGCAGAAATTTGGTTCTAGCATCCCCTAGTATTGCCTCAAGTGAGATTACAGCCTGCGATATGTGGGTCATTGCTGAAAGGGCCGACAGTGTAGGGTTTTGTTGGTTAGCACAACTAACTCTGAACCTAGGTCCAAGCTCCATCAAGCCAACAATTCCCTTGGTGGGTTGAGTTACTAGTCCTGGAGCTTTGGTTGGAAAAATGCTTTGGATCCTGGCAACAGTTGTGGGTTGAGTTACTAGTCCTGGTGCCTTGGTTGGACAAATGCTCTGGAGCCCTGTAACAACTTGGGTTGAGTTACTAGTCCCATAGCCTTGGTTGGAACAAATGCTCTGGGGCCGTGGATGGCTAGGATAGACTCCTGATCTGGTGATGGTTTTGTGATGTTAGACATGAGGTGGAATCATTGTTTGATGGCTTGAGGTGGATGGCCTCTAGAAGCTCTGGATGAGTTTTGATTGATGTGTTCTATGCGATCCCAAATTCATGCTTGGAATATGGCATGGGGGTGAATGGCTGAAGAGAGATTTGGCTCATCCATTCTACGATCGGATGGAATGTGGAATTCCCATCCCGGGTTTGGATTTTTCATCATTAATGAAAGGGTATTTCTCCTTGTATCCCTATGAGAATTATGATGGATTATATGTGGTTTATATGGCTATGATTTCATTCGTATTTCTATCCCTATTATGCTAGTTATGTATGTATTTTATGACAATAGTTATGTATGGCTCCCATCATGTTCTTACTTGTTATTGAATGATCAATGCATCTATGACCAAATGGATGAAATGGCAGTTAATGTGAAAAAGAGACAATTCTTCGTAGCGAATCTCAAATAAGTATGAGATCCTTATGCTTAGATATGTTATTTACACTTGTATATTTCACATTTTCAATATGTTTAACGAAATGCCTATCATGGCTAGTAGGGGTCTAGTCAAGGTCTTGAATAGGTATTTTCTTTAGTATTGTCATTTCCATGTTACTTTACTGATTTGAAAAGATGTGTCAATTCTGGGCAGTGACTTGGTCTTTGAGCTGAAAAGTGGCATAAATCCCAAGTTCACTGGCATAGCACTAGCAATTCTAGTCCAGAATTGCTGGAAGGAAGGCATGTGAGAGTGAATTTAGGTTACTGGTCACTCCCTTGCCCATAGCATGAGATCAATTATGGCCCAAGAGACCTAAAACAAAGTGGGATATAAAAATAAACTGTATGAGTGGTTGACTTGTCCTTTGAGGGTTATGTTGATGATGTTGGATGACTGTATGGTGTGTTTTTGTTGGTTCCACTTCCTTATTGTGACTTAGGAGGTCAAGCCATTTCATAGTGGCCTCTCATCACATGTTTACCCTTGCTGGTTGGTTTCTTGGGTAGATGTGGAAGGAGGGTGTTACACACTCCACCTAAGAGAACCATCTGGCCACAAACCTCGCCTTATGTTTCTCCAAACTATTATTAGCTACTTGATTTACCTTGAAAATTCATCTGGAACTGACCACTAACTAGTCTGTCAGTCTTGGGACCACTTCCCAAACACTTTTCTTGATAATGGAGTCATACTCCTCAACCATGGCATCAACCCAAACTAGTTGTTGCACTACTTCCTCAAAAGAGGATGGCTCAATTTCTACACTTTGGCTCATCAGAACTATGTAGCCAGTGTACCTCTCTAGTGACCTCCTCTGCTTGCATTTTGATGTGTGTGCTCCCGCATTCTCTCTAGCATCATGAAATAACCTATAAGCCTCTCTGGTGTGCTTTCTCCCATCCCTGGAAGACATTGCATGACTGGGTGTTTCCACTCCATGCTCCTCTGCATGTGGCTGCTCTACATCATCCTGAGATTCCTCCTTTGGAGCTAAAAATTCCTCATACGCATGTAGCTAAAGCTCCCTCTCAAGGGAACATTTCATGGCCTTATCTTCATCAAATTTTACATCTCTATGAACCGCTTTCATCCTGTTGGTTAGCAGGTACACCCGATAGTTGTGAGGTGTATAAGTGTACCCCACAAATATGCTCACCTCTACTATTGGATCTATCTTTTTCCATGCATCTTTGGTAACATGGAAGTAGACTGATGAACCAAATATCTTGAACTGTTCTATATCTAGTTTCCTCCCTAAAAAAGCCTCTTCCAGTGTACTCATCCCAAGAATTTAATGAGGGCTTCTATTCTACAAATAAACATGTGTGTTGCATGCTTCAGCCCACAAGTGTAATGGTAGGTCTTGATTATGCAACATCACCAGTGCTACTCCCAGAATACTCTTATTCATCCTTTCAACCACCCCATTCTATTGTGGGTTATGAGGTGCTATCAATTCCCATCAAATGCCTTCTTATGCACAAACATTTTGAACTCATTCGACACATACTCTCCCCTGTTGTCGCTTCTGAGAGCTTTAACTTCCCTGCCAGTATGTTTCTCGACAAGTGCTTTAAATTCGCAAAGCTTTGTGAATGTCTAATATTTCTTCCACATGAAGAAAATCCAACACTTACAAGAAACATCATCACCAAATATAACATAATACATGTGCTTGGTCGTGGACGCTGTTGAGAACGGTCCACACACATCTGAGTGAAATCGACCAAGGATCACATGTGCTTGACTGTTTTTTCATGAAAGGAAACTTTGGTGTACTTCCCCAATGTACACCCTTTGCATGTGTCTCTCCGCCTAGTGTACTCTTGGGAAGCCTTGTAGAAATTTTCTATAATATATTCAAAGAGCCATGATGCAAGTGACCCAGTCTCCTATGCCACAACCCACCGATGTCTCGGCTTTGCACCTTTTTTGCTTTAGTGCTCAAAGCAGTGCAGTCTTCTACCTCAAATTTGTATAGATTCTTCACCCAAACCCCTATCCTCTTCACCTGTCATGTGGATATGTGATGAAGGAACACCTTTCCCTTAGTAAATATCACATCATATCTTCTATCCTCCAACATGGCAGCATAAACCAAGTTCTTCTTCAAACCCAAAACATACATAACATCTCACAAAGTGAGGGGAGAACCAGACTCCCTCTAAAAGGTAACTGTACCAATCCTAGTTTTTTATACCTCCCATCATCAACCATCTCTATATGCATATGGATATCCTTCCCCTCCAAGTTACAAGAGATATCTTTGTTACCAGTCATAAGGAATGAAGCTCCATTGTCCAGGTACCACACACTACCCATCATCAATGACACCATAAAAGCAATGATGGTAAAATCCAGTTTAAACTATGAAGCAAGAGCTTCAACTATTACTCCTCTTGAGGGCTTCTTACCGACCTTCTTGTGCGAACACTTTGTGGCAAAGTGTCCTAGCTCATGACAGTGAAAACACTTGATTTTCGACATGTCCTTCTTCTTGCCTCCCTGACAAGAATTTGATTTGGAATGGGATGACTTCCACTTCCATTTCTTCTCCTTACCCACTAAGGCACAATTATCCTCATCATCATGTTTTGATGAGGATCCACCTTTGGTGTTCCACCGAATCTCTTCCTGTACCAAGTTAGACCACAATCGCTCCCACTCTGGTAGCTTCTCCCTCCCATTAACTGATTCCTGGTAACTGTGCCAGCTCTTGGGAAGTCCTAGAAGTGCTAGGATCACCAAATCACCTTTGGCAACAATAATCCTGACACTTCCAAGCTCATCTCGACATTGGGTGAACTTGATCAAGTACTTTGGAATAGAGTCACCCTTCTCCATATTGATCTTTATGATTTTATCCTTTAGTGCCAACTTCATGTGGTCACTGCTATTTTGAAATAGGTTCGTTAATTCCTTCCACATTGCAAATGGAGTTTCCTTACCATGGAGATTTGAGAAAATGTGTTCTCGAGCTCCTTCTAGGATAATCCTTCTCGCTTTTGCCACACACTTTCTCCATCCAAATCTTTAGCATCAGATGTTGGAGGCTTCGAAGTATCATGATCTATGAATTCCTTCAGCTCGTTGTCTTTCAACACTGCCTCCATCCTATCCTTCTAAGCTATGTATTTCGATTTGCCCTCCAGGGCATACTCAAGTCTCAAACCATAGAATGAAATACTGTTGACTCTGAAGTATGAACCTGCAAATTAGATTTCACCTGCACAACAAACTTTAATTCTCCTCTTTTATAATGTCTTCAACTCCAATACCATTTAGATTTTTACTTGTAAATTCATTATCTTATGTGATATACTAGAAAAAAAGACAAGAATATACTCTAATCATCAGCGGAAACAAAAATTGATCGATGAAAACACTAAGCAGAAAAGGAGGAATTTCAATCATAGATAACATAATATTTTTCTCAGGAAAGAAACTGCTCAAAACCCCAACTATATATATTACATTAACTAGAAGACCTGAGAAGAAAAAACAATGCTTGTTCAACTCGAACAATTCCTGCACAAGTACAATTTATCTCTCTACTTCGCAAACCAACTCAAGCCAACACTTAGACAATTATGTTGCCTACTATGCCCCTACTTCCTTGCGCAATTCTGGAGAGAATTAACCCATATTTAATTGGGAAATTCCCTCACCAGAACTGTGTAATACATCATAGGCCTTCTACTGATTGCATGCACCATCTGTACAACTCGGAAAATTATACAACTGATAGTACATTGTCCCTAACCTCTAATCTCAACTTGGTCTTCCTTTGAACTGAAATGCATGAGCTATTTATGAGTGAATCTTTAGTTAACTATTGGACCTCCTACTAGTTCCTCCAACTGTATGAACTAGTTTAACTGACTATAACTCAATTAGACTAAATTAATTAATTACAAGTCAAAATAACTCAACCTCGACCCCTAAAATTTAGGAATCACTCTACATGACTCTAGATATACTTCCAACTTGAATTTATAGATCCAACTAAGTCAAATTAACCTTGTTAACTATTACAAGTTGTTATGAGAATAGAATTTTGATTTAATTCCTAATTTAATTCAAGGAGAAATTAAAATAATGAGTTACAAATACAAAATCAAGAACTTTTGAAGAAGGGGTGTATATACCCAAGTGTGTCAACTTGGGGTGCTCCAGTGCTATTTTTTAAGAGGAATGATGTCACCATAATATTGTGTATAGAATTCAAGAAACTAAACAAGGTGATAGTAAAGAAAAAGTATGCTTTCTAGCAGTTAAGGTATTATCTAAGATTGATAAAAGATCTAGATATGATCAAGTCAAAATTAAAGAGGAGGACATCAATAAGGCAACTTTCGAAACTAATTACAGTCACCATGATTTTTTTGTGATGCCCTTTGGCTTATCTAGTGCACCAACTATCTTCATGTGCTTGATGAATGGGGTAACTTTTCAAAGAATTCTTGGACAAATTTGTTATAATATTTTATTTTTAGATAACATCATTGCGTGTTCAAAATTAGAGGAGGAACATGATCAACATTTTTGGATGGTCATTATAGGAAGCTAGAGGGCATCATTTCTATTCCAATATGAGTAAGTGTTCCTTCCACCAAAATCATATTCATTACTTGGACCACATAATCTCGAAAGAGGGAACACTTGTGGACCTAGAGAAAATCAAAGCTATAAGTGGTTCGGTATGGATAATTCTTTGAGGAATTTATTTGGACAAGAAAATTTACATTCCAAGAAAATTATTTAGTTGGAATTTCTACATGAGTATGATTTTGAAATAAAATAAAATAAAATGGAAGGATAACAAGGCAATTGATGCCTTCAACAAAAGAATTCATTAAGTGCATGCTACTATCATTGGTGTATACAAGTATTCAATAAAAACTAGAATTTTAGAGGTTCGAAACAATTATCAACGGTATGTACAACTAAAAGAAACTTACAATAGAATAATTTACAACCCAAGTATAAAGACTATGAGTTGAGTAGGATTTATTCCTCATGTACGAAACTTGAATTTATAGGCTAAACTCATAAGAGTTGAAAATGATTTTATTGAATGAGGTGCACAATGTTCCCTATCTTGACATTTATCTAGTATACCAAAAGACTATATCATCTTTCAAAAATCAATACTTTTGGAAATTAATGAAAAGGGAAGTGGATGACTATATAGCTAGGTGTTTAGAGTGTCAAATAGTTAAGGATGGGCATAGACATCCAACTGGATTTCTATAGCCAATACCACTTCTCAAGTGGAAGTGGGGGGTTGTTTCTAATGAATTCATCACCAAATTTCCAAAGATTGTGAAGTAGCATGATTCCATCATGGTGGTGTTGGATAACCTCACTAATTCTACTCATTTTATCCTAGTGAAATCAACATGTAAGGAAACCAACATTGCAAATATATACATGAAATAAATTGCTAGGAAACATGGAGTGCCTAAGGAAATCATTTTAGATAGGGATCCCAAGTTCACTTCTAACTTCTAGTAAGGTTTTTTCAAATATTTGGGATGAATTTAAACTTTAGCACATCACATCACTCGAAATCAGATGGACAAATTGAGAGGGTCAATCAAGTGATTGAGGATGTATGATATGGGAAAACCATTAAGGTGGGAATAATATTTGCATTTGGTCGAGTTTTCATTCAGCAACAGAAATCCAACATCTATGAGGAATAGCTAATTTTTGGAATCCATAATGATGATCCCATTTAAGGACTTATATGGAAGGAATTACATTGGACCCGTGATTTGGGACAACACAGTCGATAGGTCCATTGTTCGGATAGACTTGCTTAGGGAAATGGAAGAATAAGCGATGAAGATCAAATCAAATTTGAAAGCTACTTAGGATATGTGAAAAATCTATGCAAAAGAGGGCAGTATAAACAAATAATTTAGGATGGGAGACCATGTATTCCTGAAGGCCAAAGCTAAGGGATTCATTAAAATTGGGAAGCTACTCAAGGCTAGAAACTAGATATTATGAGCCGTTTGAGAACTTGGAAAGGATTGGGTTAGTTGCATAAAGGCTTGTATTTCTTGCATATATGCATATTCATAATGTGTTTCATATATTATTATTTAAGAAATATGTGGTTGATGTTAACCATGAACTTGATTGGCATGTGATTTAGGTGGAGGCAGAGCGTGACTTTTTGGTCCAACCGGTATGCATTAATGCATTAAGGACAATGCATAAATAAGGAGAAGTGGAATGTAACATCCCCCCCCCCCCCCCAAAACCCCCCACCCCCAAAAGGGTGACCCCTTTTATACATTTTACAAATCTTATTAGGCTAGTGAGCCAAGTTGTGATGGGACTATGTGCCCATATATACATTTGGATACACTTGGTTTTGGGCCTGTGTTCCCATGTTTATATGTTTTTGGAAAGGCCATTGAGCCTAACAACGTAATATGTATTCACACCAATTTCAATAAAACACATCACCACTACAGATTGAGTTAGAGTTGAGAGATGGGAGGCCAGGACTCTATGAGAGGGAAACATGGGGGTAGAACCATGATATGGTTCCTAAGCCAAGAAAATTATAAAATATTCATTAAGTCATTTTATGGATATAACCCAAATTTATGAAGACATGGTATAAGCCTAAGTCAAGAGGGGGTATTATATTGCTTAAATTTGGTTATCATGTTTAATGTCTAGGGAATAGTTCTACCTTTGAGACACATTATTAAATTTATAATGATGATTTTTATAAATTTCTTGAATAATGATGAAAAATGTGGCACCCCCCAATGTTCTTCTAAAGCTACTGAATTTCTCACCATTTTCACTTCTAGTCTATAACAACTATAAGGTATGTTCAATGAATTCATGAAATGCATACCTTGCATAGAATTTTAAGGCTACAAATGATATTTTCATATTTTATATCTATGATGATTGTCCTTTTCTAAACATAATGGTATCATGATGCTTAATGATATTAATACCCTTACAAACATAATCTTGTGGTGACCAACTTTTGTATTCATTGTCACAATTGAGCATTTGTAATTTTTGTTAACCAAGGGTCACTTTCATATTTTCAAGCCTTACATTGGATGAATTTTGTTTAATTAATATATTTTTAACTTTTTCATATTAGTGATTTGGTATTTGCGTTGACATAGCTTTGATTTGAGAATTGAGTATCTAGTTTCCATAGTAAATCAAAAATAGGTGAACTTACCCTTTCTACTACATGACTTCGCTTAGTTTGACCTTTAGAAGTCCTCCTTAGTTTAGGAATCCCATTCCTCAACCTCCAAGTGAGAGGCAAGATCATTTAGGTGATAGTGGGTGGCTTCCCCAATCGTTTCTCCTTGGTTGTCATGCTAGGATTAGGACTTTCATCTGTAAGCAAGAGTTTGAGTCAAAACAATCATTATTTAAATCTAATTCTCCTTTATTTGTGCTTCTATATTGTCATTTAATTCCTGTTTGAAATCTCCATCAATTGGAATTGGACTAGGACCATCACCTCCTACAACCATACTTGGACCAAAGGTGTTGGAAAATGTTTGAGTAGTAACAATTTATTCTATTGGTGAATACTTGTTGCTCCATATTGATCTTAGTGACATTGAAAAAAAAATTATTTGTAAATATTTCTTCCATTAGTGAATAATATTTTTGCTCCATATCAATCTTATCTGAATTTGTTTGTTGTGCCAATTATTCTCCTCATTATCTCATCTCTTACTTTTGAACCATTCGACTTTTTCTTTATTAGTTCTTCTTTCATTCTCTTCTTCTATTCAACTTTTGTTCTAATTAGTTCATGTTGATTTATTTTTTCATATTACACTTCACATTTCAATTTTTTTCTCATCTCTATCTTTTTCTACTTCAACTTGAGTTTTCTTTTTCTTAACTCCAACATCATACGTTTTTCTCTCCATCTTGTTTCTTCTTGGATTTCTTCTTATCATTTTCTTTCTTTGCAATATTTTCTACCTTGACTCTGGCATCGAACTCTTTCTTCTTTTTTGATTCCTCTTTCTTAGCTATTTTTATTTGTATCTCTTCTTTTCTTCTAGCCTTAGCCTCTAGTTTGACTTTCTCTAGTGCTTTCATGTTCTCTTTTCATGTTCTTTTCTCTTTTCTTGGAGATCTTGTCTTTCATCAACTGATATGGATCTTTTAAAGTGACTTGGTTTGTTAAAAAAATTCAAGTGTGAATGATTACTTTTAACTTTTTTAAAATGTGAGAATAATTAATTTAAATCAAACATGAAGATCTTGAAAGAAATTGCAACTTAAAGAATAAATGTAGAAGATTGAGAAGAAGAGAAAAATAAGGAAAACAACCAATTGATAATAGACGTCACCCACTATGCACTACATCTCATGGTATTGCCTCCAAGGGAGTGGTGTTATTTTATTAAGCTCCAAAAATCAATTACAAAGAATAATCTTCCTCCAAAACTTGCATAAAACAAATCTCTTTGCCACCAGGAAGTGGTATTGAAAAACCAGTTAAAACTCCTTCAGTTGTTGCAATAAAAATGAGCTCCACAAATTTGTTTATAAAAATACACAAGCTGAAATTTCTCCTCAAATGCTCTATGCACTGTTACAAATCCCAAACTCCAACAATATGGTGTAGTGGTAATTTGTTTTAACATTTAAAATATTAGTGGTCGACTACCTTGGGGTCAAGCCCGTGGGCTATCACACCTTAACCTTATACATAGATGTTATGTCACCCCCAACAAATAACATTAATAGAACAATAGTCCTATTTATATACCATATCTTGACCATATATTATATCAATATTTTTTATGATGTGGGCGAAGTAGATTGAAATTGTGGGTTAAAACTATTATGAACCAATCCACATACGATATAAACAGCAATACGCTATGGAACATTTAGGATATCATATCAACCATATTACAAGCGGCTTCCCATGGCACATTTGCATGGTGTGTTCATTGAACAAGTTAGCCAAGTTAGGTGGGAGGTCCTACAGTCAAACCCACAAGCCTCGACTTATGGTCTTGTTACATAGTATTTTGTCACACCTCTTGCACTTCCCTGTGACATACCCTAAAGTGCCCAAAACATGACCATAATGTAATGTACTCATTAATATATGCATCTCATATCCCCCCTCAAACAATGATTGGAAAATTCCACGAGCTTCGCCTGAAGAGAACAACTCTTAAACCCTAATTTGAGAATCATCGCTCTTATGAGACTGAAAATCGCGATGGTCTCTTGTTGCATTATAATTGACTTGCGATGGAATCGCTCTATTTTCTTGTATACCCATGATGGCATCGCTCTATTTTATTGTATACCCGCGATGATCCCAAAAAGGAAATTTTCACAAAGAGGATGAGAAGCTTCATGATCTAGAAGTTTCCAGAGCGGCGAGCTGGAGGTTGTTCGGCATACATGAGGTCAAGTTCTCCCAACTTGGCCTTTTGGTATTATCCCTATGAGCTACCTCCTTGAGATGAGGGCCTACTCCTATCTTTGGAGATATCCTAACTCCCTTTTCCTGCCTATCTATTCATCGTCTGCCATTCTCAAATGGCTGGTTTATGTCTATTTGCACCCTTATGCTAAGATTGTGCCTATATGCTACTCATTTGGCTTGGAGAGCTTAGCTTGGACTTGGAAATTCATTCAAGGAGAGCCTATCAACATCAAGTCTTGGTTGTATGCTTCCCCTTATTTTCTATTAATATACAACTGATGGTTCATTTTCCATTGATGTGTATGCTCATGTATCATCTATCTTAACATTCCTTGATCGGTTAAGTAGGTTGATTTTTAATATTCTATTTGTCTTTGCATGCCTTGTTGTGTCTTGATCTCTTGTGTATGTACATAAATGTTGTGTGCAGAAGGAACTCGCCCATGATGCAAGTGATTCAAGGTCTTCAATAAAGGAGATTGAGATAGCATTAGAACGAGGTAGGCCATGTTCTTCATCTCTCATTTCAATTTTACCTTAGGAAAGTGTCTAGTAGATTTTCACTTAGGTTTCTAGTCCCATTCATTAGGCTAGAGGGATCATCTATGTCTGTAGAGAGGATTTACCTAGACAAGAAAATGGCGACTCCAATGGGGAGTCTATAACCCTTTCCATCCATTCCTTCAATTAGATCCTATGACTAGTTAGACCAATAGTCGATTTCTCGGCTTGTCTGCATCAATCCAGGTTTATACCATCACTGATTACTGCCTTAGAGTGCTAAGTTTAGATTGTTTCTTGGAAAAAAAAAAAAATCTCATATTCCTCACCCATTGCAGGTTTAGCTCAAACAGTCGTGATGGAATTGCAAGTTTTTACCTGTATAGTCGCGATGGGAAAAAAATTCTTGTTTGGTCACACTGAAATCATCACTACTTTTCTATATAAAGTAGTGTTGATGACCCCGATCATCACGGGTTTGGCTATGCAAAGTAGCGATGATAACCCAATCATCACGGGTTTGGGTATATTAAGTAGTGATGATCCTTGAATGTGATCATTTTTAAGGTTTGTTCCTTAGAATCCAGTGTGTCTTGGCCCCTAAGGTATTTTCCTATCCTGTATGCTTGGATTTGTCAGTTTTTGATTGATTGTCTTGATTAATTTTCAAAATTTCTCTCATTGGATTTGAAGTGAAATATGATTGAATTATAGGGTTTCTAGTCAATTTGTCATCACTTACTGCTTGTTAGTGTCATTGAGATGTTTGTTTTGTTGATTGATTGAGTGTTGATTTCTGTGGAAATCATTGGAAACATCATTTTGCATTTGTTTTCGCTTGTATTTTGAAATTTACTTTTTGTGAAAATGCATTAGATTAGTTACATTGAAAAGTTATTTTTTGATATTATCGTTGAAAATAGATCACATATTTCAGTGATTGAAAACTAAAAAATGTATTAGGTGCATCAAATCATTCAAAACAAAAAGAAAAGCATAATTCATATAAAGACATATTAGTAAATTTAAAATCATTTTGCTTTCGAGAAGTTGCATTTCGGATAGTGCAAAGTGAAAATGTTTTTTACTTTTGGCATTTCATTTGGAAGATGAAAGTGAAAGTTAGTGGAAGGCATTTTTCATAATGCATTTTGTTTGATGCATTATTGACTGAAATTTCTTCCCTTGATTATTCTAGCTTTCATTAAAATGAAAAGTATTCAATTTCATCATTTAGTTTCATTTTAGGAACATGTGACATCATTGAGCCATAACAATTGAAACTTAATTCAATATTAACTTAAAATTTACCTCAATTAAACTAAGGATCATTTGTCACTTAACGCAAATATCTAGAGGTCGAGGCTAGAGATGTGTTTTTGCGTCTTTAAACATAGCAGTTGTCGTTAATTGCCTGTAGTGTATCCTGCAGGTGAAATCCTATCCTAGTATGGAAGTATATAGAAGGTTCTCCAGTACTTTCAAGTATATCAGAGGCATTTCAGTATGATAAGTATATAGGGATGATCTTATCAAATGGTTTTGCATTAGACAGTGCTAACATGGATTTGTGCTCCTCGTAACGTCGTGTATATATTGAGAGGCCCCATTAGGTTGCTATCCTTTAACCACAGGTAACCGAGTCAGCCGCCTTGTAAACGTGATACATTGAACATAGCATTCGGTGAGATTGGTCGTCATATGTTAAAGCCTTGGTTTCATTTGAGGTGTATATTGCGGTTCACGGATACTTGGTAAACAATTTTTCCTAGATTACCCCTTTTTTATTTGTTTTTTTAAGTTCTAAAATAAATTAATTAACCGTGAAACAACATCCTTCCTATGGAAATACTCCTTAGTAGATCTTAGGCTGATACCAATGGCAACATTTCCCAATTTCACCAGTCAAGGAAACTCCTCTAACGGGAATTCTAGTCCTTTTCCTTCTTTTGGAAATGTTGGTAATCCCTATATGGCAACGTTGTCCCTTCCTGGATTGACCATTGGTCTGCCAGTTTGGTTATTTTCAACCTCGATGGTTCCGAGTGTCCAAACTTATTTTCAACCGAATTCTTCTCCACCTAAACAACATCAACCTCATGTTGATCCTAAAGTTGACCCCTCACCTTCTTTGCCTGTTTCTTCACCCTATTCTTCCTCTTCACCTAGTGAAAGTCTAGATTCTAGTAACCAGGAAGCTAAGAAGAAGAAGAAGAAGAGGAAAAAGAAGAAGCATAAAAATAAGCAAGGTGACAACCAAACAACTATTGTTGCCGATGCAATTAATGAATAAACATCTTCCAACCAACCCTAGAAAGTAAAATACCCTTGCATTTTGTGTAAGGGTGACCACCTTATTCAGAATTATCCTTGTATTCCCAGGGTCTTAAAAGTGTCATCTACATGTTCACATCAACCTTTGTCATCAGTGTCTGGAGATCATGTTGGTGATAAACCCTCAACTAGTAACAGTAAATCCCATGGGAAAAGGGGAAAAGTGAAATTTCCTTGTAAGTTGTGTGAATGTAATCATCCCATTCACCTTTTTCCTCTTATGGATGAAGCTTCCAAAGTGTTGCAAAACCTTACAGCTTCTCAACCTCATCTTTTGACTGGGTATCGAAAGATTTACCCTAATCCTTCACTAGTTGATCCAGTGATTGATCAAAATTCATGTTTTTTCAACCCCACTCTGTCTGAAAGTGAGTCTCGTGAATCTAGACTTGACCAACCATTGGTTGATAAAATGGTAGACTTGACTCCACCTTCAGTTAACCGTACCTTTATGGTAGAGAGTGAACCTCATATTGCTCAAGTTCTTCTGGTTTCTTCAGTTTTGAATGAGCATGAGGTGCACCCTTCTATTACCAAGGTGCATGAGAGAATTTCTCTGGTCCCCATAGTGCAAGAGGGTAGATCTCACATTCCTACAACACCCCCTCCAAGTAGTTTAGCCATTTCTTTTAATTGGAGTCGATTGGCAAGGTATCACCTTCCGTCTTATGTGCCTTTCCAAATTACAGTACAGGCTTACCATATGGCTGTACCTAGCACAATCATAGATGAGGGCGCATTTGTTAGCATTCTATCCTCCACTACTTGGAAAGCTTTATTTTCTCCTCAACTTGTCCCCATCACCCAAAATCTATTAGCTTTTAACAGAGGAACTAGTCAACCTTTAGGGATCCTTCCTAAGTTTCCTATTACTTTGGGAGAAAAGACTATTTATATAGACGTGATGGTTGTCCAAGGCCCTTTAGATTTTAGTCTACTCCTTGGACATGACTATGTTTATGTCAGGGAACTCTTGTCTCTTCCCTCTTTTGAGTGATGTGTTTCTCGCATGAAGGAATCATTGTGATCATTGATCACCTTACATTCATTGGTCCTGAATCAACTCCCCATCAACCATCATCCCTAAATGGTTCTCATATGCAAGCAATATCACCCCCGCTACAAGTTAATTACGTGGCCACCTGTTCCATGCCCACATACACTGATGATATAGTAGATGATGTAGTACATCATGTACTGGGGGCATTGGAGCTTGAGTTTTGATTTGGATCCCTGGACATGTATCCATGCCAGAGTGTTGTTCTCCCATCTGATGAGAACCTCTTGGAATCCATGGCCTCTTTTGGTCTGTGATCAAGGGATATGGAGTAGAGTTCCTTGTCTTGTGTCAAGCTCCTTAAAAAATGAAACAAGGACCATGAGGATAGTTCTTTTCCTATGTCAACCTCGTTAAAAAATGAAATAGGTCCCCATGAGGATAGTTATTTTACTATTTCAACCTCGTTAAAAAATGAAATAGGTGTCATGAGCATGGTTCTTTTCCTGTGTCAAGCTTGTTAAAAAATGAAACAAATCCCCTTCCAAATTCAAGTCTTTGATTAGATCTTGTAAAATCCAAGTCAAGTCTCTCACTTGATTTTGTAGGTGAACCTTCATACAAAGTCAATATACAAGGTAAGTGGGAAGAGTAGCCTGACAAATATACAAGGTCAATATCATATGGTTATGAGGTGATATTATGCGATTATATTATGTCTATGTTATGGACAGGTTATACCGAGGGATACAACAGTGAAATGAAAGTGGTGTGGTCTGTGACATGTTGGGACAAGCATGGATAAAACACTGGAAGCAAGGTTTCTAGGTAGATACAATGTGGTTTTTGGAATGTGTGGCACTATTATTATGCACATTTTTCATATGTGATGTTATGTGCATGTAGTGTTGTGTGGATATTGCATATGTGGTGCTATGTACAGATGATGCTAGGTACATGTTGGATATGCAGTGTTATGTACATGTGGTGTTACCTGCATGTTGTACATGTGGCGCTATGTACATATGGTGTTGTGTGCATGATTGTACAAGTGGTGATGTGTGCATGTGGTGTTGCGTACATGTTGTACAAGTGGCATTGTGTGTAGGTGGTGTTGTGTACATGTCAAGGATGTGGCATTGTGTACATATGGTGTCGTGTACATGTCATGCATGTGGTACTGTGTACATGTGATATTGTGTACCCATTGTACAATGGTGCAATGTACATGTGGCATTGTGTACACGATTTGCAGGTGGTGCCATGTACATGTGATGTTGTGCACATGTTGTGCAGGTGGTTGCAGTGTACAGGTGGTACTGTGTACCTATAGTACATATGGTACTGGTGTAAATGCATGTATTTCATGGTGTTGTATGACGTGTGTAGTTGTATTTGTATGATACACATTGTGTGTATGTGCACATGGTTGAGAAGAAGGCACTGGGTGTTTATCAGGTGTGGCAACCAATCCGGAGTGTGTACAGAATAAAGACAAAGGTAGAAGCTAAGGATTGATTAAAGGATAAGTAACCGTATTTTATTTCAGTTTTATTATGCATGTGATTTATGATTCCAGTCTATGATGATTACATGTGATCTATGATTCGGGTTTATTATGGTTACACGTGATTTATGATGTTGATCTATGATGGTTGTGTTTTGAGCTAACCTGATGTGATATGTTTACGCATGATGATTTCTTCAAAGATGCTAGTTTGACTTGTTGTGATAGGAAGTAAACAGGATTGCAAGTATACCTTATTGACGAGCTACCAATGAGGTATGATTTGAAGTTATTTCAATTTATTTTGAATCTAATGGAATTTATGTGCTTGGAACATGAATGAATGAACATGCTTTTTTGGGTGGTTGAAATCGACTGTAAGAATTGGCGACAGCAACAAAATAAATTGGAACTTGCAGCAGTATGTTGGTAGAGTACTTCAGGAGCAAGGCCATTGTGGGACACTGGTACCCAATAGTGCCCATTGATTTCCATGAGCATGCTATGACCGGTATGATGGTTGAGGACGATATATGCCTTGGTTGTTTGATATTCTGATCCGAGGAATCCTTGCCAAGCGATGGATCAATCAGGATAGGGGATGTCGGGGAACTTTGAAGGTGAGCCACTACACAGAAGGGGGTGACCGGATTTCCCAAGGGACTATGTAGCAGAGAAGGGAAGGTCACAGATATATTGGTTTTGGTCATTAGCATTTCCATATGGAATTAGATGCACATTGGGAGTATGCCCTAAAAAAATGAGATGGTACTTGTTCACTGAGGGGACATGTAGTGCAGGATTGTAGCACTAGACATTAGATACATCTTTGACTATGAAAATGGATTCTGGACTTCCTAGGAATGAGGTGAATCCTAGTATTACTTTGAGGGTGGAGGTGTGATCCTCTGGATTCCCTTATTGTTGATACGAGCATCATATCCTTTTATTTGTTGGTTTAGCAAATGTCCTTATGTGCATATGTGGTTATTGTAAATACCGTAATGAATTGTGTTATAAAGCTCCAATAAGCGGTATGTGTGTCATGTTATGTTGTCATGTTGTCATTATGTTTTTCTTTTGAGAAGGTATTCAATTGTAAATACTACAACAAGCTAGGTTATAAAGCTTCATAGGTAGTGTGTTTGATTTCAACGGTTTTGCTTAGGTCTTGGTGTGGTTTAACACTGAGGATGGTGTTCCCCAAGGGGGATGGTTTTGTAATAGCCCTGGTGAAAAACTTCCATGTAATAAATTAAATAAAGGAAAAATAAGACCGCGGGTAAGGGAAACTTATTCAAAGCTGAATGTTGGGTAGAGATATCCTAGTGGGCATCACTGGATGTGTGTTTTGGCTAAGGAAAATTGGAAAAGGCTAAGACAAAGCCATTAAAAGGGAAAAAATGCACTTTTGGCACAATTATTATGAAAATAAAGGAAATTAGGAGAAAAGTAAGGTGAAAGGTCACAGGTTCCATGTAAGGAGAAAAATGAAGAAATTAGAGGCCTTATTCATACAAATGCTTATGAGGATCATTTGGCAAGCTCTTGGTCAGTTCAATTTTTAGATCTCTCATTATTCTCTCTCTCTCTCTCTCTCTCTCACTCACTCTTGGTCACTTAGAGTTTTCTTGGAGAACTCTAGCGCTGGATCAATAAAGGAAAAACAAGAAAAGGGAAAGGAAGGAAAGCAGGGACCAAGGAAGGAAAAGCATGATCGGGAAGCTTCAGTGGGAATACTTGTAGGTAACCTTTTGCATGTGTGATTTCCTAGCTGGCTTGCACATGCATGGATTTGCATGTTGGTATATGGTTCTCTTGCTATCAGTGGCATGGTTTTGTTGGGTTATAACATTGGTTTTCAACCTAGCTTAGCCTTTTTCGGGATGCCATGGTATGTCGGGATGTTTATCTCGGTTTTGAGCTTTTTTTGTTGGATGAATTTTGAAATCTTAGGCGGATGTGGTCTCAAGTTTCATTCCCAAAGGCCTAAGAATCCCTTAACCGGTTTCGGCAGGATACACGTAAAGCCTGAGAGAAAAGTCTCAGTTTAGGGCCTAGTGATCCAGGTTTGGATTACAATAAAGACTCAGAGACTAGTCTTGGTTTAGGGCATAGTGCTCTGAGGTTGGATTGCGGTAAAGTCTAAGAGACAAGGAGACGAAAAATTCCTCAAGGATAGTGATGGATTCTATATGGCATTCCAAGTTCGGTTTGGTTGTGATCGACAAAAAATTTTAGGGGCGAATCTTAGCCCAAGGGAGAAATTTAAGGGGTTTTATATTATGGATTTTAGTAGACGTGATGGTAATGAAATGGAAAGATGAGTGCCAATGAACAAACACATCATGAAAGAGAAAAAATTGCGAGCCTGAATCTCTTTCAAGAAGTTGAGAAAAGTACTAAACCAAATATTTCTTCAAGTAGTTTTTGTGGGTTGAGTGAGGTTATTGCTAAAGTTGTAGTCGTAAGGCGTGACAATTGTAAGGGAGAGTGAGAGGGTGACACAGGTGACCTTTATAAATATATAATGCATGTATTCATTTCTTTCTAAAAAGCCATATTTTTTTTCACCTGAAAGCATAAAGTATAACGAGCTGCATATTGATGAGATCGATCCTCAGCAACAACTTCACAAGCAGCGGTATAGGTGTGGACAAAGGCAAAAGTGGTTTACCACCTAGTAGCATGCAGGAACTGCAGAAGGACTAGAAGAGGGAAGGTTGTAAGCTCATTGCCAAATCAATCCAAGTAGAACCTATAGATCCACTAACAGAGGATCCAATCAAAGAATCCATTCCAATTGATACAGATCAAGAGCCATACTCCGTTGGGAACGCAAATGGATTTGTTAAGGGTAAGTACTGATTCATATCATTCCTAGAGTTACTTCGTTTTTCTTTATTTTATTCATATAATTGGTTTAGAAAAAGGACTTTGTTCATCGAGGTTTGTGGAATGGATCAACTCAAAATACCTGGATAGAGAAGTTTACCCATATGAAGATTATGTCTGAGTCAAAAAAGACTATGAATTTTTACTTTTCAAATGAATGGTAGTCATATTCAATTTTTGAAGGGAGATTTATTTTTTTATGAGTAATTGTGTTAAGGTTTCCATATTAGCTATCATTACAGATACATTTTTGTATGAAGATAATATCAAAGCTCTTATGAACCGTTATTTGTAGGAATAATTATAGATAATAATATATAATAGTAAGGTGTTGAGACATATTTTTCTTGGTCGGAGATGGGAGAATGCATTGAATCGAGTTGGGAATTTATGAAAGAGGCTGTCTCATATTTTTTGAGTTTTTCATTTTTGGAAGCTACTTTAAGAAGGTGGAGCCAGGTGTGAGGGGTAATTTTTTTGTCAAAATTGTTGGAGTTGGACCTGACCTCATCTCTTTATCGAGACATGTCATTTGGTGGGTATAACACAACAATAATAGAACCTCAGTGGATGTCTTAACACTCCAAGACTACACCAGTGCACTGAGGCCCCATTTACCTTTGTAATATTTTGGGTTTCCATCTTTGTGGTTTTTCCTTGCATTAGTATGTCCATCAAATTCAATCATTGCTTCTCAGGACTATCGAAGACTATGGAGTTAAAAATAGTGATTGCTTGTTCGGAAAAGGATTTCTTTGTGGAAAATATAGAACTGTGTTTGGGGAGTTTCCTATCTATTTTATCTTTTCAAGTAGGAAGGTGGGTAGAATCTAACAGGAAGATCCATTCTTTTGGGTGAAGGTCTACTTGTACTGCAGCTCATCATTTTGCAAAATAGACTTCAAATGTCATCTCGAGTTCCTAGTAACAGGTTTAGTGCGCACTCTGTTGTCTTACCTATCATAGGTCACATATTTTTCAATTTATTTATCAACTGAAATCCTCGATGGCTCTTGCCCATCATTTCACTATAGGACAACTTCTTGATCACAATATCATTGGCCACAGAAATCGGTGCTTGGATCTTCTTTAAAATGTTGGTATAATTGGTTTTTCCCTAGGATTGCATTGAATAATATTTTGATCAAAACAATTTATAATATGTTGTGAAGACCACAAAATCTTGATTGATGTGCAAAAGAATTGATTAATCTCACTGTATGGCCTTGCATTGTGCTTGGGATTCCATGTTAACATCGTTCAACACACAACTTCAACTTGAAATAAATACACTTTGAAATGATGTAGATGATATAAGAAATAATATGCATTCTTAACATAGCTTGCAGTGGCCTTATTGAATCAAACCAAGTTAATTTGAATTGATGTTTATACTCTAAAAAATGACATAAATGATAAATGTGATCTTCCTCTTGCAGTATCTATGCCAAACACAAATATGCAATGGACTTATTGGACCAAATTTGTTGCGTTGCAGTAGTTCATGTCTTTAAAAAATTATCAGGATGAGAAACCTGAGAAAAGGAAGTTCAACCAGCTTGTTACCTCGGGTCTTTAGCCAGTGGCAACTGTAAATACTTTCAAATCAAATCATAGAAGTACATCTGCATCTCAAGTAATTATTTTCAACTCAAGTTAATTACAAATATGTTGATCCTTATTGTTCATTATTAATTTTGTGTTAGGTGTATAGTAGCATGCATCTTTTTAAAGATATGCATAATAATACCATGTCGTATGGTACATGTTTTCTTGGAACTAACCTATGCATATACTCTGAATTTGTATTTCTTGCTTTAAAAGATATGCACAATATTTCCATGGAATATGGAACATGTTTGCTTGGAACTAACCTACCTATACATTTACTCTGAATTTTCATTTCCAGCTTTAGATCTATCATTTCCATGTAATCATGGTGCTCCTTCTGGGATTGTGTTTGAGTGTTTCCTACATGTTTTTCAATCCAAGGTCATCCTTATGACAATTAAATATCGATAGCATCCCTCCATTTTGGGACTTTAATGCCATGCTTGTCTCCAAAGAGAAAATGTGGGGGATCAACCTGTTTTCGGTAGGTCTGTCTACTTCAACATCTCTAGATCATGAGAAGTTTGACTTATAGTTTGTTAGTCTGTTTAACATTGACAATTTGCAATTTTTCCAGATGGAATTTCCACCATTCAATTTATTGTCTTAAGAAAATTATTTCCCAATTCTCTTGTTACTAACAAGTTACTCCAACATCTTTAATATTATTGTTAGAAGGACACAAATATTTCACATTGTTATTTTCAGAATATGTGGATCACTATAATTTTCTATTGGAATTGGATGTTAGAGTTAATACATGTTGAGATTTATAGTTGTATTCCATTGAAATCATTATCATTTTGTGAATTAGTTCTTTTAACAAAAACTCAAGATGGTCGATATGCATTCCAAATTTATAGACAACCTTCCCATGATACAACCTTTTCTAACCCTTCTATTGAACAAGCTAGTTATTTTCCTAGAGAAAATGTCTCCCTTTCTCCAACTAATTTCAGGGAGAATTTCATCTCTCCTACTTATTTTAAGGGAGAGCCCCCAAGATCTCTAAGAGCTCAATATTCAACCAAGAATCCCTTCATATAGGGAATAGTGTCAGGTTGATTTCTAAAAATCAATGATATTGTTGACCAAATCATCAATGGAAGCCTCATAGCTCCACCCAACAGCTTATAGATGTATACACAACCTTCTACAAACCTGTTGATTTACAACTAGACATTTTATCAATAGAGATCTTTAGTAGCACACAACAACCCTCTATTTCTTGCATATTTGTAGCAAAAAATACTTAACTATTCATACTCCCTCTTACTTAGGGAAGAGTGCAAAGTGTCCTTCTCATCAGAGATCCATCCACTTGTAGGTAATTTATTATTGTAATCAATCATGCCCTTACATAAGTAGGAATTTCCTTTGTTATACATGTTGAGAAGTTTCAATAGACAACTCCCTCTGAGACTCAATATGTAATCATTAGTCTCTTATTCATTTGATTCAAATTTCGAAGGCGACTTCAAAGGAGATTCATCGTCCAAAGGTCTTCACTTATTCATCCAAAGTCTGGGCTATTTCCTTTTCTTCAACAATCATTCCAATCCTTATGTTATGTATTTAGTACATAATGATTTAATCAATTATCCAGGCTATATTGTAACATTTGAGTATTGGAATGGTTTTAGTGTAAGATCTACTAAATTTAATATAAAGGCCTCTACTAGATTTAATATAAAATTCTTGATTTTCATTGTAAGCACATGCAATCATGCTAGCCACTGAAAATGGAAGTTCGATGTCTACAAATATGATAGATTTATCACCTCAAGTTTTTGTAATGTCAACACCAATGCCAACAAATAGTCATAGTAGAGCATCCACACCTAATATTTGCTCTAGCTGGCCAAATGCATTGACTTCAATGACTCCACATGGTCCACCTTAGGATCCCCTTATGCATATTCCACAAGTTCATCCCTAAACGACCCAATTATGTTGCAAGCTCGGTCAATCTATTGGATTATCCTCAAGTAATGGAGAATTAGAATCAAATCAAAACAACAGGGATGGTAGAAACCAACAAGAATGTGAAAAAAAAATTGGTTCAAAATCAACACCCAATGTTGTCGTACCATGAGCTAATGATGATACAGAAATCTAATTACTTAGCTCTATATACTAGGATATCAAACATAGCTCAGGGTGTCATAATTTGTTATAACCCTGATGGGAGGTTATAGTATATGTGGACTAATGTAGATATAATAATAGGTCGACCTCCCTTTTGGTAGTAGGAGTTAAGTGGACAATGAATGAGAATATGTATATATAGATGTTAAGAGAATTTCATTGAATTATTTCTATCTTATTTGATATTTGTTTTATGCGAGCACTACCACTAGCATGTAAAGCATCCTTGGAAAGATTTATGGAAAAGCGCAATGGACGGTATTGATTAAGCTCTGTAATATTAATACCAAGTTTAATTAGTTTATTTTACCTGTCTTCTTGATACACCCCTTATCTCCTCCTTCAGCATAATCTTTGTCTATTCTAGTATCGCTAGATGACTTACCATCTCCTTCAAAAGTACAGGTTTTCACCCAGTTGAACTTGTTGCTCATCATCATCTTGGATGCATTTAGCCCATCTTCTATCCTTTTTCCTAAAACATAATCCATTTCTATTGGTGCATCAGAAACCATCTCTTTGACTACTTCGTCTAATTTCCCAATTGGACTAGCGCTCTGTTTTGTATAGTGTTCCACCCCTTGATTGGAAGGAAGACCTTTCTCTTTCTAGCAATATTTTGTTGAGAGGGCATGCATGTATAGACAGGACCCTTGCTAATAATAGTTTAAATCCTCTGAATCCTCACCTTCAAAGTTACAGGTTTTCAATGTGTTTGAACTTGTAGCTCATGATCATCTTTACTCATCTTGGATGCATTTATCCATCTTCTATCCTCTTTCCTGAAACACAAACCATTTCTTCTAGTGCATTAGAAACCATCTCTTTGACCACTTTACCCAGTTTCCCAACTGGACCAGAGGTATGTTCTGTATAGTGTACCTCCCCTTGATTAGAGGGAAGAACTTTTTTGTTTCCAACAAATTTTTCTCAGAGAGCATTCGTGGATAGACAGGACCCTTGCCAATGCTATCAATAGAATATTTTAAATCCTTTGAATCCTCACCAAGCTCATTAACATCATGGTCAACATGGTCAACATCTAAATGTGACAAGTGATGAACATCATCCTCATGTAATTCCTTGTCCTCTTCCTCTTCATCCTCATCTTCTGCAACTTCTTCTCCACCATCCCCACTCATCTCCACTTCTTCATCCTCATCTACTAAAGTATCTTGCCCACCATGTTCAATGTTAAAGCTTGCAACTACACCAACATCTTACTCAACACCCTCATTCATAAAGTTTAAACTCCTCTTCAGACTCTATTCTCAAATATTCAACACTTCGGATAAATGCCATTACATCATGGGAAAATTCCATTTGGTTAGACTTTGTTTCTAAGAATGAGAAATTGCATCTACCCAATGATGCTTCTTCATTCTATCTTTCATTCTAGTGTTGATGGAAAATGGATCCTGATTTTATAGTTAAGGGATCTAAGGCCTTCACAATTCCATTTGCAATCTTAACACACTCAGGATGATCTAAATCTAGATTCTCAAGTGTACAAGACAAGGCCTGAATCACTCCAACATCAATTAATTCTTTTGACACTTCTGTTGAAATGTTTGACCTTGAAGGTGAGCGCGTTGCAAGAACATCATTTATCAATTATTAATGCATTCATTTGGCATTTTGAGGTTTGTAGCCATCTGCATGAATACAGATAGAAGCACTGAGTGAATTAACAATCTCTACAAATATTGTTTTTCATCCTTAGCTCAACGAATGCATATTTCCAAAACTGGCTAACCTTACTTGAGAATTTTTGCCTCCATTCATTATTTTCCTTCCTTTCTTTTATGTGCATCCTAGAATATGGAAGAAACCTATGAAGAACATGGTATAAAGGTCCACTGTGGCCCATGCCATTGTCTCCTCCTTGTAGAGCCTCTAAGATGGTTGCTTTCAGCATCATGACAAAGAATAATATTTATTGTTGATGGATACATCAGAACTGTTTCAGTTAGTAGGTTCAAAATAAAATCTTCTCTTACTAAATCAAATGAATATTTTCCATCCATTTCCAAGTTATCTCTACCAACAATAGCCTTTCCTTTCTCCTCTGATGGAATCTCATCAGCATCCATATCTATAACAGAACAAGAAGATTTAAATTTCCTTCCAAGGTCATTCGTCATAGGGGGTAAATATTGAGTAACTCAATCCAGGAGCTATTCAATTACACTTGCAAAGCTATGTGTTGGCCTCTTGTGTCCTTTAATTTTCCCTCTAACATCAGAAATTTGTATGGATGCATTACCCAAGTTTCCAGCAAGGCTATTTTCACTTTGCATAGACTTATGTCCACTTCTTAGCTTATCTTTCTCTAAAACCTTCTCCTTATCTTTCCCTTTTTCCTTCTCCTGATCTCTTGACAAAATTATATAAGGTCCTTTTTCTAATAATTTCAACCTGATAAACTGCTTTTGCAGCAAGCATGAAAATAGGAGGATCTCGGGAGATAACAGGAGCCATGTTTGAGAGAAAAGTACAAGGACTCACCCTTCCACTTATATTTTGATTTAAAGCTACTACAAGACTTTGCCAAATGTCTGATTCCATAGCTTCCTGAAGCATATGAGGATCATCAAGAATATGTCGAGTGATGGTTAATGCAACACTGTCAAACCCTTAAAATAGGAACTAGTAGGAAAGCTCAGCAAAGCCATCAATCCACCTTTATCAAGGAAATGCAATGCTATGGCATGCACCCTTGTAGGCCTTGCTCATAACTAGAGAAGAGCTTGTACTGAAGTTTATTGCAGATTCTTCTAAATGAAGTTACAAACAATATCAATAATTTTTTTTCTACTCCCAATAATTATGTACCCATCAGGAACATTCAACATGTTCTATATATGATTTTATTGATTAGATTCCAAGTTCTCAGGATTCTCACCATCACCATCTTTTTTCTTGGACTGCTTAGAATTTAGAATAGTAGAATAATTTTTTTTTGGTTGGCTTCAACTATATCAAATTATCAACTAGTAGCATGGGTGTCAGATACTTAAAATCTAGCAGGCTCTTACTTTTTGATGCCTGTAGGAAAAAGCTAGACAAGATATCCAACAAAACACTAACAAGATCATTGTCAACAACAACTTCACAAGCTACATTGCTTTCATGTAAAATTAGAGGCAAAACATGAGATGTCAGGGATAGTATGCTATTATCCTTTCCAGGATCCAAATTACAATGTTTCAGTTGCTCTACAAAAAATAAGAAGATTGTGCTTCTGGAGGGGCTTTATCAAAGTGAGAAGACTGTGCTTGATGAGCATAGGCTTGTCATCCTCGGGTAGAGGAATCAGTGTTCAACCTTCATTGAAGCCATGCATGGTGAAAAATATCTTGAAATAAATCTATGAGATCAAAAAGTTGAGGTTCAACATTCCAAATAGATGATTACCTAGGCTGATTCAAAACAAGATTCACATAATGCAACAGAGGTTGGAAAATGATCATCATTGTCACTTGCATGCGCATCCAAATCAATTTTGACGCTACTAGAAACATTTCCATCATCTTTGTTATCGAAGACTTTGAATCCTTATTAAGTGCAACTTGCCATAGAATTTCTTGACGTATCATCCTAATATCTAGACTCACATCCTTGCTAGCATTTCCAATCACTACCATTAATGTTGTCAAGAAACAAGCACCAAAATAGTTTATGGTTCAATCCATTTTTTGCTGCATAATAGGATCCAACATATTTGATGTATTCTGGAGATGATCTTTCAGATAAGCACAAAATACCTATGCAAGGGAAGTTTTATTTTGTTGTGTGAATGCCTTGCAAGCTGCAATCATGTGCACAACTACAACCATCCCTTTTGAAGAGAGTGGAATACTTGGAAGAGTCAAGAACCTCATAAGGGATTATATGCCCTTTTATACATCTTAGGTAGCTGCCATAGGGCTTGTGGGAAGGTAATCCTATACTGTTATCTATATCCTTGAATGGTAGGATTGCCTTCATACCCTTAATATTATTTCCGTGTTTCCAGATATTTGTGGAATGCTTCTTTGTGATTTTTCCTTTCCTTTGATTCTTGGGATCCATGCTCTGTGGTAGAGAACATAATGTTCATTTCAACCACCTGAAACACCAAGAAATGCATGCCAAACACACAGGAAACATTTCACCTGGCATTTCATGATTTCGAAATGAGAGGTGAAATGCCTTATGGCATTTTGGGCATGCTTCATATCCTAAAGCGCATTTTGGCTATGGAAATAAACACTTGCACTCACCCAAACAACTAAAATTGCTATTAAACCTTTGATACTTGTTAGAAAATTATATATTATAGAGCAATGGAACACATAGAATATTGCAGAAATATAAACACAGAAAACACATAAAACCAGAGAGACACAGATATACGTGGTTCACCTAGTTTGGGCTACGTCCACCCTGAACAGCCATTCCTTCCTTTCTATTATCCAGAAAAATGAAGAGACACAACCTACAATAGATCCACTGCAATATCCTATGTTTTCTCTCACAGTCTCACCTCTCTATTTCTCGCTCGGAGAATACACATCTATTACATAGCCTCAAAATACAATACCCTCATACAAAGAGAGGGGTTTCCTTCTAGGGAAAAAAACCCTAAACTAAACATAATTTCTACCTTCAGATCATCCGCCTAATGAATGGCCCAGATTAAATAGAAATTACTATCCTTTTACAAGGCAATTTTACATATGTTTTTAGCTTCGGGGGCGCTGCCCCTGAAACCCCCACCGGGGGACCGCTGGCCCCCGGACCCCCCAGTCGGGGGGGATCGGCCCCCCCGAACCGCCGCAGGGGGGGGAAGTTCCCCCCACATGGAGGGGTGTAAAAAATTCCTAGGGTATACATCTAGCTGAAACAAAAACCTCTGAACAATCATGCTCCACACCAAACAATCTCCCACTTGGATAATGATTGTAGCAACTCCATCGCTGCTTCATTTGTTGGACAATGACTCCTCTTTGGACCTGGCTATTTCTCATCTTCATCGTCATCCTTGAAGACCAACTGAAACTGAGCATATTCTCAGTTTCTCCCTAGTTACAACTTTTGTTAGCATATCTGCAGGATTCTGGCTAGTATGTATCTTTTCCAGCTTCAACTCTCCATCTTCCAAAACTGATCGTATGAAATGGTACTTGAGCTGTATGTGTTTAGTCCTGGAATGAAATGTTGCTTTCTTTGCAAGATGAATGGCACTTTGGCTATCGCTGTATAATGTGCCTATATCATGCTCCTTACCCAATTCACCCATAAACCTTTGTAACCAAATCATTTATTTACTAGCCTTTGTAGCAGCAACATACTCTGCTTCTGTTGTTGAAAGTGCAACAACACTTTGGATTTTTGAAACCCAACTGACAGTTGTTCCACCCACAGTAAATACATATCATGTAGTGCTCCTCCTGTTATCTCTGTCACCTGCCATATCTACATCAACATATCCCTGTAGAGAAATGTTTGAACCACCAAAGCATAATGCTTGATTTGTGGTACCTTTCAAATATATGAGAATCCATTTCACTGCCATCCAATGTTCCTTTCCTGGATTGTTCATGTACCTGCTTACAACTCCCACTGCATGTGCAATATCAGGCCTTGTGCAGACCATTGCATACATTAAGCTTCCAACTGCTGATGCATATTGGACTTTATACATATAATCCATGTCTTCTTGGGTCTTTGGGCACATTTCCTTACTAAGTTTGAAATGGCTAGAAAAATGTGTACTAATTGGTTTTGCATTGTGCATATTAAATCTTTTCAACACCTTTTGTATGTACTCATTCTGAGACAATGTTAATTTGCGATTTTTCCTGTCTCTAGTTATTCTCATACCAAGGATTTGTTTTGCAGCTTCCAAATCCTTCATTGCAAATGAACTTGCCAATTTTCTTTTGAGCACATTTATTTCTTGCATGTTAGACCTTGCAACAAGCATGTCATCTACATACAATAACAATATATTATAGCTGCCATCATTTTTCTTTTTTCAGATAAACACAATGATCAGAGTGACATCTAGTATAACCTTGTTCAGACATAAACTTGTCAAATTTTAGATACCACTGCCTTGGAGCCTGTTTTAATCCATACAAGCTCTTCTTCGACCTGCACACTAGTTTCTCCTTCCCTTTTACCTCATATCCTTGTGGCTGCTGCATATATAGCTCTTCCTCCAAATCCCCATGGAGAAAGGTTGTCTTTACATCTAACTTCTCAAGATGCAAATCTTCAACTACTACTAGACTTAAAATAGTTCTGATTGAAGTTATTTTAACAATAGGAGAAAATATTTCATCAAAATCAATACCTTTCTTCTGTGCAAACCCCTTCACCACAAGTCTATCTTTGTACCTTTGTTTTCCTCCATCTTCTTCCTTCAACCTGTAAACCCATTTATTCTTCAATGTAGCTTTTCCTGCAGGCAACCTGACTAAGTCCCAATTCTGGTTATGCATTAAGAAGTCCATCTCTTCTTCCATGGCTAGCTCCCACTTCTTCCTGCTTTCAACCTGCATTGCTTCTTCATAACATTCGGGTTCACCAGAACCAGTCAACAATAAATAATATAGTGAAGGAGAGTATCGTTCAAGGGGTATACTTATCCTGGTAGATCTTCTAACACCATTTTCAGGTGTTTGGGGTGCCTGTTGCCGTTGTGGTTGTTGTTATTGTTGTGGTTGTTGATTATTATTATTTTCAGGCACCTTTACTTTTTCAGTGATCTCACCAAGAACTGTGTATTCCTTGTTTTCTTTTTCATGTTTCTTTTCCTACAACTGATTCTTATACAAGACCTTTTCATTGAATATTACATCTTTGCTCCTAATGATTTTGTGATTTTCGTAATCATATAAGCAATAACCAAAATCATTAACACCATATCCAATAAGGTACATTTCTTTGACTTTGCCTCAATATTTGTTCTATTTTCTTTATTAATATGGACAAAGGCCTCATAACCAAAAGGCTCTAAAAAAGAATAGTTTACTTTTCTTCCTCTCCATGCTTCCTCTGGAACACCACCATCCAAGGAACTTGAAGGCCCTCTTTTTATTAGATAAACAGTAGTATCTACAACATCTTCCCAAAATTGTAAAGGCAATCCTGCATGCAATCTCATGCACCTTGCATGCTCCATGATTGTTCTGTTCATCCTTTTTGACACACCATTTTCTTGTGGTGTTCTTGGAACTGTCTTCTCTCTGCGAATTCCATGCTCTGAACAGTACCTATCAAACTCTTTACTGCAATATTCACCTCCATTGTCTGATCTGAGACACTTCAATTTCTTTCCTGTCTCAATCTCAACCAAAGCTTTCCATTTCTTGAAAGTATCAAATACATCAGATTTATTCTTAATAAAATAAATCCAAGTTTTTCTAGTTGCATCATCAATAAAAGTAACATAATAACGAGAGCCACCGAGAGATGATACCTGAGCAGGTCCCCATACATCTGTATGCACAAGCTCTAATTTTTTGCTCTTCTTTTCTTTCCCAACTCTGAGAAATCTAACTCTCTTCTGTTTTCCATAAATTCAATTCTCACAGAAGTCCAAACCAACATTCTTCAAACCCGGCAACAAATTCCTTGAGTGAAGAATATTCATCCCCTTTTCACTCATGTGTCCGAGCCTATGATTCCATAATGCTGCATCTTCTCCTTTGGAAGTTAAAGCATTAACAGAGTTAGAAATACCATTGCATAAATACAATGTACCAACCTTTTTGCCTTTTGCTATTACCAGGGCTCCTTTGGTAACCTTCCAAGCTTTATCTGTGAAAGTTGTCACACAACCTTCACCGCCTAACTGCCCTATTGAAATCAGATTTTTCTTTAGATCTGGAACATGCCTTACCTCCTTTAGTAGCCATTGGTTTCCATTCTGCTTTTTTACAAGAACCTTACCCATTCCAACAATTTTACAGGGTTTATCATCACCCAAACAAACTTGTCCAAAATCTCCTTGAACATAATCATGAAAATATTTCTTATCAGGTGTGGCATGGAATGAGGCCCCTGAATCTACCACCCAAGAATCAGTAATATTTTCAAAAGAAAGAATCAAAGCATCTTGTAACACCTCACCTATCAAATTTTCTTCATGATTTTTTTCTTGCTATGCATCTCCTCCTTTTCCTTTCCAAGATCTACAGTCTTTATTTAGGTGTCCTTTCTTTCCGCATTTTCAGCACACTATCCTCGATCTGGACTTAGATCTGCCTTTCCTTGATTTACTGTGATATCCTAAGCTCTTTCCTCTTTCCATTTTTCTTCCCCTAGACTCTGCACTCAAAGCATTACCTGATGTCTCACCGGAGCTTTTCCGTCGCATTTCCTCGCTAAGGATAGCACCGACAACATCATCAAACTTTAAAGTACTAGATTCAAAAATAGAGTTACTAATGGCCATTACTAAACCATTCCAACTTTCTGGCAATGAGCACAAGAATAACAGAGCTCTAACTTCATCATCAAAGTTTAACCCTACAGAACATAACTGACTTGTAACAGTATTAAAATCATTTAAATGGTCTACAACAGATCCACCTTCCGACATCTTCATATTAAATAATTGTTTCATAAGAAATACCTTGTTTGAGGCCGAGGGTTTTTCATATAGTTTCTCCAACCCCTTAATCAAACCCTCTATCGTTGTTTCCATCGAAATGTTGAAGGCGACCGACGCTGCGAGGGACAACCGTACTATTCCGAGTGCCTTTCTATCGAGAAGGTTCCATTCTTCATCTGTCATGCCCGTCGGCATCTTTGTTTTTCTGCCCAATGGTAGGTACAAATCTTTCCGATACATATAATCTTCCATCTGCATCTTCCACAGCGATAAGTTTTGGCTATTAATTTTCTCGACCCTAAACTTACCATCTTCCGCCATTGCTCCCACTAGAACAAGGAACCCTTCTTTCTTGCGAGTTTATCAACCAAATAGACCTTCAGCTCTGATACCAGTTGTTATAAAATTATATATTACAAAGCAATGGAACACATAGAATATTGCATAAATATAAACACAGAAAATGCATAAAACCAGAGAGACACAGATATACGTGGTTCACCCAGTTTGGGCTACGTCCACCCTGAACAACCAGTCCTTCCTTTCTATTATCCATCAAAATGAAGAGACACAACCTACAACAGATTCGCTGTAATATCCTCTGTTTTCTCTCACAGTCTCACCTCTCTGTTTCTCGCTCGGAAAATACACATCTATTACACAGCCTCAAAATACAATACCCTCATACAAAGAGAGTGGTTTCCCTCTAGGGAAAAAAACCCTAAACTAAACATAAGTTCTACCGTCAGATCATCCGCATAATGAATGACCCAAATTGACTAGAAATTACTATACTTTTACAAGGCAATTTTACAAAAGTTTTTAGCTTCGAGGGCGCTGCCCCCAAAACTCCCACCAGGGGACCGCTGGCACATGGACCCCCCAGTTGGGGGGATCGGCCCCCCCGAACCCCCGCGGGGGGGGACAATTCCCTCCCGTGTGGAGGGGTGTACAAACTTCCTGGGGTATACATTCGGTTGAAACAAAGACCTATGAACAATCATGCTCCACGCCCAACAATACTATTGCTTCAACATCGATTTGACTTTGATGACATAAAAATAAAAAATAAAAAATAAAAAAAATGAACCTTCAGTTAAAAGGAACCTTCATCATCATGTGTTGTTTTTGGATTTGTAGGAATATTTTTAAACTAAAGGTTCCTCTTATTCCTCTTATTGGATTGGTTCTTCTTCAATGTCATATTTCCAAATCAAAACTTTAGTAATTAAAATAATATTAAAACCCTTAATCTACCAGTATAATTACAAACACAGAATTAAAATAATCTTAAAGCTTTACTCTGTCGGTATAATTACAGACAACGACAAATTTTGTTGTTGGAAACTTGTCATTATGGTAAAAAAAAAATAGCAATCTTGTCACCTTACTTCCTATGATGTCCATTAAATAATGTGAGTTATGTTGGCCTTCACCACAGATTAGTCAACAGAACTCTTCTGATAGCTAATTCTCGTGAATTTTATAAACACAACTAGAAGAATTTACTAATCTCCTGCGCTCCCACGTGCCATGCCATCAACCTTTTATGAAGCAACTTTTTAAAGATATTTTTATTTGGATAGGTTTTAAAAAAAATCAGAACACTTTGATTTTTATCACATTTTCTTTTATTATTTAATTTATGATTATTTAAAATCTCTTATAAAAATATAAAATTTTAAAAATAAATAATAATAATAATAATAATAATTACATTTTATGTTCGAAAGTTATTACACAAAAATATATTTAGAAAATAGAATTAAATAATTCTACATACACTCCTATATATAGAATGGGATTATGATCCATGTGGGTGACATTGTATGCACACCCACAATTTAAGTGAAGGTTCTTTTTATTCAAAATCGCATGTTAATTTTGTTTGAGCCATACTCCTTTCGAAATTATTCTTAGATAATGAGATGATGATCACGTGTGGGAGCCATGTGGGTGTCATGGTATGCACACCCACATTTTTCACTGAAGGTTCCTCTTATTACCTTAATTCATCATGTGTTGTTTTTTGATTTGTACGAATATTTTTCTATTTTTATCTATTTCAATGAAGGATATTTTCTCAATTAGGCATTTTCCTAGTTATTTTGACCATGGTGGGTTGAAGTATTTCATTTCTTTGGGTTGATTGGTTTTAATGTATTATGATTCTTGGTGGTTTCATTTGTCTTCATCTTAGTTATTTTTTCAATTTTACATCCCACATCGAGTTTGTCTTGAGATTAATCTATTTAAATGTATAAAAGAGCTTTTCCACATCATTGTAGGAGAAAAGCGTTTCCACATCATTGTAAGAGAAGAACTAGTAGAATAGTATGTTAGGGATATTAATATACCTAATACTTTCTTCCAATGTCAAAGTCTAATTTTGATATATGCGTGAATATGTGTTTATGTTTTAGTCAATCTTTATTTAAACTTAATAGTTGTTTTTATGCCATGATTTGTGTAAACATTAATCTCTCATAGCTTGACAGAATTGGTAGAGAAAATATTAATCTCTCCTATCTTGACAGAAGTGGTGGTCAAGATCAACACATACAAGAATGTTGTGGTGGACTATTATCAAAATTAATAAAGGAATATGCAAGAGTGCATAGTAAGAACCTTGACAAACACGCTCATTGAAGCTTGCAACATTATTTGTAGGAAGAGAAAATTATGCTTCTTTTTTCCAAACATGTAAGTTAGTATATCACAATTTAATGAATATGTTTTCCTATTATCATACATGGTTTCATACTTTACAAAAAATTCACCAAGACTTCACATATTTTATTATTCAGTGAAGGATTTTCCAAGATCTTACAAGATTTTATAATTTAGTGAAATATTCGCCATGATTTTACAAGATAATATAATCTGGTGAGAGATTTGCCAAAAAAAATATATATACATATTATATTATTGATAAAATCGCCTTCCATTTTTTCTATATATCATGGGGATTCGCCCATTTAGTATACATATAAATTTTAGGGGGTTCTTAAAATTTTTCCTGGTGATTGGAGCACCGGTTTTGGTGTGATCATGATTTGATGAACGCTGAGGTGGTTTAACCTCTAGATTCTTTCAGTTGTTCATGGATTTTTTTTTCTATGAGATCCCACATACATGCTTGGAATATGGCACGGGGGTGACTAGATGAAAGAGAGATTTGGTTCAACTATGTCTATGGTCGGGTGATACGTGGAAGTCCCAAACCTGATCGGATTTTCCTATGATTAATAAAAGCTAATTTTTCTTACTTTTGCATTTGTTTATATGTGGATTTCATGGTTGTCATATCTCTGATATTTATATGGTTTTATGTTGGTTATAAGAATGGTTAAATGATTGGTTCATGTCATGGTTGTTTCTTGTATTTACTTGTAATTGTTAAAGGGATGGATGCAAGGCCTAATTGATGCTATAACACTTCAATGGAAAAGGAGGTGATCCTTCTAGTTATGTTTTTGTTGTAGCGACTGCACACCCTCCAAAATTTTGGCCTGCATCCAAATTTCGGAGCCTTCTTTGGTTTTTCCCCTTGATGGTCGCAAACACTCAGGCTCATCCCATGAGCTCTTGTCAAGTCTTCACATCTTTTTTGTTTGATCGACCATCAGTCGTCTTTTGTCATGTTGATCGTTATGTCATGCTTGCGAGTTTGTTCTGACATTTTGAAGGTGTGCCTATGTGTGCATGAGTTGTTTTTGCTCTGACGATATCGGTCGCACTCACACACAAAGTTGTAAGCATTGTTGCACAAGTGTCTTCACAGTCGTTCGAAGACATATCTCAATTGTCGCACTTGTCACTCCTAACCTTTGAGTTAGTCTCACTAAGCACATTTGTGTCTTGTTAGCTTGAGGTGTCTTGTCATCAAGTCATGCTAAGTGTGTGATCACATTGTCATGTATGCATAAGTACACTTGCTTTCACACTTAGTCATTTTCCTAAAAATTTGTCAACCAGGCAACCCAACTTCGACCAAACCCCGATCTCAGTGATCTTGCACTGTTGTCCAGAACTATGTAGAGATTGAGGTTGTCCTCTGGGTAGCCTGCACTACACAATTGCATAATTGAGTCAATTGACTGTCTCCTAGAACTCCACAGAAGTTGTCCCAAAACCCGATCTTGTATGTGGTTCCCGCAAGATCACCCATAAAGCCTCCCACTGGTAAACCAGAAAAATGACATGAGTTGTGACCCGGGGCAACACTGATCTCCAAAACTGTGCAGAACTTTTCTAGCCTGACTGCCTTGCACTGCCTGCAAAATCTATGCAAACATGTGGGACAGGTCTCTACTGCCTGTCACTGCACTGTCCCAGGAAATTTCACATATTTGACAAGCAGGTTTCCCTACTATCCTACTCTGTCATCGGCCCAAAAATTGGGTAGATTTGTCTATCACCTGCCCTTCTGCCTCGCTCTACAATCAACCTAGAAATTGCACAAATCTAACATGCAGGCTTCCATACTGACCCGTTATGCTCTCACTCAAAAAATTGTTCAGACTTGTCTGTCACTTGCCCTTCTGTCCCACTTTGCAATCAGCCCAGAAATTGTGTAGTTATGTCTGGGCCCGAGTTGTCTCCCAGAATTGCACAATGTTTATTAGCAGCTCCTATAGCCCAATCATGTCCTCCTCTGGAAAACTGCGTATATTTTCCTGTCAGGGCTTCCTACTGCTGCACTGTCTTCCTTGAATAAACTGTGCAAATCCCAGCTAGATGACTTGCCCAATGCTCCCCTTGAAAATTGTGAAGATTGTCCCAACAGTTCCCCGGCACCTTGCCTGACCTTCCTCCCGAAAACTATACAATTATGCCTCCCAGTTGGCTTTTGCCCCATAGTTGTCACTATTGTCTCGGATTGTGCATATTTGCTTCACAGTGACATCTACACAGTTTTTCCCGACAGTGCTCCGAAGCCTTGCATCCTGGCATGAGTTGTGCTCTATGCAGTTTCAGTGCCTTGTCCCTCTCTCATTCACCTGAACATAAATGGAAAACAATGCATCATGTTAGACTAGGGTATTTTAGGATTTGATGTCGTCTGTCATGAGTGATTTTAGGAACAGGTATATCGATGAAACATGGTGTGCTGATGAACAGGGTGGAAAATGAGTGCATGCTAGAAGAATTTCTTGCAGTCGAAGGAACGGACACAGCATATTGAGCAACGAGCGAAAGGGACACATACACATGCACCATCAAGAAAATACCAAGACCATCGAAGACCCCATGCACTTGGCCATGCAGAGGTGAAGACATGTTACACCAAGAGCATATTATCACTCAGCAGCACAATAGCTTGACACAGACACCATAGTCAGCTAGTACATGTCAACAGTGTCATGAGTTGTCTTGACCACATCACTACTATGGGCCATACTTGTTGCAATCAATGTAATGTAAAGTGGAAGTCCAAGAGACCCACATATGAAGTTGAAGAGTCATGTAAAGTTGAAAATTCATAGGATGTCAAACAATCATGAGGGAAGTCAAAGAGTCACAAGGGTTAGTTATTCCCCCTTGGCTATATATACCCCCTCGTTGTATGAGCAAAGGAATTTTCACCTTGGCTCCTCTCGCATAACCTTGAGAGTTTGTAGTATGTACTTTGAGGAGCGAGCAATGGCTCCAATGTCCCGCTACTAGGACTAGTGATGTATGGTGTATAGATGTGCCTTGGATCTTTTTCTTAATTCAGAAGCATGTCTCAGGCCAGCACATTTTCACGCATGTTTTGTTTCTATTTGTAATACTATTCTTTAAATGTTTGTAATGCGTGTTTTCTTAACCTGTACTAAGATAGTTGAACTACTTTGGTTATTTTAGTACTCATATTGTTGAAGATATGTTGTATTGTTTATCATTGTTATCTCATCCATGTGGACTGCTTTGTTGGACATTAGACAGACCCTTGTTGTTGTTTGTGTGTGTTTCTTCCTGGGTTGGGACTATTCCCTCTCATCAAGAGGCTCACTTTACTTCCCCTTTTGACAGTAAGATAACTCGGACACAAAGTTACATTACACACTTGCCAAGCATACTCACCTCGCTTTCTTGAAGTTATAAGAATAACACTCTCATGTGTTGAACAAAAAGAGCTAAGAAAAATATCTAAGATAATGGAAATCAGGTGATCGTACTGGATGAGACTCCTACACCAAATAGTGTGAGATATACTTGGGATTTCATATCGGGGAGATCCCCTTAATGTTGGCGGGTCCAGCATAGTCAACATTTTTGTCGTTAGAAGGAGGGAAGCCAGTTTTTTATGGCTAAATGTCCTCTCAACCCCATGTATCCATCATCTAGTCAAGGCAGTAACACAAACTCCCTCTCTCCCACGCGCAACTATGAATTTGGTTACTCCTCACCTCCCAGAATCGAACAAGAAATTTCATATCATCACCTTTGTTGTGTCCGTCCCATCACCTGTTAGTTTTCCAAAGTTGTTGGACTAATCCTAGGAGTACACAATCTTCCCTCTTCACAGAGGAAGCAAAGACTACACCCACAGGTGTGGTCGTCTCATCCGTTGACGAAGTAATCCTAGCCACTTTTGAAGATCTGGCATAAGTTGTTGAGAATGAAGACGAACCTGTTGTTTTTCCAAAACGAGAAGAAGTTAACAATACACTATTGGGCTTATGTTTCGGTGGAGGCAGCAGAGGGGAAGGTAGCGAAGGAGGCAGAGGCGGAGAAGAACCAACATATTCAAAGGTTGAACTGTCTGATTCAACAAAAAGAGGAAGAGTACAAAGAAGAAGAAAATATGGCTGGTCAAACTTTGGAATGGATGACATAGGGCCGATTGGCACTCCACGGTGCCTTGCACAAGATGCTAAGGCACACAGAGAATTTGTTAATGAAGTATGACCCTGGCAGAGCAGCGAAGGCAGAAGATCATCTAGACATGTTCTACCTACATATGCAGACACTTGAGGTACATTATGACAATGTTGCATGTAGATTGTTTCCATGTACCTTGGATGGCAGAGCAGAGTTATGGTACCATAGCCTTCTTGTCAACTCCATTCAGAATTCGGGGATGTTCAAGATAATTTTCGTTGAGAAATTTACTGATGACAAAACCCCCACCATGTTGTTGAAAGAATTGGGTAGTCTTAAGATGGAGCCGAAAGAGAAGGTGAAAGACTTTAAGTAGAGGTTTAACCATATCCTGAACAAGTTCATTACAAAGAATAAACCTCATGACTCCATTAGAGTCGACTACTACATGTCTGCACTGTCAACCAAAATTGTGCAGTTCGTCAAGCGAGCTACGAAACCAACACTTTTAGAAAATTGCCAAGAAGCAATTGATGTGGAGAAAGACCTGCATGCGATTGGAGTCATTGTAGATGATGAACTAGATAAGGACTCCAAAGATGCAGGTAGGAGGTCTGAAACTACTATGAGCAAGGTAAAGGAAAAGGAAACAAGTGAAATTGATACCCTTACTCATCTCCTCAAGTCCTTGACAACTGAAGTAGAAAAAAACAATTAACAGATAACCGAGACAAAAATGAGCAATAGACCTTCCGGTTTTGCATGCAAGAAGAATGTGACATCAGGTAGTAGTAGTAGTCACCCGGTTAAATCTACATAGATTTCAAACGTTGTGTTCCAAATGGACCTCATTGTGAAGGATAACTTCTATGAGTTCCACCAAGCACGACATTCATAGAATACATGTGTAGATTGGAACTGAGTTATGGGCTTTGTGACTTCAAGCATGAATGATCATTTTAATGCCAGTGAGCAGGTTTAGAGGAAATATGAAGATGACAAAGAGGATGGTGCATCTCATGAAGCTCTAAGATCTAGGCACATGGTTAACATGTATCAGTATTTAAACGTTGCCCAGAAGAAAACAACCACCAAGAAGGAGCCCCCAAAATAGAACGGTCGATACAACTTGAGAATTCAAGGGGCTCCTACTATGATTGAGATATTGAAAGACAAATTCAAGCAAATGCTTAGAAAAGTTGATTCAACGACATCCTCAACACATAAAAAATAAAGCAAGTCCATGAAGACATCTCCAACGAAAGATATGTCCATGAGCAACACACTTCAAAACACTCCACCCAACAGTACATATGCAAGTCTTCCCCCAGACAACTCAGTGAATCTTCCTGCTTTAGATTACAATATTGTTGAAGCCATGAAGAAGACCCATACAAAGATCTCTTTGTACGAGCTTACCAAACTCATGGGTCAGCGAGATATTCTTTTGAGCGCACTATGGCAAACCTCCACAGACATTGTTTCCTCTTCCAGCAAGGGACCAAGTAAGTCTCCCAGATCACTCGTATCTCTACTCAATTCACTTCGCATGGAAGAAGAGAAATAACTTTGCCCGGAAGAAGAGAAATAACCTTGCCCACCATTTTTTTTATCATTCAAATTATTCAACTTCAATGTCCACAATTGTTTGGTTGACTCTGGTGCATCAGTCAATGTCATGTCACTCTCCATTGCTAAAAAAATCAATGTGCAATGGAGTAGTACAATTGTGTAGATCATCCAAATTTATCGAACATGTGTACCAACCATTGGTTAACTCTGGGATGTGATCATCTGGTTATCGTCCAATGGACGGATTCACCAATGCATCAACATTGTGATCGTGGACATCCGGAAGGATATCGCTTATTTCTCAGCGGAGACTAGTCCAACAAGTTGTAAGGATATTTTGCTACAAACTTTCCACACTTATGGCTCCCGTACCAGGGAAGAAACAGCCAGATTCGAGTGTTGTCAGATAGATACATGAGACACAACATTACTCCCTTGAATGGCTATAATGAATCGTTGGCTTTCGCAAAACTTCTGTTCTGAAATTTCTTTCTGGAAATGCAGTTGGGGTATTATCTTGCACAATCGAGCCCCACACTACCATATACACAGTTGGGTCTCTTTCCTTGCCCAACTGGTGAAAATTAGACTTGTATAGTACTTTGTAATAGTAGTAGCAGTAGTATTAGTTGTACTAGCGTGGCAAGCGGTCCTTGTATAGATGACTTGTGGACCTTGTATTTTGATGGATCCAAAACACAGGATGGCTCTGGATCTGGGTGTGTTTTGATCGACCCAAGGAAAAGAAAACATTTATTCTGAAGTCGCTTGGAGTTCGAGTGCACAAACAACATTGTTGAATATGAAGCACTCATCTTTGGTTTGCACATAGCCTTGAATCTCAATGTTGCTATGCTTAGGTGATTTAGAGATTGTGGTATGACAGGTACGTAACACCATACACTGTCTCTCACCTCATTCTAAGAATTGCCAGCAAAAGGTATGGTGGTTTATTTATAATTTCCAAGCTTTTAATATCATATCTATATCAAGAATTCACAATGCCACTGTAGATGCTCTGACAAATGCAACTACTAGGATGACACCGCTTAGGGATAGATTTGCTGTTGAAATTTTGTATAAGCCATCTATCCTTGACAAAATCACTAATTTTTATGTTTTTTATGGTGATGAACATATACTACATTTTATGACCAACACTTACATCTTCAAAGACGCAATGATAGATGAAGACGTGCACGAGAAGTCTCTGCAAGACACAATTGATGACAGCAAAGGAAACCCCATCCCCAAGGGTGTGGTTTCACTTGAGAAAATCTATGACTTGTAGAACCACTTCAAATGGGCCAAGAACACCAAAACCCATAGTTCCACACAGATGCACGGACAGATGAACCTGGGAACAGAAAGAGATCTTAAGTTCGTAAATATCAGTACGTGTTGCACACTAGAGGAGCCGTAAGCCTTTGTATGCCTGTTCAGACAGTACCATAGTGTATTCAATGGACATACAATGACTTGAAAACATATGACATGTGAATAATTCAACACAACATTCTGATAAAATAAGGGGTCAAGCCATTTCAGCAGAAGCTCAGAAAAGTCCATCTATTAGTTGAAACCCTCATATAGAAAGAATTGACTAAGTTGTTAGATGTTCAGATCATTTATAAGATACATCATTCTACTTGGGTTTCAAACTTAGTTCCTGTAAGGAAGAAGTCGGGGAGATCCGCCTGTGCATAGATTTCTGAAATATTAATAGGGCCTCGGACAAAGATAACTACCCTATTCCGTCTATGGAGCACATCTTGTAGACAGTATCTGGAGCTGAAATTTTCTCTCTCCTTGACAGATTTTATGGATATAACCAAGTTCTAGTAGCAGAACCTGATAGACTTAAGAATACATTATGTACCAAGTGGGGTACATTCACTTACCGAAGAATGCCATTTGGGCTGGTAAACACAAGCACAACATTTTAGCATGTTATGGACATCGCCTTCTTTGGGCTCGTCGAACATAGCGTGGTGGTCAACCTTGACGACGTGACAGCATTTTCCTGAAAGTGGTCAAACCACCTGCGCCATCTCAAGAAGATCTTTGAGCGATGTCAAAATTACAGGAGATCCTTGAATCCCAAGAAGAGAGTATTCGCAGTGTCTAAGGGGCACCTCCTTTGGAATATCATAACCAAGAGTGGGATCGAGGCTGATCTGATCCAAGTTCGGACTATCACGCAGATTCCTCACCCATTCAACAAGAAAGCTATGTAGTCCTTCTTGGGGAAGATCAAAATCCTCCGAAAGTTCATCTCAGATTATGCGCAGATTGTTAAACTTATCCAAGACATGATCAAGAAGGATGCAGTCTACAACTAGGGGAAGAAGGAAAAGGATGTGTTCGCTTGTATCAAGCAGGAAATAGAAGATGCACCTACAATGTACAACCTAGATTTCAACAAATATTTCATGCTCTATACATTCGCTTCTAAGAATTCACTTGTTGTAGTGCTCACACAGAAGGATGAGATGAAAAACGAGTGTCCCATCTCCTTCATGAGCATGAGCATGCAGGGACCCAAGCTCAACTATCCTGCCATCGATAAACACGCATATGATGTATACAAGATGGTGAAACATTTCAGACCCTACTTGCTAAAAAATCATTGCATAGTCTTTGTGCCACACCCAAAGTTAGAGCAATGATCGTTCAACAAGAGTTGGGTGAAAGACATGCAAACTGGATGACCAGACTACAAGAGTATGATATTGATATCAAGCCAGTTCACATTGTAAAGGGTCATGGTCTCTGCAGTCTTGTAGCAGAAGCAGTACACATGCAAGAGGAAGAAGAAGAGCTCATCGGCTCGGAGTAAGAAATCAACATGTACAATATAGAGAGAGCACCACCCACTTGGCACAGAAACTCTTGGTACGAAGAAGTGTGACAGTACCTTGAGCACGACACCATGACCTCTCACTTTTCCATGTGATAGAAGAGGTAACTTCACCTCAAAGCCTTATCTTACTAGTTGGTGCACATAGTGCTTTACAGAAAGCACAACAATGACATTTTTCTCAGGTGCCTAGAGGCACAAGATTCAGAAAGAATATTACATGACATGCATGGCAGACCAACCGGAGGTCACTTCACGGGTAAAACAACTATGCACAAAGTCATGAGAGTCAGTTTCTATTGGCTCACATTGTTTAAGGATGCACACGCTTATGCCCGCAAGTGCCTGATCTATCAGTGATGCGCCGACAGAACTCGAAGGTCAGCAGCCCTGCTACAACCTATTGCAGTGGACGAACCATTCCAACAGTGGGGCTTAGATATCATCGGGGAAATTGTTGGGTTGTGTTATATTCTTTCCATGACTAACCTACGTAGTGAACCGGGGGGTTAGAGGGGGGGTGGAGCCCCCCCTTCGTTGCGTTGATTGCGTAACGGGGGGGTCACAAGGGGGGCAGCAACCCCCCCTGTCCAGGGGGTTTGAGGGGGGTGGGTAGCTCCCCTCTACGAGGTCCGGGGCAGTGCCCCAGGAAAAAAAAAATTGGACCCTATATTAGGTTAGGCGAACCTACCTATGGTTTACGGTCCATGGTTTTGGACGCGATGGTTTTCAGTCCATGGTATTGGATGCTTCAGCATGAATAAATATGTATTGTAACATTGAAAGGAACATAATGAAAAATCAAGTTGGTAGTCCTGGTTTTAGGATCCAGGGGAAAATCTCTGTGTATATGTATTTTATGTGTTATGCTCTCGCATTGTTTATTTTTCTGTGTTTTAAAATTCGTATGCAGGTAATTTCTGTACGAGTTTAAAACCTACATATGGTATCAAAGTTGTTTTGGATTCAAAGGGACGCCTTTGTTGCTTAGGGGTTTCGATCGGGCCTGTGGTAGACCCTGTTCAGTGGGAGATCTGCGGGATCGATTCTAGTGGTAAAAGAAGATGGCGAGCAGTGGAAAGATAAAGATCAAGAAATTTAATGGTCAGAGTTTTGAGTTGTGGAAACTCAAGATGGATGATCTGTTGGTGGATAAAGATCAGTGGATCGTGGTAGATCCGAGTACTAACCCAACAGGAGTGACCGTTGAAGAATGGAAGAAGTTGGATCGGAAGGCAAAGAGCACAATACGATTGTGTGTCTCAGACTCAGTATTGTTGAATGTATTGGGGGAAGCTACGGTGAAGGCTTTGTGGGACAAGTTAAGGACTTTGTACTAATCTAAGTCTCTAGTGAATAAACTATTCCTGCAGAAAAAGTTGTATAACCTGAGGATGAAAGATGGAGACTCAGTGACAGAGCATCTGAACGCATTTAATACTGTGGTAAGTTAGTTAGCATCTGTTGATATTAAAATTTCAGATGAAGATAAGTGCATCAGTTTGTTGTGTTCTCTACCAAATTCATGGGATAGTCTGGTTATTGCAATAGGTAGCAGTGCAACTACCTTGCAGTTTGATGAAATAGTCTCATCCTTGCTGACGGAGGAGATGAGACGAAAAGACATGGAGAGCCAGAATGGTCATGCCTTGTCTATATGAGAACGGTCCCAGAATAGAAACAAAAATAAGTCATCGAGTGGGAGATCTAAATCTCTAGGAAAACCTGTAAATATGGTGTGTTGGAAATGCGGAAAGGAAGGGCACTACAAAAGGGACTGTAAATTTAAAGCTCCTGATAAAGGAAAGGGATCTGATGATGCTCCTTTTGTAGAGTTGAAAACCACCTCAGATGAAGGTGGGGATGTGTGCTTGGCTTCTTCAAGTACACATGTAGATCATGAGGCATGGTTGATTGACTCAGGTTTATCCTTTCACTTCACTCCCCATAGAGAGTGGTTCTGCGAGTATGAGAAATACGATGGTGGTGATGTCTTCTTAGGGGATGATAGGAAGGCTAGAATCATTGGTCGTAGAAAAGTAAAGTTGAAGTTGCAAGGTGGAAGGGTTAGAAGACTTCCGAGTGTTCTACATATTCCTACATTGGCTAGAAATCTGATTTCTGTAAGCAAGTTGGATGATGCAGGTGTAAAAACAGTGTTTGAGAAGGATACCTGCAAGATGGTTCGGGGAGCACTGGTATTGATGCGGGGAGTTTGGTCTGGAACTCTGTGCAAGCTGCAAGGTAGCACTGTTGTTGATGGGTGCAATAGTTCTATGGTTCCTGAAAGTGGAGCAGAAAATCTAGGGGTCTCTGGAGAGAAGACCATGCTATGGCATCAAAGGCTTGGACATATTGGAGAGAAGGGCCTTCGAGTACTTCATGGTAAAGGTATGGTAGAAGGTATGAGTAATAGCAATCTGGATTTTGATTTCTGTGAAAATTGTGTATATGGGAAGAAAAATCGGGTGAGTTTCTCCTCTGGTGGTAAGAGGGCGAAACAGATATTAGAGCTTGTGCACAGTGATGTCTTTGGACCTATGAAGGTTCCATCACTAGGTAAGTCTGTGTGCTATGTATTATTTATAGATGGCTTCTCAAGGAATACATGGATATATTTCCTTAAGAAGAAATCTGAAGTCTTTGACAGGTTTAAAGAATTTAAGGCTCTGGTGGAAAACCAGACAGAGAAGAAGATAAAGGTGTTGAGGTCAGATAACGCTGGAGAGTTTTGTAGCAAGGAATTTGAAGAATTCTATAAGAAGTGTGGTATAGCACGGTATAAGACTACTCCATATACACCTCAGCAAAATGGATTCACACAAAGAATGAACAAGATGTTGGTTGAAAAGGCAAGAAGCATGCTCAGTGGTGCTGGGTTAGGACAGGAATTCTGGGCAGAGGCGGTGGAGACAACATGTTACCTGGTCAACAGATCATCTTCATTAGCGTTGGAGGATAAGACTCCACAAGAGGTATGGACTGGTAAGAAACCCTCTCTTTCACATCTGAGGGTATTCGGATGTGATGCATATGTACATGTTCCAAAGGCGAAACGAACCAAGTTAGATAGTAAATCTGAAAAGTGCATCTTTATTGGGTATAAGGATGGTTTAAAGGGTTATAATCTTTGGAACCCAGTAACAAGGAAGGTTGTGTACAACCGAGATGTGGTGTTCAAAGAGGTGAAAGATGTTATTAAACATGAAGTCCAACCAAAGGAATCTGAGAAGATAGAGTTTTAGCTAAAGGAGGAAGAATCAGAATCTACAGCAGAGGAGGAATCAGAAGATGAAGAGCCACAAACTCTGGGTGTAAGAAGATCAGCTCGAGAAAGAAGGTAGCCAGAAAGGTATAGTCCATCTGCTTTCTATTCAAATTTTGCTTTATCTATTACTGATGATGATCCTAGAACTGTGAAGGAAGTAGTAGATTCAAAGGATGGAAAACTTTGGAAAGAGGCCATGGTTGATGAAATGGCATCTTTTCACAAAAATGAGGCTTGGGATCTAGTATAGTTTCCGGCTGGAAGGAAATCCATTGGCAGAAAATGGGTGTTCAAGAAGAAGACAAATGCAGAAGGAAAGGTGGAGAAATACAAAGCTCGGTTGGTAGCAAAAGGTTATTTCCATGTGCCGAGAATTGATTTTGGTGATATTTTTTCTCCTATTGCCAAGGTAACTTCTATTAGATTACTTTTATCTATTGTTGTTGCTTTTGATTTTGAGGTAGAACAGATGGATGTGAGGACAACATTTCTTCACGGGGATCTGGAAGAGGAGATCTATATGAAGCAACCTGAAGGCTTTGTGGTGAAGGGTAAGAAAGAACTGGTATGCAAGTTAAAGAAGTCTATGTATGGGTTAAAACAGTCACCAAGGATGTGGTATCAGAAATTTGATATATTTATACGGGGACTTGGCTTCACTAGAAGCAAAGAAGATCACTATGTGTATTTTAAATTAATTGGTGACCATGTTATTTATCTGGTCTTGTATGTGGATGATATATTGCCGGTTGGAAATGACAAAGAAATTATCCAGGATTTGAAGACCCAATTGTCCTCCAAATTGACATGAAAGATCTTGGTGCTGCAAACTATATTTTGGGCATGGAAATTAAATGAGATCGGGCAAAGAGGAAGCTCTGGTTAAATCAGAGGAAGTATGTCAAGACAATACTGCAGAGGTTTAATATGCAGGATAGTAAATCGGTGAAGGTTCCTATTCCTGTAGGTGTAAAGCTATATGCTGAATAGTGTCCCAAGACACAAGAAGAGGAAGAGGATATGTCCTGTGTTCCATATGCAAGTGTAGTCGGTAGCCTGATGTATGCAGTGGTCTGTACTAGACCAGACATTGCATATGCAGTGGGAGTATTGAGCAGGTTCATGTCAAAACTAGGGAAGGAGCATTGGATAGCAGTGAAGCAAGTTTTCAGGTATTTGCGTGGCACTAGTGATTATGGTTTGTGCTACCAAGGAAGACCAGGATTGGACAAAGTTTTTGATATCCATGGCTTTGTTGATGCAGACTGCGCTGGAGATTTGGATCAAAGAAGATATACAAGTGGGTATGTGTTTAACCTATTTGGAGGAGCCGTCAGTTGGATGAGTAAGAAACAATCTGTAGTGGCATTATCAACTACAAAGACAGAATACATGGCAGCCACTCATGCAAGCAAGGAAGCAGTTTGGTTGCAGAGATTGTGTTCAAGTATTGTGTTAGTACAGGGAGCTATAAGGATAGACTATGACATCCAAAGTGAAATTTTCTTGGCAAAGAACCCTGCTTATCATTCAAAGACAAAGTGCATTTATGTTTAGTATCACTTTGTGAGGGATATGATAGAAGACAAAAAGGCATTGCTGGTAAAGGTGGACACTTTGAAGAATATTGTAGATGCATTGACAAAATTTGTGAGCTCTGAGAATTTCCCTTGGTGTAGAGAAACAATGGGTGTTTCATGGCTAGAAAAATGATTAAGCACTCCTGTGGCCCCCTGTGGAAAGAAAACAACAAGTGGGAGAATGTTGGGTTGTGTTATATTCTTTCCACAACTAACCTACATAGTGAACTGGGGAGTTAGAAGGGGGGGCAGAGCCCCCCCTTCATTGCGTCGATCGCACATACATTCTGACTGCTACATATTACTTCACGCAGTGGACAGAAGAAGTTCCGCTCAAATAAGTGAATGACCAGGAATTCATCAACTTCCTTCTCCATAACATCATTTTGAGGTTTGGCGTTCCTGTATCACTTGGTTTTGAAAATGAAACTTACTTTTATTCATTGAAATTGTATGATTTTTCATTTCAATATGGTAGTGTGCTTAAACATTCAATGAACTACTAATCGCAGGGAAATGGTCTTACCGAATCGACAAACAAGAATCGCATTTGCATCATATAAATGACCATTTACTCTAAACAACGAAACTGACATTCCGCTTTGGTGAATGCACTTTGGGCTGATTGAGTTACACGCAAGCCCTCTTTGAACACATCTCCATATTTCCTTGTATACGGAAAATTTCCTTGTATAAGGAAATAATCCATCCTTCCACCTAATATATATTTGCGTTCTCTCTATTTATCCCAAGAATTCTGAGGCAAGTCGTATCTATTGATTCATCATAGGATGGACACATTACACAAGCTATAAGAAGAACAAATGAAATCAAAAGAAAATATTTCAGTCCACTAGAACCATATCAAGAGATGGCTCAGTCATAAGTCTGCAGGGAATGCTAGATTAGTTGTGGGTGACTTAGTCTTGAATTGGGATAAACCCCATGAAGACAAAGGAAAACATAAGAATTTATAGTCCCTATGGATTGGCCTATACACGGTTCACGAAAAACTTGTCCAACACACTTATCACTTGCAATCACTTGACGAGAGGATTGACAACCTTCCTGTCAATGGCCAAGATTTAAAGTGTTATTTTCAATGATCTGGGGTTGCACCCCGCCTATGTACATAACATGCTTATTGTTTCTATGTTGCTTTGCTTTGTTGTTTTTTATTTGTTTTTCTTTGCTTTGTTTTGGTTGTCTTGTCATTTTTTGTTTTGTAAATAAGTGTTGTCCTATACTGTGTTATGGATTTTGAATAAGTATGTGGTTGAACTTAACGAATCTTGTGACACTGCAGCACTTGGCCAGTCTTGTGTCCCTCTTCTTTGTGCTTGGTTGTAACTTTTGGCCGATGAAGCCTAGACAGAAAACATGATCCATCTATAACCGAAGCTCTGGTCAAACCATGAACCTCTATCCAAACTGGGAAACCCCATGCCTATACTCAGTCTTCTTCTCTGTGTGTTCAAGCTTAGTCTAACTAGTAGAAACGGAGAAGGGGAAAAAGCTAAACGAGCAAACCTAAATTAGAGGTATTGCATGCTTCTATGAAGGAACAACCTCATCTACTCTTAATAATTTGGGATCCCTCTTTCACCCCAAAAATAAATAATTCCCTATGCACAGTCCTCTTTAAAAAAATACAAAGGCGAAAGAAGAGAAAGGCTTCTTACGCAGAGAGGTGAAGCAGACAACTCCACCGGGGTATTGACCAAGCTCATTGGAAATGGAGCAATGCTTGTATTCCTATGTGACTCTGTCAAGGTATTGTCCAGGCCTGCTGGCAGCAAAGCAATACCAAAGATGAAAACTTATACTCTTCAAATATTAATCTCACGAACCAAACTATCCTTTTCAATTTTGAAACATTGTGATCTGGCTGAAAATTTTGTTGTGTTTGACTGAGTTGGTATGAGGTGAACCATGTTTGTCCATGGGGTAAGTGGGGAAGCTAAAGTAACCTGCACAATGAATCAATACTTCCTGAAAGGCTAAGGCCCTGTGCTGCAAATGAACCGAAATAGAGAAGTTGGTATTCAACCAGTGTGTCACCAAGTGTTGTATCGGCTACAACACCCTCCAAAATTTTGGCCTGTATCAAAATTTCAGAGCCTTCCTTGGTTTTTCCCTTTGATGGTTTCAAACACTCGAGCTCATCCCATGAGCTCTTGTCGAGTCTTCACACCCTTTTTGCTTGATCGACCACCAATCATATTTTGGCATGTTGATTGCTATGTCATGCTTGCGAGATTTTTCTGCCATTTTTTAAGCTTTGTATTTGTGTGCATGATTTGTTTTCACTCTATTGACATCAGTCACACTCACACAAAAATTTGTAAGCACTGTCACGCAAGTGTCACCATGGTCGTTCGAGGACATATCTCAATTGTCACACTTGTCGATCTTAACCTTTGAGTCAGTCTCACTGAGCACATGTTTGTATTTTTGGTTTGAGGTGTTGATCCAAGTGGATGTTGGTGGCCACCCACCTATCCCACTTGGACCCCCACAACTATCTCTTTTAGCTTTTTAGTTTCCTTAATTGTTGCATAGTTTACTATTTTTAGCAGTTTTTTCTGGTCCTAAACTTCCAGAGCCGTTTTGAGGCCCTAAACAACGTTTTTTGGGAAATATGGGAGCAACATGGGTCCATGGACCGATGTTTCTCTTCCCAAAGTTGTATTTCTTGGATAGATCTTTCTAACGAGCTATTGTGCGCATCAAACGGAGATCGTATGCCAAAGTTACGACCCTAGGAATTTGATGTACCAATTTACCCAAACGGGACCCACAGTTTGGTGTTTCATCTTCTAGGGTTAGGTTTTGGATGTCTAGGGTTTTCCATTGTTTCTCAAAAATAAATAGACCTTAAAGCCTCATTGTAACACAGTTTAGTGGCATGTAGCCGCCACATCTCTTCTCAGAGATAAGCTACCATCGCCCTAGCTAGTTTATTCCCATTTCTTTTTGTAAGCATATTTCAGTATTTTACAGTAATGAAATGAAGTATTATTTCCACTCCATATTTATATTTATGGTTATCTCTGTAATTTGTTGCATTCCTGTTTAAATCTGGATCAGTGGAATCAAAGCAGTCTGCTCTTTCTCTGTCTTTCCTTGCATGTCCCCAACGAGGTCAGGATATAAGGAGTTAGGGCTTGAAATGGTCGAACCTTTGCAAGACCAGCCTCGCAAATCCTGACGGCCTCCCATGGTAGATGAAAAGAAAGAAAAGGGGGCAGGAGACCTTATCAAAATCTTGCTCGAAGAAGCCCTCGAGGGATAGAGGAACGCGATGATGGACAACTTTGCCCAGATCCTTCAACGGCTACCCAGAAGTGATGCATCGGCTTCCAACAGCTACTCTGGAAACACCACACCATTAAGGTACAAGTTAATTTGAAATCCCCATATTCGAGGGTCAGATAGATGTAGATGTCGTAGATAACTGGTTAAATCTGCTAGAGGGTTATTTTTTTGTTCATGATTTTTCCAGTCAGGAAAAGATTATTTTCGCTCTTCTTAAAGCAGCCCCCCACGTCAAGGACTAGTGGGAAACCTACTTTGAGTAGAAGGATGAAAGTACGGGCTCACTATTTTCAGTGCGCCCACATGGAATTCGTTCCAGGATGCCATCGAGGAGCAATACTACCCTGTCAAAAGCTATGAGGACAAATACATAAAGTGGACCATGCTACGGCAAGGAAGGGACCAAGATGTGCCGGAGTTCACCAACATTTTTCATACCCTTCACACACAGTTTGGTATCAAATATTCTGAGCTACATCTGGTACTCAAATACCATGGTTTCCTACACAGATACATCCAAGAAGAGATGGAGTTCCTGAACATCTCCTAGCTTGACACGGCATACCGATACACTGTCAAAATCGAGCAAAAGTTTAAACAGAGGAAGCAATACTTTGGATCTGTGAATCTGAAGACCAAAAGACAAAGCCAAGGCGGGGTGACCCAAGACAACTCGTCAAAGCCACAAGAAAAGAACAACACCACAAAGTCGAAGGACATAGGAAAGTGGTGTGATTTCCATAAGAGCCCCACTCACAACATGAGTGTCGGACAAAGCAGTCGCTAGTGGCCGAGTTGAAGGCTTCAGAATCAGATGCATGTTCTGACCCTGAGTCAGAACCTGACAAGGGGAATAACAAGGGGAAGCAGATCAGTGATGCGAAGCCCATCGCCACTGTTGCCACCGTCAAGATCCAGAAGAATGATCCCGAAGATCCAGAGGAGGGGGAGCGACTTTTCCACTCACTAATGTGGGTGAAGGGTTCACCGCTACAATTCATTGTTGACAGTTGGAGCCAAAAGAACCTCATTTCAAGAGAGGTCATGAAGTAGTTGGGCCTACTGACTACATGACACCCACAGTCGTACAGTATCGGGTGGCTTCTCCAAGGACAAGATCTTCACGTTTGCCAGCATTGTCGCCTTCCCTACAGTGTCAAACCCTTCACAGATGAGGTATTGTGTGATGCTGCACCTCTGGATGTTTGTGATGTATTATTAGGCTAGCCATACTTGTGGAGGTGACATGCTATGTATGAATCAAGGCCCCATGTTGTTATTATTTCTTTGGGTAATTCATTATACAATATACCGAAGGTAGCCCCACCTACTACCACCTCTTTGATCGCTACTAAGAAAGCCAACAAGCTCATCTTCCAGACTATGAAATTCATTTTCTATCTGGTTCACTCCCAAAGTAAGGGGAAGATCATCACCACATCCATGACCCCCGCGAAGGCTTCCTCCACGCAACAGCAATAGCAGCAGAGTGATACGATCAAGAAAGAACACAGGAACAACTTCTCCTCACCCACAGGGGCACCACACAAGTTTCAGGTGGGCAAAAAAGTTTGATTACATCTGTAGAAAGAACGCCTTACAAGAGCCCATCAGAAGCTCAGACCACTCCGACATGGTCCTTATAGCATTACCAAGGTTGTGGGAAACAATGCTTTGGATCACAGCATTCCTCCATTCCTTTGCTTGCACCGAGTGTTCAATGTGGAAGCCCTCGACCATGCTTCCCACCATTACTGGACATATCAGAGATTGCAAAATAGTTCACCAGGGACCAAGTTCAGCAGATGGAGGAACTCAACGCAATGGGGACAATTACTTCCTAAGGGGGGAGGAATGATCCAGGTGGATGTTGGTGGCCACCCACCTATCCCACTTGGACCCCCACAACTGTCTCTTTTAACTTTTCAGTTTCCTTAAATGTAGCACAGTTTACTATTTTTAGCAATTTTTCGGGTCCTGAACTTCCGGAGCCATTTTGAGGCCCTAAACAACATTTTTTAGGAAATCTGGAAGCAACATGGGTCCATGGATTGATGTTTCTCTTCCCAAAGTTGTAGTTCTTTAATAGATCTTTCTAACGAGCTGTTGTGCGCATCAAACAAAGATCGTATGCCAAAGTTACGACCTCGGGAAGTTGATGTACCAATTTACCCAAATGGGGCACACAGTTTGGCATTTCATCTTCTAGGGTTAGGTTTTGGATGTTTAGGGTTTTCCATTGTTTCTCAACAATAAATAGGCCTTCGAGCCTCATTGTAACATAGTTCAGAGGCATGTAGCCACCACATCTCTTCTCAAAGATAAGCTACAATCACCCTAGCTAATTTATTTCCATTTATGTTTGTAGGCATATTTCAGTATTTTACAGTAATGAAAGGAAGTATTATTTCCGCTGCATATCTATATTTATGATTATCTCTGTAATTTGTTGCATTCCTGTTTAAATCCAGATTAGGTGTCTTGTTTTCAAGTTGTGCTAAGTTGTGATCACATTGTCATGTATGCACAAACACACTTAGTTTCACACTTAGCAATTTTCCTAAAAATATGTCGACTAGACAACCCTCATTCAACCGGACCCCGATCTAAGTGACCTTGTACTGTTGTCCAAAACAGTACAAAGCTTGAGGTTATCCTTCTGGCAACCTGCACTGCACAATTCTAAAAATGAGCCAATTGATTGTCTCCCAGAACTGCGTAGAAGTTGTCTAAGAACCTGATCTAGCTTGCACTTCTCACAAGATCATCCATCAAGCCTCCCACTAGTCAACCAGAAAAATGACTTGAGACATGACCCAAGGATGCATTGATCTCCAAAACTACGTAGAACTTGTCTAGCCTGACTACCTTGCACTGCGTGTTGAAACTGTATAGATATGTGGAACAGGCCTCTACTGCCTGTCACTATACTGTCCCGAGAAATTGCGGAGATCGGATAGGCAAGCTTCCCTGTTGGACTGCTCTGTCATCATCCCAAAAATTGCGCAGAGTTGTCTGTCACCTGCCCTTCTACCCTGCTTTATAATCAGCCCAGAAATTGCACATATCTGACAGGTAGGCTTCCCTATTGGCCTACTTTTCTCTCACTCAGAAAATTGCGCAAATATATATGTCACCTGCCCTTATGTCCCACTTTGCAATTAACCCAGGAATTGCATAGTTATGTCCAAGGTCGGACTATCTCCCAGAATTTCGCAATGTTGATCAACATCTCCTGCAACCTGATCATGTCCTCCTCTGGAAAAATGTGCAAATTTTCCTACAAGTACTTCATGTGTCCCACAGTATCTTCCCCAGAGAAAATACATAGATCCTAGCTAGATGACTACTCATTGCTCCCCTTGAAAATTGCAAAGATTAGCCCAGCAGTTCCCCGACACCTTGCCTGGCCTTCCTCCCGGAAACCGCGCAATTCTGTCTCCTAGATGGGTTTTTCCCCGCAACTATTGTCGTTGTCCCGGATTATGCTAATATACTTCCCAGTGACATATGTGCAGTTTTTCCCAACATTTCTCTGGAGCCTCACATATTGGCCTGAGCTGTGCTCTATGCAGTTTCAGTGCGTTGTCCCTCTCCCGGTCACCTACACTGAAATTGAAAACAATGCATTATGTTAGACTAGGATATTTTTGGATTTGATGTCGTCTTGTCATGAGTGATTGCAGGAACAGGTACATCGATGAAACATGGTGTGACGACGAACAAGATGGAAAAGGAGTGCATGCTAGAAGACTTTCTCGCGGTCAAATGAATGCACGAATCACATTGAGCGGCGAGCGAAAGGGACAAATACACATGCACCATCAATTAAAGACCAAGACCATCGAAGACCCTGCGCACTTTGCCATGCGGAGGTGAAGACATGTTACACCGATAGCATACCATCACTCAGCAACACAACAAATCGACACGGACACCATAGTCAGCTAGTACATGTCAGCGGTGTCATGTCGAGTATTGTCATGAGTTGTCTCAGACACATCACTACTTGTTGTAATCAATGTAATGTAAAGTGGAAGTCCAAGAGACCCACATATGAAGTTGAAGAGTCATGTAAAGTTGAAAATTCATAGGAAGTCAAACATTCATGAGGGAAGTCGAAGAATCACAGGAGTTAGTTATTCTCCCTTGGCTATATATACCCCCTCATTGTATGAGCAAAGGAATTTTCATCTTGGCTCCTCTTGCATAGCCTTGAGAGTTTGTAGTTTGTTATTTAAGGAGCGAGCAGTGGCTCCAACGTCCCACTACTGGGACTAGTGAAGTATGGTGTACATATTTGTCTTAGATCTTTTTCTTAATTCAGAAGATTGTCTCAGGCCAACATGTTCTCATGCATGTTTTCTATCTATTTGTAAGACTATTCTTTAAACATTTTAATGCATGTTTTCTTAACCTATGCTAAGATAGTTGAACTACTTCAATTATTTTAGTACTCATATTGTTGAAGATGTGTTGTATTGTTTATCACTATTGTTCCATCCATGTGGACTACTCCATCAGAAATTAGACAGACCATTTTTGTGTTTTCTTGGTTTTAATGATCGTCACCCCTATTTGGACTACTTCGCTGGATGATCTACGTGTTTTCCCTTGAAATTTGGTTTTGATGACTGCCACATCCACTATGGACTATTCTGTTGGATTTTGGACAGACCCTTGTTGTTGTTTGTGTGTGTTTATTCTTGGGCTGGGACTATTCCCTCTCATCAAGAGGCTCACTTTACTTCCCCCTTTTGATAGTAAGAGAACCCACACATAGAGTTAATTACGTACTCACCGTGCATACTCACCTCACTTTCTTGAAGTTACAATCATAACACTCTCATGTGTTGAACAACAAGAGCTAAGGCAAATCTCTAAGATAATGGCAACCAGGTCATCATACCGGATGGGACTCCTACACCAAACAGTGTGAGGTCTAGTTGGGATTTCATATCGGGGAGATCCCCTGAATGTTGGCAGGTCCAGCACCGTCAACAGTTTCATAAGTTCTTTCAATCATTTATGCTTTGTCTTATATCCTAGATCTGTAAGTTGCATTGATGCCAAGTGTTTGACAGAATGTTTGTCCCGATTGGGGATGCTTAGGCCTAGTCCTGAGGTTGATTTTTGACATGTTTATATTGTCATCATGTCTTTGATGGATGATGGAGGTTGTAACAAGTTCTAGGCAGTGGCCATAGGGGATTTACTGGGGGATAAATACCATACCACGTGCATTCATATTAGGGGATATATTTTGAGGATAAAATGACATAATATATTTTGCATATAATAGGGGGTAAAGGGTTTTTATATTAATAGGTATAAAAAATGGAGCTCAAAGTTAATGAAAAAATATAAAGGGGGATTAAAAATGTTAATGAAAAATGGATACCTACAGTATCTAATGAAAGTAGGGGTTTTTTACTTAGGAAGACGTATTGGGTTCGTATTGGTAGGGGGTTAAATAATATGATTTTTAGAGGTATTTTCCAATATGCTGTCAAATTAAGGGTATTATTTCGTATGCCACGAATGCATGTGCTATGTCAAAGGTTCATTGAGTGAAGCACCTATGGCAGAGGCTGGGATTATGGGCTAGAAAAGTGGCTCAAATCTTTGGGATGCTAGTACAAGTCTACTTGAAAAAGTCCAGGGACACTGACACACAGACCTGTGAGAGCAACTTTGGCTTAGTGATTAAAAGGCTTAAATCATCAGTGGGACTCAGGGACAGGATGTCTGAGTGGCTAACATGTCTCCTGACTCTTTGTTGTTGCTTATGTGGATGGCTTTGTTTGATATGTTCCGTCGGTCTCATTTCCTTATGGTCACCAAGGAAGTTGAAGCCCTTATAGTAGCCTCTCTCATCACATGTTTACCCCGGATGTTGGTTGCTTGGGTGGACCTGGGAGGAGGGGGTGTTACATCCATCTCTTGACTTGTCATTCTATGCTGCAAATGGGAGATTTCTACCTAATTAACACCCAAGGGTCTATCATGCCTCCCCATAGATTGACATAATTTCAAAACTTCACATGAGAAATAACATTCACGGTGGTTATTCTTGGGCATATTAAAAATATTCCAAGATTCAACGAGGGGTAAACTTAAAATGTCAAACCAAACTTATAATGAAGGACACTCCCATAAACCTAAGTTGATTAAACAAACTTTGCTACAAAAAGTATGCCAATAGCCAAGGGTGGAGCGTGAGTGTAGAGTTCTCAAGTATCCTTACATCTACCACATTTTGAAATAAGACAAGATAGACCAAGTTCTATAATGGTACCAAAAATATTATTTGAATTAAAACCTTTTTATTTATCAGCATATCCCTTCATCGTGACCAATATGTACAAAGGTACCTATAAGCTTGCTCGAAGTGTTAATAAATGTCTCCTTGAATTAAATGCACTTTTATCATTTGGCTTGCCCTATGGCCTTCATGTAAAACTAATTGAAATTGGGATGTCAGATATAGATGTCATCTACATGTTTTGACCCGAAGTTTCCAACAACTAGATGTGCTGGTTGGTTGTTGAAGTGGTTTTCTTGACCATTTTGTTGAGATTGCAACAAGATGATGGAGCTTAGTGAAAAGAGTCGCCTTCACTAAGTGGGCCCGCAGGCTATTTTTGGCGCAAGTCTATTTTTAGACTATGTCTATTTTTAGACATATGGATCATGTCTATGTTTATGGATGATTGATCAAGTTGGAAAAAATAGATGGACTTCTATTTTTGATGAAAGTGTGAGTGATCACAGTGTGAGTGATCAAGTCTATTTTTAGACTGACTGTCAAAAATAGAAAAGTCAAATATTATTATCTCACAATAATATTTGGACTATAAACTTAATCTTATTCTCTTGGAGCACTTCAGTTTGAGCTACGGAAGTGGCACATGCAGCTGTCAGAAGGAAATTCGTTTTTCTTATGAGTCAGTTGAGTTGTTGCATGCATGACTTCAGTTAGAACTCAAGTGAGTTGAGTTTAGTGGACTGGAGGTACAGTTGATGGAGTTGTGTTCAGTTTAACTTAGTTAAACTGGTTGTAGTTAGTCTAACTGCAGATAGACTAATGATGAGTTGTTAAACTAATTATTAACTCATAATACAACTAAAGAATACATCAGTTAACTCAGTTGCATGTCAGTGCATGTTCAGTTCAACAGGGACAAGTGGTAGAGAATCAGATTGCTATCAGTTGTGACTATAGTTGTGCATCAGATCTTGCACAATCAAGGGATTGAGTATGCCAATGAGTTTGCTCACGTATTTGGCCCACATTTTTAGCCTTTGCTCACGTCCACAAAGAGTGAGTGACTATTTTGCAGGTGAAAATCGAGTTTGGGAAGCAATTCTCATCAGTTCTTGAGCAGGTATTGAGCAGTGGAGGCAGGCAAGCAGTGGAAGAGATTTGGAGATCAGATCTGAGCTGTATTGTGTGTAACAGAGGTGGAGATACTTGTGAGAAGTATTATGCTGTGTAATGTTACATGACTCAATCATTAATATACAGATAGTGTGGGGTTTTTAGCGCGATGCTTTCCCCGTGATACATACTGTGTTAATGTGTGAATGCTCTCGATGTTTTATTGTTATTGATGCTGCTATATTCTTGATCAACGTAGAGGAGATTATGTATTATACATGTTCCGCTTAAATTGTATGATCAGGATAATCTCTGTTGAATATGTGTTAAATTATTCAAAATTTCTACACATTTTTCCATCACAACATTTGGAAAATGTCAATTGACTCAAATTTACTTATCTACTTTTATATTATGAGAATCACCCTAATTAAATTGAAATCCTTTAAGGATTAGGAGTAACACTTGTATAATAATGATAGATGAGTCACATATTACCAAGAGCTTCATGATTCGTTGAGCTTAAAAAATCTTAAATCCTTGGAAAAGTGTTAACTCTTTAACTTGATTATTTATTGCATTGCCTAAGCCTCATTTGAATCTTATTTCATAATTTTCTTTGAAGTCAAAAGCAATTTCCCTACACCTACTATAATTGCAAATATAAAAATGATGTTTTAAAAACAAATCCCCCACACTTATTATAATTACTATAATTGTAAAATATAAAATACTATATTAATTTTTTTATGATAACCTTTAAACAATTTTGAATATTTTTCATTACAACCTTCTACCATTCATCCCGGATGCGGGTGTTCTGAAATGTCATTAAGGCTCGCCTGCGCCTCAACACATGGGGATAAGTAGTGGCAACAAACCGGACAAGCAAGGGACGACGGTCGATGTCTATTTAATGCACAGGGCAATCGGCATTAAGGTTATGAGGATTATGGCAGAGGGGGCATTCAAGCCGAATGCGCCAGCTCTGGTCTCGAGGAGCTCGAGTGTTATGGAGTCTTGTCCGCGGAAAATGGTGAGGGAGAAGTCTGAGTTATTTAACCGCTATGCCCAGACCTGTAGTGTCCATGGAATGCTTGTCAATGCGGGAGGAAGGCAAGGAAATGCGTTGCAGCATTGTATCCAGGCTATAGAGCAGAGGCTCAATTCGCTAAATCTTGTAGCCGAGATGCGTCGCAGAGGAATGCCTATTCGAGGCGGTCGTTCAGGCGTCCGTTTTGTAAATGCAGAGGAGGAGCCTCACCCAATTGCTCCCATGGCAGCAATCCCCCCCTCGTCTTCCAGTTCTGAGGAAGAATTTTTGATGCTGCCGGACTCCTTTCAGCAATTTCGCCTCTGAATCCCCAGAAGAATCCTGCAATCTGATGTAATTGTAAATTTCTCTGTCTATCTTTCAGAAGTGGAGACTGTAACTCCCTCTTGGCCCTCCCCTGCAGCAGCTAGTTATCAGAGCAATGAAATCTTTCTGGGGGATATGCAAGGGCGTGTTTATCGGGTGCCCCGCCCTCGGTATGCAACTGAACACATTGGCCAGCCTCAGCAAGCTCGATTTCAGGAGAATTTGCCTCAGGAAGAGTCGGTGCAAGAAAGTTTGCCTATCAACAATAATGTACAGGGCAGAAATGGAAGCCAGGACTCTGTTCATCCGCGGGAGCAAGGACGTCTGCAGGAAGGCGAGGAGTCCGTTATTTGGCTCGATCCGCCCAGTCACCCAATTTGATACTGTTCGGTGCAGTGTTTCGAGGTTTTTTGTTTACTTGTTCTCAGTCCATCTTAACTGTTTGTCAAAGGTCGGTTATGCTCAGGCCTTGTTCTCAGTCTATTGTAGCTATCTGTCTAAAGTCATAGCGTCTATGTATTTTGGCTTCCAAGCACAAATCTGTCTGTGGTCCAAGAAACTCATTTGGACATTTTCATGTCTTTTTGTATCACTGGTTCTACGGTCTGTTCTAGATGTCACTGTCAGTGGGTGGTCATGGCCCCTGGATGATGTACTCTCTGTAAATATTTTTCTTACTATAATCTAGAAGTAGCTTTTACCCAGAAAAAAAAAAAAAAAAACCTTCTACCATTCATATACATTAAACATTTCATAAAATATATTGTTTCTAAATCTAAATTTTTACATACACAAACTATTGTTCTTCTATTCACAACTACATAAATTATAATTTTCATGCAATCTCTACTGAGCCAACTATTACCTAAACTATAATTTCCATGCAATTTCAACTAAGCCAATTATTACATAAACTTTAGTTTTGATGTAACCCCTTGATGTAGGAACGTCTACTACTCAAGTCCATGTTTGATTTTCTTAGGTCAACACATTCACTAGAGGAAGTTGATTTCCTCAAATTTTCATTTAAATTGTAATATTTAACTCTTTTTCTTAAGTTGTAATATCTAAAATTTATCTATATAGTTAGGAGGTTGTGATGAGTGTCATTTGATTATTGTGTAATAGGGCATATTTGTTAGGATTGATACTAAAATATTGTTTTGTAATTGAGAAAAATTGAATAGTTCAAGAAAAAGAAGTGTGAGAATGAGATAGACATAGTGAAGAGGTTTGAGAAGACCAAGATGATCATTGTGGATCCATTGTTGCATACTTTATAATCATCCCTCTTTTTAATTTATTCAAATTAAATTCCTATATGTTAATTTTTAAGTGTGTAACAATTGTGGTACTTGAGTGTTGAACTAGATCGATTTTATGTATGTTTCATTGTAGGAGAAGTGGTCAAGTTACAAGATAACAAGTCATGGTTCTAGGACTGAGATTCGACTTGAGTTTGAATAAGATCATTCCATTGATGCAGAGGTTCATCTCAGAAGTGAGTTCCCTATTAGGAATATCACATATCAAAGAAATCCATATAACGTGAGACACTTGCAAAATCAGATAATCTAAGTGGGTTTTGTTAGTTGACAGAAATAGGATTTTGGTTGACGCATGTTGTTTGTCATATTGGATATCGTTGTATCAAATTTACTTACAATTGTTTTTTATTTAAAATCTATAATATTTGATACCATATTGCTTTTCAATTAACAGTTCCAATAGAAAGGAAAATCCTCGTCAATTACCATCCATTATATCATGTGATTTATATTGGAGTCAGTGTGGTGAACCGTTGAACCAATATCCTGAAACTTACCTCGACTAGATATATTGTTGCCTAGTAGGATATCTGATATCACCCTGGTTCTGATATATTGATAGACATCCTCGCTCGATACTCCAGTAAGTGATACTAGCTAGTGCATGCTCATAAGCATGCACTCATATGACTTGATGCAGTTTAGTGTCTTGGAGCTAAGGGTTAGAAAAATTTGGGGTTCATGGGTGAAATTGCAATGTTAGTGAAATAACATTGGCATTGTAGTTTAAGTGTTGATCATGTAAAGTTGGTGTTAAATGCTCAAGTACAATTATGAAATAGAGTACAGATCTAGAGATTAGTAAATCCATCCTCACCTTTTTTAAACCAATTTTTCAACCACTTGTTAGCTATATGATTAAGTCACAACATTCTTTGACAACTTTTGAAAACAAATGCCAAGATGTAGACTAGGTTTTTCCATGAAAATTACAACTCATGTACTATAACAAAGAAATATATTTGTTATCATTGTGAACAATATATTATTTCTAAAATTTCCAATATTGTGTCACAAGAATTTTAATATTAGTTCATTATAATATTATGATAAAAAAATATTAAATATTTTATCATATAAATATTTTAGTGAAAAAAATCAAAATCTAAAATCTAAAAGTATAAATTTGTTTTTTATAAATTAGTTAATTTTTGTAAACTTTAATTTTGGTTAGATTATAGACTCAAATTTCATTAAAAAGTGTTGAGGGAAAAAATCAGTTATAAAATATAAAATTTGTTTTTTAGATGTAGCACAATCCTAATGACAACATCTTACAATTAGGTAAATCATTTTTCCTCTAGTCAAACTCAATATAAACTTATTCTCTATTAAAAAAACCACATAAACAAGATATGAGGTTCATTGGTGTGGCATCGAGTTTTGGGTCAGTCTCTTCTTGGCGAAGTGGGTTGTTGGTATTTTATGTGAAGGGTAGTTTGGGTGGTTTTAACTGTGAAGGTGACCAATTGTAGTGCAATTAGTGAAATTTTAAGGTCTAAAATGAGTCTCCTAAGGAATATTAAAAAATAATAGTGGAAATAATAAAATAAGACTAGATTACATCATCAAATTTTAGAGGGAAAAAATAAAAAACTATTTTTCAACTTATCTCCCTACAATTTTACTCAAATTTCAAGTAGGAGCATCATTGTATGTGAAATTTAATTCCTTATCCAAGGACTACCCATGTTGCATACTTTCGATGGACCTTGCTACACAAAAAATGAGAAATACATAAAAAATGTTATTGCAATCACGTTTTTCATGTATTTCTCATTTTTCCTATAGCAGGGTCCATCAAAAGTGTGTAACATGTGTACTCCTTCAATGAGGAATTAAATTTTGCATCCAACGAGTGCTCCGGCTCAGAATTTGAGTAGATCCATAGGGAGATAAGTTGAAAATATGAGTTGAAAAAGTAGTTTTTTATTTTTTATCTTTTTGCTTTTTACCCCAAAAATGTTGAATCATTGCCCATGGTTGACATCATCATCTTGAATCTTATTGGTTCTTATATAGTTTATTTTTTTTGTACATTTTTGTTTTGAGGCCCATTTTTTACCTCAAAAAATTTCTCCTATGGTTAGGTTTGGTTAATTAACTGCAGGCTTTAGGACATAGAAGTTAATTGGTTCTGGGGTGGAGTCTTGCATGCTCAATGGTAAAGGGGGTTGATTCTATGACCGAGAAGTGTTTTCCACCACCCTTCCTGGTGGCTCTTCATCTAAAGTCAGGTCATTTTCTTGGTGTTTTTGTGATGAAATTATTTATTGGTATCCCAGTTTTGTGGAGGAAGGGTTGAGTAAATCTTTGTGTCCTTTTATAGGAAGACGCAACCCCTATAAGGAAATTAAAGAGCCCTCTTGTGACTCTACAATGTCGCCAAGGCAAAGGTGGACGAGTAGAAGGGGAGCAAGTGGTAGATCCCAACCCAGTCAATGTGGTGCAAATTTGTTTTCCCATGACTATGTGGCAACTTAATTTAATGTTATTCCACCTGAGACTCGTAAGGAGATTCATGAGATTGAGATTAAAGTAGGAAAAGAGAGACAGCCTCTCTCAGATTCAAAATTATTGGAATATATGTCATGATGGGTGCTATACCTCGGGCACATCAGGAGAAGGTGCAAGCAATACCTAAATTCAGTAGTTCTCCATTGGAAAATGAAGACACTTCTAGGGTTGGTTCTAAGACACAACCAAGTGGAAAATTATAATATTTTGGCCTCTGTAGAGGATGTGAAGATAATGTTTAGGAACCTGAGGTTTTTTGTGGACAAAATTGAGGCTTTTCTAATGCATGTGGATAGCCACATAACTCACTCAAATGGGGGAGAGCAAATGGACCCCCTAGCTCTAGCGCTTGGGTTCCGACCAACATTTCCTCCTCAAAAGATGAATGGTGTGTATGGGTGGTTGTGGGTGAATTCTGGGTCTATCTTGATGTTTCTAATTTTTTCTATGAAAGGCCCTTTCATGGTCTTCATATTTGCAGATGACGACGACTTAGTTGGTGTTGTATATGTTTCTTGAAGATAGTCTATGGGCTACCAAGATACTGTTGAAGTATCTAACTAGGTTCGGCCTTCATAATGACATATATAATCATGATTTTATTGTAAAGATAAAAATAATTTTATTAGTCTTATTCTTGAGGCATGGGTTTCATGCTCAATAGAAATTTATTTTTAGGTCAAGCACCCATTGAGTGCTTCTAGGGCTTGAAATTAAGTCTACAAGTCAATCGAGTCATTATCATGTATGAAAGGCCCATTTGGGCATGTTACATATTGTAAAGAAAATTTAATTGATTCAAATTTAGAGTCAAAAGACCCTTCAATACCTTTTCATGTGCTAACAATCAAGTCGTCCTTAAAAAGGAGCAATCAGACTATCTATGAGGACAAGTCGGCCTATTGGAGACTTGATAAGCCTATATATAGAGCACTTGGCCTCACTTGAACAATCCATCCATACATCACACAAGAATCTCGATCAAATCATAGAAGAGACCAAGATAAAAATGAATAAGAGGAGGTGAAACCAGCAGAAGAAAATAAAAGTTTTTGGAACTGTTTTGGGTTGAAATCTCTCACACATGCGAGGTAGATTAGGGCTTACATCTATTGCAGGAAATACGAGTTGTAGTCCCTATAAGAAGTTGTGTTTTGTGTCAATAATATTTTTTTGGAGGATTGAATTATCAAGAAGAAAGAAGATATCCCAAAAAAGGTAAAAAGGAGACTATCCCAACTACAATCCACTCACACATGCGATTTGCAGGTAGGCCGAGAGTCACAGAGAATCAAGATGAAGTTGCAGTCATCATCACAGGTCCAAAATATTGATCAAAAGTGAGGTTGCATAAGTTATAAGGCTATTTTTATTTGGGTTGAAGGAAGAGCATTTGACTTGTTCTTGGAGGGATCTTGGTCAAGGGTCATACATCTTGGAATTCATCAATTGAAGTTCTATAAGAATAGAAAAGGTCTTGTGGGTTTTCGTCTCAATAGGAGAGGTTTTTGGTCTAGTTGATCACCTATATCTTGTGTCCTCTTGTCTCATTGTTAATTATTTGGTAATTGTTTGATGATAATAACACTAAATATAATCAAATTAAAGAAGAATCTAATTAAGTTAAGTATAAATATATCACAAGCAGTTATTAGAGCGAAGGTGACAAGACAAGGAAAGGCAACTTAAAGAAGGATCAACGAGGAAATCAAACTACCAAGAATGGATTCACAAGGGCTACGCACAAGGAAATCATCAAAGGACTAATCAACTCATCATCTTTAAGGAAGTAACTAAAGAGACCTCAAAAACCTAGCTCATTCAAAGAAGGGTTTGACAATTGAAGCATTATTGGGAAGCTTACAATCTCCATCACAAGGAAAATAAGACCCTACTCAAAGAAGATCTACTTTAAAGCATCTTGAAGTCTCTACATCCAAGGGAAGTAGGAAAAAGAATTTTCATCATCATCGTCTAGGTGATCTCCCTATTTTAAGGAAAGGATCATATTTCAAGCATATCTGAAGAAAGGCATCTCTAAGAAGAAGTGTTGTCATCTTCAAATTTCATCATCATCAAGAAAGACATCAAGTTGAAGATTTCATAATCTAGGTGTTACACAACATTTTGTCACTGTCCTTATACTCCTCATTCCTTGATCCTGGAGGACCTCTACAGTGAACCCTACATGCTTTCCCTTCATGAAGAAACTCCCATTGTGTCCCTCTTCATGAGCAGATCAATTCCATTTTGCACCATTTTCCCTGAAACTTCTGTTTTTCCCAGTTTACAAGGCTGATGCTAATGGCTCTTGTCTTCCTCGCGCCGATATGCAGGGATTAGCAATGTCCCTAGCACCGACCGGAGTGACTGATCTTTGTTCCAGTCACGACAGTCCTCTTATGGAAAGTTATAGTATTCTACTTTGATTTATATTGCATTATCGGGTTAACCTACCATCATATTTTCTACACTATGAAGCACAATGGCTAGATCTATGGGTTGTTGTATAGGTAGTTGTTAATGAGTTACAAACCCCTTCTTAAATGAATAAAATCCTCCCTTTTAGAGATCCAATCAAGGTGTCGACATTCAAATATGAAAAAGTACAATTATTTAAATTTTTTGATAGAGGAATTTAGGAGAAATTAGAGAATCAATATCCTCCTTGAATATCTAATTATCTAACATGAGCTGAAGCGTATAGAAGAACCTCTGTAGAGAGCAACATACATATAAGAATTGATATAGGAGCAACAATCTATTGATGTAGAGGGATCAACATGAAACATTTTCACCTTGATCTACTTAGTAAAGAACATAACTTGGGCTTCCAGGGAGGTTGAGACTCAACCTAGCCTTACCCAATATTCTATACAACATCAAATACATGAAGAAGAAAATATGCAATTACAGGAAAGTACTTACACAGTAAACAATATTTTTCATTTATTAGAGCCAGAAGCACTTGATTAAATTCTGAAGTTATAGGATTTACAAAATATGAGGTTTTTGGCTCAAAATCCAACCCCGTTACATTCCAAATAAAACAATATATAGCAATTACATCTATCAACTATTGCTAGTTGTTACAAATTTCATGGAAAGAAAATCAAATAACAAACTAAAAATAAACAAAATCTAAATATGGTTGCAATGTGTCTCAAATGGTTGAAGATGGAGTCAGGTTCCTTTGAAATAGGAGTCCTCTACTACTTATCTCTTTTGAATGACTAAAAGTTGACCGAAATCTGCAAATGATCCTTAGTTGTTGATTATGTGCCTTTTAAATCTGGAAATAATCCCCAACTTTCTCTCTAGAAATTTTGAATTTGATTGCCACCTGTATCCTTATCACTTGATTGCTCTACTACTTCTAACTTACTGACATTTTTACATTAGACTATTGATTTTGTGCTTGAAAATTGTAATTAATTGTATTTCCTTAAAGGACAAACTTAGCAATCACCAAGAAAGATCATTTATTGAGGAGAAAAAGATATCTCTAGCTTGGCACATTTGAGCAACCACATCAATTTCTACAACTAGCCATGTAAAATTTTGAATGTTAACATAAATTTTAGGCAATCTATAGGAAGGAATTATTTAAAAAATATTTGATGGACCATTCATCTTTGAGTCCTTCAAAGTATCTTATTGAGCAAGGAATGTGTTTATTTGAGTGCCTTCGTTTGCACTGGATATTTTCAAAAGTTGTCATTGTAGAACTTACCTATTGATATGTTAATGAAAAAGGTATTATAGACTATGTGTGAAATCACTTATGTTACTTAGTGAAACGGATCGAAAAGATTGCAAATAACATAAACACACAAGCAAATTGAAAACATATTCAAACACATCAACAGAGCAAAATTTAATAAAGTAGTTCACTAGAATTCCTGGCTATGTCTCCTGGTCCTTTAGGTTCTAGCGTTGACCGCTTTATTTTGTCTTCAAAATGTTGTTATAGGTATGAGCTCGAAAACAAAGTCTCAAATGAGAAAATGGACCTCATCACTGCATTCAGGTTAAAATTTCGAGTCAAACGAGTATAAACTTGCCCATATTTGGCCACTGTGACCTCCAGACCCCCTAGAATGAGCAAACCACCTCTGCATGCTGCAAAACCGTCTCTGCCTGCAAGAAAACCACTCTCTGCAATACAAAACCGTTTTCAGAATGCGCGTTGTGGCATAGCGAGTTCGGTACTTGCATAAAAATTAAATACAGTTTGGGCAGCTTGAATACCAAGCTCCATCTCTTGGTGTAATGGTTACTGGACTTGTGCAAAAGCATTTGTATATATAGTATTTTGGAAGGTCGACAGTTCGAAACCCCCACCCGACCCTTCCGACATATATCTGTTGGTTATATATATATATATATATATATATATATATATATATATATATATATATATATATATATATATATATATATATGCGACACATTATAATGTAATAAATGTTAAGGGTTCGGCAGTCGTGGGGTTGACCCCGACTGTACGACCCTTTTCCGGCAACAAATCCTGACCACAATAAATATAATATCCACACCTTCATAAACAAGCAGCAACATAGCTCAACCAGTGAGCACAATCTGGCGAAATCTTATCCTTTCCGGGAGGTCAAGGGTTTGATCCTCTCTGACCCCCAAATTTTGGGATTTCATGCCAATATTGGGAAATCCGAGCTACCACGTGTCAGCACTAGATTGGCCTGTATCAACCAATCAGATCACGACACATCACCAACCTTGATGACATCACCTTGGACATATGACACATTCCCGGGATCACACGTGTCTGGTTGACATCACCTTGTGTTGACCGTTGACCTTTGACTTTGACTATTTGACTTTGACTTTTCCTCATTTTGCCCTAGTTTGCCTTCAAACTTTGACTAGATTTAGCTTCTTCATCTGGACTCAGAGTTACGCGTCGTTTGCACTGTTGGAATCGTATCGACGAGAAATTTGATAAGATTCAAATTTCAATTGAATTTGAAGACTTTGATCAAGAGGCAAAACTGAATCCATTTTGGATCACTCCTCCCCACTAGAAGCTTTTGGACCACCAAAAGTTGGTTTTAGTTGTCGAGTAAGTGAGGATAAACTTCCTTCACTTTTCCAATATCTATCCATTGTGCTTTAGTTGGATTTGTACCTTTGAGTCCAACTCAAAGATACTCAACATTTTCCCATTGCAATGTCCTTATCCTCCTGTCAAGAACTATGTCCTCTTGTAGCTCATTGAGATACTCGAGAAAAATATCTTCAATGGAAGGTAGTTGAACTTGCTCTTCAGGATATTCAGTCAACGAAGGCTCATACAATTGCAAGTTTTCAACATTTACAACATAATAGATCTACATATAAGCTGGTAGATCTAGGAAAAAATCATTTTCACCAATTTTGTCAAGTATTTTGAAAGGACCATATCTAATTGGTTTCAACTTTTTACCTTCCCCTTGCAGTCTTTCTTTGCTAATGTACAACCAGACTTGATGACCAACTTGAAAACTATGCTCAACTCAAGGCTTGTCATGTCACACCGTATACTTTTCTTGACTTCTTTCCAGCTATTCATGTACTGCCTGGTGAATTTCCTGGATTTGTTCAATGAACTTGGTCGCTTTGTCCACATCATTGTTTCCATCAACTGCTATGTCTTTACCAAAGACAAAATCCAAGGGAGATTTTGGTATAAAACCAAAACAAGTCTCAAAAGGATATCTCTGAGTAGAATAATGTTTTGCATGGTTGTAAACATGCTGCACATAACACAAATGCTCATCCCAAATTTTGGGATTCTTGTTGCAATATCCTCGAAGAAATTGTATCACTGTCCTATTGACCACTTCTGTCTGACCATCTGTTTGCGGATGAAATGTAGTGCCCTTCTGTTGATGCCCCGAAAATCGTTGTATCAACATTGGGGGATAACCACCCGGTCCGGACCTTAATACAGCTCCTTTTCCATTTGGAATGGTGGCTCCGACTGGGGATAATGGGACCAGTTTCCCAGTAATGAATAAAAAGGGGTGGATGAATGATTGATTGTCTAATCTAATGATAGGCGAATAACTTAATCTATCAGCAAAATAAAAGAACTACTACTAATCCCGGGAACTATTGTACTTTGAAATGTAGCGCTTGATGATCTATGTCTATTGACAGGCATATAGATGACTCTATCTAATAGACATGGACATTTATTCATTCAAGGATTACTTTGCTTAAATAGTTAAACAAAGTGATTAACACAATATTGCTACACTTATCATTTATATCATTGATACATATATGATCAAAAGAAAAGCATACTATAAACATCCAATAGTGGAAGGAATAAAGAATGTTATTAAAACACATACATATATCCAATAATAGCAAAAGCGATCAAATGACAATTCATATAAAAAGAATGAATTCAGACATAGATAATAGTACCATATGAGCTGCTAGTCACTCCCAATATCAATCGTTATTTGAGATTCTTCTTCCGACTCAAAAATACTTTCAAACAAAGACAGTAGTGCACATTCGCATAAAAGCTTCCTTGTCAAAATCAGAATAATTGGTCCAGTTTTATAAAAGAATATGCCTGAAGTACAGTAGTGCAACTTCAGGCTTTAAGTCAGGTACAAAACTTACGACCCTTTCCAAATACAATGAAAGGGTCTATAAATACTTAATTAAGCTAACTATCTATGAAACTGAAATCCTACTTAATTGGTATCAATTGATCTTGAATATCTCGTTCACAGCAATCTGGCAGTCGAAGGGATGAATCATCATTTAGGTTGTTTTCCTTTAAACCTGAGCTGACATATAGCAAGCATTGGCTCCACTTCGGGCAGTCTGTTGAGGCGAGAGTTGAGTTGGGCGGCATAGGTGGCATCCTGAATATCGGGAATGATATACCCGATTGCATCTGTAAGGCATTTAAGGGCGGCTCTCTGGCTGTGTGGTTTGACTAAGAAGAACCAATAGGCGTCCCATGTCAAACTGTTAATTCCTGCGATTAATCTCCCATTTTTCTCTAGTTCCGGATAACATGACTGCTCCAATGTTTTCGTCGCTGTCAATTTACCTGGAGTGCATTGGGAAATCATGTTAGACAAGTAGAGAGTATTATTAACCAATTCAACCAAATTACTTGTGGTTGATTTGCATCTTGAAATTGCTCTCTACTTTCATTAACTGGGACTGCCATTTTGTAAATAATATTTCCTTATGTGATTCTAAAATCTTTGGTAAATTAGCCGCCTGTCCCTGATCGGTATCTTGCCACTCAAGAAAATTAGTTAATGTTTCATCGGCTTGATCCAAGTCTGTTCTAGCTTTTTCTGATTTTTCACTTATTGATGTCGTCAAATCGGATAATGGTTCCGCGTGGGCGATTTGTTGACATAAAAGCTTGATCTGTGTTATTAATGCCTTATTTATCTGTAATGCCTCTACTTTGAATTCGACTATCTGTGGAAGATTCTTTGTTTTCTCTAGCTGCTCTGATAGTTGAGCAATCTGCTCATCTTTTGACTTCAGCATTTGTTCATTCGCTGCTTTCAATTGTGCCAATGCCTCAGACAACTCTTTCTGCTTTTGGACTGCACTGTGATCAATCCTCTGTTTCTCTTCCTGCAATTGTTGAGTTAATTGATATTTTATTTGTTGTTGTGTTAACAATTGTCATTCTTCCTGCTCCGCCTTCTGTTGTGCTTCTGATAGTTGTGCTTGCAATGAAAAGATCTCCTGGTCTTTTGTTTTTAATAAAAGACTCACCTCTGATGCCTTATATATTGTTGCTGCCGAATAGGCTCCAGCATATTGTGATAGTTTTGTTAGGTCGACAGAGGGGTCAAATTCCTCCTTCCAAACCACATTTCCCGTCACCGTTTGTTCTGGGAATAGGGAAGATTGATCAGTCCTTCTCGTCTTCCTCTGTCGTTTTACCACGGCGTTGTGTCTTGGGCTATAGAAGACATCCAAGGGATGAATTTCTTCTATTTGCAAAATAATCTGATCGGAGGGATCCTTTGGCATTATCTCTACTTCTTTCGAACTCGGTAGGCCGCTGGTTCCACTTGGAACCTGTATTGAAGTGGTCTCTTGTGTATCTGTTGCTTTTGATGTCTCGGCATCTTTAGAGCATTCAAGATTACTGATAATTGAATCAAATTGTTGCCATTCCTAGAGCAATTTCGGGTCAATTTGAGTATCTACATTCACCTCTATGCTGCTCTGTTCTTGCTCTTTCGTCTGGGTTTCCTCTTGTCTTTTCATATGCACTTCCTCCTGTTCTTTTGATGTAACCAGAGGTTCCTTAGTATGTCACTGTTCAGGCTCGCTTGATTCTGTTGTTGGGGTTGTTGCTAACAGATCTAGAGGCAGAGTTTGCAACTTTTGTTCTCTGAGTCTGTTGAATTCAACTAACCCTTCATCTTTGTATTCCATTATGGCCAGCAATTTAACTTGGGACATCGACTCAGCTGAGGAGAACATGTCATCAAACTTATCTTCTTTATGATCAAACTTTGTCAATTTGGCATGTTCAAGTGCATTATAGGCGACTTTGTTGGGATCAAATCGCCTATTAGGGAGAGTTGCTACAGTTAATGACTTCATCTTTGTAGATTCTTTCTCTGCATGTTTGAAATCATGCAACGTGTAGAAACCACATCTCAGAGGAAAAGAGGGCCAGACCTGCTTCTTATTTTTCTTTGGAGATTGCGTAACTCCTTCGGAGATAATCTGATAGGCTATCTCCCTCGCCAGCAGTTTATCGGGTATGTACAAAGGAAGGACATGAGGTTCGGCTTGGCTGCCGAAAATTCTTATATAAGTAAATTTTTCCTCTCCGAACCATCTTCCTATTGATGTCAAATCAATCCCTGCTTGGTAGGAAATCTTGGGAGCAGGTTTATCAAAAATAGAGTAATGAATGGGTAACATAAAGCCATTGTAGACTTGGTATAAATGGTGCTTATAGGAAGTTTTCCACAATTTCTGATGGTATATGTGAATAGGCATGGGGTCTTGTGAAGTCCACCTCCAGCCGAGCACGGGAAATTCAGAATTAAAACACAGGGTGTCTAGTATATAAGCACTGTAGTAGAATGGGGGAATAAGCCTTTCAGTGACACGGGTTTTGGTTCTAAAATCAAGAACTGTTGTTGCTAGCTTATCTGACAGTATAGTTGCCCAATCCATTATTTCACTATTACACGCCGCTTCCATCAAGGGAACCATTTCTATAGTGAAATTGGCGGAATCATGCAACCCCCACAATCTACACATCATTATCCCAGCGTAAAAATAAGGAGAACATAGGGAATCAACAGAGTACTTACCGAAAGTTTCATGCTTGTGTTTTGCCAGATTTTGCCTCCAATCCTGAATGGGTTCAGATTCAGTTTCGTTCTCATTTCGTAATTTCTCCAGAAATGCCTTATTGTACTTCTTCTCTGGCACAGGAAAATGATACATTTGCCTCAAATCATTAGCCTGAAATGAACCGAAGATTCTCCCATCTCTGGTGCAGAAGGTTCTGTCTGTGATTGGGATTTCCTCAATTGCCCACCTCACTACATCCGTATATGGGAGAATTTGTTCCCGAGCTGCTATCCGATGAAGGAAAGAGTCGGCTAAGTCCTTTAAAGTAGCATCAGATTTTCGATTGGTATCTGGTGTGGCTTGTACTGCTGTCACCTCTAGTTCTTCGACCTCAATCAAATTATAGGTGCTTTGCCAAGTAGTTCTGCCGAGTCCTGAACATGCAATATCAGATATCAATCCTTTTTTCTTAGTTTCTGGATCAACGATGACTTATCCTGTGGCTGGCGAAGCGGAAGCGATTGCGGATTTCTTAGACTTCTTCCCCATTCTGCTTGAATCTATTACTTCGGAAGAGTTCTGCACAGGAGTGAAAATGAACGTAATACAGAGAATTGGTAGCAAAAACCAAATACGAGCGAGATATATTGATCAATGCACGATGAAGGATTAACTTAAAGTGGCCACGGATACAATCTGTGAAAAGATTTTTAAGCTTACTATGTCATTAAATGGCCGTTAAAACCTGCCAATCCTTTAAATGCCCATCATATCGTTTTATTGGCCGAATGATTTGTTTAAGAGTGCCTTGGATGTTTTGGTGGTTGAGCGCAGGTGAATCACTGTTTGGAAGATAAGGCCTTTAATACGAATTAATCGTAATATCCCCGCTTTAACAATTCTTTGAAGTTCGCGCTTATGGCTTTATCGCAATCGAGCGTCGGGGAAAACTTAAATCGTATGTTGGTTCCTTTTGGAATTCCCGATTGCCGATAGCGATATCGCATTGCATCGGGAGTATTAACTGAGCACTTTGAAAAGCATGCATGGTATATCCCCGATCGTCGATAGCGATATCGCATCACATCGGAGCGAAAGGGACTTTATCGCATCGCATCGGAGCGAAAGGCACTTTAGTTATGGTAACTTATTATTGCCGATATCCGATAGCCTATTGCATGTTGTCGCGTCGGAGAAAACCAACGGGTCTTTATATTATGCCTCCTTTGTCATTGCGACATGCGATCTTGCGATCGCTTTATCGCAATGATAAAAGATTAATCATTTATATTATAAGACAAAATAATTGGTTTATCAAAAAGGTTTTATAATGTTTTCATTTTGTTTTCAGACCTTTTTGAATAATACAAAGTTGATACCAATCAAAACAAAAAGGGACCCATTTCATATTATAGTTTTGTGAATAAAAATGATATGAAATGGGGGGTTGTTGTAGAGCACAACACCTTCTTTAACTTTGTGTCCATTATCTCCCATAGACTTGACCAAAATTTCCCGACAAATTGAGAATCTCGATCGGATACAATAGAAGTGGGTAACCCAAAATGAACCCATACATTTTGAAAGAAAAACTTTGTAGTTTGTTCAGTTGTGACCTGTTTATTACATGGTGTCAAAATACACATCTTACTGAACCTATCCACAACTACATACAAATAATTATGACCCTTTCTAAACTTTGGCAACCCCCCAACAAAATCCATGGAAACACTTTCCCAAGGACGAGAAGGAATTGGAAGTGGAGTATACAAGCCTAATTTTCTATTACTTGGCTTGCTTGTAGCACACATAGTACATCCTTTAATATATCTAGAAATTGTCTCATTCATTTGTGGCCAATAACAGAATATTTGTAATTGTGCAATTGTTTTACTTACACCAAAATGACCTTATATGAGAGAAGTATGTGCTTCTTGAATTATATTAACTCTTTCATTTTGTGGAATGCATAGTTTTCCCAAATGATATAATAGTTTGTCCTTTATGTAATAATCTATATCTTCTACCTACTTGCCATGACTTAAAAGTTGCATATACATCCTTAAATTTTGTGTCTTGAGCATATTGTTTAATGTAACTTTCATGAATTACTGAATTATTCTTAAGTATTATGGATGCATTTATGATTGGTCTAGATAACATGTCTGCAGCCTTATTATGTATGCCCTTCTTATATCTGATAACAAGATGAAATTGTTGTAGAAAACCCATCCAATTGTAATGTCGTGATTTTTGCAATTTAGTTTGTGAGTGTAAATATTGAAGTGGGTGATGATCTGTGTGTATGATTGTTTCTTTACCCATTACGTAATGATGTTTCCACTTTTTAACACTCTGAACTAATGCATACAATTCCTTATCATATGTAGGATAATTAACTACTACTGATGTGAATGTCTCAGAATGAAAGCATATAGGCTTTCTGTTCTGCATCAACACTGCCCCCATGGCATATTCAATTGCATCTATCTCGATCTCAAATGGATGTTGAAGATCTGGGAGTGCTAGTACTGGTGCTGTACTGATCCTTTCTGTCAATGTGTCGAAGGCTTTCTGTTGTTTGCCTCCCCACTGAAACACCTGTTTCACACTTGTCAAAGCATGTAAAGGAGCTGCAATCAAAGAAAAGTTAGCAATAAACTTTCTCCAATATTGTGTTGCCCCTAAGAAACTTCTAACTTCTATAGAAGTATTGGGCTTAGGCCAATTTACAATGACTTCGACCTTAGAGGGATATATCTTCAATTCACCACCCCCTATAATATAACCCAAATAATTTAAATATGTTCTGCCAAATTCACATTTTGACAATTTTACATAAATATTTTCTCTTTTCAAAACATCTAAAATATGCTTTACATGCTTAACATGTTCATCCCATGTTCTAGAAACAAGAATATCGTCTAAATAGACTATTACAAAACCATCTTTGAATGGCCTAAATACATCATTCATGACTCACATGAATGTCGCTAGAGCGTTAGTTAAGCCAAAATGCATAACCATCCATTCATAGAGTCCTTGCTTTGTTTTGAAAGCAGTCTTCCATACATCCTATTCTGCAACTCTGATCTAATGGTAGCTGGTTCTCAAGTCTAATTTAGAGAAGTAAACTACATCCTTTCACTAATCTAACAAATCATCAATACAAGGAAGAGGATAACGATTCTTTATTGTGACTTTATTTAATGATCTAAAATCAATGCACATTCTCCACGAACCGTCTTTCTTTCGTACTAACACAATAGGTGATCCGCACTGTGATGTGCTTGGTCGAATAAACCCTTGATCGAGCAACTCATTACCTTCTTCCTTATCACTGCATTATCTAGAGCTCATAACCTGTACATTCCAATGTTAGGTAGTGGAGTATCTTGCTGCAAATAAATCTCATGTTCTATCTCTCGCTTGGGTGGAAGCCCTTTAGGCTCTTGAAACAGAATATCATAATCGGAAACAACTTTAACTAGATCTGCTTTTTGTTTAGGATTACAACCTTGGAAAGCACCGGATTTATCAATATCCTTTTATTTTACAATAATAAGTAAAAATTATTTACGTGCATTTACAATTCTTTTCATCTATCCAGAATTTATGAGAGAGACGTTATCTTTGAGTTTATGAGCCCTTACAATATATTCAATTCCATCCTTAGTGAGTTGATACTTATTTTCAGTTCGATAGAAGATAGCATTTCTATCGTAAAAGTATGGACTTCCTAATACAGTTCCACATATATCCAATGGGAATATGTCTAACTCAACCTCATATATAAACTTTAACCCAATAACAAAACGAAGTTTGCATTGTTTTGTAACTTGTAACTTAGTTTTATCACACACCCAACCTAATGGATATGGCTTTTTATGAGGTTTTGTTTCTATACCCAACTTCTTTATAATTGCTTCAAAAATCAAACTAACTTGTGACCCACTATCAAATAAAGTATCAATTTTAGTATGCTTGGAAATGACTCTAATATGAAATAGCTCATTTCTTTTCCTCTCATCATTATCATTATCAACAGAATGCGAAGAAGTACTTGTAGATGCTTTAGAATCTTTACCTTTTATACTTGTAGCTGTAACCATTGTCTCGTCACCTGAATCTGATCCCAAGTCCATTTGAATAACAGCAACATTGTTTCTCTCTTTACCCCCAAACTTTTTAGGCTTCAATTCTGGATGCAATGACCAGCAGTGTGTCTCATCGTGTCCTTCCTTCTTACAATGAGTGCATGAAGATTTATCCTTCTTCACAGTGTTTTTTTTCTTCTCCTTCCACTTAAGTTTCTTCTTGCCTCTATTCTTGCTTTCAAAAGGTTTGGATGATTTCCCAATATCATAGGTTACATATTTGCCTCCAGCTTCTAGATGAGTTGCTTGAACCGATACATAATCTAAGTTAGTTGGATTAAACATAAGTATGGTATGCCTCAAATAACTATGAAGACCACCTATGTATTTGAACAATGTTTCTGGTGAGTCCAATGATATGCCCAATGTTAAAGTTCTCTTATGGAATTCCTGAGTATAACTTTGAACACTGTTGTAGGGAAAAGTATCTGACTCGGATGACCCTATCCCACTCTAAGGGTGACAGTTCCTTAGCAACAACTGTAAAACAAACTACTTAAGGTTTACTTCTTTACGAAAGCAAAAGAGAATGGAGAAATGCACTAACCGTTGCCTTGCGCTTAATGTCGAATCCAAACTCTTCTCTTTGGCCGCTTGCTCCTAGCTCTTTGTTCTTCTGCTCGCCCAGCTACAATGAGATCCTGCAAAATAACAAAGAAGGAGACTACAAGAGGCATGCAATCATAACTGGTTCATGGATTAGTGTAAACCAAACATGCAATCATCACAATATATTATTGAAACAAGAGCACATAGAAGAACCTCAATAGCTTTTATTAATGAAGAAATAAAGGTTCTGAGAGTATTACAACCATTGAAGGCTCCAACCCAGCAACACCTCCCAGCAGAAAGAATTGCTCTTCTTCACCTCTCTTAAACAATCACCCAATAACTCTATAGTGAAACCAACAGCATATCATTACTTTGCACAAAATTCCAGCCTCCTGAGCTCATAGGAGAGAGCTCAATATATAGATGAATTGAGAAAGGATGAGTCAGCTTGCAACTGATGTGTAGCTACCTTGTGTCCTCTCTCTCTTCAGTTAATCTTTAGTTGATCTTCAGTTCTTGAGTCCACTTGGTAAACCTTGCTTCCACTTGGAGAAACAAAGCCTCTGACTCATCACAAGGCGAAATCCCTGATCCAAGTGTCATTTTTGGAAGATTCCAAAGCAATGACTCATTGTGCCACTTGTCCTTTCTCGCTCAGCGCAGGTGGCCTTTGTCCCACTTGCTTTGCAACGCAGGTACACCATGGAGCAACTGAGTTTCAGCGCAGAAACCTAGTGGAGCACCTGCTTTGATTTCAGGATTGCTTGTTTTTGAGTGTTTTCAGGTGGAGAACTGATCTGAGAGCTGTTGGTTTGCTGACCTTGTTCCTCTAGGGGTAGGAACATCATGTTTAGGGAACTTTGGATCCCTTGGATTATTGACAATTCATGCTTGTTGCTGTAAGGCACAAAATTGTCTATAACAGATGCCATGCCCCCTAAAGTATGAGGTCGTTTATCGGGTGAAATGCTTTATTGAGAGGATCCGAAGTTCATTCAATCTGCTGAGAAGTGTCCTGTAATAAGATACAATACAATACATTATTTTTCATACGTTTTTCATGATCTAGCTGAGGCGGGCATTCCCATGCTCAGCTTTATAAATACATTTTGGTACATAGAACAGACGATCGTCTGATTGTAGACTGATAATTCTCTGCTGAAATTATCATCCTTTGAGAAGGATGATCATCTGCTGTAATGATGTACATATCAAATGTCTTTATGTCCTGAATATATATCGCAGCCTGGATGGATGAAACTAGATCCGGGGTCTTCAATCTCTTCCGATCTTCACTCGATGTACAAGTCGATCCATGTGAGAATTTCTTGAAGTCGAACATGGAAAGACATCGCTTGATTACCGGTCAATGATGTAAACCGTTAACAAGCGCGAGAGGAGTCACCGATAAGGATGATGACCCTCAAGGTACGACAGTACAATCCACATGGTGGGAATAAAGGACTTGACGTCGACCACCATGCAAAATCTTCTGGTCGAAGGTCATTGATGTATACCTGTCGCCGGAAGTGAGAAACTTGCCATTGAGGCATGCAAGCTTCAAAGTACTGAGGGGGGTGTTCCTAGATCAACTCCTTGGATAATGAGCTGATGTCGACAAGGAGCGATCCGTCAAAGGAGGGCCTTAATGAATCCCACATCAGTGACACGGAACGGAGCTAGTGATTGTGATGAGGTGAAAACAAACTGTGATGTATGATTCAGGGTGGCGGTCATGAAGTGGATGAAGGATAATGTATGGCAGTGGGTGGAACACGGTTGACTCTTTACAGAACCACATCTCTTGAACATATAACGACACTGATGTGATGGATTGGTAGCATTACCCCAATTGTGGATGGTGTGGCGAGGACCATGGTTATGAGACCGGTGAATGAAACAACCCAACCCGATGTGATACGGAGGACAAAGTGTCATGTTCAAGAGCGACTTGCTACCATTAATGCTGTGAGGTTCTCCCAATTTTTCCCCAGTCATTGCTGACCAGTACCTCTTTATTTTTGTCAAGCTTGAGGAGGATAACATATGCTTGTTCTATAACCTGCCCTTCGGGCAAGCCCATCGCTATGTTTTAACGAGCCTAGCGATAGGGAAACTCGTTCTCGTCTAAAGACAAGTTTGTCGCTATTTAATCATTTTAACGAGTCTAACGACAAAGAAAACTCGGTCCTTTTCATTTTTAGAGAGTCTGAAAAAGGTACGAAAAGTTAACTCCAAAATTCCTTTTTCGTCTTCTAATCCCTTAAGTCCGAAAAAGTATAAAACAATACAGAAGGGATGAATTTTCGATTTCTTTAACGAGCCGAACAAAACAAGCGCTCGATCTTTTTGTGTAATAATCCCTCAGGTCCAAAAAGATTAAAATCTAGAGGAGGGATAGCTCTTCTTGTCCTTTAACGAGCTGGAAGGCCAAAACTCGGCAAACTTTTCATATTTTACGAGTCAGTGAAAAGAGCTCAAAGAAGACTCGTCTTTTGAGGAACGAGTGATGAACAGGGATAGCAGCAGATTCCAGGTACAGGTTGGAATTCTCCAATCACGGCAGTGTCACAAGGATGGCTAAGTGAAATCACTCTTCGCAGCTGTTCCTCAAAATGGGTAAACAAACATATGGAGGTGAACGATTGGCCAAATGAACGGATGGAGGTGATGGCATATAAACACGACCAAGGGCCTTTTAATATGGCTTTCAAAGGTTACATTTCTCGAGATTATTTACCGGTTCATTTTTTCTGGATGAGCTTGAACTGTAGGGAAAGATTGCTCACAACTTGTGTTTATTTTTTAACGAGCATGAACTCTGTACAAAACTGCTCGATTCTTGTGTTTATTTTTTAACGAGCATGAACATTGCTAAAACTGCTCGATTTATACCAGTCTTAATACAAGGAATGCTTTAGGTGAGGTAATCTTATTTAAGGAGCGATACCCCACTAATTACTCCAATTTGGCAGGTTTTAACTTTTGCCCTTCATCCTTTCTTTATGCAAGCTGGAAATGGCTAATCCTACGAGTTTAACGGGTTAGACCTACAGGTTTAAAGGGAGGACCTAAAAATTTAAAAAAATAAATAGTCGTCCCGTGCTTGCACTCCAAAAGGTTTGCATGCCCCCAGGTATAAAGTATAATTTCAAGGCTCTTCTTCTCCTCTATCCCACCTTTGTTTTTCTACTTGTCGTCTTGCTATATTTTTAACGATACTTGTCTTCTCATTATTTTTCGGTGCCGATAGTACTTGTCTTCCCATCAGTTCACTTTTTGATTTTTTGCAAGATCGCAACAGATAAAACATTGGTGTTACGGGGGAGAGGTCCTCTTACTTATTATCCGAAAAATGGTTATGTTTGCTGCCGCAAACTAAACTCTCTTTTCGGCGATGTCTATCATTAGGTTGCTAAGGATGGCGACTACTTGTTGCAGCAATTTCCTCTCTTTCTTTGAAGACTGCCCCTACTTCTCTTTTAAAACATATTGTTTTAATGGGTGAGGCTTGACATTCAAAGATGGTGCCTTCTTGCTGCCACAAATAGATCCCCTCCTTGGGAGAGCCCACTTCTTTAGACAAAGGGAGCGATTCTTCCGCTTCAACATAACTTTGACAAAAGAATTTTATCCTAGAACAACCCTCTCTTCCTTTTTCGGACGGGGTACGGACTAGTCCATTCTTCTGCGGAAATTAACTTTATACCTAAGGTTTTCTCTGCCCGAGGCAGGCCAGGGTGCATGCCCCCTGGGTCCCCATTCTTTTCTTCTCGAATTACTCGCATTCATCGGGAAGTAGAACCGGGGGCGGTGGCATTCCTTGAGTGAATAAACCGTTAAGGGATGGTATTTGACTATTTGCAATGCGTGATCCTGGAAATGAAAGTTGGTCTACGAGCTTGACCATTCTTCCTTCGTGCGGAAAACACATGACTCTAAAGAGCGAGGACACTATTGCCTCCATGCAATATATATAGTCTCGTCCAAGGAGTAAGTTATATGCCAAGGGTCCCTAGACGACCATGATGTTCATATGAACTGTCTTCCCTTTCAATGTAACTGGAACATTGGGGAGAATCCCTAACGGGTGACTGGTTCCTTTATCAAAACCTGATAGATTTCTCATCTCAGGTAAAAGCGCCGGGCAACCCAGTGCTTTCCAAGCAACAGAGGAAAGGATACTCACAGATGCCCCTTCATCAATGATAGTTCCAGCCATCACCATTCTGTAGATTTGGACTATGATTCTGAATGGGATACTGGCTGGTAATCGGGGTCTGCCTAGTTGATTCCAATCAAAGGATACAACTAGGTTGCTTGGTGGTGGGACCGAATATACGGCCGGATACGACCCTGACGATGTTCCTTCCTGCGATAAAGGAATGGGCGCATTGCCCTGATGCTCATCAGAGTCTGTGTTGATGAAAAGGATATGGACGGTGTCATCTTTATCCTCTTCAGTGAGGGTGTCATTTGAAGATGGGTCTTCAATGACGGAGTCATTGGACGATGAAACCTCTGAAGGAAGAACCGGGTCAACTGCCGTTTCGACCTTTAGACTTTCGTCTGGTCTGGATTCAGTAGGTTCATTCTCAATGACCGACACTTCAGCCGACCACTTTAGCGGGTCAGCTGGATTTTCAACTACCGAGGGATTAGGCGCGAGTTTTTGGTATCCAGGAGGAAGTCGTAACGGTGAAACCGGACGATCTTCTAAAACTCTCTTTGCCTCATCTAAGAATGGACATCGGTGGATGGCATGCTCGCCTTCACACAACATACAGGGTGATCTTGGTCTCCCTCTTCGTCCTTCACTCTCGCTAGTTGACGGATTGCAATCAACATGACTACCAGAGGTTGATGCTACCGGATTGTGCAACCTTGGGGACCAGTCCCTTAGTATCCGGGGAATACAAGGACAATCACGATGGAAGTGGGCCCCTTTGCAAATGACACATGGCGATTTAGGCCCGGTCGGTGCAGTGTGTGGGTTTTTGTCAGCTGTCTTTTGCTTGCCCCCAGTCGCCTTCGCCATAGGCCCCTTCTGCTTCTTTTCTCTCTTCTTCTTTTCTTTCTTCTCCATGGGAGGCTGACTTTTGCCGGCTCTACCTTGTGAAGATGAAGGATCAGAGGAAGAATTGTAAGAAGTGGAAGGCTGGTGGGTAGCTCTAGACTGTTCTGACTGTTGATTCGACTGCTCAGGATTAGTGGCGATCTGGACTACATTAGTTGAAAAGAGCCATACAGGTAGGCCAATTGTCAATCCTGGAAGTGACAATGTTGCCATATGAGGCGCACCAACATCTCCCCAAGAGGAGAAGGGATTTGGACTTTCGCCAAGGTTACTTCCTTGGTTGGTGGGCTCCATACTTTTCAACTGAAAGATCAACGTGGGAATAACAGGTGATTATGTTCCGCTTAAAATAAATTTTATTAACGACGCTTTTAGACACAAACTTGCTTTTTCATGTTTTAAGAGTCGAGAAAAAGCTAAAGATGACTCTAGTCGCCTTCGATGTTTTAACGAGCCCGAAGTGACAAATGCTCGGATGGACTTTTTCAGTTATAGAGTTTGAAAAAGGCCAAAAGAAACTTCTCTGGAGTTCTAGGCAGAGGGTGTGCCAAACTTTTCGCGAAACCATAGAATACGTTTTACGGTACGGGTGGTCGATCTTCGTGAATGCTGTGTTCACTGCATCGCGATCAGTAGGGCGGTCGACACGGCTTCCTATGGATAAAGGATAATTGCCTATAGGGGTCTCCCAATATATACGCGACGGTACGTGGGAGCACAAGTCCGTATTAGTGCCACCGACTCTCAGGAGGAATCACCCACCTTCGTAGAGATCGACAGTCACTATGTTTAACGACGCCGGAACACGTCTCTACCTAGACCTCTATGTGTTTGCGTTATGTTACAAAGCGTTGTTATGTAAATTGGATTTATTTTAATGTTGATCTTGCTTATCAGTTTGCCTTTAAGGATCACCACGAGATGTATATAACAAATTCCTGAATGCAGTCTAAGATGAGAAGCAAACTTTTCAATCTTTCAACTTTGAAAACCTTAACTACTGAGGGAAAAGAAAGGCAAATCTTTTCACACAGATCATAGAGCACACACTAAAATGCAATTTTTTCCTAAATCGTCAAGCACACAGTCAAATGCAAAATGCACAATGCATGTATTTTCTTTTCCCTTTCTTAATGTGGGTGGATTACAAAAAGAAAGTGGTTACATAACTTTGATTTCGATTTAAAGCGAAAGTAAACAAGTTTGTCCAAAATCAAAAGACACCTTAAGATTCACTTGCTTAATCACTGGAAATACATGAAATCAAACCATACTAACGAAAGTAAAATGACTAATCAGCTATGGACAGCAAACAAGCTAACTCTTTAGACCAGCAAAATGCCTAACACAGGTTCAGATCTAAGAGGCCAAAAGCATGACTAGTTTAGTTTTCGTTATGGGAAATTGTAAATGAGTAAGAAATACAAAGAACAAGTACAATTTCGTTATATAACAGAGGCAGAATGATGGCAAGTAATATTGGTTTCAAAACAGGGCACAAGACTGACACCTAGCAGCAAAACTAAGTGAAAACAGGCAAGAGAAAGGAGGAAACCCCAAATGCACTAGGCAAATTTGGGCCAACGCAGGCTCTGCACAGCCAAACTGGCTCTCAGCGCAGGTAGCCCCTTCGGGACCTGCGTTGCAAAGCAGGTAGCCTGTGTACTACCTGCTTTGGAAAACGAGAATTGCGTTTTCACAGTTTCCGGGTCATAATTTTCTCAAAAATGCACGGTTTTTGCTCAAATCAGAAGAAATCAGTCAAGCACACTCAAAGGGATGATTAAGAAGGTGCAAAGCTATCACTAAGAGCTTACAAGGATCCTTGTAGATCAGCTCTTCAAATCATGAATTTGCTCAGAAAATGAGCAAGAGTAGCTGCCCTCTACTTCGGTTTTGATATAGTCAAAAGCTTTTCGATTTGGTACTCTTTTGTTCAGGAAATGAATAGCAAAATACTACAAACACAATCAAACGGATACGATCCCCAGCGGAGTCGCCAGTTTGTTGTAGGGAAAAGTATCCGACTCGGATGACCCTATCCCACTCTAAGGGTGACAGTTCCTTAGCAACAACTGTAAAACAAACTACTTAAGGTTTACTTCTTTACGAAAGCAAAAGAGAATGGAGAAATGCACTAACCGTTGCCTTGCGCTTAATGTCGAATCCAAACTCTTCTCTTTGGCCGCTTGCTCCTAGCTCTTTGTTCTTCTGCTCGCCCAGCTACAATGAGATCCTGCAAAATAACAAAGAAGGAGACTACAAGAGGCATGCAATCATAACTGGTTCATGGATTAGTGTAAACCAAACATGCAATCATCACAATATATTATTGAAACAAGAGCACATAGAAGAACCTCAATAGCTTTTATTAATGAAGAAATAAAGGTTCTGAGAGTATTACAACCATTGAAGGCTCCAACCCAGCAACACCTCCCAGCAGAAAGAATTGCTCTTCTTCACCTCTCTCAAACAATCACCCAATAACTCTATAGTGAAACCAACAGCATATCATTACTTTGCACAAAATTCCAGCCTCCTGAGCTCATAGGAGAGAGCTCAATATATAGATGAATTGAGAAAGGATGAGTCAGCTTGCAACTGATGTGTAGCTGCCTTGTGTCCTCTCTCTCTTCAGTTAATCTTTAGTTGATCTTCAGTTCTTGAGTCCACTTGGTAAACCTTGCTTCCACTTGGAGAAACAAAGCCTCTGACTCATCACAAGGCGAAATCCCTGATCCAAGTGTCATTTTTGGAAGATTCCAAAGCAATGACTCATTGTGCCACTTGTCCTTTCTCGCTCAGCGCAGGTGGCCTTTGTCCCACTTGCTTTGCAACGCAGGTACACCATGGAGCAACTGAGTTTCAGCGCAGAAACCTAGTGGAGCACCTGCTTTGATTTCAGGATTGCTTGTTTTTGAGTGTTTTCAGGTGGAGAACTGATCTGAGAGCTGTTGGTTTGCTGACCTTGTTCCTCTAGGGGTAGGAACATCATGTTTAGGGAACTTTGGATCCCTTGGATTATTGACAATTCATGCTTGTTGCTGTAAGGCACAAAATTGTCTATAACAAACACTCTGACCTTTTAATTGGCGTAGTGTTTTCCAACTCATCATTGCCTGTTGCATATAAGCCAAAGGATAAATTGATTTTTAATGGCAGAAACAAATTCATTCCAAGTTGAAATGATTTTACCATTCTTTTGGAGATCTGCTTGTGTCTTGCCTTCCCACCATACAAGTATGGTTCCTCTAAGTCGAAGGTTAGCAAGTTGGATCTTCTTTCTTTTTTAATCAACTTTCTACACCCTGCAATATACATCAATTGGCCTTATCCAATTATCAAGCTTTTCAGCATTAAGTTCTCCATCATAAATTGGCAAATCAAATTTTACATCTAATTTGATCAAAGAGGATTTCTTTTTCTTCTTCTTAGAAGAACTAGTGTTATGAGAAGAAGATGATGGTGATGATGGAGGAGATGGAGTAGGCTTTTCTCCTTTTCCTTTATCTTCTTTATCTGGAGGGATAAAAATAAAAGGTTCCTCTTCTCCTTTATCTGGATTAGGTGATGAAGTGCCTTCGCCTTTACCCGTTTTAAACTCATTATACATCTCTTCCATCATGGCACGTATCGTCATGAAACTTTCGAAGAATTGGGATTCTGACCCAAGTGGAGTTTCATCTGCCATCCTTCTTCATGAAAAGACCCTTCCAATCTCTGGATTCGTCTCAGCAAGTTCACCTTCACCTCATCCGAGCCTCAACCTAGTAAGAATTCAAATCTTCACACAAACTTGTCAAACCTTAAAAACCTTGTTGCTCTGATACCACTTGATCCGTTAATGAAAAAGGTATTATAGACTATGTGTGAAATCGCTTATGTTACTTAGTGAAACGGATTGAAAAGATTGCAAATAACATAAACACATAAGAAAATTAAAAACATATTCAAACACATCAACACAACAAAATTTAATAAAGGATTTTACCAGAGTTCCTGGCTACGTCTCCTGGTCTTTTAGCTTCCAGTGTTGACCGCTTTATTTTGTCTTCAAAATGTTGTTACAGGTATGAGCTCAAAAACAAAGTCTCAAATGAAAAAATGGACCTCACCATTGTGTTCAACTCGAAATTTTGAGTCAAACGAGTATAAATTTGCCCTTATTTGGCCATTGTGACCTCCAGACTCCCTGGAATGAGCAAAACCACCTCTGCCTACTGCAAAACCGCCTCTGCCTGCAAGAAAACCACTCTTTGCAATACAAAACCGCTTTTGGAATGCGTGCTATGGTATGGCAGGTTCGGCACCTGCATAAAAATAAAATACAGTTTGGGCGGCTTGAATACCAAGCTCCATCACTTGGTCTAATGGTTACCGGACCTGTGTGAAAATGTTTGTATATATAGTATTTTGGAAGTTCAGCAGTTCGAAACCCCCGCCCGACCCTTCCGCCATATCTCCATTGGTTATATATATATATATATATATATATATATATATATATATATATATATATATATATATATATATATATATATATATATATATATATGCGGCACTTTATAATGTAATAAATGTTAAGGGTCCGGCGGTCGTGGGGTTGACCCCGACTGTCTGGCCCTTTTGCGGCAACAAATCTCGATCACAATAAATATAATATCTGCACCTTCAAAAACAAGCAGCAACATAGCTCAACCAATGAGCACAATCTGGTGAAATATTAGCCTTTCTGGGAGGTCAGGGGTTCGATCCTCCTTGACCCCCAAATTTTGGGATTTCATGCCAATATTAGGCAAATCCGAGCTGCCACGTGTCAACACCAGATTGGCCTGTATCAACCAATCAGATCACGACACATCACCAACCTTGATGACATCACCCTAGACATATGGCACATTCCTGGGACGACACATGTCTGGCTGACATCACCCTATGTTGACCTTTAACTGTTTGACTTTGACTTTTCTCATTTTGCCCTAGTTTGCCTTGAAACTTTGACTGGCTTTAACTTCTTCATCCGGACTCGGATTTACACATCGTTTGCCATTGGAATCGTATTGACGAGCACTTCGATTTGATTCAACTTTCAACTGAATTTGAAGACTTTGATCCCGAGGAAAAAACTGAATCCATTTTGGATCACCTGTAGTCTCTTTTTTGAAACCAAAGTGGCTACTACATTAACAAAAACCATAGGCAGTGCACCTTGTAAAGGGTGACCTGCAATACTAGGTGGAAAAATTAGTTTTACTTATAACATATTCACTTATGGCATACTAAGAAACATATACAATTGTTAAATGCATATTTTTTTAAAAAGGGCTATCATATGACATGTAAGAAGTTGTAGATAGAAACAGTTATGGTGCAAGACCTTCATGCTGAAATGCTAGAAAAATCTATCAACATATCTATGCCTTGTAACTTCAATGCTTGAGAAGAGATAGTATTGTCTCTGGACAATAATTATGAAGATGTTTCGTGAAAACTAGGCCGAAATGCCTATTGAACAATGATCATATAATCACTACAAATTCCTACTCACATCCACATATTATAGACCATTATAAAGATAATACTTGATAGATTTGTAAGTCTCCATCTCTTAAATTTCATACTGCTACTTCTGCCTGAAAATGCTCAATTTGATCCTCGGTGGGGAGAAACATACTCAATTGCCTTTGCCAACCTCCATCTCTTGAAAAACTACTTTCAAACTTCCATTGTAGATGAAACATATATCTGGAACTAATCATATCATAAGCCAATGTTGAGTTTTTTTTTAAGAGATGGGTTGCACCAACTATGCTCAGGACTAGTACCTTTTGTAGCTTCAAGTGCATATTCTAAATGACTTTCCGTACATTTCATAGATGCAAAATGTTTAATTTTCAAACAACATTGTAAAAAGAGTTTTCCTTTTATCTTTGGAAAAATCCAAAACCACATTATCACTACTTGAAATCTCATATGTTTATAGTAATGAAGAAAAATATGTGTTCTTTGTACGAGATCTAGGAAAATATATAAATCAAAACCTACAAGGATTGTATAGCCATCCAAATCTTATCTAAGAGAATCATGGTATTGTTGTAGAAGTGATACAATATGGTCAAAATTTGGTCGCTTGTTTGGATTTGTTGTCCACTACCCTGCCTAGTGGGTCTTCATCTAAAGCCAGGTCATTTTTCCAGTGTTTCTGTGACAAAATTATTTTTGGTATCCTAGTTTTGTTGACTCAAGGGTCGATTCAATCTTTGTGTCCTTTTGCAGGAAGAGGAAACCCCTATAAGGAAATTGAAGAACCCTCCTATGGCTCTACAATGTTGCCAAGGCAGAGGGGGAGGAGGTGGAAATTCCCAACCTGGTCAGCATGGTGCAAAGTTGTTTTCCCATGACTCTACGACGACTTATTTTAATGTTATTCCACCTGAGACTCGTCAGGACATTCATGAGCTTGAGATTAAAGTAGGCAAAGAGAGACAGTGTCTCAAGGATTCAAAATTATTGGAAGATATGTCAGGGTGGTTTCCATACCTTCGACACCACAGGGGAAGATGCAAGCAATAACTAAATTCAATAGTGCTCCATTGGCAAATGAAGATGCTTCTGGGGTTGGTTCTAAGAGAAAAGCAAGTGGAAAAGTATAATATTTTTGCCTCTGTAGAGGATGTGAAGAGAATGTTGAGGAACCTGAGGTTTTGTGTGGACAAAATTGAGGCATGTGGAGAGCCACATAGCATGTGATTCAAATGGGGGAGAGCAGATGGACCCCCTAGCTCTAGTGCTCGGGTTTTGACCAACATTTCCTCCTCAAAAAATGAATGGTGTGTATGGGTGGTGGTGGGTGAATTTTGAGTCTCTCCTCGTGTCTTTGATTTTGTCTATGAAAGGCCTTTTTCGTGGTTTTCTTATCTACGAATGATGATGACTTAGTGGGATCTAGTGGGATGTTTTTCGTGGTCTTCTTATCTACGAATGACGATGACTTAGTGGGATCACTATTGTGTGTTCCTAAGGTTTGCTTTTGGTTTCAAGTTTCAACCTTTGAAGCTATCTTTAGTGTCTGGGGTTTTAAATGTATGGTGTTATGACACTATTAAGGTTTGCTTTTGGTTTCAAGTTTTAACCTTTGAAGCTAGGGCTTTAAATGTATGGTGTTATGAAGTTTTAGGATGAAGGGTTGATGTTGGGGTGGTGTTGGTGGCCACTCCTAATGTTGGTGTTTTCTCCTGTTCTCTGATGGCTCTTTTGTCACGATGTGTGGGCCAACTCTCTTTGTGTTCCTATGTGATAGCGATGACGAGAATCAGGCTCAGCCGCCCACTTATATCTTCGATTCTTGTTTCAAACTTTGTATTGTATGTGGTGGCCCCATGGCCAGTTACGACACTTATATCTTCGATTCTTGTTTCAAACTTTGTATTGTATGTGGTGTCCCCATGGCCAGTTACGACAATGGTGTATATGTCTTTTAGTCTAATCAGTATATGTTTTTTAATCAGTATATACCGTCTCCATACGAGTCATAGGTGGAGCTTTATTTTCCTCCCTCCCATTATCTATGATATAACTATATTTTTTGAAGTGTTATGAAGTATTTTTATGTCATAGGTCTACCTCTATTTTCCTCCCTCCCATTGTCTATGATATAACTCTATTTCATTGTCTATGATATAACTCTATTTTTTGAAGCGTCATGAAGTATTTTAATTTAAAAAATAAGAATATGAGATTCTTCAACCTTTTGAAATGTGAGATTCCTTGACCTTTTAATCATTGGTTGAAATGTGAGATTCCTTGACCTTTTAATCATTGATACGTGCGTAATAGATGTCGACTTCACAAACCCAAAGTGTAGATAACGACATCCTGATCCCCCAATCCCAACCCAAAGTGTAGATAACGACATCCTGATCCCCCAATCCCAAGACGAAATTTCATAACAAATATCTCCCCTTATCCACAATTGTATGATCTGTGGCCTTCCACTCAGACATGTTTGTAGCTCCTTCTCCAGTCCAACTTTACGTCATATATTTGGCCTCCAAATCTGTGTCTCTGGCTGGTATCTTATACTTGGACGCAGTTGGATGAAGCCGCAAATCGCGATCTTTTTAGGCACTTGCATTCTAATGTTGGGATTTTAAATCTGTGTCTCCGGCTGGTATCTTATACTTCGACGCAGTTGGATGAAGCCGCAAATCGAGATCTTTTTAGGCACTTGCATTCTAATGTTGGGATTTTAAATTCGGCAGCAGATCATATTTCTGATATCACATTTTTCTGCGTATGTGAGTTGGAAATTTTTGTGGTCTAAAGATCATGGCGGCTGTTTCTTCATGCTTCTCTCTGACAACTGCCCATGCCCAAATGAAAGCAGTACCGGCTTCGCTGGAGCCAATAGGACCATGGGCTAAAGCTGTGTGTTCTCGTGTATACATGCCTAACAGCGCTTGTTCCCTGGAAGTCTGTTATTCTCCTTGCTCATGGAACCCTGTTCTCAGTCCATCCTTGAGCAGGAAAGGCGTGTTCAGATTGTCATTATCGTCAGTGACCCAAGAAGGGATGCAGTTGGAATCAGAGGCAGAGGAGGAGAAAGGTGGAGAAGAAGAAGACGCCCAAGAGACAGCTGAATCATCAGATGATATTCCTTCTGGAACTAAAGTGTATTTGGGCAATCTGCCTTTTACCTGTGACAGCGCTGAAGTGGCTGGAATCATTCAGGAGCATGGGAGTGTGGAGATGGTAGAGGTATGCCGCGGTTCCTCCGCTATTTGTCATTCTCAAATATATATATATATGAGAAAATACATTACAATAAAACGATGCTGGTGGAAAATATATAAATCCCTCTCTGTTCGTTTGCATATATATTTATCAAACTACTGAAATTTTTGAGCATGGCGGTTAATACATTTTTATAGACACTTCAAAAAGCTGTCATCTATTTGTTTTAGGTTTTTATTTTTTCATATAATTTATTTATAATGTTGGGGAATTTTTTAGAATTATAAGTTTGAGCGGTAAATTTTCACAATTTAATTGTCAATGGTTTTGTGAGAGTGTTAAATTCATATATAATTAAAAACTTATTTTAACCACAAAAATTAAGATTTAGTTAAAAATATTTTTGCTAAATTTTAACCTTAAGCTTATGCCAATTATCAGCCATCTAAATAAAGATGCCCTATTCCAACGAGAAACTCCAAAACATTACATTTTTAGAAAACTCCTTTTAAAAATCAAAATGCTACCTAAATGTTTTGAATGCAGAAAAGTAAGCTCGTTATTATTAATAAAGTAATTTTAAAAAATTAAGTTAAAGATGAATTGAATTTATTACAATATTATAAAATTTGTATATTATGTCAATTAAGTAATTTAAAAAAAATAAATCAAAGATGAATTAAATTTATTATTTTGTTAATTTACAATATTATAAAATTCGCATATTTTGTCATTTAAATTTGGGGTGTTCAGGGTTTTGGTTTTCTCTGATTTTTTATTTTATTTTCATAAATTACCATTTTTAATAATATTATTATTATAATAATTCAATAAATTTATGAAATTATTTTAATATAATGTTTAATTCAAATTACATAACTGATTGAAGCATCATAGGAAAAATCGAAACTAAAAGCCACCAATAATGAAGAATAAAAGCTAACTCAACCCAACAATAAAATTAACTCAACAAAAAGAGACCAACAAAGCGAAGAAGTGTAAACAACTGCATAACAGAAGCTGTGCCCAATTCATACAAGCAGGACAACGTATTATTTCATTTATGCATAGATTTATTTCATTTTTGAAGGCTTGCAGTTTGCCAGAATTTTATGTGGCCTGGGCCAACATTGTATCAGTATCTTGATCTAATGATTGCTTCAGGGTAATTATGGACAAGTTAGGATCATCCTAGCATTGTTTATGAGGAGTTTCCAGCTCTTTTATGGCCATTTGATTATTTAATGCGCCCTGGAGGAGGTAGATCTTCAACAGTTTGCGCTTATTCCTTAGTCTGGGGTGAACGTATATTCTTTACAACTACACGTTGGTTTATTGGATGTAATCAGAGATAAAAATCATTAAGTTTGCATTGTAGATATCTACAACTTTGGTTTATTGGACGTAATTAGAAATAAAAATCATCAAACTTTGCATTTATATTTTTGGGTTAAATAAATTCAGGTGTGTAAATTTTTAATAAAGTAGGGAGAAGATAAATTCGTTGGAAATAAATAAAATAAATTAGTTATAAGTTTAATTTTTTTTAGTTTATTTAGTTAAAAGAAAAAAAGAAATTATATGATTTTGGTTTATTTAGGTTTTTTTTTAAATAGTGGGAAAATGAATTATAATTTAGTAATCAAATCAAGGGTAAGGACAGATATTCTTGGTTGCTATTTGTAAATGTATGTTCACTCATCATTGTTTTCATAGAAACCAAGTCACTTATAATTTACTTCTTAGTGGTTTGTAATCGGGTAGGCTTTCACTCTTGCCAGATGACTTTAGTACTTGGGCTATTAAGACGAATTCTTAAGCAAACAAAAACAATTTTGTAATGAATAAGATTAAGTTTTTTCTTTAAAAACTATTAACTAATTCTTTAAATTCCAGTTATAAAGAGGTTCAAATTAATTAAGTTTACTTTTGTTGGAGAAAAATAATGGTTATCTTTTCCAATCAAATACACGTTCTTTAAATAACATTAAATTCATATTAAAACAGTGTTATTATACACCTTATATCCATACGAATTAAGTTGATAACCTTGTTATTATACAACCTTAAAATCTGAAGATTACATTATATCCATAAAAATTAAGTTAATAAGACTGAATATTTGATCATACTGTTTTATCAGAGTTCATAACATTCATGAATCAATACAACTTAATATTTCAAAAGGTGGGTGGTGCAGGTAATTTATGACAGGAACACTGGAACAAGCCGTGGATTTGCGTTTGCAACCATGAGCAGTGTTGAGGATGCCAATGCTGTGGTTGAGAATCTTGATGGAAGTGTAAGTGGAGAAATGAGTCATGATCTGTTTTTAAGGTTGCAATATACTTAATGGGTGGTCCGATCTGTTTTTAAGGTTGCAACATACCTAAAGGGCCCGATCTGTTTTTAAGGTTGATCTTGCAGCCACCAATTTAGGCATAGGCATATACTTATTCGGCTCCATTTGCTTCTAAGTTGGTTTTGCAAACCTCAAGATACTTAGCTTGCATGCCCGCCTCAAAATTAAAAACCCTTAAACCAAACCAAAGTGACCAATTTGAATCCTTAAATGATGATGATGCAGCAATACGGTGGTCGCACGTTGCGGGTCAACTTACGAGATAAGTCAAGGACGGAACAGAGAAATCAAAGCCAACATCGAGTATATATAGGCAATCTGTCATGGGATGTAAATGCAGAAATCCTGAGTGAAGTGTTCAGAGAGTATGGTAACTTGCTGAATGCAAAAGTAGTGTATGACCGAGCAACAGGAAGGTCTCGAGGCTTTGGGTTTATTAATTTCTCAAAACAGTCTGAAGCTGAAGCTGCTGTTGCTTCATTGAATGGAAAGGTACTCACTCATGTGCTCATATATAGTTTTAGTTCTAATGATAGCAGTGGCTGAACATGTTTTGATTGTAGACTTGGGAAATATTTTGGAGTGATAAATTAGAGTACAGTCACCTTGACTTCACTCCTATTTGTTAAATGCTGGAATATTTCTGAAATCTACTACAATCTAGATGAGTGGTATAAGAAAAACAGCGCAAATACATCAGTTTTCTTTACCATTTTCTTGTTCAAATATTGACCAACTTATTGTTAAGTCTGGTTTTCTTATCTGGGTGTGGTCCAGGAATTGGAAGGACGGACCATGCGGGTGGATTTAGCATTGTCGAGCCGAAATACTGAATGAAACCATTGATAAACTGAGTTGTGTTTTTGAAAGCAAAGACTTGGCACTCTGGAAGATAGATAGCTTCATATCTTCCTTTTCCACACAATGGTATGATATGCATATTCCACTTTTACATACTAGCTTCATATCTTCCTCTTCCTTTTCCACACAATGGTTGTGTATGATGCATATTCCATTGTATTCGGTCTGGAATTTTACGGGTATGGGCGTGCAACTCGGGCAAACATATGTACAAGTTGGCCATGGGGACGGTCATATGAATCAGCATATGTTTTACAAAAATCATATTGTTTGTTTTCCATGAAGTTGTTGAGGTGACGAGGTGAGGTAACTCCAGAGATATGTTAAAATTCTACACTATTTTCTTACAAGCTTTTCAGAAGACAAACCGAAGATTATCAAATATTAATAATAATAAATTAATGAAATACATTTCATCTTTTTCTTTAGATTTTAAAATATATTATTATTATTATTATTGAACAATTTAATTAAAATTATTAAATTTTTAATAATAAAATTATAATATAATAAATCATAAATATATATTATACTATTATGTATTAGAAATAAAAATCCATAATATAAAACATAATTCAACAATATATACATATATAATTTATCATGATATTATAAAAATATAGAATTTATTATATTTTAAATTTTAAATGAAGTCGATCATTTTTAAAAGTTAATTCATTACTATTATTTAAAAAATGTTATATAATATTTTATGATACGTTTTATAAATATATCTTTTTCTTGACTTTTCTAATATTCAACATTTTTCACTTTTAAATTTTTACCATTTTCTATTATATAATATTTATAATACATTATAAAATAATTATTATTATTATTATTATTATTATTTTCAAATTCTACACCTTCATAAATTCATGAATTTGTCCTGTTCCGTAAAAGTTATGGATTGTTTTAAATTTTCACTGACCCTCTTAACCTTTTTATTTTTCCCTTTTCAAATTTTGCACTTTCATTTTCTTTACCAATGAATTTATCATGTTTCATGGAATTTATCATGTTTCACAGAAGTTATGGGTTCTTTTAAGTTTTATATATATATATATATATATATATATGGGTTTATTATATTGAGTGATAGTGTAGGAAAGTAGAGTATTTATGGTGTAATTCTTATTAATATATAGATTTTAAGATTTTTATAATATTAATAATAATAATAATATATTTTAAATATATTATATTGAGTGGTTATCATTGGACAAAGTAATGATAATAATGAGGTTAACATAAAAAAATAAAAGGGTAGGATGTTTCCACCCAATAGTTTGCATGGTGTTAAGATCCCGAGTTCATATCGTCGGCCCAAGGTAAGCGCCCATGAGATTTCTTGACGAGTTGGGGTTGTGCACGCCCAAGTCGCACAAGGACGACGAAGGTGGGGGCATGGGCATTTTATAGCAGAAGGCACCCACTTAACTCGGCAAGGGGCATGCACGACTCAACAAGCTTGTGCCCGCACCAAGGTAGGGTGCCTGGGTGCCGCGACAGGTGAGACATAGCAGGCAAGCAAGTATGACCACAACAGGCAAGACGAGCGAACCAGAATGCAACGGGTGAGTGAGCAGGAAATGTGATTCAACATGAACGACAAAGCAGGTTGGCCCAAGAGGTGCGCCCACACAGCTAGGGGCACCCATGAAATATGTGAGGTCGACTCAAATGATGAAAAGGGGTGTCGACCCAAGTAATTGGCATTGGTTGAACACGTATATATTGGAGAAAGGAATTTGACCAAGGATGCATCCAAGCAAACACAGAACAAGTCACATAGGCAATTTTGTGATATCACAGAGTTGGATGAGTTTGCGATATCACAAAGTGCGTGAATATGTGATATCGCAGAGGCAGTTCTGAGGCAGTGCGAGTAGGAAGTAGCGGACAGGGTGAAATGCGCCCACCCTCGGCAGGCAGGTATGGGTAACTTTTGTTTGGGTATTTTTATGATGGGAAGTTGGTGAGCGTCCATGTTGTGGTTGTAAAGAACTTGGTTTTTGTATTATGAACGGAGTGTTGCGACAGTGTTAGGCCAGCCTCTCATTGATGTAAAAACTCAGAAATAATAAAAGTGATGTTTCCTTGAAATCTATTGGCACTTGTTTGGTTTCTTTATTTATGATACCGCATTGTGACATGGTTATGTTTATGTTATGGTTTTCGCACATAACACTTAAAAAATATAATGAAGAAGTTGTAACTAAGTTAATAATGAGTGTAGGTGTAGTTCGGACGTCAAGTAATTGTGAGTTGTTCTTAACACTATGATGAACCTTGTTAGTGTTGCATTCCCACGACGGTGTGACCACTATGTGGCCGTGGCAGATGGTATCAAAGCTAGTGTGATGAAGTGCAACAGATACCAAGTATGTATGCAAACTAGTTTTCTTGATGGAAAGAAGGATTGGTTGCATAGGTTGGGCTTTGTGGACTTGGAGATTCATGGCAGGGTCGTCCAAACATTGGTGGACATAGGGGCCACGCACAATTTTATGAAGATAGGCCTGGTGAAGCAAGTTCGGTTACAACTCACCCTTGTTGAAATATGTAACTAGGTTTGGTATTCATAATGACATATGTAATCATGATTTTATGTATTTGATGTAATGAGAAAAATAAATTCATTTTGTTGATCTCAAGACATGGGTTTCATGCTCAAAGAAAATTTATTTAGGTCAAGCTCCCATTGAGAGCTTCTAAGTCATTATCATGTATGAAAGACCCATTTGGGAATGTTACATATTGTAAAGAAATTTATTTGAGTCATAATAAGTGTCAAAATTACCCACCAAAACCTTGTTAATTGCTCATCATCAAGTCGTCCTACAAAGGAGCTATCAACCTATCTAGAAGGACATGTCAGCCTAATGGCATAGGAAAAGAAACTATATAAAGGTGAACTCAACCTCACTCAAGGATCACTCACTCACAACCAAGAAGAACTTGATCGAGAAGAAGAAAGGAGCCTAATACCTAGCGAAGGAAGGAGAAAGAAGATAAAATCATTTTTGATTTGTTTTGGGCAAAAATTCCTCCACGCATGTGAAGATCAGGGAATCATCCTACAACAATGGAAACTGAAGGGAGTCGAAGTTTGGGTCAAATAAGGTCTATATGGTGAGCCAATTTGTCAAGAGAAGGAATCAAGGTCTAGCGAAGTCAAAAGGAGGTAAATCTGTCCATATTTCAGCCACATATATGACCTAGGGTTTTTGCAGAAGAAGCCAAAGTTGCATGTCTGCAACAGCTATCCATAATTCTGAATTAGGGCTGAAATCTGAGATTGTGACACAATTTTGACTAGCGTTGACTTGGAGAAGAAGAAGCACATCCTGAAGAAGCATTGATTTGGTCTTGGAGGGGTTGTTTGTCAAGGGTCTAGGTATTGGAATTATTCAATTGAAGATTTTATAAGAAGAATAATTCTTGTGGGTTTTGTTCTCAAGATTGGAGAGGTTTTGGCCTTGGCTAATTGACTATCTCTTGTGTCCTTTGCATCATTGTTATTTATGTTTTCGCATTTGTTTGATGAAAATAGCACAATATTAAGCAAGCTAAATAAGAACCTAATTAAGAAAATTAAAAGGTCTTCACAAGCAGATATCATTTTAAGAGAAATAAATTATACTTGTTGGCCCTAGATTTCTCAACATTGTATCAAAGCTAAGGTAACAATTCAAGGAAGGGAACCTTAAAGGAGGATAGTCAAGGATCGAAGCATTAGAAGATCATCAAGAGAATCAACCATCAAAAGGGACCTCTCATCTCAAAGGCACTACAAGGACAAGGATTACATCATCATCTTGAAGAAAGTAACTAGAAGAAGACCTACAAACCCTAGTTCGTTCAAAGAAGGATTCTACTCTTAAAAACATTCTTGGGAACCTCGCTCAAGAAAAGGAAGACCTTAGAAACCCTACCTCCACTAAAAGAAGGACTTTGAAGCATCTTGAATTTTACACATCGAAGGGACTCAAGAAGAAAGTTGTTGTCTTGATCATCAATGATTCAAGTTGATATCCCTCCACTTGAAGTTAAGGATCGATTTTTGAAGGAAGACATCTTCCACTATCAAAATTGTCATCTAAATCAAGAAATCAATCGATTGAAGATATTGTCATCAAGGATTATCTTCACAAGTAAGTATCTATATGTCCTCATATGAATCTATTAAAATGTCTTTTTGCAAGGAGAGCAACAAGTTGGTCAGGTCATCAAACATTCTTGCATGGAAGAAGAGGATTGAGTTGATACTCATAGAAAATAAAGTTGTGGAACATGTTAAGAGCTCAATCACTAAACCTCCAAAGGAAGAAGCTCAAGCACTTGAAAAATACATGAAAGGGGAAGTAAGGGCTCAAAGGATTCTCATAGAATCCATCATATATCCCCTCATACCTTATGTATCAAAGTTGGAAACATCGAAAGAAATATATGACAAGCTGGTAGAATTGTTCTTCTTAAGTATTATTGGAGAAGTGATCTTGTTAAGACAAGAAATCTACAAGATGAAGGTATCAAAAGAAGAAGGAATAGCTTCATATTTGTGAGGGTGTTAGAAATTAGAGACCAACTACAAGAGTTGGGAGAAATAATGTCTGATAAGGAAATGAAAAATATAGTGCTCAATGCACTACCATAGGAATGGGGAAACTTTACATCAATCATCTATGGAAAGAAGAAGGTTGCCTTGTTCAATGAACTATGGTCACTATGCAAAATTAAATAAACCATGCTAAAGGAAAAAAGTGATGTAGGATCAAACGAGAAAACACAACAATTTGTTGTTATGGAAAAGAGAAAATGAAAGTTTGGAAAATTTGGTCCTAAAAAAAAGACGAATACGGAAAAGGTTCAATGTTGTGGTTGTCAAGAATATGGGCACCAAGAGAGATTGTCCCAATATCAAAAAGGACAACAACAAAATAGGAAGGGAAGAAGCTCATATCACTGAAGATGTGGAAGAAGTTGAAAAGAAGAAATCAAAAAAGGAGGAAGTAAAAGATCTCTACTATGATTGAGATAATCTTCTCCACCGGGGTCTTTTCAAAATCTATAAAGTGTAGTTATCATGATAGGAAGTATTAGAATCATGGTAGGATGCATCATTTTCAAAGATAGCATCATAGGATACAATGAAAGCAAGAGCTCATGACATAAAAAGAAGCTTGAAAGATAGTTGAAGTAGAACACTATGGCAACCATCATTAGAAGGAAGTTGCTCTTGGTAACCTCATTAGAAGCATAAGTAGTACTTATGGGTAGAAGGAAGTCATCTAGTGTAAAGCTCATCATACATCATTGGAAATGAGCATTTGTAGGATGAGGATAATCAAAATCCTCCATTGGAATCTTCATTAGAAGGTTCATATCTTGGAAGAAGCAAGTGTCTCATTAAGAATACCACCTTGGATGGGATTAACTATTTGGAAAAATGATGGTATGATGACAAAGGAATGTAGCATGTCGAGATGGTTGAAATAATCTCAATAAAGGAACGGAAACTACTGAAGGAAGTATATATGACCAAAATAAGAAAATAGGTATGTATGCATATGTTAGATAAGTTAGGTCATGTCATCATATAGTTGCAGATGACTAGGATAGATACTTTATCTCATGAGTATGGTCAAAAGAAAGGGTTCTCTTTTGTTGGAAAGATGCATGAAGTCATGGTTCACATATTGAATAGATGAAATTCACATAACATGTCCTCATATGAAATATGAGGTGGTTGAAAAATATGAAAGGACTATGATTGGAATTTCCTAGGAAGAAATATGTGAATAAAGAAAAGAAGAGATTATGAAAGATACAACTATGGTCACCTAGAAAAGGCCATCAAAATCCGATTACTAGAAAGATTGTTCATTACATCTCCATGGGAAAGATATGAAGACATTGGGAAATTCTGTAAAAAAAGAAGACCCTTGAAAATTTAATACCTTGAAGATGTGTCAATATATATTGAGGATGTTGATGTCGCAACAAGTAGATGTCATGATTAAGGGCCATCACAAAAGGTAATCTCTGATGTGATGTTCATTTTTTTTAATTTTTTTTAACAATATCTGGATGGGCTAATACAGGGCTACCAAAAGAGTGTTGTGGATGTCATATACAACTAATACTCATTTGGAGGATGAAATATCCTAAAGGAAACATGATAGGTAAGAGGTAGAAGTATAAAGAAAAAGTCAGATATGGTCTAGTAGAACACCTTCTGATGAAAGAAAGGATGACATGACTGACATGGTTCGAGAAGAAAAGTGATGGATGGCCAAATCCCTACAAAGAAGTCCCAAAAGACGAAGGCTCCATAATATTAAAATGAAATTCATGACATCTAATGGAGGATCTCTACAAGAAGCAAAAGGTCCCATGATCTCCACTAATGACAAAAATTTGTTATTGAAAGCAAGTCCCTGAATAAGAGGGAGCTTGGGCAAGTCCCTGGTTGAGAGGGATATTGGGTGCATTCCTTTTATAGTAATAGGTAAATTCCTTCAAAGGAATTGGTATATCCTCCTTAGTTGAGAGGGATAGATAGGAACATCATTCTTGTCTTCACTTGGGAAGAAATAATGGAGGATTGGGTAAGCATCTGGCATCTGATACTCTTTGAGGATGTGGTAGGGAATCCAAGGTAAGAGTATTCATAGAGGACCAATATTCTATGAGGACTGGGAATCCAATATAAGAATATTCCTAAAAGGACATACCCTATGAACACTTGGGTGGGGTGTGTTCCTTTAGCTACAATGATGATGGTGTCTATAAATCGTTGGTCTCGCCAGCATTGTGCTCTTATCTTATGGAGAGATAGAGTTGTTAGTCAAGGCCTTTCTATGTGACAATCTCGGATGATATGATGCTAAATATATGAGTTACCAATATGACTCTTCTTATCAGAATTATTCAGATTGAGAATGTCTAAGTATGTTGTATGGATTATGAATACCTCCCTAGTTAAGAGGGAGTCTTGAAATGTGTAACTAGGTTCGGTCTTCATAATGACATATGTAATCATGATTTTATGTATTTGATGTAATGAGAAAAACAAATTTATTTTTTTGATCTTGAGGCATGGGTTTCATGCTCAAAGGAAATTTATTTAGGTCAAGCTCCCATTGAGAGATTCTAGGACATTGTCATGTATGAAGGATCCATTTGAGCATGTTACATATTGTAAAGAAATTTATTTGAGTCATAATAAGTTTCAAAATTACCCTCCAAGAGTTTTTCAAGTGCTTATCATCAAGTCGGCCTACAAAGGATCTATCAACCTATCTAGAAGGACCTATCATCCTACGAAATATGACAAGTCAGCATAATGGCATGGGAAAGAGATTATATAAAGGTGAACTCAGCCTCACCCATGGATCACTCACTCACAACCAAGAAGAACTCAATCAAGAAGAAGAAAGGAGTCTAATACCTAGCGAAGGAAGGAGAAAGAAGATAAAATCATTTTGGATCTATTTTGGGAAAAACATCCTCCACAAGTGTCAAGATTAGGGCATCATCCTATAGCAACAGAAACTGAAGGGAGCCAAAGTTTGGGTCAAATAAGGTATATTTGGTGAGTTGAACTGTCAAGAGAAGGAATCAAGGTCAAGTGAAGTCAAAAGGAGGTAAATTTGTCCATATTTCAACCACATGTGTGACCTAGGGTTTCTGTAGAAGAATTCGAAGTTGCAGATCTGCAATAGCTAGATGAAATTTTGAATTAGGGCCGAAATCTGAGACTGTGACACAAGTTTGACTAGTGTTGACTTGGAGAAGAAGAGTCACATCCCAAAGAAGAATTAACTTGGTCTTGGAGGGGTTGTTGTTCAAGGGTTTAGGTATTGGAATTCATCAATTAAAGATTCTATAAGATGAAGAATTCTTGGGAGTTTTCTTCTCAAGATTGGAGAGGTTTTGGCCCTGGATGATCGCCCATCCCTTGTGTCATTTTCCTCATTGTTATTTATGTTTTGGTCTATTTGATGAAAATAACACAATATTAAGCAAGCTAAATAAGAACCTAATTAAGAAAAGTAAAAAGTCTTCACAAGTAGTTATCATTTTAAGAGAAATCAACTATACGTGTTTCCCCTATATTTCTCAGCAACCCCCAAGCGAGTGGAGATCAAGGAAGTGAACTCGAAAGATAGACTGTCGAGATTGGAAATCCATGTGCCAGTTTGAATTACTGATTGGCAAGGTTGTTTAGACTTCATGGTGATGGAGATGAACAACTTTGACATAATATTGGGGAAGGACTTTTTGAAATGAAACAAAGAAATTTTGATTCCATTTTGCGATGATATTATGTTGATTGGTGGCTCACGAACATGGAATTTTCCTGCCCATCAACAGCAAAGGGAGGTAAAGGTGCAACATGTTTCTGCACTAAGTATGAGTAAGGTAATGCGGAGATCGAATGTTGAGACATATGTGACTGTCACTAGAGAGATTGGGGGAGATGATGGGGTGGGGATGCCTGTGCCAGTCGATATTTCTGATGTATTGGAAAAATATGTAGATCCAAGCACTGAGGAGTTGTCGAAAGTACTTCCACCAAGGTGTGCAGTGGACCATCACATTGAGCTAGAGTCGGGGAAGAAACCACCAGTAAAAGTTACTTATCATCTATCTAGGCCAAAGTTAGAGGAGTTGAAGTGCCAACTGAAGGAGTTGGCTTATGCAAGCTTCATATGTCCTTCATGGTCCCCATATGGTACTCCAATATTATTCCAAAAGGAGAAAGACACAAGTGAATTATGGATGTGCTATGATTACTGCGCTTTGAACAAGAAAATGATAAAGAACAGATATCCACTTCCACTTGCAGCAGATTGCTTTGATAAGATTGCGAAGGCATGAGTGTTTTCGAAGCTCGATTTGAGGCATGGATATTATCAAGTATGGATAACAAAGGGCGATGAGAAGAAGACATCAATAGTGACGAGGTATGGAATCTTTGAGTTCCTTGTCGTGTCATTTGGATTGTGTAACGCTCCTGCAACATTTTATACTTTGATGAATGATGTCTTGCATCCATACTTGGATTCATTAGTAGTGGTATACTAGTTTAAAGCGACAAAATGGAGGATCATAAGATGGATTTGGCATTGGTATTTGAGGCACCAAGGAATAATAATTTTTTCTTGAATAATTTGAAGTGCATGTTTTCTCAATCCAATATTTCGTTCCTTGGGCACTTGATAGGTCAAGGATGTATACGGATGGAGCCTTGTAAGGTTCGTGCAATAGAGTATTGGGAGGAACCTAAGACTGTCCAAGAGATGAGAGTTTTCTTGGGGATGGTGAACTACCAATGGAAGTTTGTAGAGGGCTATTGCAAGGTAACTGTGCCACTAACAGACTTTTTGAAGAAGGACAAACGATGGAATTGTACCGAGAGATATCGTGAAGTGTTTGAAGACTTGAAGAAGAGGATGGTTACAACATCGATACTTAAGTTGCCTGACTTTGAACTACCATTTGAGGTGCACATCGATGCTTCTAATTTACGATTGGGGGAGTTCTCATGCAAGATGGACATCTAGTGGAATATGAGGGTCAAAAATTGCAGGATAAAGAGCGAAGGTATCTGATTCATGAGAAGGAGATGATTGCAATCATCCATTGTTTGCAAGTGTGGTGACACTATTTGATTGGGAATCCAAATATTTTCAAGGCTGACAACGTTTCAGCAAGTTACTTTTCATCCCAACCGAAATTGTCAAAGAAGCAGGCTCGTTGGAAAAACTTCTTGGAAAAATTTGACATGACTATTGAGTACAGGCCAGGTAGACTCAACGTTGTAGTAGATTCCCTCAGCAAGAAGGCATATATGGTTGTGATTGAGGAGGAAGAGATTGTGTTGAATCAAGTGAGATTCAAGTTCGTATGAGTGAGGAGTTGTAGAGTAGACTTCGTGCAATCCTAGAGATAGATACTCAAGAGAAAATCACTATGAAGCAGGTGAAACAAGGAAAGATGAGGAAGTTTTTCATGCAAGATGGCCTCTCATTCTATCGTGACCATATCTATGTTCCAAATTCATATGGACTTAGGAGGCACCTCTTAAAGTTTTCATGATTCTCCTTGGTTTGGCCACCCAAGGTGTTAACACCTAATCATCAGGATTGGGTGAATAAATATAATTGATGTAAATAAATAATAAGAAATATAAACAGTCACTGGGAGATAAAGTGAACAGCCTCCCTCATGTATATAATAAAGACCAACCTGAAGGAATAATATGAATTGAATTCGTGGAGTTACTACCTGGCCTGACATGGTATCAGAGCCAAGTTCCTAAAATTAGTTGTAACTCCTTGTATCAGTTTTTTTGCCATATTTTCTCTCTGGGCTCTCTGCCATAAGAATTTTTTGTGCCCTCTTCTCTGACCATTTTTTATTCATATTCACATATAATACGCTACGCTGCTCTTCTATAATCTTCCTTGCATAATACCTTCTGAAATATCCCAACATCTGGTAATACCTTCTGGACGTTGCCAGAGGCGTTGTAGGCAGACAGAAGAATCCTTCAGAAATTGATGGAATTATTTTCCTAATCTCCATCCCACTGTGAGTTTCAAAAAAAAAACTCTGAAACCATCTCTGTATTGGAGCCCTTCTGCTCTTAAATGAACAAGATTTCTCTGGTTATTTTTTTTTGGCTTCCATTACTTGGCCTTCAAAGACCAATCGAAGTGTTTCCCATATCCTTCAAGAATGCGCACCTGAGTGTGCTGTTGAGAGTTCTGCTGTGAGTGCGTTGTTGAAGTGTGAGGGAGTGTTGCAGGAGTAGAAACGTGGTGGCGTTGCTCCGATACGACCCACCACCATACCTCGGTATTGGAATGTTGTTGCGTGAAGGACCACCATACCTCGGTATTGGAATGTTGATGGTAATTTGAACACTATTGCATGACAGACCACCATACCTCAGTATTGGAACGCTACTGCGTGAAGGACCACCATACCTCGGCTTGGAGTGTTGTACAGTTTTTTGTATTTATTCTGACATATATTTAGGTTGCTCTGAATATATTTAGGCTGGTATATTTAGGCTGCCATATATATACACAGTTACTCACCATATATTTACGCTGCCCCACCCATATATATTCTATACTTTAACGTTGTCCAGTTGAACGCGTATTGACATTTGAATTTTTTGTCCCGTCATATCATAATTATAATTTTTTTCCCATTAGGAGTAAAAAAAAAAATTGCAGTAGAATTTTTTGTTATAGTATGCATTCAATCATATCCATTGTGGGAATAGTTCTCATTGGCAAGAAAAACTATCTTGATTGGTCCTGGATCATAAAACACACCCTTATTTTCAATGGGTTGTGGAAAGGAGTGTGCATTGGAGACGGAGACAAAGAGCTAGAACAGCCTAACTCAGACAAAGAGCTCGCCATTTGGGAAAATAAGAACAACAAAGCTTATGCATTAATCACAACATCTGTAAATGAAAAGGTGAGTCGCCATATTTCACCATTTTCAACTACTTTCGAAACCTTACAAAAGCTGAAAGAACTCTATGACTCACATTCTTCACTTGAAGTTGTTCAACTCATGATTAAACTCTTCACTCTTGAATTGCAAAATAATGATCCTCTTGCTCTTGCATCCAAAGTAAAGTCTATAATGCATGATATCAAAGTCACTAATGTCGAATTGGATATTCCTCTTATCACTTTTCTCAAGGCACTTTATCCTACTTACTCCAATTATCTTGAGTCATTGCAAGCAAATGGAAATTTCAAAGATATTACCTTTGACTCTCTTGTGAAAAAATTTGTTGAAAGAGAGAAAGCTTTTGGAAAGAAGACAACCCCTAAATCTTCTGAAGAGGTTGTGTGCCTTGCTCATAAATAAATAATCCTGCTCAAGATTCTTCCAGAGGAAGAGGTGGTCGAAGAGGAAGAGGAAGATACTTCAGAGGCCGGGGGGTAGACAATATCAAGGAGAAAAGGCAGATTTGCACTGCATACGCTGCAAAAGAAATGGATCACATGATGTCTCTACATGCAAAATACCTTGGGACAAAATTGAGCAGCAAAGAAATCAACCCAAAGGTAAAAATAATGACACAGAAAAAGGTAAATCACCTAAATCTGCTCATTATGTGGTGGCACAATGTAATATTGGAGTATATGAAGATTTATTTAATGCTTCACTTGCTTCTTGGAAAAATGATTGGTTGCTTGATTTAGGAGCAACTTGCCATATGACTCATAGAATAGATTTTTTTGGAGAATTTACTGACAATGTTGATGGAGCAGTATACTTTGCAAACCAATCAAAAATCAAGCCATCAAGGCTTGGCACAATCAGGCTTAAATTGCCTGGTCTTCCATACTTTCTTCTGCATCATGTTCTATATCTCCCACAGCTGAAGAGAAACTTGTTGTCCTTGGTCCACATCCACCAGCAAGGTCACTGTATTCATATGTTTGATGGCAAGCTTGAGGTGAGAAAAACATCTAACCACTCACTTGTCATGAGGGGAATAGAAGAAGAAAGACTTCTCAAGTTGCAAGGTACTTCTGCTCGTGCACAACATTTCTCATACAATTCTCATTATGAAGAAGGTACACTTCCATCAAGTTTATTATGGCATGCTAGATTTGGACATTTGAACTATGATAGCCTCCTCTTGTTGAAGAAAAATGGTGTTGCTGGTTTGCCTACAATTCCTAGGAAATTTAGGCAATATGATGCTTGCATTCTAAGAAAGCATAGCAAACAGTCTTTTCATGATTCACATTCAAGAGAAAATAGAAAACTTGAACTCATTCATTCAGATTTATGTGGTCCAATGCCTGTTCCTTCTGCAAATGGAAATAAATATATGATGACATTTGTTGATGACTACACCAGAATGTGTTGGGTTTATTTGTTGAAGAACAAATCTGATGCTTTTCAAACATTCAAGAACTTTCATAAATGGATTGAAAATGATGCAAAATCTCATATTGGGTCTATTCGCACTGATAATGGAAAAGAATACACATCAAATGAATTTTAAAACTATCTTCGCCAACATGGGATCAAACATAAAACAACTGTACCTTATAATCCCCAACAAAATGGTGTAGTTGAAAGAATGAATAGGACAATATTAAATATGGTACGCTCCATGCTCTTCTTCAAAAATGTAAAAATAATGTTTTGGGTTGATGTTGTTCTATTTGTTGCATATATAAAGAATAGATGTCCATCTAATGCTATCAGAAACAATACTCACTATGAAATGTGGTATGGGCACATTCCTTCGGTAAAGCATCTCAAGGTCTTTGGTTCCACCTATTATGCCTTGATACCAAAGGTACATAGAAATAAACTTGGTGCAAGAAGTCGTAAGTGTATCTTCCTGGTGTATTCAAACACCTCCAACGCATACTGTCTCTATGATGAAGTCAATAAAAAGTTTGTTGTATCTAGAGATGTAATTTTTCTTGAATCATCCAAAACTGACAATGTTGTTGAGCGACAACTTGATCGCTTGGATAAATTCACAAATGCAAAATCATTTCAAGAATTTGATAATCAGATTCCAGATCTTGAAGGGGGGATTCCTATAATAGATCAACATGTGGAATCTTCTTCTGAAGAACTCTCTCCCCCGCATGAAACCCCAACAACAGATGATGCTTTAAGTGATGTGATTGATAGAATTGGGAGACTCAATCTTGATTCAGTCCCAACTCAATCAACAGAGCAGCCTGGACCATCTGAGAAAGGTCCCCCAAAGTGGCTGACAAAGACACTTGAAAGTGTTCATCCTGATGAGGTTGGAAAGACAGGAACTAGAAATTCAAACCGGCAAAATGGAGGTGATGTAGATGACTCTAATTCCCCTGTTGATATGGATGTTTCTTATGATTGTGAATTGAACTTGTCTGTATATTTTGAACCAACTTCCTTCAAAGAAGTTTCTTCTCATGATGAATGGAAAGAATCGATGCAAAAGGAGTATGATGCTCTCATAAAGAATGGCACTTGAAAGCTGGTTGATCCTCCATTAGGAACCAAACCAGTTGGCTGAAAGTGGGTCTACAAGAACAAGTATAAAGTTGATGGCTCACTTGACAAGCACAAATCCAAGCTTGTGGCAAAAGGTTTTGCACAGAAGGAAGGGGTTCATTATGAGGAGACTTTTGCCCCCACAGCAAAATGGGCTACCATCCGGACACTCTTTGCCTTAGCAACTCAGAACAGTTGGAAAGTCCGTCAAATGGATGTAAAAACTGCTTTCTTGAATGGAGATCTAAAAGAGAATGTTTTTATGTCCCGGCCTAAAGGATTTGATGTGAAAGGACATGAAAATAAAGTATGCAAACTTGTGAAATCCTTGTATGGCCTCAAACAAGCACCGCAACCCTGGTATGAAAAATTAACTGAGCATCTTCTGAAACTCAATTTCAAACATTATGATCTTGATGATGCAACTTTATTTGTCAAGAAAGTTGGCAAAACAATTGTATATCTTGTGGTATATATATGATCTTTTGATGACAGAGAACAATGAAAGCTACATTGCATCCATAAAGAAGGAATTGGGGAAAAGTTTTGAAATGACTGATTTGGGCTATGTTCATTGCTATCTTGGTATTAAAGTAACTCAACACCCGAAGTCCATATTTCTTTCTCAAAAGAAATACATTGGACATCTGTTGAACATGTTTGGCATGACAGAATGCAGTCCTCTTACTACTCCAATGGAACAAAACTTAAAGCTCACATATATTGAAGGATAAGAATTTGAGGATGCAACAAAGTATAGACAGCTTGTAGGAAGTCTCAACTACCTAACTACTACTAGACCAGACATTTTGTTTGCTGTTGGAATCCTCTCCAGGTTTATGAAAAATCCTTATGAAGGACATTGGTCTGCTGCAAAAAGAGTTCTAAGGTACTTGAAGGGAACTCAAGACTTTGGAATCAAGTATACGCAGGTGGACGACTTCAGTTTGATTAGATACTCTGATTCAGACTTCTATGGAGACAAAGAAACTAGTGTATCTACTTCAGGATATGCTATGAGTCTTGGATCAGGAGCAGTCTCCTGGAGATCACGAAAACAATCAGTTCCAACAGATTCCACAACAGAAGCAAAATACGTGGCAGCAGCTGAGGCAACAAAAGAAATTGTGTGGCTCGAGAAAATTCTTGAAGATTTGCAGGTAAAACAAGTACAATCAACTCCACTCATGATTGACAATACCTTTGCAATAAAGTTGGCCAAGAACCAAAAGTTCCATGATCGAATGAAGCACATCAATACTAAATATCATCTGATTCAACATCATATTGAGGCAAAAACAATCCATCTCCATCATTGTTCCACTAATGAGAAAATTGTAGACATCTTCACCAAAGCACTTGGAAGAGAAAAGCTTGAACGATTCAAAATGATGCTTGGACTCACCAACATCCCTTCAAATTAGGGGGGGGGGGGAGGAGAATTTTTGACACCTAATCATCAAGATTGGGTTAATAAATATAATTGATGTAAATAAATAATAAGAAATATGAACAGTCATCGGGATACAATGTGAACAGTCTCCCTCATGTATATAATAACGGCCAACCTGAAGGAATAATATGAATTGAATTCGTGGAGTTACTACCTGGCCTGACACAAGGCAGCATCGCACTTTGGCATTGTTGGAGAGAGGAAAATTTTGGGAGAATATGGGAGAGGATGTAGATGATTATGTGCAAACTTGCATCATTTTTCAGTAAGACAAATCAGGTGTTAGGATATAGGGAGGATTGTTGCAGCCTTTACGGATTCCGAAGAGACCTTGGATGAGTGTTTTGATGGACTTCATCACTCAGTTTCCATAGGTACAGGGGTATAATGGGATCATGGTCATTGTTGATCGTTTTTCAAAGTATGTCGTCTTCATTCCGATGAAGATTCCATGTGGAGTAGAGAAGACAGCTGAGTTATTCTTCAAGAATGTTGGGAAGTATTGGGGAGTATTGTTGAGTATTGCTTCTGACAAAGATATGAGGTTCACGAGAAAGTTGTGGACCACGTTGTTCAAGTTGGTCAGGACAGAGTTGTTTCATAGTTCGAGTTACCATCCGCAGATAGATGGGAAAACCGAATGCATAAACTCATTTTTGGAGGACTACTTGATACATTATGTGAGGGTTTATCAGAGGAATTGGCCTGAGTTGTCGGATGTAGCACAGTTCATCTATAACTTGTAGAAGAGTTCAGCGACAGGGTATAGTCCATTCAATTTGGTCAATGGGCAGTGTCAATCACACCACACACTATGTTACTGAGGGGATATGTGAGGAGTCTACATGCAGAGACGTTCTTAATAGCATGGGAGGATTCCTTCTAGTTAGAATGAATACACTTCACAGATGTAGCTGATAAAATGAAGAGATGGGAAGATAAGGATAGGAGGGATGCACACTTTGAAGTTGGAGATATGGTTTTTCTGAAGATGTCGAGAGATCAGTTTCCACCACCAAAGGGGACAACAAAGTCTTTGACAAGGAAGTACGAAGGACCATTTAAGTGAAGTGAAGGATTGGAGAGGTTTCTTATGAGCTTGAGCTACTAAACCATATGCATTCCAAACATCCTGTGTTCCATGTGGGTCAGCTGAAGACAGGAAGACTTGATGCATATCATCCTCAAAGAGTATCACCACTAAGAGGACTAGCCTTGATCATAGATTGAACAAACTTATTTTTTAACATGATTTTGGACCTCATAGCTACTAGAGTTAGGAGCGGCATGAAGAGGGATTACTTTGTGTAATCGAAGAATTCATCGAAGGAAAGTGGTTGGGAAATGGAGGATTCACTATGGAGATGGAAAGAGATTGTTGAGTTTGACAAGAAGTTAGCTCAAAGAGTAGGATTTTTTAGGATGACAATTACTCGAGGTGAGGGAGGATGTTAGGACCCCGAGTTAGCATCGTTGCCCCAAGGCGAGTTGAGTGCCCAACTGGGCGCCCATAAGACTTCTTAATGAGTTGGGGTCGGGCGCACCCAAGTCACACGAAGATCATGAACGTGGGGGCATGGGCACTCTATAGTGGAGGGATCCCACTTAACTCGACAAGGGGCATGCATGAATCGATGGACCTATACCCATGAGCACGCCCACACCAAGGCAAGGCACCCAGGTGTCGCGACAGGCGAGACGTAGCAGGTAGGAAAGTGCAACTGTGAAGGGTGAGACGAGTGGGCAGTGCGATATGACATGAATGACAAGGCAGTTAGGCCCAAGGACCATGACCACACAGCAAGGGGATCTCATGAAATATGTGAGGTTGGCTCAAATGATGAAAAGTGGTGTCATCCCAAGTAATTGGCATTGGTTGAAGCATTCGACCAAGGAGGCATCCAAGAAATCAAAGAACAAGTCATATAGGAAAGTCTGAGGTATTACAGAGTTAGACAGGTTTGTGATATTGCGGAGTTGGAAAAGTTTGTGATATTACAGAGTTCATGAGTCTGCGATATCGCAGAGGTAGATCTGAGGCAGTGCGGGAAGGACTAGTAGCGAACAAGGGGCGATGCACCCACCCTGGGCGAGCAAATCTGGGTAACTTTTGTTTTGGTATTTCTATGATGGACAATTGGTGAGCACCCATGTGGCTGTAAAGAACTTGTTTTTTGTATTATGAATGGAGTGTTGTGACCATGTTGGGCCAACCTCTCATCGATGTAAAAACTCATAAATAATAAAAGACAAGTTTTCTTGAAATTTGTTGGCACTTGTTTGGTTTCTTTATTGATGATATCACAATGTGACATGTTTATGTTTATGTTATGGTTTCTGCACATAACACTTAACAAATATAATGAAGAAGTTTTAATTAAGTTAACAGTGAGTGTAGACGTAGTCCGAAAGTCAATTAGCCGTTAGTTGTTCTTAACACTACAATGAACCTTGTCAGTGCCACATGCCCATCGTGGTACAACCACTGTGAGGTTGTGACACATGGCCACCATATCACCATAAGGAATGATACAAAATTGGTAAGTTTGTGACCATTACACTAACACAGAGAGGAAGCATGTGAGGGTATGGGAAGGCACATTGAAGGGTAAATTTGCACATTCGAGAACTCAAAAATGCAATCATGGTAGAATATAGGCAAGGGAAAAATCATTATACAGAGGAATGGGAAGAAGGCCACAACAAAGTGGGAAGGATGAGATCTAATTAGTTTATAATCCACTATCCATGACAAAATTTACTTAGGATTCACGACTATAGGATATCAACACAGCTTCATGGAGCATAAATAGATAGAGGCTTTAACTATCACCATCCGTCTCTATAGCTCTAGATTCTCCTTTCTCCTGTGCGTTACTCCTCTCTATGGGACCTTCATTTTCAGGTTCGGCTTCTTCATGATCCTTCCCTTTAGCTTAATTTTAATTTTGATTTTTACTCATTTTTCCTTCGTAAGTTATTTTGGTTATTGGGCACCCATCCCCATTCTTGGCTCGATGTATTTAGGGGCTACTTTTCATCAGTTTCTCTCTAATTCTTCTCACATTTTACATTTCCTACCCTGCTACTAGTTATTCCCTTTGTCTGTTCCCCTCATGTTCTAGCCCAACCCTTTTTGTTTCCTTCCCTTGTTTTGGTACCCTCGCCCCTTGCTCGGTTCCCATTATTTACTCCCTCTTGCACCCATCTTCCTCTACTCATCTCTCCTTTCCCAGTGTCTCCTATCGTTGCCCCTTCACCACTATGGTGAGGCATCATCTTGTTGGATCCTCGAACTAAGGCAAAATAGGATGACCTGGGGCTCCCCCCTCTCCTAAATTTAGTCCCCCAAACCTGAGAGGCACTCGTGCCCAATCCTCTACTAGGAATGCATCGAAAGATACAAGGATATTATCTTTGAAGCTGTCTAAAAGGAAATATCTGATGTCAATGATAAAATTAGACAAGATTGTAGAGTCATCCCAAATACACACATGGAATGAGAGACCATAGATTGGATCCTTAATGTTGGAAATTCCATTAGAGATAAAGAATTTACTTATATGTATAGTGTCAACTTGCATTGACACATAAAAACTCTCATAGGGAGAGTTCTCACTGACAATGCTGACACCCAATAGAAAATTATTATTTGTATTGTTGAGCTCCTAGAAAAAATAGATAGCATTGACAAAAAGATCACTCTTATAACCAAGCGAGTCACTGGAACATACCCCTCATTGTTATACATTGATGGTGATCCTCTTCCACTAGATCTAGCACATAATTCAGCTAAATGAATGAACTCATGGCTCATGCTCAGCCTAATATTTTATTTTCCAATGTGGCAATGTTTTTTTAGTTTATGTAATGATTTCTATGTAGTCCTCTATTTGTTTTCTTTTATAAGTCCAACAAATTGAGAACAACAGAAATAATATGAGAATTTTGAGTTTATGCTACCAGTATGGTTTCCCTAGTAGCAGACTAATAGAGACTATTGGTTTTGTAAATATATGTTTTTCATAGTAATATAAGTTATTTGATCTTACAAAAAATATATATATGGTTACAACTAAGTTAAATATCAAATTCATGTATGAGATTTTCTTGTTTATGGGAGCACCAAATTCATGTATGAAACCCCCTTGTCCTATTCATATTTGTGGGAACAAGAAATTTAGGTATGAGACCCTCTTGTTTATAGGACAATGTATTTTTGGCTAATCCAAACACCAACACCAAATAGGTTAAGTCAAACATCAACACCAAATCTACTAAGCCAAACACCAACACCACATTGGTGTATAAGCCCCTCCTTTTTATGGGACAAGGAGGCTAAGCCGAACACTAACAATAGCAAAATGATGTATGAGACCCTCTTGTTTATAGGACAAGGGATTTTTGGTTAAGCCAAACACCAACACCAAATAGGCTAAGCCAAGCATCAACACCACCAAATTGGTGTATGAGACCTTGTTGTTTTTGGGATAAGGGACCTACCTCCACGCAAAAAAAATTTTGCTAAAATATATGAAGTTGTATATACTCTACCACTGTTGATTTGAACATGTAACATTTCAAAAAGAAACACAAAAAAAATATTAACCATCAAACCCATTTAAACAATATCTATCTATATATATATATATATATATATATATATATATATATAATGAGGAATGGAATTAGTCTTCCTTTGCCTAAGCACTAAAGTGAGGTAAAACTCTTAACCATCAGACTCATTCAAACTATACTATTTAAACACACAGACACATATATTCCGAGGAAAGAAAAATTATCCTCTCTATGAGCCTCATGGCTAGAGTGAGGTCATTGGTACCAAGCCATCGCACATGTATACTTAAGAGTTTACAAGGCTCAAAGACATTACAACAATATCATGTCATTAATAGGAATTTGTACTTAGATGGGAAGATAACATCCATTCTACTCAACCACTAGAGATAATCCCAATTGAGATTTTCTTTTTAATTATAATATGAGCATCTATATTTAAAATATTATAATTTAGAAAGTCAATTAAATCTTAAATTCCATAAAAATAAAACCAAACATAAAAATATATATAAAAATAATTTGTCAAAATATAAAATCAATTAATATTTTTTTCATATAGTGAATGTATCATGTGTTTTCTTAATTATTTAAAATCATGATAAACATCTAAATTACCATACTATTTTAAAAAAAATCATGGTTATTATAAATTTAGTTAATAATAATTGTTGATCGTTTATAGATATGGTTATCACTATCTGGTATCATTTCATTTTATTGGAGATAGTTTGAATATGCCCTAGAATACAACAATGCTTTATTCAACCTCCTTAGAATGCAAAGCCATGTTTTCATTTGCAATAGAGTTTTTGTAAATCTTTTTAATCTTCATTCTTCTTGACATTTTTTACACCTAGTTATATTCGTGGTATTTGTCCTTTAATCCCTCAATTTCCCGCCCATAAAAAAGCATAATTTTATATTAATAGGAATACAAAATTACATGTTGTGGAAACATGTCACACATGTATATTAATAGTCCAAAAGAGTTGGATCTTTCTAAAATGTGTCTAAGCCTCTACAAAAGAAGTTGATGCTTTTCCATATGTTAAACATAGAATCATCTATTCAAAAAGTGTTGTAACTATTTTGATAAGAAAGATATATACAATACAATTCATAAAAAGTAGAAGTTGACCAAAATCTGTGTTGAAATTCCAAAATAAAATTGTAGTAACAACATCAAAACCCATGTTAATCATGTAGTGTAGATTTTTCTGTAGATTCAGTAGCTTATGTGATTTGTTAAAACACAAGACAAGAATCTATTCTACTCTTCTCAGTGGAAACAAAAAATTATCGATGAAAACAATAAGTAGAAAGAGGAAGAATATCAATCGCACATAACACAATATTTCTCTGGGGAAAGAAACTGCTAAAAAACATGACTATCTATATTGCATTAACCAGAAGATCTGAGAATAAAATACAATGCATGTTTGTCCTGAAGAATTCTTGCACTAGTATAATCTAACTCTCTGCCTCACAAGCTAGCCCAATCCAACACTCAGCCAATTTTGTTGCTTGCCAAGCCCCTACTTCCTTGCGCAATTCCTAGAGGAAGCAACCCATATTTAATTGGGAAATCCACTCTCCATAACTGCGCAATCCAAACATAGGTTCTCAACTGATTTCATGCACCATCTGTACAACTCGGAAAATTATAGAACTAATAGTACACTATCCCTGAACTCTAATCTCAACTGGGTCTTCATTAACTATAACAAGTTGCTATGATAATAGAATTACAATTTAATTCAAGGAAAAATTAAATTGAAATTTCTTGTTGTTATTTTTAACGCTTCCTCTCAATAAGAAATGGATTATCAACTACCCTGATCCTGTCTCTATGAAACTCAAATTTGCCTCTTGACAATGCCTTTGTCAAAATATCTGCATCCTTCTCCTCTATGGGAATGTATTCCAACAACATAATTCTCCTCTACACACAATCTCAAAGATGATGATACCAGATATCAATATGCTTGGACCAATCATGAAAAACTAGTTTTGCATAGAGTTTCATACAACTCTGATTGTCACAGTAAATCACAGTTGGATTTGTCTACTAACCAAACAAACCAACCAGAATCTTCCTCATTGAGATAGCCTCACAAGTTGCTTGACTAGCAGCCATGTACTCTACCTCTGTTGAACTGAGTGCAACTTATCTATGTTTCCTATTGTAATAAGAAACAACTATTGATCCAACACTGAAGATCCCTCCTTATGAGCTCTTCCTATATATTGACAAGGTTAATCATCTCTACAGACAGAGACGATTCCTCTAGCCCAATGAGTGGGTCTAGCAACTTAAGGGACAATCAACTAGACATCTTCCTAGATTTTGATTGAAAAATATAACAAGAGAGAAGGCCTACCTTTCTCTGATGCCAATCTGATTTCCTTTGTTGAGATCCTCAAACTGCTTGTGTCAAGGTCTTGTTCCTACTTCTTTAAGCACTTATGTACTTGCATAATTGACCAAGAGACAACAAAGCATGCCAAAACCAATAACAAATCCAATCATTTTTTATTTAGCTGATCCAGGTGGATGTTGGTGGCCACCCACCTATCCCACTTGGACCCCCACAACTGTCTCTTTCAATTTTTTCAGTTTCCTTAATTGTAGCACAGTTTACAATGTTTAGCAGTTTTTCGGGTCCTAAAATTTCGGAGTTGTTTTGAGGCCCTAAACGATGTTTTTTTGGCAATCTACCACCAGCGATTTCTGAATAAAATTGTCTTTTTCGTCATAGTCCTCGGAGAGATCTTTCCAACAGGGTATCATGCGCATCAAACGGAGATAATATGACCAAGTCACGATCTCGGGAAGTTGGTTGTACAACTAACCCCAACGGGGCCCATAAACTCTTGACGTTACATCTCCTCAGGTTAGGGTTTTGGTTGTTTAGGGTTTGCTCTTATTGTTCAATAATAAAAAGGCCCTTGAGCCTTATTATAACGTAGTTCAGAGGCATGTAGCCACCACATCTCTTCTGAGAGATAAGCTACCATCTTCGAGCTAGTCTCATTTCCATACTGTTTGTAAGCATATTTCATTATTTGATATTAATCGAAGGAAGTTTTATTTATGTTGCATCTTTGTATTTATGGTTATATCTGTAATTTGTTGTGTTCCTGTTTAAATCCGGATCATTGGTATCAGAGTGGTCTGCTCTTTCTTTGCTTTTCTTTCCATGTCCCCAACGAGGTCAGGATATAAGGAGTTAGGGCTCGATCTGGTTGAACCATTGCAAGATCAGCCTTGGAAACCCCAACAGCCTCCCATGGCAGATAAAAAGAAAGACGAGGGGGAAGGAGATCCTATCAAAATCTTGCTCGAAGAAGCCCTCGAGTGACAAAGGAGCGCGATGATGGACAACTTTTCTCAGATCCTTCAGCGGCTACCCAAGGGCGATGCATCTAACAACTACTCTAGAAATGCCACACCGTTTAAGGTACAAGTTAAGTTTGAAATCCCCATATTTGAGTGCCAAATAGATGCAGGCATCGTAGATAAATGGTTGAATCTATTAGAAGGATATTTTTACGCTCATGATTATTCTGGCCGAGAAAATATTACTTTTGCTCTTTTCAAATCTTCCCCCCACGTCAAGGACTAGTGGGAAACCTATTGTGAGCAGAAAGATGAAAGTACAAACTCATCGTTTGTAGTCGCTCCCAATTGGAATTCATTCCAGGACACCATAAAGGAGCAGTACTACCCTATCGGAAGCTATGTGGATAAATACATAAAGTGGACCACGCTACGGTAGGAAAGGGAACAAGACGTGCCAAAGTTTATCAATATTTTTCATACCCTTCACACAAAGTTGGTTATGAATGATTATGAGTGGCATTTGGTACTCAAATACTACGGTTGCCTACACAGTTATATTTAGGACGAGATGGAGTTCTTGGACATCTCCTCGCTTGGCACGACGTACCAATACATTGTCAAGATCGAGCAGAAGTTTAAGCAAAAGAAGCGAGACTTTGGATCCACGAATCTGAAGCACAGGAAAGGCTTCCCCAAACCACAAAACCAAGGACAAAGCCAAGACAGAGTGACCCAAGACAACCCATCGAAGCTGCAAGAAAAGAATAACACCACAAAGTCAAAGAATGACACATGAAAGTGGTGTGAGTTCCACAAGAGCCCCACTCATAACACGAGTGTCGGACCATGCAGTCGTTGGTGGCCAAGTTGAAGGCTTCAAAATTAGATGCATGTTCCTATCTTGAGTCAAAAATCAACAAGAGGAATGACAAAGAGAAGCAGATCATTGATGTGAAGCCTAGCACCATTATTGCCACCACCAAGATCCAGAAGAATGAACCTGAAGATCCAGAGGAGGGGGGCGTATTTTCCACTCACAAATGTGGGTGAAGGGTTCGCCACTGCAATTCATTGTCGATAGTGGTAGCCAAAAGAACCTCATTTCAGCAGAGGTCATGAAGCGCTTGGGCCTACCAACTACACCACACCTGCAACCATACAGTATTGGGTGGCTTCACCAAGGATGACATCTCTGAGTCCGCTAGCAGTGCCACCTTCCCTACAACAACAAGCCCTTCACAGATGAGGTATTGTGTGATGTTGCACCTCTTGATGTTTGTGATGTATTATTAGGCCAACCATACTTATGGAAGCGACATGTTGTGTATGAGTCATGGCCTCACATTGTTATTATTTCTTTGGGTAATTCGTTATACAAGATACCGGAGGTAGCCCCACCTACCGTCACCTCTTTGATCTCTGCTAAGAAATGCAGTAAAATCATCTCCTAGACTAGGAAATTTATTTTCTTTTTGGTTCACTCTCAAAGTAAGGGGAAGATCATAGCCACATCCATGGCCCCCAGGAAGGGTTCCTCCACGTAGCAGAAGTAGTTGGATACGGTCATGAAAGAAGACATGAACATCTTCTCCTCACCCACAGGGGTACCATTGCACTGTGAGGTTCAGAATTCGTTCAATTTGATTCCCAGAGCACCTCTACCCAACCGGCTGATATAGCATCGCTCCATTGTGGAAAATTCCAAGTACAAGCAGCAACATGATCAACATCGGGTGCCACACAAATTTCAGGGGGTCAGTTAATTGTGGTTGCATTTACAGAAAGAACACCTTACAAGAGCCCATTTGAAGCTCAGACCACTCCGATATGGTCCTTACACCATTACCAAGGCTGTGGGAAGCTTTGGAGCACAACATTCCCCCATTCCTTGGCTTGAATCAAGTGTTCAATGTGGACCTCTCTCGACCATGCTTCCCACCATTACTGAACACATCAGAGATTGTTGAACAGCTCACTAGGGACCAAGTTCAGCAGAAGTATCCCCATCTCATGCAGGCAATTGACGCAATGGGGAACATTGCTTCCTAAGGGGGGAGGAATGATCCAGGTGGATGTTGGTGGCCACCCGCCTATCCCACTTGAACCCCCACAACTGTCTCTTTCAGTTTTTTCATTTTCCTTAATTGTAGCACAGTTTACTATTTTTATCAGTTTTTCGGGTCCTAAACTTCCGAAGCTATTTTGAGGCCCTAAACAACGTTTTTTTGGCAATCTACTGCCTGTGATTTTCTAATAAAATCATCTTTTTCATCATAGTCCTCGGAGAGATATTTCCAACGGGGTACCATGCGTGTCAAGTGGAGATAATATGACCAAGTCACAACCCCGGGAAGTTGGTTGTCCAACTAAACCCAACGGGGCCCATAAACTCTTGTTGTTACATGTCTTCGGTTTAGGGTTGTGGTTGTTTATGGTTTTATCGTATTGTTCAATAATAAAAATTCCCTTGAGCCTCATTGTAACATAGTTCAGAGGCATGTAGCCACCACATCTCTTCTCAGAGATAAGCTGCCATCGTCGAGCTAGTCTCATTTCCATACTGTTTGTAAGCATATTTCATTATTTGATATTAATCAAAGGAAGTGTTATTTCTACTGCATCTTTGTATTTATGGTTATATATGTAATTTTTTGCGTTCTTGTTTAAATCTAGATCATTAGCTTATCAAAGAATGCAAAACAAATACATACATGAACATATATATTAGGAAGATGAACTAACAGTTGTATTATTATTTAAAGAATAAATGGGAAGCTTACAACCATAGCCTTGATGTTGAAAGGCTCTTCTTGAGTGGTAATCCAAGTCCAAGCCAAGAAACTCTCCAACACTCCTCCAAGTCTAATGAATAACCTCTAAGCACAAGCTCAGCATAGGGGTGCAAATGGGCATAGATCAACCATTTGGGAATGGTAGAGGGGAAATTTATAGGCTGGGAGAGGGAGTTATACCTCCTCCAAAGATAGGATTAGGCCCACATCTTAAGGATGTAGCTCATAGGGATGAGACCAAGAGGTCAAATTAGGAGGATTCGACCTCATCTATACAAAACCACCTCCAGCTCGCCGCCCTGGAAGCTTCTAGATCATGAATCTTCTCATCCTCTTTGGGAAAACTTCCTTTTTGAGACCATCGTGGGTATGAGAGAGAACAGAGCAATGCCATAGTTGGCTTAACAAGGTTCAATAGACGATCATCACGGTTTTGAGCTTCATAAGGGCGATGATTCTCATTTTAGGGTTTCATGAACCATTTCTTCAAGGAAAGCTCCAGATATTTTCCAAGCAAAGTTAAAGGAGGGCTCTGAGTTGTATACATTAATGAGTATACTATATAATGATCATGTTTTAGGCACTTTATGGTATGCCATATGGAAGTGCAAGCAGTGTGACAAAATACTGTGTAACAGATGCCCCCTAAATCAGAAAGGCAGAACGAGGAGTGATGGTTGAAATGCTTTACGAGTTTTTTGCAAGGATGAGGACATGCACTGTTAGGAGACCTACAAATCGAGGATGCATATACATATACATATCTGAGATCAAGACATGAATCCATGGCATGGACACAGGCATCCAGATAACAAGGATCATCATGAATATAAAGTCTCACGATATGGTCACAACCATCTGTATAATAGAAACATGTGTACAATCATGAATAGCATGAAACACCATGCAACCTGAGCCATAACAGACCAGACTCAGGGTCTCGCGCTCCATCTCGACCTGATCAATGTATGAATCCCAGCATGCAAATAAGCGTGTTGAAGTCGAACATGCTAGAAAACCACCTGATTACTAGCCAATGATATGGACCATTAACAGGTACGAGAGAAACCACCAACAATGACAATGGCCCTCAAGGTACAATAGTACAATCCATGAATATGATAATGAAGTTGAGGTTGAACACTCGTGGAATCACCCGATCGAAAGCCAATAATGAAGACCTGTCGTCGGATTTGAAGAACGAACCATTAAGGCATGCCAACTCTAAGGTACTGAAAGGGAGTTCCTAAGTCATCTTCCTGGATAGTGAGCTGAAGTCGATAGGAAGTGACCCGTCGAAGGAGGGCAATGATGAATCCCCCATCATCAACATGAAACAAGGAATAAAGTGGAATGATATTTAGGACTGTAGCAATGACTCAAACAATGTATAGGTAAATAACTGCAGATTGGACTTCTCTTGAACATATTGGTGACACGAATCCGGATTGTGGCAGCATCTGATTCAACATGGGACTAAAGGTCATGATGACAGAGTGGAATAGTCAAATGAGAGGCAACATGGATCACCCAAACCCGGGAGGGCAAGTGACTGAGTGAGGATATCCAAAACCTAACACGAGATCAGAAGAGTGTCATGTTCAAGAGTGACATGTTGCCTATACAAAGGATGTAGCATCTTCATTCCCCCCCCCCTATTTCTAGCGACTACCCCAATTATTTTTATCACAAGCTTGAAGGGGATAGCATATGCTTGTTATATAAGTTCATTCTTCGAATGAATCCTTCCTACTAAGTTTTACTAGCCCTAGGAAGGAGAAGCTCGAACTCATCATGGTGACAAGTCTTTTGTAGCAAAATTTTAACGAGCCCGACGTAAGAATAACTCCGTATATTTTTCATGTTTAGAGAGTTTGAAAAAGAAACAAAAAAGAAAAATCCATCGTGACCCTTTTCACAATTTGTCCCTCAAACTCGAAAAGGTAGAAAACAATATCTGAGGGAACCTCTTGATCATGTCGACAAAGGTGTACCTTTTTCGTAAATAGTCAGTCTTAGCCCGAAAAAGGGGTAAACTATATTGAGGTAATGTCAATTCATTTACTTTAATGAGTTCGAAATGACAAGTACTCGGCAATCTTTTCAATTTTCGAGAGTCGGAAAAGAGCTGAAAGATGACTCTAGGGGGGTTCCTTTTTCGTTTATTTAAGAAGTCTGAAAAAGAGATTAAATAAAACTCCTAGAATCGGTCAATCATGATCACTGTTCTTGAAGGCACCTGGAACTACACAAGAAACACACCCATCACTGTTATCAAGAAAATGTTAAATATTACAAAAATAGTTGACAAAAGACTTTGCAAACTTATAAATAGGAAAAAGTAATTTCATTATTTTACCATTTTACCAAATTGAGTTCTGAAAGTGATTTTGTGCCCTAATTTCCTTGATTTTCCAGTGGCTGTTGTGGGAGATATAGGGGACCATTTCACAATCCGTCTATGACAGGTAAGAGCCTCATCCCTGCTCTTGCATTTCATTACTTTTTTATGCAATTTTAATGGTAAATTTTAGGCTAGAAAGGAGGATTTTTAAAATTTAGGTCATCAGCGACCATCGTGGGTATGGTCATCGGACCCACAATGGTTTCACTCGATCCCAAAAGGCTCGTGCAATGCCATCACACTTTTGAAAAATAGGCGCAATGGCACCGAGAGCAATTTTTGGAGATTAAAAACTCATTTTAAAGAAAAAAAATGTTGATTTTTATCCATGGAAAAAGCATTAAAAAGTTTTTAAATGTTGCTTGCAGGAGAAATATGGTCTTGGAGTGGAAAGAAAGAGGCCATAAGGCTGAGGATCATCAAGCATCTCAAGATCTAGCATGCATAAATTCTTTGAGGGATTGTGGCCTACTGAAATTCTTCTGGACCATAGGGTTGAGGGCATAGATGGAGTTACTACCCTATCTAATCAGCCTTTGGGATGGAGATCGAGAAATCTTTATCATCAAAGAGAAAGAACTGGAAGTGGAGGAGATAGACATCTATTTCATCACAGGATTATCTTGTCGAGGAGAAGCCGTTCAACTCTTTGGATCTCTCCAAGGAGGTGAGAGTACCAAGTGTCTAATCCATAGACACTATCCTAGAGCCGAGATAACCAACGGAGGTAAGGTGAAGATTGCAAAAATCACCAATAACCTCATTCTGAGAAAAATCTTGTTCGCCATGGTGTGTATATCTGGCATGCAAGCTCTGCATGAGGCTTCCAAGTCACAGTTTCAGTACGTTATTGCGTGTTTTATCCCCACCATCTTCAACTAGGGTGGAGGCCTTTTGGCGAACATGAAGTGCCAACTAACCAAGGGTAAGCACGAACACCTGAAGCAATTCAGGTTTGGTTCTATATTAGTGACCTTCTTCTTGGAGCGAATACTGCTCTTCTGGTATCAGTGGGCAGAAGTACCACATCCTGCCCCCCGAGATCTGAGGCTCGTGAGATGGAGTCAGCTCATGCCTCAAGGAGGCACAGGTCAACATATGCACTATCCACCACAGTTCTTTGTGTGGCTTGAACACCAGCTGCTTATGGTAGATGACTATGCTTATGCCGACACAAATTTTAGAGGGGATCCATATCTACCTCTGCCACGAGGCGAATAGTGGACCGACACAGGTAAAAACTTGTTTTTTAATTATTTTCAAACCTTTTTAATTTTTGTAAGTTTTATGATTTTTTAAGAGAGTGTAAACTAAGACTCAACTTATGATAAATGTGCATATGTGAGACCATAGATTCCACCAGGCATGTCGCCAATAACACAACAAGTTTCCCATCCGATAATGACCGCGGACTACGAGGAAGGGGCTAACCCCTTATCTGAGATGGAGCGCAATCTGGAGGCCATCACTAGAGGGGTTCCAGATTATGCCATTATCAGCGATGTTCCACTGTGATGGAAGAAACATATAATGGGAGTCTCTGTGAGACTGCGTCGGCTGCTAGGCCAAGTGATCAAAGAAGTCGTGTGCTAGCATGAGCACCGTGCAGTTTGATAGTTCTTCTAATCTTTTACACATTTTGTAGGCTTTGAAAGCCAAGTGTCTTAGAACACTCTATTTTTTGACATTTTTATGTAAACACTCCGACAAACACAATATATATATATATATATATATATATATATATATATATATATATATATATATATATATATATATATATATATATATATATATATATATATATATATATATATATGCATGTTTTATTTCTACTTATGTGTTCATAACATGATTCAGTTTTACAAATGACGCAAATGTCTATCAAGAACAAAATTTGCTAATGCATCAGTTAATGTATTTAAATTACATGGAATATGTTGATATGTAATGTAATCAAAATTTCTTTCCAGCAATCTAACACGTAGATACATACGCAATATTTGTGGATTTCTTACTAAATAATGATTATTTAATTGTAACATAATGAGCTGCGAATCCAACTTAATAACTAAATCCCTAATGCCAAGAGCAACTACTTCTGACAAGAGTTCAATAACTGCACTATACTCAGCGATATTATTGGTTGTTCGACCAAGGCAGATACCTTGTAAGTTAATCATCTCTCCATTAGGGTCATAGAGTACCCATGCTGCTGAAGAGATGTTTCATGTGTTATGACAAGCACCATCAACAAAACCAACGTAATGACTTGATGACATCTGCAAACCGAGTGGAACACAGGGTAAGCAGAAAAACATGTCTGAAAATCAAACAACACACCAAAAAATCAAAACGCACATTGATGAATTAACACACTAATGTACAAAAGTTATCATATTAATTTCACGCATAATAATTTTTGAGATACAACCCATTACGGGGTTGTGACAATGTATTTCCCTCATAATCACGTAGCTCTTAGGAACCTTTCTGTAAGACACTTTTAACAATGTAGGGCCCACACCACATAGGTCACCCTCAGTGAAAGTGCGAGGAGAAACGGTTTGATCAAAATGATCTTTGACTCGTTTCTTTTGAGCTTCAATGACCATCGCACTGATGCGATGAGTTTTGTCAAGTCTCTAAAGATATAGTAATCTCTCCTCTTAAGGCGAGGTATTTGGAATAAGTTCGATAGCTAGCTTAAGCGAAGGGATTTCACATTCGATTGGAAGAGTTTCCTCTAAACCGTACACCAGCTGGAACGGAGTGAATCTAGTGGTCGTCTTAGCAGAAGTTCAGTAAGCCCAAAGAGCTGAGAAAAGCATTAAATGCCAATCTTTTATGTGCTTCCCAATGGTACACTGAAGCATAGTAATCAAAACCTTATTGATTGCTTCAACTTGGCCATTGGCTTGTGGATAATATGGAGTCAAGCTATCATGTCGAAGGCCCAACTAAGCAGTTAGCTCTGCCATCATGTGCTGATGAAAATGTGATCCATGGTCAGTCACGATAGCTTGAGGGACACTGAAACATGCTATAACGTGGTTAAAAAGGAATTGTGCGGCAGTAATACCGTCAGCATTATATGTAAGCATCGCCTCGACCCATTTTGTAAAATAATCGACACCGACGATGATATAACCATGGCCCCCGTCTGAGTGAGGGTTACATGTCATGAAATCAATGCCCCATTTGGAAAAGGGGCCAATGGTGATTACTGGGTGTAGGGGTGTGGGTGGGGTGCGCTGCTTGTGGTTGAAAATTTGGCATTCGTGGAATTTTTGGATAGCTAGAATGTAATATTTGAAGATAGAAGGCCAGAAATAACCGGCGCAAAGGATCTTCTGAGCAGTAGCATATTCAGACATATGACCACCACAGGAACCAGAGTGGAAATCATTTAAGACCTGCTCAGCCTCTTCAAGGGTGAGATATCTGCTAAGGATGGTGTCCACAACGACCCGATACGATGTATCACTTATGATCCGATAGGGTTGGGACTGATGCCAAATACAGCGTATGTTAGATCAGGACAAATCAGATCGAAAGGTTTGGGTTTGGAGATAAAAAATAATGTCTCCATACCAGGGGTCAAGAGTGTTGATCAAAAACAAAGTTTCATCGGGTATCTGCTCAGTAAAATCGGTTGGGGTGCTTGCAAACAAAAGAGAACATATTAACTCGGCAAGCATGAGCAATTTCTTTGATTTTGTAGCACTGAATTCCAAATCAAACTCCTATAGGATGTTGATCAATTTGGATTATTCCCGCCCCCCCCCCCCCCCCCCCCCCCAACAACTAACGACTCAGTATATAATTCATGGTGTTGCAATAAGAAGTTACGTTGGTTTTTCGTAAAAGGATATAGTATTGAAACATTTGGACAGCATGAACTACTGCCAAAGCAAGCTTCTCGAAATGAACATAGAGAGACTCAGTATCAAGAACATTCTAGATCAAATAATAAACCGCATGCCCGTTTCCATCATCGTCATCCTGAACTAACACCATAGTAATGGTGTTATCAGTTGCAGCCAAATACAAGAAATAATCGTGGCGGTAATCTGGGGGATGGATTAAAGGAGCACTAATCAAGGTTTTCTTTAAAGCATCGAAAGATTATTGGGCAATGTTATCCCAAATAAAAGCAATCCCCTTCTTAAGTAAGCGAGTATAACCTTTGGCAAGTTCGGTGTAATTCAGGACAAATCAATGGAGAAAATTATCTTTTCCATGCAAACTCTGCAATTGCAACAGTGATGAAGGACGGGGTAGATTGATTATGGCCTCAACTTTCAAAGGATCAATCCTGATTCCTTCACGAGACACCACAAAACCTAAGAGTTGGCCAAACTCGATGCAAAACAGACACTTGTGTGGATTGAGACGGATATTGTAATGTTGACATCGTAAAAAGATAGCTCTTAAGTGATCCAGATGGTCACAACGTTTAGCTGAATGAGCAGGCAAGTCGTCGAGGTATGGCTGAACAATGTGTCGAATGTCATGGAATACATAGGAAATTTCTCGCTGAAAGGTAGCGCCATAATTATTTAGACCGAAAGGAAGCTTTTTGTAAGCAAATGTACCCCATGGACAGATAAAGGTCATTTTATGTTGATTAGTGGGTGAAATGTTAATCTAGTTATAGCCAGAAAAGCCATCCATGAAATAAAAATATCACTCCATGCACATTCATCGATGATCTGATCGATAAAGGGAGTAGGATAATTGTCCTTAGGACAAGTGTGATTGATATCGTGGTAATCAACACAAACATGTATCGTACCCTGCTTTTTGGCAACATAGATGATATTGGATACCCAATCCGTCAATGGAATAGGAAAAATGAATCCTTCTTTCAAAATATTTTCTACTTCTGCTTTGATTGCAGCAGCCTATTGAGGGTGCACAGGGTGAAGCCTTTGTCGAACAGGCTTAGCACCAGGATAAATCAGAATCTCATGCACCACTATGGCTAGATCGGTACCAGGCATCTCCTCGTATGACCAAGAGAAAACGTCTCGGAATTCTTTAAAAAGCTGAGTATAAATCTTGATCTCATCTAGAGAACAAGAAACCTCAATATGGATGTTCTCGACAATGCATGGTTTAACGGAAATGTCAAGAGGCATCGTAACAGTGATGTTTCCCATATTACCCCCTGATAAGACTTCATGCACTCGGATGGGTGTCTGAAGTGGAGGTGTAGGAGAATGAGAAATAGACGATTCAAGACATGAAGGCATCCCATCGACGCCAAGGAGGAAGGAAGAACGATGATGTAGATCGTTTCATGGAACTTCGTCCAGAGACATGACCTCCATGATACTTTCGTCAGTGGGGAATGTCTCGTTCAAGGGATCCGGAGAATCCCAAGAACCAATCCAAGGAGATGGCACATAAGTGTCCAAGTTCATACTAAAGACAGCATGAATTTCTGAAGCGGCCATTGAAGCTAACACAATTTCTTGATAATTTATCTCCAATGGACTTAAAGGCATATCATCACGAAAAGAGCCAATTTGATCTTCGGTAGGGATAATCCAAGGATCCGAAGAACCCGAGATCATTTGACTGAATGTGGGAGAGTAAAATTACCCATTAAATAAGATTCTTTGAAGAGACCTGCTCCCATGCTTTCGTAAGGAGTTTCAATATTGCCCACATAAGGAACGTTACAGTTGGACGAACAAGGAGAAAAGAAAGACAGTTGATCAACTGTGACTATTTTTCCTTCATAAGGAACATGAAGTACGGGGAACAAAGAAGACACCACACAAAACATGGCGTGAGTCCAACTTCACCCGAGAAGAAGGTTGTAGTTGAGATTGGCATCAACAACTTCTACTTCTAACTCAACGGTCTTGCCTTCTAATGTAATCGGTAAGTTCGTGAGAATACTGTATGGTCGTGAACCTCTGCCATCAAAGGCTTCCAAGGTGTTCGGTGATTGGTTAAGAGGAGGAGAGCCAATGGCTTTCCAACATGAAACTGACATGATGCAAGTCGATGCACCTTCATCAATAATCGTTCTATGAATCGTCTTTCCTTTGATAAGGACCTAGATCAGAAACGCAATCTGATGAGGAAGACGAGGTACATGATTCTCCATATCAAAAGTAATCGGACTCGAATCAGAAGGATCAATAGCACCTATAATAGACAGTAGTGACTTCTGCTGCGTTGGATAGGATTGAAGAACCTCCAAGGCAGACATCGCCGAAGGTGCCTGAGCTAAATCCTCAACAATATTATAATGTTGCACAGCTCTAGCATTCAGATTAAAAGATGACTTTCGAAGAACACCTTTAGGGGGTGGTCGGATGACGGAATCACTGTTAGGGCGCTCGATATGGAGCAGACCAGAAGAGGACAGATTAGAAGTAGAAGGAGTATCAGCAACTTCTTTCTCCATGGTCTGCTTAGCTTGATAGTCCTTGGTTTGAGTAGCGATTGAGATAGGTGATGAACCTTGCATCATGAACACTTGGGAACCTAAGGAAACAGAACACTAAGGCTGGTCTACCAATTGGATCTGTTGTGACAGAAAGGATTGTTTTAAGACAGTTGGAGTGCCTTTCAGTAAGCGACTAACTTCATATCGTCGGGGACAATCTTTAGCGTAATGGTCCTCTTCACAAATGAGGCAAGGATACTTGGGCTTTCTTCGAGAAGCATCATCAATAGAACACTTAGGAGGGTCCTGTTTTGGGGCATCGGCTTTGGCCTTACCTTTGCCCTTATTTTTACCTTTAGAGGACTTATCTACTGCGGTAGACTGGACAGCATGAACCTCAGAGGTTTTACCAGGACTGGATGAATTCTAAGAGGGATATTTGTGGAGTTTCCATTTTGTTGACAAGGTTAATCCTCTCTATAGAAAGAGACAATCCCTCTAGCCCAATGATTGGGTCTAGCAACTAAAGGGACAATCAACTAGACATCTTCCTAGATTATGATTGAAAATTAGAACAAGATAGAAGGCCTACCTTGCTGTGATGCTAATCCGATTTCCTTCATTGAGATCCTCAAACTTCTTGTGTCAAGGTCTTGTTCCTGCTTATTTCAGTGCTTATGTACTTGCACAAATGACCAAGAGACAACAAAGCATGCCAAAACCAATAGAAAATCCAATAATATCTATTTAGTTTATTAAGGAATGCCAAACAAATACATACATGAACATATATATTGGGAATATGAACTAGCTTTTGTATTATTATTTAAAGGATAAAGGGGAAGCTTACAACCATAACCTTTATTTTGAAAGGCTCTCCTTGTGTGGTAATCCAAGTCCAAGCCAAGAAACTCTCCAACACTCCTTCTCCAAGTCCAATGAATAACCTCTAAGCACAAGATCAACATAGGGGTGCAAATGGGCATAGATCAACCTTTTGGGAATGGTAGAGGGGAAACTTATAGGCTGGGAGAGGGAGTTAGACCTCCTCCAAAGATAGGATTAGGCCCACATCTTAAGGAGGTATCTCATAGGGATGAGACCAAGAGGTCAAATTAGGAGGATTCGACCTCATCTATGTGAAACCACCTCCAACTCGCCGCTCTGGAAGCTTCTAGATCACGAAGCTTCTCATCCTCTTTCGGAAAACTTCCTTTTTGAGACCATCACAAGTATGAGAGAGAACAGAGTGATGCCATCATTGGCTTAACAAGGTGCAACAAGTGATCATCACGGTTTTGAGGTTCATAAGGGCAAAGATTCTCATTTTAGGGTTTCATGATCCATTTCTTCAGGGAAAGCTCTAGATATTTTCCTAGCAAAGTTAAAGGAGGGATCTGAGTTGTATACATTGATTAGTATACTATATAATGATCATGTTTCAAGAAATTTGGGGTATTTCACAGGGAAGTACAGGCGGCATGACAAAATATTGTGTAACACTATCAGATGGACTCCCTGCGCATTCTGCATCAGTGAAGCCTTGAAGCTTCACTTCCTCTATCTGTTTGTGCCATAGACCATACTGAGTAGTGCCTCTGAGGTATCTCAACACATGCTTGGTTTCCTTCCAATACAACTTGTCCATCTTAACCGTCGCTTGACTAATTTGGTTAACTGCATAGCACATGTATGGTCGTGTGTTCACCAAATACATGAGTGAAGACACAAGTTGATTGTAAATAGTAGCTTCCACTACTTCACCGAAAGTAGCATCCTCCTTCCCCTGGTTACCTGCTAGAGGAGTCTTCATGGATTTACTTCTCTCCATGTGGAACCTTTTTAGTATCTCTTGGCATACTTGCCCTGAGAGACAAAAATTTCCTCATCACCTTTCCATACTTCCATGCCCATAAAGTAGTGCATGAGCCCTACGTCATTCATTTTGAACTCTCTTGCAAGATCCTCTTTGCAAGACTTGATCATCTTATCATCACCTGTCATAATCAAATTGTTGACATATAAAATAATAATCAAAAATTTACCTACAAGCACAATATGGTAAAGGTTCAAAGTAGCTATCGACCATGGTGTACCAAGCACAGTTGCTTGCTTCATCCAATACAATGCTCGTTTGAGTCAGCACACGTGCGACTCTCAGTCGAAGGTCTCAAAACCTTCAAGCTGCTCAATATACACCTCTTCCTCAATCATGCCATTAAGGAAGGAAGTATGTACATCCATCTACTGTATCTTCTATCCCATCTGCCCTGACAATGCCAAAATGGATCTGGTTGATGAGTACCTTGCAACAGGAGCAAAGGTCTCATCGTAATCAATCCCCTCCACCGAGAAAACCCGCGAGCCACAGGCCTGGCCTTATGTTTCTCCACAATACCATCTGTTGTTTGCTTTACCTAGTAAATCCATCAAGAACTCACCATTGATTTGTCCTTCGGTCTTGGGACCACATCCCAAACATTATTCCTGACAATGGATTCATACTCCTCAACCATAGCATCAACCTGAACTGGTTGATGCGCTGCCTCCTCTTAGAGTCCTATAGTGATAGGATTCATAATTTTGAATTGGTTGAGGTTAAGTCTTCTAATATTGTACATACCTTTCATTTTTGCAAATTTTTTCCATATTAAAATTAAAAAATGTAAAGAGTGTATGTCCTAAAAGAAATATCAAAGGACAAAAAGAATAAGAAAAGATCAAAAAAATGAAAAAATGTGAACCCCAAACAAAAAACAAATCATGAAAGTGTGCAAGTCCAAGTGCCACTACTCTTTACTTTACTGTCTAAAATAATGGTTGTGTGCAGCTTATCATACATGCCACAACCCATGATAGTCAAATTGTTTAATCTTGACTATTTCATGCTTTGAAATTCATGTTTATAGTTAAAGAATAAAGATCTATCCAAACAGTTTAATCTTAGCAGATTAGTAAATAGGTAGAGAAATCAAAGGAGCTCATCAGTTAATCTGAGCCCTTGGAATATATAAGGTTAGAAGTAGATAATTTGTTTCATAAAAGAAAAGGAAAGAAAAGGGTTTGCTAGCTTAAGTGCACCCAGTAAAATGAAGAAAAAATGTTAGGGTAAGTAAAAGGGTAAGTAGAAGAAAGGTTGCAGAAATACAAGCTATTTGAGGCATAAGCACATCTATCATGTTTAATCATGTGTTTCAGTGTGCAGGATCAGTTATGAAAGAAAAAGGATGCTCATAAGTTCATTTGGTTAACTTCCCCCATTCCATTTCACCTATCACTACATACTTAACTAATTTCCCCTTTTACCACTTCATTTCTTATGTAAACCCCTTTTCCCTTCATTTTTTCCCTTCCCCCTTGGTTTCACACATTCCCTAGAAAATTACCATCTAAATTCATTCCCCTACCCAAAAAACCCCTTTTTCCCTAGTGTGAAACCCTTTTCCCCATTCAAAAATCATTTTTCCTTTTCCCTAAAACCCCCAAAAACCCAATAAAACCTCTTATCCTAACTATTATTCCCCTCCCGCATTACTTTATTAACCCCACATTTATCCATTGATTAATTACATTTAAGGGTAATTAACCCCTGGGCCCCACTAAATCTCTCCCCCATCTCCCACCGTGCATCTCCGCCACACGATGGCCGTTGGGTCTTGTACCCCCAGATCCTACCACCCTCACCCATATCGTGCCCATTCATCTCCCAACCTTTACCAGCCCGAGAGCACGTGATATGGGCGGTATTGCTCGGGCTTCCTTGGGTTACGTGGTGGCACCACATTAAGTCGCGTGCTCTTGAGAAAATACCACCCATCACTCAAAAGCAATGTGATGGCTCCCTAAACCGCCTCCCCGCTAAAAGAAAAACCATTCGTTGTTCACTAAAAAGTTTCAGCACCAATTTTCTAAACATTCCCAGTTAAAAGGGCGCAAACCCCCATTTTCTCCCTTTTTCACTCGTTTACTCTACGAAAGCATTCTAAGCTTTCCTGTGCCCCCCGAGCTTCTGCAACCGGTTCCGACCACCAATTGCATCCCGAACACGATCCAGAATCCCAGTTCAGCCCTCCAATGCATGATTGAAGCCACAAAACCCTCTACAACCACCATTCAAAACCAGTTTGCAACTTGAACCATAAATTTCAGGTATTTCGACAGAGAACCAGAACGGCCCTCTCAAATTCAAAAGTATACAGTAAATTCAAACATTAAAGTAATTGAATTTAATAAATTTCCATTGAATTGAGAGTATTTCCCCTCAAATACCAAAACCCCTATCCTAATAAATTGCCATTACCCTATCCCTGTAACAAAGTTGTCAAGACTCCATTTTCACAAGTTGTATAAGCCCAATTCCCATATTTTATCACAAAGATGGCTGCCCCGACCTCTTTGGATGTTAGACCGGTCTTAACCCCTCACCTGGACATTGACCATTTGGCCTTGGCAGACAAGGATTTCCAAATTAAAGACATAGCTACTCCAAGCCACCTTCTGAGAATCCACTGTTGAAGGATAGGTTCCTAAACCATGCTCATGACATCAACCTTTGGGAATCCAATTTGCCCAAGTATACATTCCCAGAAGTTCACCCATTCCTAGACATTGTACATTTTTGTCATGCATGTTATGTTCCAAGCCAAAGGGCTATTGAGGCACCAAACCATGAGTTATTATTCACCATTACTGCTAAATCCATCAACCAAATGCTGCAAATCCAGCCTAGTCCTAATCTGACTCCTTTGTCCATTGGAAACCTGTTGGACCTGTACATCACACTGGACCCAGTCAAAATCAAACAAATTTTCCAAAATTTCATCATTGAGGAACGACATACTCCTACAAACATTCCACCCTATGCTACCACTATTTTTTCAGAGATTGGCAGGAGAATAATCACCATGCTCTCATGCATCCTAGGATACACATCAGATGAGCATGTGGATGAGGTCATCATGGCTTTCTTGTCCATTTTCACTCCAGGCAAGCCTCCTGCTATTATGTATGATTATGCCCAGTTCATTGCAGACAGAATGCATGAACAATTCACTAGACTTCCCACTGAAAGAGTTTTCAAATACTCTTCAGTGTTGTTTCATATGTTCTTGTATTACCAGACATATAAGTTCCCTTTGAGGATCCAGAAATTGGACACCAAGGGAAAGGAGAGATCATTCATCTCATAGACACCCTTGGTCCACAAGTTTTACACATCATTCACCTACAAATACTTCATAAACTCTTTTGTGTACCCAGTCATGAACATGCTGACTTCTAAGACTCAGCCTAGAATCAGCCCAGATATCAAGAGAGTACTGCAATTGGCCAAGAACAGCAAGGTGGGAGATTGGTACTTGTACCAAAACCACACTGAGATCAAAATTTATGGCTGTGAGCTAGCCCCCTATAAGTTGCCCAAATACCTCCCTATGAGGATATTTTCTCTTGAGTACTTCAGGAAAATCATCAGCTCTGATGAGATCCACTTCCTAGCTTATAGGAAGAAAACCCAGTTCAAAGTGAAGAACCAAATGGGCCCATTTATTTGCAACAACAAAGAGGTTGGACCAGAGGCCGACAGGTTACTTCAACTAATGAAATTCAGAAATAGTTTCATCTGGCACTATGACCCTCATGGGGTCATAAACAAGCTCACACTCAAGGCCAAGTTAGGAGCATACATCCACCACCCAATGCCTGACATTGAATAGTTTTCTAACCAGGATGAGTGGGTGGAGAACACTTTGATTGACATGGACAACACTGTTGTGGATGTAGAGAACACACTTATTGATTTGGAAAGACAATTTGATCACAACTCTTTCCTGCAGGTTCCAGAACAAGGAGGGCCAATGAACATTCCTCCTATCATATAAACATCAGTAAATGAGGAAAAGAATTCTAAAAGGAGCAGGGATGAGGCATCTAGCTCTGCCATGGAAACTACTGATGAGCTGATTACGCCAAGCAAGAGGCCCAAGTTGAATCCTGCCTTTGAACAGGAGGATAACATTGCATCAGCAGAAATAATTGACACTGATACAATGGGACAGAAAGGTAAAGAAGTAGCTGCATCAGATGAAACACAGTAGCCCTCAAAATCCAACACACAGTTGATAGATAGACAGCAGAGTATGGATATCTCTTCCTATGTCAGGCTAGTTGACAAGGAAAAGGACATCAAGGATATATTTAAAGAGATAAAGATGAGGAATGAGAAACTGAAAGCAGAAATATATGCCAAGTACCTCAATCTTACACCACCAAATAGACCAGACTGATGTCAGCCTTTGATACCAAAGAAGGAAAAATGCAGGTCTCATTTTTGCAGCCCACTGTACAGCAACCGAATACCTCAGCAGACTACAAGAAGACTAATTTTTAGGTTTTGGCCAGGGATGTTCATCCCATTGATCAAATATAATTTCACAAGAAGACTAGAGAAATGATCTACTCCACCCTCACATCAAAGGCCATGGATGCTTACAAGCTGCAAGATTCATTGGATAGTGTAACAGCTCAGTACAAATTGGAGAGAGCCTCTTCGCAGGATAAAGACACCAGGATAAAGTCCTTGGAGGACTTGGTTATTGAACTGGGCCATGACCCAAGTGATGTTAAGGCCACAGAGAAATTGATAAAAAAGAAGAATGAGAACATAGCAGGCCTTGTTTCTGGGAAAACTAGTATTCCTAAAGATGCTAGCCCTCTAGGTTTGGAAGCTACCCTAGAAACAACAATTTAAAGCAATTCAATGATTTCTTCTATGTGTAATAGATAAGAGAAAGATAATGGGACCAACCTCGAACTTCCGCTTAATCCCTTGCTTGCTCTCTCTCTCCTTTGACAGAACCCACAACTCCTCCCTGTACTTAACACGCTTGGAGAGTACCTGCACAAGTACAGCAACAAAGAACCGTCAAAGGATCGTGATCTATTACAACATAACCATTACAGAATCAGATATATAATGAACAAATGATAACATTCACAATTGCACAATCATATGGAAGAAAACTTGAAGAACTTCATTAATAGAAGGGAGAATTACAACCCAATTGTCTGATCCAACATCATCCTCCCAGCTTCAATCCCTCTTCACCTCATGAAATAGCAAGATCACTCCAACAATACAATGCTCTTTCCTCAATTACAAACTATTAGCACTTACTTGCAATTCACAACATTCCAGCCTCTAGATCTCTTGGATGAGGGATCCATTTGTAGATGTTTGCAAGGGTGTGAGTCATCCATGGGGTTTGATTAGTGTCATTCCACTTGTTACATTTGGTTCAACAAGTGTTATAGACATTTTTGGGCACTGCAACCCCAATCATAAATGTCCATAAACCAAGTGCTCTTAAGTCCCTAAAAGTGTTGTTCCAACCCCTAAAATAACAAGGTCAATTGATTACATCATCTCCCAGAAGTTCTCCATGAAAAACTACTCAGAACTGGTCAAAATTGGACCATCTCACCTGCTCCATTGTGAAAGTGCGCCGCATCCCACCTAAATGCACACAGGAGGTGCAATGCATACTGAAAATCCCTTCTATGGGGTGTGATGGGCGAGAGTGGACAAATAGCAGGGTCAATCTGCAAGGTGGAGGATCATGGAATCTTCCATAAACTTCTCATGTGACACTTGCCTCTCTGCATTCGCCCAGGGATGAGTAAGAGATCATCAAATATCCAAGTGGAATCAAGAACTATCAGAGAGAGGACACTAATCAAATCTCAAAAGCTGACTCACCCCCTTGCAAACATCTATATATGGATCCCTCATCCTAGAGATCCGGAGGCTAGAATTTCGTATCTTGTAAGGAAGTGCTGTTGGTTTCTTGGTGTAACATCATAGTGTTGGGTGATCTAAGCTTTTAATGAGGTAAAGAAGGGCTTTCTTGCTGAGAGGATGACGCTGGGTCAGAACAATTGGTTGTAATCCTCTTTGCTATTTTTTATTATTAATAACGCTATTCGAGTTTTCCTCCACATTCTTGTATGATTGATGATATATGCATTTGTGTGGTCAATATATATCTGGTCCTATATTGTTTATGATAGTAGATCTTTGTTCTTGGATAGTGTTAAGATGCTTTGATTCTACAGGTACTCTTTGAAGCTGGGTAAACGAAGAAGCAAGTGGCGAAGATCTATCAGAAGGGAGAGGAATCAAGCAAGGAACCAAGCGCAAGACAGAGGTTGGTCTCCTTATTTCCCCTCTTATCTACCTCTCATAAAGGAAAAAGAAAGTGGTTTTAGTTTGTTTGTTTCTAAGGTAGCTACCAGCCTTAGTGGGAGTAGCAGCTCTGCATAGACACCAGATTTCCCGATAACAAAATGGAGACTCCGCTGGGGAACGAATAGATTGTTTGTTTGTCTATATTTGTTTGCTTTATAAACTTACAGACGAAGCCTGAAGTCAAGCCAGCTAGCCTTCGAACTACATTTGCTATGCAAGTGCAAAGTAGATCAACGCTGCTTCAGTCTATCTCTGGGTTTTGTTTATGAATTGAAAAATCGATTTACAAGCTCTCTAATTTCCCTTGTGGTGGCTCTAGTAACCTCCTTAGATCTACCCCTGTGATTTATTTACTGATTACCACTTGCTCGGCCAAAATCCCTGAACTGTGCTGCAAACTGTGATCAAGAACTGGATCAAAATTCTCGCACCGTACCATCACAACTCTCTTCAAGGATCTCAGTATGCATCGCACTTCCCGTGTGCTGTAGGTGGGATGCATACTGGAATCCCTGTGTAACAGATGCACTGATCAGAAAGGGCTAATTTTGCCTTCAGACTTTGGCTTTTTTTCACTCTTTTCAGCTCTATTTAGGAGTTTTGTTGTCTGTAGTCAGTATACCTCTGTTGGAAACCCCCTTCCTTGCCATTATTCCACCTCTATTGTGCAAAGAATTGTAAATGTTTTTATGTATTGTGATCCATTTTCAGTTCTCTTTTACAAAGAAGTAGCGTAATTGAATTGTCGTTTCTTGATTTGGAAGTGTCGCAAGTGTCGTTTTCATTCATAGAAGAGAATCTGATTGTTCTTGATAGTCGATTACACTATTACACTTGTATTTGATTTGAATTAGTAGTTTTTCAAGTGTCGAAAGCAAGTTTTCAATTCCAAATAACAAAGTGTCGTCATTGTCTTCATTTTGTTTTGAAAAGAAACTTTTTAGTAATGTCGCTTTGAAAAATAATTCAGATTTGCACTTAGCTTTCTTCTTATCATTCACACATTAAGAAGGCTGAAAACAAATACATGCATGTCCATTTGCATTTAGACTGTTTGTTGGTTTGATTTAGGACAGTGCATATAGTGTGTGCTCTCTGCTCTATGTTGAAAGAATAGCATCTCTCTTTCTTTAGTAGCTAGGATTTTCATTGCAAAAAGAATATTAAACGATTGTTTATCATCTTAGATTGCATTTTATGAATTGTATATCTACATCACGCGGTGAACCTGAAAGGAAAATTTCTTAAGCAAGATCAACTGTAAAATAAATTTAATGAATCTAAAAAAGCTTTGGAACTTAACGCACAACATTTAGAAGTCTAGGCTAGAGACATATTCCGGCGTCATAAAGCCTGGTAACTGTTGTTTTCATTGCTGGTTGGGTGATTCCTCCACTTTGAGATGATAAGTGCCAGTACGGACTTGTGCTCCCACGTACCATCAAGTATATATTGGGAGACCACAGTAGGCTTTATCCTTTATCCATAGGAAGCCGTGTCTGCCGCCCTATCGATCCCAATGCACTGAACACAGCATTCGGGAAGATTGACTGCCGTACCGTAAAAAGTATTCTGCAGTTTTGCGATTGGTTTGGTAATCCCTCTGTCTAGATTTCCACAGTAGTCTCTTTCATTCCTTTTCAGACTCCTTAAAGGAAAAGTTCCATCTGAGCACTTGTCACTTCAAGCTCATTAAAAAAATCGAAGGTGACTAGAGTCATCTTTTGTTTTTTCTCGACTCTTAAAAACTAAAAAAACAAGTTGTGTCAAAGTGTTTAAAATTCATTTAATTCGGAAACATATTTCCCCTTGATTTTTAGTTGATCGAGTAATCTGAAATCGTGGAAGAAAGTCAATTGAAACCCCATCGTTTGCGGAGACTTACGAGTCCACTGTCTTTGTCTCCATATTCAAAGCTGTTACGGACAAAGCGAACTCGTTTAACCGATTCCAAATCCCCTGGTAAAGTTATAACAAGTGTTCCAACACCATTGGAGACTCTGGTTACTCCAAACATTTCTGGTATCCCTACCTTTACAGAAGAAGTTCCACAGCGACCAAAGGACAATAGAGTTGATCCTAGTGTGAAGGTAAACACTTGTATTACTGAACCAGCTCCATCTATAGCTGATTCGGAAGGTGTTATTCCCCAAACATCGGCCGCTGCAGATTCTATACCTCCTTCGGCACCAGAAATATTTTATGGACCTGACGGCCTACCTCTTCCACCTGGTCTGATTGCTATAGAAGAGATTGTGGAGAATCCTCCATCTAGTACTCCATCATAATTTGGAGTCAGGATCACCCTATATCCTTCTTCATTAGAAATTATTCTACAGTTATTGGAAGCTCCTGTAGAATCACTAGGAAATCTTTTGGATAGACTATAAATGTCTGAACAACCGTCGACATCTAGGACTGTGTCATCTGACAGAGCAACGGCAGAACTTCCTGCTGTCACTCCAACAATGTTCGTCGGTATACCATCTGTCCCAACTAGCTCTCAATCACTAGATGGGGCCCACTCAAGGGCTATTTCGACAATATGGTCCGTTCCCGTTTGTTCATCCGGAATAATATTCGGGAACTCTTATGTTGAGTCTCAGCAAATTGATCCTTCACGATGTCAATTTGGGCAGTCCGGTCCTCAAGGGCAAACAATTCCTTTGAGTACCGGATTACCACCGTATGGGGGGAAATATACCCTTTCATTGTCTCCTCCGGGAGGACAACCATATGAGAGTTCACAACAAAATTCAGGTTATGTTGGAATTACATCTAGCGGTTGGGTGCCAACACTACCTCAACAACCAAGAGTTGTATACTCAATGCAACAATGTTTACCTATGTCTAATATACCAACTACGTCGGCTATTGTGACAGTGTCACAAGTACAAGCGTTGTCTGTTGTATGCCAACCTCAGGTTTCTCAGGTTGTAATGCAACAACCTCTTGTCCCTGCGACTCAACCACAATCGCCAACTAGTGGAATGACACAGGCCCAAACAGGTACAATTACCCCTCATCTTGGTCAAACGGCCAGTATTGGACAACAACACGTGGCTTCACAACCATGGCTGGTGCAATACCAACAACTACAATTCCAACAAGTATACCAAGGATCTGAGCAATAAATCTTTGCAAAAAATGGGCAGCCGTATATTCAAAACGGTCAAAATCAACCACTCTACAATTGTTATGCCAATCAACCTTATCAAAGTTACCAGCATCAAATGCATTATGTTGGTGTGCAAAGACCAACTGCTCAGGCAATTCCATCTTATCCTAGGTATGCTTCGCCAAACCTGAACAGTTACCCTTCATGGCAACTTTAGAGTTACCGGATCTAAATCGGCTAATGAACGATCCAATTGCTTATGCCCCTTGGTGGCCAGCGATTCCGCATAAACTTCCGTCAGATATTCCTAAATTTAATGGAAATCCGGGTGAAGACCCGTCGAATCATGTGATGACCTTTCATCTGTGGTGTTCATCAAACACCCTAAACGATGATTCGATTAGGCTTCGCCTTTTTCAGAGGACGTTAACTCGTCTGGCAGCGAAATGGTATATTGAATTACCTAGAGCTTCGTTTGATAACTTCAATGCCCTAGCCACAACCTTTTTAACCCATTTTCAATTACCCATAAGGTACGAAACGGGAACAGAACTTCTTATCAATTTCAAGAAAACGACAGCCACTCACATATCCGATCATATTCATGAGTGGTGTCGTTGTAGAATGGTAAAAACGTATGTTCCTTATCAGCTTTTTGTTGAATGGTTTATTAAGTCATTATTACCTTCCATTACAGAAGATGTGGCAAAGGGAGGAGTCATCACTGAAGAGCAAGTTATTGCTCGTGCGCAATATTTAGACTTGATTTATACTCAGTCTGGCATGCTCTACGATAAAATCCCTGACGCTCCCAGGCCGGAATTTTCCGTTCCTCCTCCTCCTAAATCGAAAAATGACTCTCATGCCAGCGATGGCGTGATTGGTACGATAGACACGAAATCAACAAAGGCTACATCTAAAAAGGCCCGTAAGATTTCTAGTCAAAATGAAAAATAAGAACTTCTCGTCTCAGAAGTAAATGTCGTCTCAACTGACAAAGGCAAAGAAACCAAGCAATCAGGAGGCAAGAAGAAAAACAAAGGGAAGAAGAAGAAACAAGAGGAATCATCACTTGAAAAATCTTCTACAAACCCTCCTAGAGATAAGAAACCAAATCGTCCATGTCTTATATGTGATGAGGATCATTGTACAAGAGATTGTCCATATAAAGCTGAGCTTAGAAAATTCTTCAAGAATTTGAAAACCTTGGCAGTATTAACTGATCTGTTTCCAAATCCAGGAACAAATCTGGTTGCCAGTGATAATGCTTCCCCGTCCCAAGTGCTGATGTTGTCGTTTTCGAAACAGCAAAATGATACTTTGATAACGACAAGGAATAAAGATTACGGGAATCCACAGCTGTCGAATAACAAGGATAAAGATCAACCTAGTAGTTCGACAACAACTTCGACAGAAGTTGCGCCGCCCATCATTCCAGAGCTAACAATAAAACTGCCAAAGGGAGTAGTACACGAGTCGACATTTAATCCTCGTGCCAGAGTAGCACAGCATTATAATATAGTGGAAGATATGGCCCAATCGCCATCCGCTATGTCGACACTTGAGGTACTGCAAAATTTCCCCTCCCAAAATCAGGCTTTATTATTTAAATAGGTAGGATAGACCCAAAGGATTCTAATCTTGTGTCCTTTAATCACAAAGGATATGATCCTCAGTTACCAGCTCAACTAGCTTTCTTCATTCAAGTGAAAGCCCTCAACAAAACTGCTCATCGAACAATTATTGATGAGGGAGCATCTACATGTATTATGTCGATGAGTTGCTGGAAAACTTTAGGATCTCCAACCTTGTCGCGATCTTCTTCGACATTAAAAGCATTTGATGGACGAACATATACCCCATATGGGATTTTAAGTAACTTGCAAGTTGAACTGGGGGGAAAAATAATAGAAATAGATGTTGAAGTAATCGATGGAAACCTCGATTACAACATCCTACTGGGAAGGCCCTGGATATATGTTATGGCTGCGGTTGTGTCGACCTACTTTAGGAAGATTGCATTTCCCTTTCAGGGAGGAATTACAATCGTTGACCAACAAACATTTCTCCCCAATAGTTCCCAAGTTACGGGAAGCATTCCGATGATCCATGGAAGCCCCCATTCGCTTCAAAATATCGGAGTAGGCCTACTAAAAGACCCTAGATTAATGGGGACTTTTGCCCTCCCGCCTCCAATCAATCTCGCGGAAGTGGCAGCGGTAGGAACCTGCAATATGATATCTTCTATTCAAAAGATCTCAGAAAATGATATTAACATGGATCATCTACAGGTATTGCCTCCAAACCCAATAGAAATATTGTAGCAATCAATGTTTTTGGCATGGGAGGAAAACCAGAATCAACGCTCATCAAGCGTTTGGATAGATAGGTCTGAGGAATATGGCACCCCTTCAGATCCTTGGTCGCAAGTGCATTACACCAACGAAGGAATTTTTGAGTCAATGATAATTGATGGGGCGCCATGGGAAAATTACCACCATCGTTCCCATCTTCCGGATTGTCAAGAAGATACTCCTGATGACCTTCATCATCCTTCAGTTTTTGATTTCCTATCAAATACTGTAAACACGGTGGATTCTGAGCGAAACTTATCCAATATTGAAGAGAATATAGCCATAAATATCTCGACCAAAACATATGTTGTAGAGAATATTTATGTTGGCAAATGTTGTTCTCCTTCAAAACTGGAAATATATAATGCTCTTTTTCGTGAATTCAGATATGTCTTTGCGTGGTCATATGATGAAATGCCAGGCATTGACTCGAGTATAGTTGAAAATGAAATAAAGATGTATCTATATGTCAAACCAGTACGACAGCGGCTACGGCAGGTGCACCCCAAGAAAGTCGCTGCCATCAAGGCAGAAGTTGAAAAACTTCTCCATGCTGGTTTTATTTACCCGGTTCCTCTAACCGACTGGGTATCAAACATTGTTCCTGTGATCAAAAAACAAGGAACGATTAGAGTGTGCGTCGATTATAAGGATGTAAATCAAGCTTGTCCAAAAGACAACTACCCTACACCCTTTATTGACCAGATAATTGATGAATGCACCGGATGTGAAATATTTTCATTTATGGATGGATTCTTCGGGTATAATCAAATAAATATCCGCCCATAGGACCAGTCAAAGGCTGCATTTATTTGTCCGTGGGGCACATTTTCATATCGCAAATTACCCTTTGGTTTAAAGAACACAGGGGCAACATTTCAGATGGCAATGAATTATGCCTTCCATGACATCAAAAACATCGTTCAACCATATCTCGACAACCTTCCAGCTCATTCGCGAAAGTGGACCGATCATCCGCAGCATTTGAGAGCGATATTTCTACGTTGACGACACTACAAGATACGACTCAATCCACACAAATGTGTGTCCTGTGTCAGTTCTGGTCGTTTGCTTGGCTTTGTAGTCTCAAAGGACGGGATTCGTCTCGACCCATGTAAGGTTCAGGCAATCATAAATTTTCCTCCACCTTCAAATTTGCTTCAGATTCAGAAACTTCAAGGGAAAGCAAACTTTCTGAGGAGGTTCATTCCAAATTACGCCGAACATGCTAAAGGTTATACACGTCTATTGAAAAAAGAAGTACCCTTCATTTGGGATCAGGTCGCATAAGCTTCCTTTGATGCTTTAAAAGAATCCCTAATGAAAGAATCATTAATGTACGCTCCTGATTATCAAAAATACTTTAACCTATATCTAGCTGCAGCAGATACAACCATTGCAATGGTTTTAGTTCAAGAAGACAACGAAATTGAACATCCTATATATTATTTGAGTAGAAACTTAAATGATACAGAAAGCAATTATTCCTATGTTGAAAAGCTGGCTCTCGCAGCTGTTCAAGCAATACAGAGATTTCGACATTATGTCCTCTTTCGAAAAACTACCATTTTGTCAGATTGCAACCCCATGACTTACATATTGTTGCAACAGTTGCTGGGGGGGAAATATTCAAAATGGATAGCAATTCTTCAAGAGTTTGATCTGGAATTTGTAAAATCCAAATCAAAGAAATCCCTGGTTTTCGCAGAATTACTATGCGATCTCCCATCGTCGTCCAACGATGAAGCATCTGAAGAAACCATCGTGGATGAATCTTTGTTTCCGATATCTTCAAGCAATCTGTGGTATGGAGATATAATCATCTATATCCAAACCCAAAAATATAGGTCTAGTACCTCTCGCTCGGAACAAAAACGTATTAGATACCAATCAAAAGACTACATGATCGTTGGTGATACACTTTACCGTCGTGGTATCGATACAGTTCTGGGGAGGTGCCTCACCCATGAGGAGGCCGAAAAAGTCCTGAATGATTGCCATTCAGGCGTGTGTGGGGGGCATCAGTCTGGTTACGCTACGTCACAAAAAAAATTTACGAGCAGGATACTTCTGGCCAACAATGTTCAAAGATTGCATAACCGCAGTCAGAAGTTGCCATGCATGTCAAATTTTCGATAGCAAAACCAGAAAACCACTCGCACCCCTGCAACTGATAGTTGCTGTTGGGCCATTTGCCAAATGGGGCATTGATTTCATGACATGTAACCCCACCTCGACCGGGGGGCATGGGTATATCATAGTCACAGTAGACTATTTTACCAAATGGGCCGAGGCGATGCCTACATTAGATAACACCGGTGAAACAGCTGCCCTTTTCTTTTTCAATCATGTAGTCGCCAGATTCGGCGTTCCACAGGCTATAGTCACAGATCATGGATCGCATTTTCGCAATCACATGATGGTCGAATTGGCTACCAAATTGGGGTTGTCCCACGACAGCTCTACTCCATATTACCCGCAGGCCAATGGACAAGTTGAAGCAATCAACAAAGTCCTGAAACGGATGTTGCAAAGGATGATTGGAGTCCACAAAAGGATTTGTCACCTAATCCTGTACTCAGCCTTGTGGGCATACCGAACATCGGTAAGGAATGCAAATGGGTTTACACCTTTTCAACTGTTGTATGGCCTAGAAGCAATCTTACCAGTTCAGTGCAAAATCTCGTCCCTCAAACTCACAGTCGACCTTCTCCCCGGAAATTCAGAAGAGGAGGCTCATTTCTTGGAACTAATCCAATTGGATGAAACCCGTCGTGATGCCGCTTTGGCTAATGAAGCCCATAAGAAATGGGTCAAGGCGCAGTTTGACAAAAATGTCAAACCCCGTGTCTTCTCAGAAGGTGACTTGGTCTTACTTTACGACCAGGAATCCAATAAATTGGGAGCAGGTAAATTCAAGTCTTTGTGGATGGGCCCCTATATTGTTAAGCGTGTATTAGCAAAAGGAGCCTACGAGTTAATGGATTATGACGGGATTCCACTGGCGCAACCCCGTAATGGGTTGTATCTTAAGCATTACTACGCGTGATTCAGTGTAGTAACCCATATGCTTTTGTTACATTTCTGTTTTCGCTAAGGGTAATTGTTTTGGTCAAGTAATCCACTTTGTACATTTGTCACAGATGTCGAACCTATTGGAATCTTTTGTTGGATATGCCGATGGAGCGAGTCGTAGTTCGCGGAACCTATCTTCTACGGCCTGGGCCATTTTTTATCCAAGCAGCGAGTTAGTAAGTTTCAGAGGGGTATGTATTAGTCAGTCAACAAATAACATCGCTGAATATAGCGCGTTGATAGAACTTCTCTCTGATGCCATCACACATGGCATAAGCCGACTTGTTGTCAGGCTAGACTCCCAACTCGTCATCCTACAACTCACTGGCATCTACTCCGTCTGAAATCCAGCTATCTATCACATGTTCCTAAGGGTCAAGATTTTGGAAAGGAAATTTGATTTTATTCAATATCAGCATATTTCCGTAAACTTAAACACATTAACAGACTCATTGGCAAATTATGTGTTACATAGACATTTGCAACATTTATAAAAAGAAGCATTTCATCAGTATTTGCATCAGGATCATGTAACTTAACCAAAATAAAGCTCTGAAAATCAAATATATATATATATATATATATATATATATATATATATATATATATATATATATATATATATCACTGTTTATGGTTTACAAATAATGTTCTGTAACCAAGACAAAATTGGTCAGATGACCCAAAACTCAAAATGCTAGGGGGCACCCTAGTCTAATGATGTTGGTGATAACAAGTCACCGCCCGTGCAGCATGCATAAAAGCCTAGTCCAACGACTCGGCACGCCGGTAGTATGTCGCTACAACCTCAGAGGTAGCTCATCAGTCCTCACGTCCGGAATACCAAGAGTGTGGCCTTCGACCTGATCCTGCAATGCTGAAAGATTCTCGACCACATCAAGGTCGCGAAGGATAGCCCTTCCCACAGCCTCTCCTGCTGGAGCGGCAGCTGGCACTCTCAAGCGTACTACTGGCCAAACTGGTCCAACATCTGCATGAACACATGAGTTTTGATTAGTCCTGATAGAAGAAAGAACAAGAACATTATAAAAGAAACGAAAAACAGAAATATGGTCAGAGGATTTACCGATGACACCCCACTGCTCGCCAGCCGGCAGTACCAAATCCGGATCACCCCGAAAATCCATACCGGCATATGGATACTTGGAAAAAACCATCTCCTGACATTGAACCACTCGAAGAAGGTATCAGAAAAGGAAACCTGGGACTGACTAGCATGTCTGGCCATAAGGTCGACCCATCTCTGCATCCGTGGCTCAGTCAGTGGAGGTAAACCAAGTGAAACATATTGCGGCTGCATCAGCGAGATCTTTTCCAAGGAAAAAGTTGTCAAGATAGAACCATATCCAAAGTTCTTCAATCTTCCATTTTTCAGCTTGGTCAGTTGTTCTTTCATCACAAATAGTACTGCATCACACGAGTTGAACACCTTTGGTTCAAGGCATTCCAAGGCGTACTGCATATAAGACCTGTTGGCCACATGAAGAGCCGCACTACCAGCCAGTATAGCAAAAGTAAACAGAATGGTCCTCAGGGACCTATCAGTTACATCTAGGATATTGATCTTGCCATCCTTACTCGGCTGAGATCCCTCTCTGCAATACCTGTGAATGTACTCTCTCACGGATTCACCCCCACGGGCTGAACCTGACAATGAGATAGAGGCACCCCGCCTCGATAAGCCGGTCAAAAAATAAATGTTAATGATAGTAAAGGGGATGGATAAGCCCCTAATCTGGAACACTTGGGTGGTAGGATCCCATGCATCGAGAAAATATCGCAACAAGTTGATTTGTTACGTCATGCTAGAGATGCGAAAAAACTTGAACAGGCCACAGTTCCGCAGTGCATTTACCGTAACCGGATCATGTAAAACAAGCATGTCCTCTTCTTCATGCTCACGTTCTCACCATGTAACAGGCATTTTGCTCCAATGAATCTCTAAAACAAACAAGAGAAGAGTCAGGATCCTGATTTGGTGAAAAACAGGCAAACATTTCCATGAAAAACTGTGCATAAATTTCCCTCTTTGCACCCATCGCACCCCCAGCAGTGTTCTGGGTGGGATGCACGCTGACTAGCCTATGGCCAAGCCAGCATGCATCGCACCTTTCGATATAGAAGAGGTGCGATGGAGCCAGGGCGAGTTTTTCAAACCCTAGAGGCTCAGAAAAACCAGAAAACATGCTCAGAATTCAAAAAGGAAAGGATGAAACTGAAGAGCTCAGGTTTAGCTCCTACCTGGTCCAGACGGCGCCGAGAATCGTCCACAGAATCTCCTGGAATCAGCTAGTGAAAATCAAGGGGGAAAGCACCTCCAAAGCTCCAACAAACCAAAGTTTAAATGAAATGGTAAAATGAGAGGTAAAAAGCACTTTTAATTTACTTTTCACATAATTCAAGTAAAATATTAGTGTTTTAACTCATTTTTCAAACATATATTGTTCGTTTCTAACTAGTTTGATGAAGCAATTAAGCAGGCAGTACAACCTTTGAAGGAACAAAGTTGTCAACGGTAAAATCTAGGTAATCAATGACCATTATATCGAGCAGTTTTAACGCGGAATTCAAGCTCGTTAAAAAATAAACATAAGCAATGAGAAAATGTTCCCTCGGAGTTTAAGCTCATTAAAAAATGAACCAATTTCCGGTAAATAACCATCGTGAATGCATTATCATCAGCCTTTTAAGCCTTGGTCGTGTTCTCATCATCACCTCCACTCTATATTGGCCGATCATTCACCTCCATTTGATTGTTTACCCTTTTTGAGGAACAGCTGCGAAGAGTGATCCTGTTAGCCATCCTTGTGACGCTGCCGTGATTGGAAAATTCCAAACCTTACCTGGAATTAGCTGCTACCCAAATTTATCACTCGTTCCTCAAAAAACAAGTCTCCTTTAAGCTCTTTTCAACTGACTTGTAAAATATGAAAAGATTGCCAAGTAATTGGCCTCTCCAGCTCGTTAAAGTGACCGGAAGTGTTATCCCTCCTTTAGATTTTAATCTTTTTGGACTTGAGGGATTACTACACAAAAATATCGAGCGCTTGTTTTGTTCGGCTCGTTAAAAGTACCAAAAATTCATCCCTTTTGTATTGTTTTATACTTTTTCGGACTCAAGGGATTATATGACGAAAAAGGCTTATTGGAGTTTTCTTTACGTCCCTTTTTTGACTCTCTAAAATTGAAAAGGACCGAGTTATCTTTGTCGTTAAACTCATTAAAACTGAATAGAGACAAACTTGTCCATACAGACAAGAACGAGTTTCACTATCTCTAGGCTCGTTAAAACATAGCGATAGGTTTGCCCGAAGGGCAAATTATAGAACAAGCATATGTTATCCTCCTCAAGCTTGACAAAAATAAAGAGGTACTGGTCAACAATGAATGGGGAAAGATTGGGAAGAAAACTTGAAGAAACTTTATTGGTAGCAAGTCGCTCTTGAACATGACACTTTCACTCCGCATCCGAGTTGGGTTGGGTTGTTACGTTCACTGGTTATATCACCATTGTTCCATCACACCATCCATATTTGGGGTTAACACTACCAATCCATCATGTCAGTGTCGCCGATATGTTCAAGAGAAGTCGCTCAGAGAATTCACCTGTGTCTCATCCACTGCAATACATTTACGCTCCATTCTTTCATGACTGCCACCCTGAACCTTATGTCATCAGATCGTTTTCACCTCCATCAAAATCATTTGCTCCATTCCGTGTTATTGATGTGGGATTCACTAAGGCCCTCCTATGACGGATCGCTTCTTGTCGACATCATCTCATTATCCAAGAAGTCGATCTAGGAACAACCCTTTCGGTACTTTGAAGCTTGCATGCCTCAATGGCAAGTTTCCCACTTCCGGCGACAGGTTTAAATCAATGGCCTTCGACCGAAAGATTTTGCGTGGTGTTCGACTCCAAGTCCATTATTCGCACCACGTTAATTTTACTGTAGTACCTTGAGGGTCATCATCATTATCGGTGATTCCTCTCGCGCCTGTTAACAACTTACATCATTGGCTGGTAATCAGGCGATGTCTTTCCATGTTCGACTCCAGAACATCTCTCACATGGATCAACTTGTACTTTGAGTAAATATCGAACAAGATTGAAGACCCCGGATCTAGTTTCATCCATCCGGGCTGCGATATATATCCAGGAAAATAAATACATCAAATTTACATCAAATTGCTGCATAGATAATCATCCAATCTAAGGGATGATGGCTCTACCAGAATCATCAATCTGCACACAGACGATTGTCTGTCTTATGTACATGGAAATGAATTTATAAAGTTGAGCATGGGAATGCCCACCTCAGCTAGATCATGAAAGTATTATGAAGATAATGTATTGTATTGTATCTTATTACAGGTCGCCTTCCAGCTCGAAAAAACTTCGGATCCTCATGATAAAGCATTTCACCCGACATCAAAAGATTAACGACCTCATGCTTTCGGGGGCAACTGTTATAGACATTTTTGGGCACTGCAACCCCAATCATAAATTTTCATAAACCAAGGGCTCTTAAGTCCCTAAAAGTGTTGTTCCAACCCCTAAAATAACAAGGTCATCTTATTACATCATCTCCCAGAAGTTCTCCGTGAAAAACTACTCAGAACTGGTCAAAATTGGACCATCTCACCTGCTCCATAGTCAAAGTGCGTTGCATCCCACCTAAATGCACATGGGAGATGTGATGCATATTGAAAAGCCCTTCTATAGGGTGCGATGGGTGAGAGTGGACAAATGGCAGGGTCAATCTGCAAGGTGGAGGATCATGGAATCTTCCAGAAACTTCTCCTGTGACACTTGCCTCTCTGCATTCGCCCAGGGATGAGTAAGAGATCATCAAATCTCCAAGTGGAATCAAGAAATATCAGAGAGAGGACACTAATCAAATCCAAAAAGCTGACTCACCCCCCTTGCAAACATCTATATATGGATCCCTCATCCCAGAGATCCGGAGGCTGGAATTTCATATCTTGTAAGGAAGTGCTGCTGGTTTCTTGGTGTAACATCATAGTGTTGGGTGATCTAAGCTTTTCATGAGGTGAAGAAGGGCTTTCTTGCTGAGTGGATGATGCTGGGTCAGAACAATTGGTTGTAATCCTCTTTGCTATTCTTGATTATTAATAAAGCTATTCGAGTTTTCCTCCACATTCTTGTATGATTGATGATATATGAATTTGTGTGGTCAATATATATTTGGTCCTATATTGTTTATGATAGTAGATCTCTGTTCTTGGATAATGTTATGATTCTTTGATTCTACAGGTACTCTTTGAAGCTGGGTAAACAAAGAAGCAAGTGGCGAAGATCTGTCAGAAGGGAGAGGAATTAGGCAAGGAACCAAGCGCAAGACAAAGGTTGGTCTCCTTCTTTCCCCTCTTATCTACCTCTCATAAAGGAAAACGAAATTGGTTTTAGTTTGTTTGTCTCTAAGGTAGCTACCAGCCTTAGTGGGACTAGCAGCTCTGCATAGACACTAGATTTCCCGATAACAACAAGAGGAGATAACTGAAGTTTAGATCCCTTACTCATCCTTGAGCAAATTCAGAGAGGCAAGTGGCAAAGGGGAAGCTTCTAGAAGATTCTATGAGCATCCACTTAGCAAACTGTCTCGGACATTTGTCCATCCTCGCCCATCACACCCTATAGAAGGCCTAAATAGTATGCATCGCACCCTGGCAGTGGAGTAGTCAGTATGCATCGCACTTTTCCAGTGGAGTAGTCAATATGGTTCAATTTAGGCAATTTCTGGATGGTTTCTCAGATGGAACTTTTGGGGAATGATGTATTCAGATGACTATGTTCCTTTAGGGTATGAAACAACTCTTTTAGGGGTTGATGAGCCCTAGTTTATCGAAATATAAGTTTGGGGTTGATGTGCCCAAATATGTTTATAACAGTTGCCCCCTAAAGCATGAAGTCGTAAATATTGATGTCGAGTGAAATGCTTTATCATGAGAATCTGAAGTTTCAAACTGGAAGGTGACCTGCATAAGTTACAATACAATACATCATCATAATATAATTTTCATGATCTAGCTGAGGGAGGCATTCCCATGCTCAGCTTTATAAATTTCATTTCATGTACACAGATCAGATAGTCGTTTGCAGATACAGACTGGCGATTCTTCAGATGTAGAGTCATCATCCATGGTTAGGATGACCATCTGTGTAGAGCCTTTGTACATTTGATTTATATTCCTGAATATATCGCAGCCCGGATGGATGAAACTAGATCCGGGGTCTTCAAACTCATTCAATCTTCGCTCGATGTACAAGTCGATCCATGTTAAAATATGTTCTGAAGTCGAATAGGGAAAGACATCGCCTGATTACCAGCCAATAATGTAAGTTGTTAACAGACGCGAGAGGAATCACCGATAATGATAGTGACCCTTAAGGTACTACAGTACAATTCATATGGTGTGAATATATGATCCGATGTTGAACACCATGCAAAATCTTTCAGCCGAAGGCAATTGATGTCAACCTGTCGTCGGAAGTGAGAAACTTGCCATTGATGTATGCAAGCTTCAAAGTACTGAAATGGTTGTTTCGAAGTCAACTTCTTGGATAATGAGCTGATCTCGACAAGAAGCGACTCGTCGTAGGAGGGCCTTGATGTATCTCACATCTACGACACGAAACGAAGCAAATGATTTCTGGAGGTGAAAAATGAACTGACGACACAAGGTTCAGGAATGGCGGTCATGAAAAATGAAGGTTGGAGGTATTGTAGTGGATGAGACATTAACTAGATGGTGATTTCTCAACTGAATGACTTCTCTTGAACATTTCAGCGACACTGAGATGAATTGGTAGCATTAACCCCAAAATATGGATGGTATGAAATACTAATGGTGAGATGACCAGTGAACGGAATAACCCAACCCAACTCAATAATGGAGATGAAGTGAAAGTGTCATGTTTAAGAGCGACCTGCTACCATAAGTTCTTCAAGTTTCTTCCCTTTTTTCCCTAGTCATTGTTGACTAGTACCTGTTTATTTTTGTCAAGATTGAGGAGGATAACATATGCTTGTTCTATAATTCACCCTTCGGGAAAACCTGTCGCTATGTTTTAACGAGTCTAGCGATAGTGAAACTCGGTCTCATCTAGAATGGACAAGTTTATCGCTATTGTTTTAACGAGTTTAACGACAAGGATAACTCGGTCATTTTCATGTTTAGAGAGTTTGAAAATGGACGAAAAGAAAACTCCATAAGTTATTTTTCGTAAAATAATCCCTTAGGTCCGAAAAAAGGATAAAATAATACAAAAGGGATGGCATTTCCAATCACTTTAACGAACCGAAAATGACAAGTGCTCGACTTTTTTGTGAGATAATCCCTTGGGTCCGAAAAAGTATAAAATCATATAGGAGGGATTATGTTTCCAATCACTTTAACGAGCTGGAAAGGTCAGCGCTCGACAATCTTTTCATATTTAACAAGTTTGAAAAGGGTTTAAAGGAGACTCGATTTTGAGGAACGAGTGGTGTCTAGGGTAGCAACTGGTTCCGGTGAATTTGGAACTTCTCAAAACATGTTGGATTATGTGAAGAAGTTGGTTAATAAGGCCACTCATTGCAATTTTTCCTCAAAGGGGTAAAACAACCAATTGAGAGTGTATGATCGGCAAAATGGATGGTGGTGATGGGAGGTACACAACCAAGGTTCAAAAGGCTGATAGAAAGGCAATCACAAAGGTTAATTTTTGAAAATGGGTTCATTTTTCAACAAGCTTGAACCATGGGCGAACTATGCTTGGATGGGTTCATTTTTTGACAAGCTTGAACCATGGGGGAACTATGCTTGGATTCAGTTTCATTTTTTTACAAGCTTAAAATGGAAAGATATGCCTGAACCAGTTTTTATTTCTACGCAAGCTCGAAACGACAAAAACTAAAAATTGAAAATGGGTTCATTTTTTGACAAGCTTGAACCATGGGGGAACTATGCTTGAGCAAAGGGGTGCATGCCCCCTAAGCTTCCTTACATTCACTAGACTACTCATGGCTACCAAGTGGATGGAATGAAGGTTCAATTGATACCATTGATGTGAATGGACCATTTAGGGATGATGGTTGGCTTGGAACTATGTTTGGATCGAGAAATGAAAGTTGGTCAATGGTGACAATTTTGCCTTCATGCGAGAAATGTATCACTCGGAAGAGTGTTGAAACAATAGCTTCCATGTTATAAACGTAGTCACGCCCCAGAAGTAAATTGTAATCTAACAGTCTTGGGACTATCATCACGTTCAGATGAATGGTTTTCCTTCCCAAAGTGATCAGTAACTTAGGAAGGATTCCTAACGGTCGACTGGTTCCTTTGTTAAAGCCTAACAGATTCTGTGCAATAGGCATAAGCGATGGAAAACCCAGCGCTTTCCAAGTTGTTGAGGAAAGGATACTCACTAATGCCCCTTCATCTATAATAGTGCCAGACATGATCATTTTATGAACTTGTACTATGATCCAGAAAGGTACATAAGGAAGGCAGGATCTTGCTAGCCGATTCCAATCAAAGGAAGTGACTAGACTACTTGGAGGGGGTACCGAAGGAATGGGAGAATTAACCTCTCAAGTTACAAGAACTAGAGGGTTTTCCTCCTGTCATGACGGAACAGGCGGATTGCCCCCAAGTTCATTAGAATCTGAAGTAACAAAAAGGATTTGAACGGTATCATTTTCACTCTCTTCGGGAATGGTATGATTAGCTGAAGGTGAAATTGGGTCAGTTGTTACCTTGACCTATTGATTTGGGTCGGGTTTAGACTCATTGGATTCACTTTCAAAGAGAGTGGTTTCAACCGATGGTTGATTTGAGTCAGTTGATTTTTCAACTAGTGAATGACTTGGGGAGAGTTTCTTGTAGCCATATGGGAGTCACTGCGGTGAAGTAGGACGCTTATCCAACACTCTTTTGGATTCATCCAAAAAAGGACAAAGGTGAAGGGTATGATTACCTTCACATAACCTACATAGAATTTTGAATTTTCCCTTTCGTCCATGAACTTTACTATCACTGGTTGATGGTGTGTTACCAACATAATCTTCAGAGGTTGATGACACGTGATGGTGTGAACGAGGAGACCATTCTTTCAAGATTCGAGGAAATCAAGGACAGTCCCAGGAAAAATGGTCTCCTGTACAAATTATGCACGAATACTTAGCTTTGGGAATTTTAATGGACGGATTTTCATTTTCTTGGTTGCCTCCTTGCTGAATTGGCTTCTTCTTCTTCTCCTTCCCTCTCTTCTTCTTCTCTACCACCTGGTTACTAGTATCACTACTTTCACCAAGCGAAGAGGAAGAAGGCGAAGGGTCAACTTCAGGTTCAACCAGAGGTGTACTCAATTGTGGAGGAATTACAGCATTTTGAACCACAGAGGTTGAGAATAGCCATACTGACAGGCCAATGGTAAGTCCCGCAAGGGACAATGTAGCCATGTAAGGAGCACCGATATTTCCCCAAGAAGGAAAAGGACCAGGATTTCTTTCAAAAGGGATTCCTTGATCAATGGACTCTGGATTCTTCACCATATGTCTCAACCTAAGATCAACTAAAGAACAGGGATGTTATTCCGAATTTAATTAATTTTAAAGATGCTTTGACACAACTTTGCTTTTTCAGTTTTTAAGAGTTAAGAGAAAGCTAAAGATGACTCTAGTCTACTTCGATTTTTAATGAGCCTGAAAGGACAAGTGCTCAGATGGACCTTTTCTTTTAAAGAGTCGAAAAGGAACAAAAGTGGCTACTTTGGAATATCTAGACAGAGGGATTACCAAACCAATCGCAAAACTGCAATATACACCCTGGTGATGAATTAAAGAGAAATTACCAAGGACTTATATACGACAGTCAATCTTCTCGAATCTTGTGTTCAATGCATTGCAATCAATAAGGCGGCAAACTCGGCTTCCTATGGATAATGATTTAAGCCTATTGTGGTCTCCCAATATATACGTGATAGTACGGGAGCACAAGTCCATGCTAGCACTTGTCGTATCAAGGAGGAGGAATCACCCAACCTTCAATGAAAATGATAGCCACTAATTTTAATGACACCGGAACACGTCACTAGCCTAGACCTCTAGATATGTTGCGTTAAGTTCCAAAGCATTGTTAGATTCATTGAAATTAATTTTATGGTTAATCTTGTTTAGAGTTTGCCTTTCAATGGTTCATCGCATGATGATGATCTGAAATTCCTAAGATGCAATCTACAATGATAAACAATCTTCGTTTATTTTGAGCAATGAAAATCCTAGCTACTAGGGAAAAAAAACTAACAATGTTTTTTAAACAAAGAGCAAAGAGCACACACTAGTGCATTTTCCTAAATCTTCTTTTCACACACAAATCTAAAAAGAATGCTAAATGCAAATGCATGTATTTGTTTTCATTCTCCTTAATGTGAAAAATGCCAAAAAGGAAAACTAAATGCTACAAAGATCTGAAATATTTCATTCAAAATGACATTTTCGACAATTTCTTCTTCAAAAGAGAAAGGAAGACTCAACGACACTTTTCAATTTTGAATAAAATGCTTTCGACACTTCGAATATAAACAAATCAAACCAAATACATGAAGAAAAGTCGAATCGACTATTAAGGGAAGGAAGAATCCAGGACACTTTCTCTTTTCGACAAAAAACAAAAATTACAACACTTTTATGATATCTGGTCCTATATTGTTTATGATAGTAGATCTTTGTTCTTGGATAGTGTTATGCTGCTGTTATGAAAAATAATTCAGATTTGCGCTTAGCTTTCTTTTTATCATTCACACATTAAGAAGGCTGAAAACAAATACATGCATGTCCATTTGCATTTAGACTGTTTGTTGGTTTGATTTAGGACAGTGCATATAGTGTGTGCTCTCTGCTCTATGTTGAAAGAATATCATCTCTCTTTCTTTAGTAGCTAGGATTTTCATTGCAAAAAGAATATTAAACGATTGTTTATCATCTTAGATTGAATTTTATGAATTGTATATCTACATCACGCGGTGAACCTGAAAGGAAAATTTCTTAAGCAAGATCAACTGTAAAATAAATTTAATGAATCTGAAAACGCTTTGGAACCTAACGCACAACATTTAGAAGTCTAGTCTAGAGACGTATTCCAGCGTCGTAAAGCCTGGTAACTGTTGTTTTCATTGCTGGTTGGGTGATTCCTCCACTTTGAGATGATAAGTGCCAGTACGGACTTGTGCTCCCACGTACCGTCAAGTATATATTGGGAGACCACAGTAGGCTTTATCCTTTATCCATAGGAAGCCGTGTCTGCCGCCCTATCGATCGCAATGCACTGAACACAGCATTCGGGAAGATTGACTGTCGTACCGTAAAAAGTATTCTGCAGTTTTTCGATTGGTTTGGTAATCCCTCTATCTAGATTTCCAGAGTAGTCTCTTTCGTTCCTTTTCAGACTCCTTAAAGGAAAAGGTCCATATGAGCACTTGTCACTTCAAGCTCATTAAAAAAATCGAAGGCGACTAGAGTCATATTTTGTTTTTTCTCGACTCTTAAAAACTGAATAAACAAGTTGTGTCAAAGCGTTTAAAATTCATTTAATTCGGAAACATATTTCCCCTTGATTTTTCGTTGATCGAGTAATCTGCAATCATGGAAGAAAGTCAATTGAAACCCCATCTTTTGCGGAGACTTACGAGTCAACCTTCTTTGTCTCAAGATTCAAAGCTGTTACCGACAAAGCGAACTCGTTTAACCGATTCCAAATCCCCTGGTAAAGTTATAACAAGTGTTCCAACACCATTGGAGACTCTGGTTACTCCAAACATTTCTGGTATCCCTACCTTTACAGAAGAAGTTCCACAGTGACCAAAGGACAATAGAGTTGATCCTAGTGTGAAGGTAAACACTTGTATTACTGAACCAGCTCCATCTATAGCTGATTCGGAAGGTGTTATTCCCCAAACATCGGTTGCTGCAGATTCTATACCTCCTTCGGCACCAGAAATATTTTATGGACCTGACGGCCTACCTCTTCCACCTGGTCTGATTGCTATAGAAGAGATTGTGGAGGATCCTCCATCTAGTACTCCATCGCAATTTGGAGTCAGGATCACCCTATATCCTTCTTCATTAGAAATTATTCTACAGTTATCGGAAGCTCCTATAGAATCACTAGGAAATCTTTTGGATAGACTATAAATGTCTGAACAACCGTCGACATCTAGGACTGTGTCATCTGACAGAGCAACGGCAGAACTTCCTGATGTCACTCCAACAATGTTCGTCGGTATACCATCTGTCCCAACTAGCTCTCAATCACTAGATGGGGCCCTCTCAGGGGCTATTTCGAAAATATGGTCCGTTCCCGTTTGTTCATCCGGGAACTCTTATGTTGAGTCTCAGCAAATTGATCCTTCACGGTGTCAATTTGGGCAGTACGGTCCTTAAGGGCAAACAATTCCTTTGAGTACTGGATTACCACCGTATGGGGGGCAATATACCCTTTCATTGTCTCCTCCGGGAGGACAACCATATGAGAGTTCACAACAAAATTCAGGTTATGTTGGAATTACATCTAGCGGTTGGGTGCCAACACTGCCTCAACAACCAAGAGTTGTATACTCAATGCAACAATGTTTACCTATGTCTAATATACCAACTACGCCGGCTATTGTGACGGTGTTTCAAGTACAAGCGTTGCCTGTTGTATGCCAACCTCAGGTTTCTCAGGTTGTAATGCAACAACCTCTTGTCCCTGCGACTCAACCACAATCGCAAACTAGTGGAATGACACAGGCCCAAACGGGTACAATTACCCCTCATCTTGGTCAAACGGCCAGTATTTGACAACAGCACGTGGCTTCACAACCATGGCTGGTGCAATACCAACAACCGCAATTCCAACAAGTATACCAAGGATCTGAGAAACAAATCTTTGCAAAAAATGGGCAGCAGTATATTCAAAACGGTCAAAATCAACCACTCTACAATTGTTATGCCCATCAACCTTATCAAAGTTACCAGCATCAAATGCATTATGTTGGTGTGCAAAGACCAACTGCTCAGGCAATTCCATCTTATCCTAGGTATGCTTCGCCAAACCTGAATCAACAGTTACCCTTCATGGAAACTTTAGAGTTACCGGATCTAAATCGGCTAATGAACTATCCAATTGCTTACGCCCCTTGGTGGCCAGCGATTCCGCTTAAACTTCCTTCAGATATTCCTAAATTTAATGGAAATCCGGGTGAAGACCCGTCGAATCATGTGATGACCTTTCATCTGTGGTGTTCATCAAACACCCTAAACGATGATTCGATTAGGCTTCGCCTTTTTCAGAGGACATTAACTGGTATGGCAGTGAAATGGTATATTGAATTACCTAGAGCTTTGTTTGATAACTTCAGTGCCCTAGCCATAACCTTTTTAACCCGTTTTCAATTACCGATAAGGTACGAAATGGGAACAAAACTTCTTATCAATTTCAAGCAAACGACAGCCACTCAAATATCTGATCATATTCATGAGTGGCGTCGTCGTAGAATGGTAAAAACGTATGTTCCTTATCAGCTTTTTGCTGAATGGTTTATTAAGTCATTATTACCTTCCATTACAGAAGATGTGGCAAAGGGAGGAGTCATCACTGAAGAGCAAGTTATTGCTCATGCGCAATATTTAGACTTGATTTATACTCAGTCTGGCACGCTCTACGATAAAATCCCTGACGCTCCTAGGCCGGAATTTTTCGTTCCTCCTCCTCCTAAATCGAAAAATGACTCTCATGCCGGAGATGGCATGATTGGTACGACAGACACGAAATCAACAAAGTCTACACCTAAAAAGGCCCGTAATATTTCTAGTCAAAATGCAAAATAAGAACTTCTCGCCTCAGAAGTAAATGTCGTCTCAACTGACAAAGGCAAAGAAACCAAGCAATCAGGAGGCAAGAAGAAAAACAAAGGGAAGAAGAAGAAACAGGAGGAATCATCACTTGAAAAATCTTCTACAAACCCTCCTGGAGATAAGAAACCAAATCGTCCATGTCTTATATGTGATGAGGATCATTGTACAAGAGATTGTCCATATAAAGTTGAGCTTAGAAAATTCTTCAAGAATTTGAAAACCTCGACAGTATTAACTGATCCGTTTCCAAATCCAGGAACAAATCTGGTTGCCAGTGATAATGCTTCCCCGTCCCAAGTGCTGATGTTGTCGTTTTCGAAATAGCAAAATGATGCTTTGATAACTACAAGGAATAAAGAGTACGGGAATCCACAGCTGTCGAACAACAAGGATAAAGATCAACCTAGTAGTTCGACAACAACTTCGGCAAAAGTTGTGCCGCCCATCATTCCAGAGCTAACAATAAAACTGCCAAAGGGAGTATTACACAAGTCGACATTTAATCCTCGTGCCAGAGTAGCACAGCATTATAATATAGTGGAAGATCTGGCCCAATCGCCATCCGCTATGTCGACACTTGAGGTACTGCAAAATTTCCCCTCCCAAAATCAGGCTTTATTATCAGCAATAGGTGGGATAGACCCAAAGGATTCTAATCTTGTGTCCTTTAATCACAAAGGATATGATCCTCATTTACCAGCTCAACTAGCTTTCTTCATTCAAGTGAAAGCCCTCAACAAAACTGCTCATCGAACAATTATTGATGAGGGAGCATCTACATGTATTATGTCGATGAGTTGCTGGAAACCTTTAGGATCTCCAACCTTGTCGCGATCTTCGACGACATTAAAAGCATTTGATGGACGAACATATACCCCATATGGGAGTTTAAGTAACTTGCAAGTTGAACTGGGGGGAAAAACAGTAGAAATAGATGTTGAAGTAATCGACGAAAACCTCGATTACAACATCCTACTGGAAAGGCCCTGGATATATGCTATGGCTGCGGTTGTGTCGACCTACTTTAGGAAGATTTCATTTCCCTTTCAGGGAGGAATTACAATCGTTGACCAATAAACATTTCTCCCCAATAGTTCCCAAGTTACGGGAAGCATTCCGATGATCCATGGAAGCCCCCATTCGCTTCAAAATATCAGAGTAGGCCTACTAAAAGACCCTAGATTAATGGGGACTTTTTCCCTCCCACCTCCAATCAATCTGGTGGAAGTGGCAGCGGTAGAAACCTGCAATATGATATCTTCTATTCAAAAGATCTCAGAAAATGATATTAACATGGATCATCTATAGGTATTGCCCCCAAGCCCAATAGAAATATTGTAGCAATCAATGTTTTTGGCATGGGAGGCAAACCAGAATCAACGCTCATCAAGCGTTTGGATAGATAGGTCTAAGGAATATGGCACCCCTTCAGATCCTTGGTCGCAAGTGCATTACACCAACGAAGGAATTGTTGAGTCAATGATAATTAACGGGGTGCCATGGGAAAATTACCACCATCGTTCCCATCTTCCGAATTGTCAAGAAGATACTCCTGATGACCTTCATCATCCTTCAGTGTTTGATTTCCTATCAAATACTGTAAACACGGTGGATTCTGAGTGAAACTTATCCAATATTGAAGAGAATATAGCCATAAATATCTCGACCAAAACATATGTTGTAGAGAATATTTATGTTGGCAAATGTTGTTCTCCTTCAAAACTGGAAATATATAATGCTCTTTTTCGTGAATTCAGAGATGTCTTTGTGTGGTCATATGATGAAATGCCATGCATTGACTCGAGTATAGTTGAAAACGAAATAAAGATGTATCCAGATGTAAAACCAGTACGACAGCGGCTACGGCTGGTGCACCCCAAGAAAGCCGCTGCCATCAAGGCAGAAGTTGAAAAACTTCTCCATGCTAGTTTTATTTACCCGGTTCCTCTAACCGATTGGGTATCAAACATTGCTCCTGTGATCAAAAAAAAAGGAACGATTAGAGTGTGCGTCGATTATAAGGATGTAAATCAAGCTTGTCCAAAAGACAACTACCCTACACCCTTTATTGACCAGATAATTGATGAATGCACCGGATGTGAAATATTTTCATTTATGGATGGATTCTTCGTGTATAATCAAATAAATATCTGCCCACAGGACCAGTCAAAGACTACATTTATTTGTCCGTGGGGCACATTTTCATATCGCAAATTACCCTTTGGTTTAAAGAACGCAGGGGCAACATTTCAGATGGCAATGAATTATGCCTTCCATGACATCAAAAATATCGTTCAACCATATCTCGATGACCTTCCGGCTCATTCGCGAAAGTGGACCGATCATCCGCAGCATTTGAGAGCGATATTTCTACGTTGCCGACACTACAAGATACGACTCAATCCACACAAATGTGTGTCCTGTGTCAGTTCTGGTCGTTTGCTTGGCTTTGTAGTCTCAAAGGACGGGATTCGTCTCGACCCATGTAAGGTTCAAGCAATCATAAATTTTCCTCCGCCTTCAAATTTGCTTCAGATTCAGAAACTTCAAGGGAAAGCAAACTTTCTGAGGAGGTTCATTCCAAATTACGCCGAACTTGCTAAAGGTTATACACGTCTATTGAAAAAAGAAGTACCCTTCATCTGGGATCAGGTCGCATAAGCTTCCTTTGATGCTTTAAAAGACTCCCTAATGAAAGCATCATTAATGTACGCTCCTGATTATCAAAAAGACTTTAACCTATATCTGGCTGCAGCAGATACAACCATTGCAATGGTTTTAGTTCAAGAAGACAACGGAATTGAACATCCTATATATTATTCGAGTAGAAACTTAAATGATACAGAAAGCAATTATTCCTATGTTGAAAAGCTGGCTCTCGCAGCTGTTCAAGCAATACAGAGATTTCGACATTATGTCCTCTTTCGAAAAACTACCATTTTGTCAGATTGCAACCCCATGACTTATATATTGTCGCAACAGTTGCTGGGGGGAAATATTCAAAATGGATAGCAATTCTTCAAGAGTTTGATCTGGAATTTGTAAAATCCAAATCAAAGAAATCCCTGGTTTTCGCAGAATTACTATGCGATCTCCCATCGTCGTCCAACGATGAAACATCCGAAGAAACCATCGTGGATGAATCTTTGTTTCCGATATCTTCAAGCAATCCGTGGTATGGAGATATAATCATCTATATCCAAACCCAAAAATATAGGTCTAGTACCTCTCGCTCGGAACAAAAACGTATTAGATACCAATCAAAAGACTACATGATCGTCGGTGATACACTTTACCGTTGTGGTATCGATACAATTCTAGGGAGGTGCCTCACCCATGAGGAGGCCGAAAAGTCTTGAATGATTTCCATTCAGGCATGCGTGGGGGGAATCAATCTGGTTACGCTACGTCGCAAAAAAAATTTATGAGCAGGATACTTCTGGCCAACAATGTTCAAAGATTGCATAACCGCAGTCAGAAGTTGCCATGCATGTCAAATTTTCGATAGCAAAACCAGAAAACCACTCGCACCCCTGCAACTGATAGTTGTTGTTGGGCCATTCGCCAAATGGGGCATTGATTTCCTGACATGTAACCCCACCTCGACCAGGGGGCATGGGTATATCATAGTCGTAGTAGACTATTTTACCAAATGGGCCGAGGCGATGCCTACATTAGATAACACCGGTGAAATAGCTGCCCTTTTCTTTTTCAAGCATGTAGTCGCCAGATTCGGCGTTCCGCAGGCTATAGTCACAGATCATGGATCGCATTTTCGCAATCACATGATGGTTAAATTGGCTACCAAATTGGGGTTGTCCCATGACAGCTCTACTCCATATTACCCGCAGGCCAATGGACAAGTTGAAGCAATCAACAAAGTCCTGAAACGGATGCTGCAAAGGATGATTGGAGTCCACAAAAGGAGTTGGCACCTGATCTTGTACTCAGCCTTATGGGCATACCGAACATCGGTAAGGAATGCAACCGGGTTTACACCTTTTCAACTGTTGTATGGCCTAGAAGCAATCTTACCAGTTCAGTGCAAAATCTCATCCCTCAAACTCGCAGTCGACCTTCTCCCCGGAACTTCAGAAGAGGAGGCTCGTTTCTTGTAACTAATCCAATTGGATGAAACCCATCGTGATGTCACTTTGGCTAATGAAGCCCATAAGAAACGAGTCAAGGCACAGTTCGACAAAAATGTCAAACCCTGTGTCTTCTCAGAAGGTGACTTGGTCTTACTTTACGACCAGGAATCCGATAAATTGGGAGCAGGTAAATTCAAGTCTTTGTGGATGGTCCCCTATATTGTTAAGCGTGTATTAGCAAAAGGAGCCTACGAGCTAATGGATTATGACGGGATTCCACTGGCGCAACCCCGTAATGGGTTGTATCTTAAGCATTACTACGCGTGATTCAGTGTAGTAACCCATATGCTTTTGTTACATTTTTGTTTTCGCTAAGGGTAATTGTTTTGGTCAAGTAATCCACTTTGTACATTTGTCGCAGATGTCAAACCTATTGGAATCTTTTGTTGGATATGCCGATGGAGCGAGTCGTAGTTCGCGGAACCTATCTTCTACGGCCTAGGCCATTTTTTATCGAAGCGGCGAGTTAGTAAGTTTCAGAGGGGTATGTATTGGTCGGTCAACAAATAACATCGGTGAATATAGCGCATTGATAGAACTTCTCTCGGATGCCATCACACATGGCATAAGCCGACTTGTTGTCAGGCTAGACTCAAAACTCGTCATCCTACAACTCACTGGTATCTACTCCGTCTGAAATCCAACTATCTATCACATGTTCCTAAGGGTCAAGATTTTGGAAAGGCACTTTGATTTTATTCAATATCAGCATATTTCCATAAACTTAAACACATTAACAGACTCATTGGCAAATTATGTGTTAGATAGACATTTGCAACATTTATAAAAAGAAGCATTTCATCAGTATTTGCATCAGGATCGTGTAACTTAACCAAAATAAAGCTCCGAAAATAAAAATAAAATATATATATATATATATATATATATCATTTTTTATGGTTTACAAATAATGTTATGTAACCAAGACAAAACTGGTCAGATGACCCAAAACTCAAAATGCTAGGGGTCACCCTAGTCTAATGATGTTGGTGATAACAAGTCACCGCCTGTGCATCATTCGTAAAAGCCTAGTCCATCGACTCAGCACGCCGGTAGAATGTCGCTAAAACCTCAGAGGAAGCTCGTCAGTCCTCACGTCCGGAATACCAAGAGTGTGGCCTTCGACCTGATCCTGCAATGTTGAAAGAGTCTCGACCACATCAAGGTCGCGAAGGATAGCCCTTCCCACAGCCTCTCCTGCTGGAGCGGCAGTTGGCACTCTCAAGCGTACTACTGGCCGAACTGGTCCAACATCTGCATGAACACATGAGTTTTGATTAGTCCTGATAGAAGAAACCACAAGAACATTATAAAATAAATGACAAACAGAAATATGGTCAGAGGATTTACCGATGACACCCCACTGCTCGCCAGCCGGCAGTACCAAATCCGGATCACCCCGGAAATCCATACCAGTATATGGATCCTCGGAAAAAACCATCTCCTGACGGTTGAACCACTCGAAGAAGGTATCAGAAAAGGAAACCTGGGACTGACTAGCATGTCTGGCCATAAGGTCGACCCATCTCTGCATCCGTGGCTCAGTCGGTGGAGGTAAACCAAGTGAAACATATTGCGGTTGCATCAGTGGGATCTTTTCCAAGGCAAAAGCTGTCAAGATAGAACCATATCCAAAGTTCTTAAATCTTCCATTTTTCACCTTGGTCAGTTGTTCTTTCATCACAGAGAGTACTGCATCACACGAGTTGAACACCTTTCGTTCAAGGCATTCCAAGGCGTAGTGCATATAAGACCTGTTGGCCACATGAAGAGCCGCACTACCAGCCAGTATAGCAAAAGTAAACAGAATGGTCCTCAGGGACCTATCAGTTACATCTAGGATATTGATCTTGCCATCCTTACTCGGCTGAGATCCCTCTCTGCAATACCTGTGAATGTAATCTCTCACGGATTCACCCCCACGGGCTGAACCTGACAATGAGATAGAGGCACCCCGCCTCGATAAGCCGGTCAAAAAATAAATGTCAATGACAGTAAAGGGGATGGATAAGCCCCTAATCTGGAACACTTGGGTGGTAGGATCCCATGCATGGAGAAAATATTGCAACAAGTTGATTTGTTGCGTCATGCTAGAGATGCGAAAAAACTTGAACAGGCCACAGTTCCGCAGTGCATTTACCGTAACCGGATCATGTAAAGCAAGCATGTCCTCTTCTTCATGCTCACGTTCTCGCCATGTAACAGGCATTTTGCTCCAATGAATCTCTGAAACAAACAAGAGAAGAGTCAGGATCCTGATTTGGTGAAAAATAGGCAAAAATTTCCATGAAAAACTGTGCATAAATTTCCCTCTTTGCGCCCATCGCACCCCCAGCAGTGTTTTGGGTGGGATGCACGCTGACTGGACAATGGCCAAGCTAGCATGCATCGCACCTTTCGATATAGAAGAGGTGCGATGGATCCAGGGCGAGTTTTTCAAACCCTAGATGCTCAGAAAAACCAGAAAACATGCTCAGAATTCAAAAAGGAAAGGAGGAAACTGAAGAGCTCAGATTTAGCTCCTACCTGGTCCAGACGGCGCCGAGAATCGTCCACAGAATCTCCTGGAATCAGCTAGTGAAAATCAATGGGGAAAACACCTCCAAAGCTCCAACAAACCAAAGTTCAAATGAAATGGTAAAATGAGAGGTAAAAAGCACTTTTAATTTACTTTTCACATAATTCAAGTAAAATATTAGTGTTTTAACTCATTTTTCAAACATATATTGTTCGTTTCTAACTAGTTTGATGAAGCAATTGAGCAGGCAGTACAACCTTTGAAGGAACAAAGTTGTCAACGGTAAAATCTAGGTAATCAATGACCATTATATCGAGCAGTTTTAACGTGGAATTCAAGCTCGTTAAAAAATAAACATAAGCAATGAGCAAATGTTCCCTCGGAGTTTAAGCTCATTAAAAAATGAACCAATTTCCGGTAAATAACCATCGTGAATGCATTATCATCAGCCTTTTAAGCCTTGGTCGTGTTCTCATCATCACCTCCACTCTATCTTGGCCGATCATTCACCTCCATTTGATTGTTTACCCTTTTTGAGGAACAGCTGCGAAGAGTGATCCTGTTAGCCATCCTTGTGACACTGCCGTGATTGGAAAATTCCAAACCTTACCTGGAATTAGCTGCTACCCAAATTTATCACTTGTTCCTCAAAAAACAAGTCTCCTTTAAGCTCTTTTCAACTGACTTGTAAAATATGAAAAGATTGCCGAGTAATTGGCCTCTCCAGCTCGTTAAAGTGACCGGAAGTGTTATCCCTCCTTTCGATTTTAATCTTTTTGGACTTGAGGGATTATTACACAAAAAGATCGAGCGCTTGTTTTGTTCGGCTCGTTAAAAGTACCGAAAATTCATCCCTTTTGTATTGTTTTATACTTTTTCGGACTCAAGGGATTATATGAAGAGAAAGGCTTATTGGAGTTTTCTTTACGTCCCTTTTTTGACTCTCTAAAATTGAAAAGGGCCGAGTTATCTTTGTCGTTAAACTCATTAAAACCGAATAGCGACAAACTTGTCCATACAGACAAGAACGAGTTTCACTATCTCTAGGCTCGTTAAAACATAGCAATAGGTTTGCCCGAAGGGAAAATTATAGAACAAGCATATGTTATCCTCCTCAAGCTTGACAAAAATAAATAGGTACTGGACAACAATGACTGGGGAAAGATTGGGAAGAAAACTTGAAGAAACTTTATTGGTAGCAAGTCGCTCTTGAACATGACACTTTCACTCCGCATCCGAGTTGGGTTGGGTTGTTACGTTCACTGGTCATATCACCATTGGTCCATCACACCATCCATATTTGGGGTTAACGCTACCAATCCATCATGTCAGTGTCGCCGATATGTTCAAGAGAAGTCGCTCAGAGAATTCACCTGTGTCTCATCCAGTGCAATACATTTACGCTCCATTCTTTCATGACCGCCACCCTGAACCTTATGTCATCAGATCGTTTTCACCTCCATCAAAATCATTTGCTCCATTCCGTGTTATTGATGTGGGATTCACTAAGGCCCTCCTATGACGGATCGCTTCTTGTCGACATCAGCTCATTATCCAAGAAGTCGATCTAGGAACAACCCTTTCGGTACTTTGAAGCTTGCATGCCTCAATGGCAAGTTTCTCACTTCCGGCGACAGGTTTACATCAATGGCCTTCGACCGAAAGATTTTGCGTGGTGTTCGACGCCAAGTCCCTTATTCGCACCACGTGAATTTTACTGTAGTACGTTGAGGGTCATCAACATTATCGGTGATTCCTCTCGCGCCTGTTAACAGCTTACATCATTGGCTGGTAATCAGGCGATGTCTTTCCATGTTCGACTCCAGAACATCTCTCACATGGATCAACTTGTACTTTGAGTAAAGATCGAACAAGATTGAAGACCCCGGATCTAGTTTCATCCATCCGGGCTGCGATATATATCCAGGAAAATAAAGACATCAAATTTACATCAAATTGCTGCATAGATAATCATCCAATCTAAGGGATGATGGCTCTACCAGAATCATCAGTCTGCACACAGACGATTGATTGTCTTATGTACATGGAAATGAATTTATAAAGCTGAGCATGGGAATGGCCACCTCAGCTAGATCATGAAAATATTATGAAGATAATGTATTGTATTGTATCTTATTACAGGTCGCCTTCCAGCTCGAAAAAACTTCGGATCCTCATGATAAAGCATTTCACCCGACATCAAAAGATTAACGACCTTATGCTTTCGAGGGAAACTGTTATAGACATTTTTGGGCACTGCAACCCCAATCATAAATTATCATAAATCAAGGGCTCTTAAGTCCCTAAAAGTGTTGTTCCAACCCCTAAAAGAACAAGTTCATCTTATTACATCATCTCCCAGAAGTTCTCCATGAAAAACTACTCAGAACTGGTCAAAATTGGACCATCTCACCTGCTCCATGGTCAAAGTGCATTGCATCCCACCTAAATTCACACGGGAGATGTGATGCATACTGAAAAGCCCTTCTATGGGGTGCGATGGGTGAGAGTGGACAAATGGCAGGGTCAATCTGCAAGGTGGAGGATCATGGAATCTTCCTGAAACTTCTCCTATGACACTTGCCTCTCTGCATTCGCCCAGGGATGAGTAAGAGATCATCAAATCTCCAAGTGGAATCAAGAAATATCAGAGAGAGGACACTAATCAAATCCCAAAAGCTGACTCACCCCCCTTGCAAACATCTATATATGGATCCCTCATCCCAGAGATCCGGAGGCTGGAATTTCATATCTTGTAAGGAAGTGTTGCTGGTTTCTTGGTGTAACATCATAGTCTTGGGTGATCTAAGCTTTTCATGAGGTGAAGAAGGGCTTTCTTGCTGAGCGGATGACGCTAGGTCAGAACAATTGGTTGTAATCCTCTTTGCTATTCTTGATTATTAATAAAGTTATTCGAGTTTTCCTCCACATTCTTGTATGATTGATGATATATGCATTTGTTTGGTCAATATATATCTGGTCCTATATTGTTTATGATAGTAGATCTCTGTTCTTGGATAATGTTATGCTTCTTTGATTCTACAGGTACTCTTTGAAGCTGGGTAAACAAAGAAGCAAGTGGCGAAGATCTATCAGAAGGGAGAGGAATTAGGCAAGGAACCAGGCGCAAGACAGAGGTTGGTCTCCTTCTTTCCCCTCTTATCTACCTCTCATAAAGGAAAACTAAATTGGTTTTAGTTTGTTTGTCTCTAAGGTAGCTACCTGTTGAAATTTGGTACCGGAGGACAGGTGGTTCCCTTAGGCTTTGATCTTTGGCCTAGGGAAAAGTGTCCAAAAGAATTTAATTTTTCTCCTAAAGTGACTTTATAATTTTATAAAGTTAAATCTAATTCAAAAGTGACTTTAAGTGATAAAGTTATTAAGTCTAATTTTAAAGTGACTTTTATAAAGTCAATGAAAAATTAGAAAGGAAAAGTGACTTTGGAAATAAATGACTAAGTGGGTCTTTATTAAAGTGGGGTGAATTAAAAAATAGAAAGTGAGATTTAAATGAGCATTTAATCTCAGCCATTGATCTAAATCTATTTCAGCCATTGGATTTAGAGATCACCCAAAAGTCACTTGGATCACCCAAAAGTCACTTCGAGTTATATTAAAGGAGGAAAAGGAGGAATAGGTCATTCATTCTTTCATGAGCAGATTGGGAGAAGGAGAGCAAGAGAGCAAGAGAGATTTCTGAGTAGGGAGGAGAAGGAGACAGCAGCTTGGCATACATTCCAAGGCAGCAGTTGAGCAGATTTGTACAGCTGATTCAGCACATAGTGAAAGGCAGATTTTTGCACAAAAATCGAAAAGCAGTTTGTTGATTTTTCTGCACACAAAATGGAGGCCGTACAGCATTTATTGTTGTCCTGTTTGCTGTAATTTCCAGATTGTTGTGAGGCACGGGAAAGGAGATAAGTTGTAAATTTGCTTGCTGATTTTTTGCTGAATAATTCTCACTGTAAAAAGGCAATTTTCAGAAATAAAGAAGAGCTCTCAAACTGGTTTTCCCCAAGAGTTGTAGGGGGTTTTTCCAGGGTCACGTTGACCAAAAATATCAGTGTTTTAATGTGTTTTAATGGCTGTTTTTTATTGCTGATTTTTAATTCTGCAATTTCCAGCATTCTGAAAAATTTCCAGAATTTGTGTTTTTAGCAATATTTATTTTTTTTCAGTCTGTTAAATGTATGGTTATGGGAATGGGCATTTAACTACATGGGAGAAATAAGGAGAAACTGAAAACCGGGGTGGGAAAACAAAAATTTCTACATGGTATCAGAGCTTGAGTGCTGAAGGGCAGTTTGGGACAGCAAAAGGAAAAATTACAGTTGCTGATTTTTCACTCACAAAATTCCAGCAAGCTGATTTTTTCATAAACAGCAGTTTTATCTTTACTACAGCAATGTTATTTTTCTGTTTTAGGACAGCAGGATGTCATTGGGATTGAGGGTGGAGGATAGGCTGGATGGGCATATAAATTACAGCTTTTGGAAGGAGAGAATGCAGAGTATCTTTGAGGAGGCAGAAGTCTGGGATATCATGGTGCATACCGCACAGAACCCTGTTGTTGCCCACTGATGTTACTCAGTTGGCTGAGTATAAAAAGAAGAACAATAAGGGTAAGAGGCTGATTCTAGACGGAATCAAAGACCATTGCATTCCTCAAGTGAGAGGAAAGAGCAATGCCCATGAGATGTGGACAACATTGTCCAATCTCTACCAGAGTACCAATGAGAACCGGAAGATGGTCCTGAAAGAGAAGTTGAAGAACATTAAGATGGGGAATGATAGTGCAGCTGGATATCTCACAAAGATTACCAATGTGAGAGATGAGTTGGCAGCGATTGGAGAGGCCATTCCATCCACTGAGTTGGTGCGTATTGCAGTGAATGGCCTCCCCCGTTCATGGTTGAACTTTGCTGATGGGGTTTGTGCACGTGAGACCCTTCCCACATGGGAGAGGTTTTGGGATGATTGCATTCAGACAGAGATCAGGAAAGGTCAGCTTCGGGCAGCCAAGCCAGTTGAGCAGGATGAGGATGTAGCACTGGTGGCAGGAGGCAAGAAAGGCAAAGGGAAGAAGCAGGCTTCCACAAGCAGTGGTGGGGGCAAAGGCAAAGGTAAAGGTAAATAGGGGAACACACAGAAGGACTATTCCAAGGTGAAGTGTTGGAATTGTCAAAAGATGGGACACTATGCAGTTGTGTGTCCGGAGAAGAAGAAGAAGGGGAAGAACCAAGACGTGGCAGCTTCAGCAGAGATTGAGGACTTTGCTGGTCGTTTTGACCGAGAGTTTGCGTTCACTACGTGTGAGTCCTCTAGTGTAGGATCACCTGCCACACAGGTTCAGAGGGAGCATGCTTTTCCCTCGATTAGCGGAGCATCTTCAGGTATCTGGTATGTGGACAGTGGGGCTTCACGTCATATGACAGGAGTCTGTGAGTACTTCTCAGAGCTTTCAGAGAGTGGCACTGATATTGAGGTAGTACTCGGTGATGACAGAGTTGTTAGAGCAGTCGGGGTGGGGACAGTGACATTTCAGAGGGAGTCCAAACCTCCCTTGAAGGTGTCAGAGGTTATTTATGTGCCAGGGATGAGGAAGAACCTCATATCCATCTCAGCTTTGGAGGACAGAGGATATGAGGTATTGTTCAGGGGAGGACAGGTGTTGATGTATCCCAGGGGCGCTCCAGCTGATTCAGCTAGAGTGATAGGTGTACGCCATGCAAAGGTGTACAAGTTTGCATTCCAACCCCTTTTGGCATTGAGCAGTAGTACCGACAGCAGAGCTAGCAGTTCTGAGCTGTGTGAGATTTGGCACCGCAGGATGGGACACATGTATCATGGAGCCTTGAGGACATTGCGGGAGATCACTACAGGTGTGCCAGATTTCAGTACTGATCACTTTGATACTTGCAGAGGTTGTGCGATGGGCAAGTTTGCCAAATCCCCTTTTCCCAACAGTGACAGCAGAGCGACGGGGATACTTGATTTGATTCATTCTGATGTGAGCGGTCGGATGTCTCATGTTTCCTTGAGTTGATATGAGTACTATGTGTTATTCATTGATGATCACTCCAGGAGGACCTGGATTTATTTTTTGAAGACCAAGAGTGGGGTCTTCAAGCGGTTTCAGGAGTTCAGAGCTCTTGTGGAGACTCAGACAGGTCGAAAGATCAACTCCTTGAGGTCGGACAATGGAGGAGAGTACACCCTTGGAGAGTTTGTTGACTATTGTGCGGAGGCAGGCATTAGGAGGGAGTTCACTGTTCCTTACAACCCCCAGCAGAACGGGGTTGCGGAGAGGAAGAACAGATCCATCATAGGGGCTACCAAAGTCATGTTACATGATCAGGGGTTGCCATTGTTCTTGTGGGCAGAAGCCTGCAACACAGCTGTTTACTTGCAGAACAGGAGTCCGCATCGTGCCTTGGGGCACATGACTCCGGAGGAGGCTTTCTCTGGGAAGAAGCCTGATATTGGTCATCTTCATATCTTTGGATGCATAACATACTCCTATATACCCAAGGAGAAGAGGACCAAACTAGAGCCCACCGCAGAGAAGGGTATCTTTGTGGGCTACAGTGAGACCTCAAAGGCCTTTCGGATTTACATTCCTGCACAGAGGAGAGTTGTTGTCAGACGGGATGTGAAGTTCGAGGAGGACAGGGCCTTTAGGAGGTCACGAGAGTTAGAGTATCTGGATCAGCCAGACCCTCAGCAGCAGTTGAGTCAGTCACAGGGATCCAGTGGGCAGGGATCAGGAGGATCCGGAGGTACATCTATGAGGATGTCAGGTCCATCAGTGAGCAGTGGCTCGCCGAGCCAGAGGGGTGGTGCTCCGGGCAGCATGCAGAGCAGTTCACAGAGCAGTTCACTAGGGAGTCCACTGATGGGCAGTTCACACGGTACCTCAGCTTCTACAGGTTCAGGTGCAGGCAGGAGGACAGCAGACAGACAGTCAGGAGTTCAGGCTACTGATGATGATGAGGAGGAGGAGTTTCATTCTCTGGTGGGAGAAGTGCGCTCAGGGAAGAGGAAGCCCAAGTGGCTTCAGGACACCTTGAGAGATGCCACATCTGTTGCTGAGCCGAAGAGGCCGGTCAGAGAGAGTAGACCACCTGAGAGGTTTTGTAGCTATATGGCGATGGTTACCAGCATCCTTGACTCTGAGCCTTCTAGCTATGAGGAGGCAGCTAGCCAGCAGGTCTGGAGAGAGGCCATGCAGGAGGAGTATTCTTCTATCATGAAGAATGATGTTTGGGAGGTGGTGCCGAGGCCTGAGGGCAAATCCGTGGTTACTTCCAGATGGCTTTACAAGGTAAAGCATGCTGCAGATGGTAGCATTGAGAAATTCAAAGCGAGGTTTGTGGCTAAAGGGTTCTCCCAGGTAGAGGGAGTTGATTATGAGGAGACCTTCGCTCCCGTGGCTCGATATACTTCGATCCGCTCCATTATATCGATAGCAGCAGAGATGGGTTGGAAGATCCACCAGATGGATGTGAAGACCGCATTTCTCAATGGCTTCATACAAGAGGAGGTGTACATTGAGCAGCCACAGGGCTTTGAGGTGCATGGGAAGGAGTCCCATGTGTGCAGATTGAAGAAGGCCCTTTATGGCCTGAAGCAAGCTCCCGGAGCTTGGTACTCCAGGATAGATGCATACTTGCAGGGGATGGGCTTCACAAAGAGTGAGGCAGATCCGAACCTTTACTTTATTGTGATTGGTGAGGAGCCTCTCATTCTGGTGCTGTATGTGGATGACTTGATCATTACAGGTGCAGAGAAACTCATAGAGCACTGCAAGAGAGATCTTGCGGCGGAGTTTGAGATGAAGGACGTCGGCATGATGCATTACTTTTTGGGTTTGGAGGTGTGGCAGGAGGAGGGGCATTTCTTCCTGGGGCAGGGGAAGTATATTGTGGACATCCTTAGCAGATTCCACATGGAGGATTGTAGACCCATGTCGACACCGATGATCACCAACTGGAAGAAGCTTCATGCTTCGGATTCCGAGTTGGTGGACCCCACATTGTACAGGTAGCTGATTGGTTCCTTGATGTATTTGGTCAACACTAGACCAGATATCTGTTTTGCAGTCAACACGATGAGTCAGTTTATGTGTGAGCCTAGGAAGGTTCACTGGGTGGCTGCAAAACACATTTTGTGGTACTTGCAGGGGACAGTGGATTATGGTCTGGACTACAAGCAGGGAGATGGAGTGATATTGGCAGGGTACAGTGATTCTGATTGGGCAGGTTGTGCTTCTGATAGGAAGAGCACTTCAGGGTGTTGTTTTGGGTTGGGTTCAGCAGTAGTGTCATGGTTCAGCCGGAAGCAGCAGTCAGTAGCACTGAGTTCAACGGAAGCAGAGTATATGGCAGCCAGTCTAGCTAGTTGTGAGGCTATCTGGCTTCGCAAGATGTTGTTTGGCTTATTTGGTCAGCCGTTGAGACCTTCAGTGATTTACTGTGATAATCAGAGTTGCATTAAACTCACGGAGAATCCAGTATTTCATGACAAGTCAAAGCATATCGGGATCAGATATCATTTCATCAGAGACTATGTTCAGAAGGGAGCTGTGAAGCTTGAGTATATTTCCACTGATGAGCAGGTTGCAGATATCCTTACCAAAGCCTTACCACGAGGCAAGCATGTCTACTTCGGAGACAAGATGGGTGTGGTGAGGAACACCTTCCTCGGTAAGAGGGAGTGTTGAAATTTGGTACCGGAGGACAGGTGGTTCCCTTAGGCTTTGATCTTTGGCCTAGGGAAAAGTGTCCAAAAGAATTTAATTTTTCTCCTAAAGTGACTTTATAATTTTATAAAGTTAAATCTAATTTAAAAGTGACTTTAAGTGATAAAGTTATTAAGTCTAATTTTAAAGTGACTTTTATAAAGTCAATGAAAAATTAGAAAGGAAAAGTGACTTTGGAAATAAATGACTAAGTGGGTCTTTATTAAAGTGGGGTGAATTAAAAAATAGAAAGTGAGATTTAAATGAGCATTTAATCTCAGCCATTGATCTAAATCTATTTTAGCCATTGGATTTAGAGATCACCCAAAAGTCACTTGGAGTTATATTAAAGGAGGACATTCATTCTTTCATGAGAAGATTGGGAGAAGGAGAGCAAGAGAGATTTCTGAGCAGGGAGGAGAAGGAGACAGCATCTTGGCACACATTCCAAGGCAGCAGTTGAGCAGATTTGTACAGCTGATTCAGCACATAGTAAAAGGCAGATTTTTGCACAAAAATCGAGGAGCAGTTTGCTGATTTTTCTGCACACAAAACAAAGGTCGTAAAGCATTTATTGCTGTCCTGTTTGCAGTAATTTCCAGATTGCTGTGAGGCACGGGAAAGGAGATAAGTTGTAAATTTGCTTGCTGATTTTTTGCTGAATAATTCTCACTGTAAAAAGGCAATTTTTAGAAATAAAGAAGAGCTCTCAAACTGGTTTTCCCCAAGAGTTGTAGGGGGTTTTTCCAGGGTCACGTTGACCAAAAATATCAGTGTTTTAATGTGTTTTAATGGCTGTTTTTGATTGCTGATTTTTAATTCTACAATTTCCAGCATTCTGAAAAATTTCCAGAATTTGTGTTTTCAGCAATATTTATTTTTTTCAGTCTGTTAAATGTATGGTTATGGGAATGGGCATTTAACTACATGGGAGAAATAAGGAGAAACTGAAAACCGGGGTGGGAAAACAGAAATTTCTACACTACCAGCCTTAGTGGGACTAGCAACTCTGCATAGACACTAGATTTCCCGATAACAACAAGAGGAGATAACTGAAGTTTAGATCCCTTACTCATCCTTGGGCAAATTCAGAGAGGCAAGTGGCAAAGGGGAAGTTTCTAGAAGATTCTATGAGCATCCACTTAGCAAACTGTCTCGGGCATTTGTCCATCCTCGCCCATCACACCCTATAGAAGGCCTAAATAGTATGCATCGCACCCTGGCAGTGGAGTAGTCAGTATGCATCGCACTTTTCCAGTGGAGTAGTCAGTATGGTTCAATTTAGGCAATTTCTGGATGGTTTCTCAGATGGAACTTTTGGGGAATGATGTATTCAGATGACTATGTTCCTTTAGGATATGAAACAACTCTTTTAGGGGTTGATGAGCCCTAGTTTATAAAAATATAAGTTTGGGGTTGATGTGCCCAAATATGTTTATAACAGTTGCCCCCTAAAGCATGAAGTCGTAAATATTGATGTCGAGTGAAATGCTTTATCATGAGGATCTGAAGTTTCAAACTAGAAGGTGAACTGCATAAGTTACAATACAATACATCATCATAATATAATTTTCATGATCTAGCTGAGGGAGGCATTCCCATGCTCAGCTTTATAAATTTCATTTCATGTACATAGATCAGATAGTCGTTTGCAGATACAGACTGGCAATTATTCAGATGTAGAGTCATCATCCATGGTTAGGATGGCCATCTGTGTAGAGCCTTTGTACATTTGATTTATATTCCTGAATATATCGCAGCCCGGATGGATGAAACTAGATCCGAGGTCTTCAAACTCATTCAATCTTCGCTCGATGTACAAGTCGATCCATGTTAAAATATGTTCTGAAGTCGAATAGGGAAAGACATCGCCTGATTACCAGCCAATAATGTAAGTTGTTAACAGACGCGAGAGGAATCACCGATAATGATAGTGACCCTTAAGGTACTACAATACAATTCATATGGTGTGAATATATGATCTGATGTTGAACACCATGCAAAATCTTTCAACCGAAGGCAATTGATGTCAACCTGTCGTCGGAAGTGAGAAACTTTCCATTGATGTATGCAAGCTTCAAAGTACTGAAAGGGTTGTTTCGAAGTCAACTTCATGGATAATGAGCTGATCTCGACAAGAAGCGACTCATCGTAGGAGGGCCTTGATGTATCTCACATCTACGACACGAAACGAAGCAAATGATTTCTGGAGGTGAAAAATGAACTGACAACACAAGGTTCAAGAATGGCGGTCATGAAAAATGAAGGTTGGAGGTATTGTAGTGGATGAGACATTAACTAGATGGTGATTTCTCAACTGAATGACTTCTCTTGAACATTTTGGCGACACTGAGATGAATTGGTAGCATTAACCCCAAAAGATGGATGGTATGAAATAACAATGGTGAGATGACCGGTGAACGGAATAACCCAACCCAACTCAATAATGGAGATGAAGTGAAAGTGTCATGTTTAAGAGCGACCTGCTACCATAAGTTCTTCAAGTTTCTTCCCTTTTTTCCCTAGTCACTGCTGACCAGTACCTCTTTATTTTTGTCAAGATTGAGGAGGATAACATATGCTTGTTCTATAATTCACCCTTCGGGAAAACCTGTCGCTATGTTTTAACGAGTCTAGCGATAGTGAAACTCGGTCTCGTCTAGAATGGACAAGTTTATCGCTATTGTTTTAACGAGTTTAACGACAAGGATAACTCGATCATTTTCATGTTTAGAGAGTTTGAAAACGGACGAAAAGAAAACTCCATAAATTCTTTTTCGTAAAATAATCTATTAGGTCCGAAAAAGGATAAAATAATACAAAAGGGATGGCATTTCCAATCACTTTAACGAACCGAAAATGACAAGTGCTCGACTTTTTTGTAAGATAATCCCTTGGGTCCGAAAAAGTATAAAATCATATAGGAGGGATTATGTTTCCAATCACTTTAACAAGCTGGAAAGGCCAGCGCTCGACAATCTTTTCATATTTAACAAGTTTGAAAAGGGTTTAAAGGAGACTCGATTTTGAGTAACGAGTGGTGTCTAGGGTAGCAACTGGTTCCGGTGAATTTGGAACTTCTCAAAACATGTTGGATTATGTGAAGAAATTGGTTAATAAGGCCACTCATTGCAATTGTTCCTCAAAGGGGTAAAACAACCAATTGAGAGCGTATGATCGGAAAAATGGATGGTGGTGATGGGAGGTACACAACCAAGGTTCAAATGGCTGATAGAAAGGCAATCGCAAAGGTTAATTTTTGAAAATGGGTTCAGTTTTCAACAAGCTTGAACCATGGGCGAACTATGCTTGGATGGGTTCATTTTTTCACAAGCTTCAACCATGGGGGAACTATGCTTGGATTCAGTTTCATTTTTTTACAAGCTTAAAATGGAAAGATATGCCTGAACCAGTTTTTATTTCTACGCAAGCTCGAAACGACAAAAACTAAAAATTGAAAATGGGTTCATTTTTTGACAAGCTTGAACCATGGGGGAACTATGCTTGAGCAAAGGGGTGCATGCCCCCTAAGCTTCGTTACATTCACTAGACTACTCATGGCTACCAGGTGGATGGAATGAAGGTTCAATTGATACCATTGATGTGAATGGACCATTAAGGGATGATGGTTGACTTGGAGCTATGTTTGGATCGAGAAATGAAAGTTGGTCAATGGTGACAATTTTGCCTTCATGCGAGAAATGCATCACTCGGAAGAGTGTTGAAACAATAGCTTCCATGTTATAAACGTAGTCACACCCCAGAAGTAAATTGTAATCTAACAGTCCTTGGACTATCATCACGTTCAGATGAATGGTTTTCCTTCCCAAAGTGATCGGTAACTTAGGAAGGATTCCTAACGGTCGATTGGTTCCTTTGTTAAAGCCTAACAGATTCTGTGCAATAGGCATAAGCGATGGCAAACCCAGCGCTTTCCAAGTTGTTGAGGAAAGGATACTCACTAATGCCCCTTCATCTATAATAGTGCCAGACATGATCATTTTATGAACTTGTACTATGATCCAGAAAGGTACATAAGGAAGGCAGGATCTTGCTAGCCGATTCCAATCAAAGGAAGTGACTAGACTACTTGGAGGGGGTACCGAAGGAATGGTAGAATTAACCTCTCAAGTTACAGGAACTAGAGGGTTTTCCTCCTGTCATGACGGAATAGGCGGATTGGCCCCAAGTTCATTAGAATCTGAAGTAACAAAAAGGATTTGAACGGTATCATTTTCACTCTCTTCGGGAATGGTATGATTAGCTGAAGGTGAAATTGGGTCAGCTGTTACCTTGACCTATTGATTTGGGTCGGGTTTAGACTCATTGGATTCACTTTCAAAGAGAGTGGTTTCAACCGATGGTTGATTTGAGTCAGTTGATTTTTCAACTAGTGAATGACTTGGGGAGAGTTTCTTGTAGCCAGATGGGAGTCACTGCGGTGAAGTAATCCAACACTCTTTTGGATTCATCCAAAAAATGACAAAGGTGAAGGGTATGATTACCTTCACATAACCTACATAGAATTTTGAATTTTCCCTTTCGTCCATGAACTTTAATATCACTGGTTGATGGTGTGTTACCAACATAATCTTCAGAGGTTGATGACACGGAATGGTGTGAACGAGGAGACCATTCTTTCAAGATTCGAGGAAAGCAAGGACAATCCCAGGAAAAATGGTCTCCTGTACAAATTATGCACGGATACTTAGCTTTGGGAATTTTAATGGACGGATTTTCATTTGCTTGGTTGCCCCCTTGCTGAATTGGCTTCTTCTTCTTCTCCTTCCCTCTCTTCTTCTTCTCAGCCACCTGGTTACTAGTATCACTACTTTCACCAAGCGAAGAGGAAGAAGGCGAAGGGTTAACTTCAGGTTCAACCAGAGGTGTACTCAATTGTGGAGGAATTACGGCATTTTGAACCACAGAGGTTGAGAATAGCCATACTGACAGGCCAATGGTATGTTCCGCAAGGGACAATGTAGCCATCTAAGGAGCACCGATATTTCCCCAAGAAGGAAAAGGAGCAGGATTTCTTTCAAAAGGGATTCCTTGATCAGTGGACTCTGGATCCTTCGCCATATGTCTCAACCTAAGATCAACTAAAGAACAGGGATGTTATTCCGAATTTAATTAATTTTAAAGACGCTTTGACACAACTTTGCTTTTTCAGTTTTTAAGAATTAAGGGAAAGCTAAAGATGACTCTAGTCTCCTTCGATTTTTAATGAGCCTAAAAGGACAAGTGCTCAGATGGACCTTTTCTTTTAAAGAGTCGAAAAGGAACAAAAGTGGCTAGTTTGGAATATCTAGACAGAGGGATTACCAAACCAATCACAAAACTGCAATATACACCCTGGTGATGAATTAAAGAGAAATTACCAAGGACTTATATACGACAGTCAATCTTCCCGAATCTTGTGTTCAATGCATTGCGATCAATAAGGCGGCAAAATCGGCTTCCTATGGATAATGATTTAAGCCTATTGTGGTCTCCCAATATATACGTGACAGTACGGGAGCACAAGTCCATGCTAGCACTTGTCCTATCAAGGAGGAGGAATCACCCAACCTTCAATGAAAACGATAGCCGCTAATTTTAACGACACCGGAACACGTCACTAGCCTAGACCTCTAGATATGTTGCGTTAAGTTCCAAAGCATTGTTAGATTCATTGAAATTAATTTTATGGTTAATCTTGTTTATAGTTTGCCTTTCAATGGTTCACCTCATGATGATGATCTGAAATTCCTAAGATGCAATCTACAATGATAAAAAATCTTCGTTTATTTTGAGCAATGAAAATCCTAGCTACTAGGGAAAAAAAACTAACAATGTTTTTTAAACAAAGAGCAAAGAGCACACACTAGTGCATTTTCCTAAATCTTCTTTTCGCACACAAATCTAAAAAGAATGCTAAATGCAAATGCATGTATTTGTTTTCATTCTCCTTAATGTGAAAAATGCCAAAAAGGAAAACTAAATGCTACAAAGATCTGAAATATTTCATTCAAAATGACATTTTCGACAATTTCTTCTTCAAAAGAGAAAGGAAGACTCAACGACACTTTTCAATTTTGAATAAAAATGCTTTCGACACTTTGAATATAAACAAATCAAACCAAATACATGAAGAAAAGTTCAATCGACTATCAAGGGAAGGAAGAATCCACGACACTTCTCTTTTTGACACAAAACAACAATTACAACACTTTTTGTACCAAAGCGACAAATCGATTTAAACAACTTTTCGACCAAGGATTGTAAATGATGAACAAACACACAAAAACATTCACTAATCCTAATGTAATTGAGGTTGATATAAGTGATACAAGGAAGTTTCAGTAAAGAGGCACTGTTCATTTACAACACAACCAAACAAAACTGAAAACAAGGTCAAAGCCCTCAATTTCTAGAATGGAAAAAGAGCTTAGTCAATCATCGCACCTAGGCTTCACAGAATATGAGATGCATCGCACTTATTGCACTCGGGGGGTGATATGTTACTGAGTCACAGTGGGAGACAGTGCGATGGTCCAGGGGGCGCAACTGAGATGGGTTTTTGCTCAAATGTGGAGTTGTTCTCAATAAGTTAAGGTGGGTTTTGATGAACAGTAAAGAGTAAAGTATTAAGGAATGTCTTGAGAGGTTATTGATCTACCAAAAGGGCATCTAGATGTGCTCCAAAGTTAGATATTCAATTCATAAACTAAACTAGAGATTGACTGAAGCAGCATTCATCTACTATGTAATTGTAAAGCAAGAGCAGTTTGAAGGCTATCTGGCTGATTTCATGCTCTATCTATAGCTTATCAAATTGAACATAAAACAAAAAATAACAACAAACAAAAATCTAATCTTCCCCAGCGGAGTCGCCAATTTGTTTCCAGGAAAACTAGTATTCCTAAAGAATGTTAGCCCTCTAGGTTTAGCAGCTACCCTAGAAACAACAGTTTAAAGCAATTCAATGATTTCTTCTATGTGTAATAGATAAGAGAAAGATAATGGGACCAACCTGGAACTTCCACTTAATCCCTTGCTTTCTCTCTTTCTCCTTTGACAAAACCTTTAACTCCTCCCCGTACTTAACAATCTTCGAGAGTACCTATACAAGTACAGTAACAAAGAACCGTCAAAGCATCATGATCTATTACAACATAAACATTACAGAATCAGATATATAATGAACAAATGATAACATTCACAATTACACAATCATATGCAAGAAAACTTGAAGAACTTCATTAATAAAAGGGAGAATTACAACCCAGTTGTCTGATCCAGCATCATCCTCCCAACTTCAATCCTTCTTCACCTCATGAAATAGCAAGATCACTCCAACAATACAATGTTCTTTCCTCAATTACAAACTATCAACACCTACTTGCAATTCACAACATTCCAGCCTCTGGATCTCTTGGATGAGGGATCCATTTATAGATGTTTGCAAAGGTGTGAGTCATCCATGGGTTTTGATTAGTGTCATTCCACTTGTTAAATTTGGTTCCACAAGAGAAGAGATAACTGAAGTTTAGATCCCTTACTCATCCTTGGGAAAATTTAGAGAGGCAAGTGGCAGACGAGAAGTTTCTAGAAGATTCTATGAGCATCCACTTAGTAAATTGTCCCGGACATTTGTCCATCACCCATCACACCCTATAGAAGGCCTAAATAGTATGCATCGCACCCTGGCAGTGGAGCAATCAGTATGCATCGCACTTTGCCAGTGGAACAGTCAATATGGTTCAATTTAGGCAATTTCTGGATGGTTTCTCAGACGGAACTTTTGGAGAATGATGTATTCAGATGACTATGTTCCTTTAGGGTATGAAACAACTCTTTTAGGGGTTGATGAGCCCTAGTTTATCGACATATAATTTTGGGGTTGATGTGCCCAAATATGTCTATAATAGGCCTCAAGAAATAGCTCAAGTTTCCTCATTTGCAGCACCCACAGACAATTGAAGTCCTAGAAAGCCCTACCAATCATGAGGAAATGATGGACTTGGTTCCTGCAACTAAATGACCAATTAAAGGAGATGGAGAAGTATTTGGATAGCTTGATTCATCTCAAACAAGCTAGTATTGATAATGTTCCTGCAACTGTCATTCCAATAGTAACCACAGTTGTACCTTCTACTTTGGCAACAGCATTGGCTCCCACTGCTCCAATGGCCACTGCACTACCAACATCTGCATCGACTACATCAGCAACAGCCTCCACAAGTGATGAACCAAACAAGATGGTCAAAGCAATGGAAGGAATGTCCATTTAGGCCAATGAGATGATCAAACTTAAGGAGAAAGTCACCAGCCTTGAGACAGATTACAAACTTTCCCAGATCATGCATAAAGAAGAACAGCAAAAGGCTACAAGGATTAATGAAAGGATAAAAAGCCTGGAGAAAGAATTGACATTGAGTGAACCTATAGGAAAGGCTAAAGAACAACTGTGGGCCAATATCATTGACTCTGTCAATGATATTTAGCCATCCATCCAAGTCATTTTTGAACAGATTGATTTAATAAGACAAGCTATAGAAGCTATTGAAAGGGTTAAAGTAGAATTGGGAGATATGCCAAAGGAAGCAGCAAGAATCATCCACTTCCTCAACTCCAAGAATAAGTATGAACTACAAGAACTGGAGATACCTGACAAGACAGGTATAATTTTGGAAGTCAAAAAATCCCTCACTACGAGGAATTTGATGTTGAATTTAGAAGATAAATGTCAAAACATGCAACTAGCCATTGACAGGTTCATGGCTAAGTTTGAACTTTTGAAGGAAAAGGGATTACCTAATCCCTTACTAATAAATGATAAGCTAATGACATATGCAAATTACAGCAAGAAGATCAGGGAAGTGGCCAGAGAATAGGTAATCACTTCATCCATGAAGGGCATGCCAATAGGCAAAGTGTTGTACCAAAATTTTAAAAACTTGTTTTACCTCCAGCATGAGGTAAAACACATGTTTATTAATTAGCCTATTTTTTCCAAATATACATAGGCAGATGAAATATATAGAAAGATGTTCAATATCCAATTACCAGATGAGGAAAGATGGGAAAAACTGAATGATTTACTGTAGTAAATACACAGTAAAAATATAAATGTACAGTAAAAAGTAAAACAGCACAGTAAAAGAATATTGACAGGTCAACAGGGTCAGATGAAAGAGTATCAGATGAAAGGTTAAAGTAAAACAGAACACCCAGCGTGAAGACCAAACAACCAATTCGCATAAAGGGAAAAAGATAAAAGAGAAAAGCCAACAGAACCTTAATAACAAGGACAGCAAGCAACAGTTCAATAGTTGTCTCTATCTTCTTGCAAGAAGATATTTCTTTTTTTCTAGATTAGTTTTCAATGCAGTTTGAGATATTTTGTAATTCCTTTTGTATAAATACTTCATAATTCGAAGTATTATGGTGGATTATTTTACATTTGTAGAGTTATTTTGATCTTAAACCTAAGGGTGATTATATCATTTTCAAGTCAACGGACTGGAGCAATTAATAAAAGCATTTCGCTACAGGATTCATGAGATGAGCCATTTGCAGTGAAGTATCTTCTTTGTTTGATATTGTTACCTTCTTATGTGTTTCATAATCTTAAATGTGTTCTAAATTTGATTGAATTAACTGGAGATACCACTCAGAATTTGTTTAAGTACACTTTGTTTTGCGCAATTAGTCATTTACATGTTTTCCTCTAATACCCAGATTTGAGAACCCTTAATTTCTCTCCCATCCCAGTTGACTTCTTTCATTCCTTCCAGTGTCCAGCCTAGGGAACTCTTAATTTCTACCTGGATTCGATTTGAAACCATTTCACCATTTAGCCTTTGATATCTGTAGTAACTCATCTATCTTGCCCTATAGACACTGTTTTTAGAACTGAATCGAGTCTTGTTTGTCTGACATTCGACTCCATAGCCCAATGGTAGAAGAAAACATCTTTTCATCTAAGTAAAGTGATCCCACCACCTAAAATTTCAATCCAAAACCCAAGTGCAAACAATAACTAGCTTAAAATCATCTTAACTAAAACAAAGTTAAATTATAAATAGAGAGCCCTCTCTGAGCATCAAGAAGGCTAGGTCCTGATCTCCAAAAGTGGTTTGTGGTTACCTTTGACTTTCCTTTCTTCATTAACTTCAAAATAAATATCAGGGTGATAACATTTCTGGTGACCATACTATGGATTTCGATCCTAAGTCTCATAAAACTTTAAGGAAACCTTAAATTTAATCTTGAGCCCATTAAGGTCATTTTCTGAAGTCAATTTTGAAAAATTTCATAAAAGCAGTTAAAAAAGTTAAAATTCTAGCTCCTAAGAAGATTCACTATACCAGGGCAAACCCAAATCCAAACCCTACAACTATAGTTTATGACCCAGACAGAATTTTAAGAAAACCCAAAACAGCAGAAACTCAAGCAAGTAGTTGTCGGTTAGTTAGAGTCAATTCACTCCCTGAGGAGTTGTCAAATTTAGAGGACATCCCTTTTGATTTGTCATTTGACCTATCACTATTTAGAAGTAAATCTGAGAATGCAATCCATGAAACAGTCTTAGACCCTGAGTTTGTTTGACTCATTGAATCAAAAAGGATTATTCATTCAGATTTAGATGAATTTGTTGTAGAGGCTTTTGACAAGATAGAAGCTTGGGCCTCTAAATTGATAAGTAATATAGGTGATTCTTACCTTCAACAATTTGTTGAAGTAGTTTCCCTTACTACTATTGCCCCTGAAGTTTCTGCACAAACTTCACTCACTGTAAATACCCCTTCTTTTACCACAACCTCACTAATTGTATCTACCACAATCCAATCACCTAAACCAATTATTAATCAACCATCCTCATCATCATCTAGTTCACCTCCATTAGTTTCAAGTCCTTCCTCAAGTACCACAACTTTACCCCCTAGTCAAGCGAGAATCATAGCAATGGCAAACTTATATGCACCTCTAATTTTACCTGCACAACTCCATGCCATGCCCGCAGATTATCAGAGTAAAATCTTCATGTTTGATTCTACTGGTCATTACACTACCCAGAAGCATGTAAACAAGATGTCTAACTTTTTTTAGTTGCATGAGATAGATGAATCAGATGTCCAAATGAGGTTGTTTTCCCAAACTTTAACTGGGGATGTCAAGAAATGGTTCAAAGCCTTTTCTGCCAACCATATTGCAGACTTGGCTAATTTTCATAGATTATTCATTGATAGATGGGAGAGAGAAAAATCCTTTGCAAATAATTTCTAAATATGAAAACATTAGAAGAGCTCCTAATGAGTCAGTTCAAGGCTATTGCACTAGGTTCAATAGTATCTACAATGCAATTCAAGCCAATATTAATCCTCCACCTGACCTAGCATTAATTAAATTTTGTGATGGTTTTGACGCTGACATGTCATACCAGTTAAGGGAAAGAAACCCTAAAACACTGGAACAAATGCAAAGAAATGTTGTTAGTGTAGAGGCCAACCTATTAGCCAAGAAAGCCCAAATGAGAAATGAAAAGAAAGTTGTATTTAAAGAGGAAACTTCCACTTCAGATGGAAAGGTAGATATTTTAGCTAAGAGTTTAGAGAGAATAATGGATATATTAGAAAACATGGAGAGGAAAAATTAATGGAAGAATCAACAACAACAACCCCTAATAAGAAACCTCAATTTTAGGAAGAACCCTAATGCTGGAAAAAATGCTACACCAAATCAACAAATTAGGCCCCCCTTCCAAGAAAACTATGCTGAGGATTCACAAAACCAAGAAGGAGAGGATGATACGCAAATTAACTTACTAGAAACCAAAGATGAAGACACTATTTTTATCACTCAAGAAGAACACGAGTTATATATGTTGTAGCAGTTGCAGTTAGACTCTGGTGAATCCTTTGATTTTAAACATGGATATGATTCAGCTATATATGAGGTACACAAACAATATAGCTTGAGAAGTAAAAAGGATAATGAGACTCCCATTAAAAGATCCACCCAGACCCAGACTAAGATAATAAAAGAAGCTCCAATTAACAAAGTGTTACAAATTCTCCCTAGGGGAACACAGGAGACTTCTACCCCTAAAATTGTAGATATAACCTCCACTGAAACCCAAACAGAGACAATTACTGAAAACAATCAAAATAAGAGAAATCAAGGCAAAACAGTAGAAACAAATACTGAAATGCCTAATATTGAGAAACAAGATAAAAACACACAAATTGCACATGTTAAGGAAGATCTAATTCAAATAAACAAACCTCATCTCCCTTTCAACATCAAAATTGAAATAGCAAAATTAAAGATATTAGTTCCCTTGACCGAACTAGTAAAGAATGAATCCTATAGGTCACAGATAACTGAAACTTTAAACATAGGAGAGGGAGAGGATGTCGTTAGTTTCAATGATGATCAGCCTGAATTATTGTTTGGCCCTAAGGCCAATGGTATTCATCAGCAAGGGGGAGTTCCTCCTTTCTACATTAGCCTAAACATTCATGACAAAAATTTCATAATGCTATGTTAGACTCAGGGGCATCCCATAATTTGATGTCAAAGGCAATCATGGAGAGACTGAACCTAGACATCACCAGACCATATAAGGATTTGTTTCCTTTTGACTCCAGCCAAGTTAAATGCCTTGGTCTGATCAATGAATTATGTGTAACTCTTGTCCAGTGCCCTGCAAAGAGTATTCTAATGGACACTGTAGTTACAGACATCCCACCAAAATATGGAACGCTGCTATCTCACTCATGGGTAGCAAAACTACAGGGATCCTTGCAGTTAGATATGTATTATGCCACCATATTTGTTTTTAGCCAACCAAGAAAATTATATAGAGATACCTTGATGAAATACATGGTGAGTAGTGATGAAAAACCACAAAACTATCCCATATACTCCATGCATTCAGATATGGACTCTTTTATCTTGTACAATGCAGAAAATGATAATAAGGAAATCACAGCTAAAGACCTGAAATACAGAACAGCTAACACTGAGAACATATTTCATGAGTCACTATGGCATCTAGACTTTGATGGGTCTGTCAATAGGTTAGGGGCTGGTGTAGGAGTGTGGATTCATAATATGGAGAAAAATCATGCTAAGGGACATGGTTTCAGATTGAACTTCAAGTGTACCAATAACATGGTTGAATATGAGGCCCTAATTCTAGGGTTACAATTGGTTAGGAAACTTGGAGCTAAAAGAGTTTCCATCATGGGAGACTCAGAGCTGATTATTAAACAGATTAACGGTGAATACTTTGTGAATAATCCTAGACTTGGTCAATATAGGGATACTATCCTAGACTTGATCAAAGACCTCCTGGAAACAAACTTTGCTGCCATTCCTAGAAAACAAAGCATGCAGACCCACAGTCTGGCCACTTTTGCTAGTACTTGTAAATTGCCATTTCAACGCAACCATCAGTACATTGCAGAAGTCAGACATAGGCCTGTTATACCAAACAACCTAAAGTATTGGCAGATTTACTCCCAGGACTCTCAGATTTACGATTTCATGAACAATGATGGTGAGTTTCAGAATTGTAAGATAGATATTGACTGTACGATAGACAATAATATAGAAAGTAACATAGATGTAAATATTTTAGATATAGCTAAACCAACTAAATTTACTAGAGTAGAAATAGATAATTTAGATAATGTGGAGATTGAAGAAATAATGAATGATGATCCTTAGATTCTTAATCTGAAAAATAATTTTTTTTCCTAAGGGATTAGTCCCTTTAGAAGATTTGTTTGACTCTAATGATGTAGCTAGGAAACCCAAAATGGAACCGTTGAGCGCTGACATAGAAGAGGTTAACATAAAAACATAGGATAAACCAAAACTCATTAAAATTTCAAAAGCCTTACCTCTAGATAAAAAGGTTAAATACATCAATATGTTTAAAGAGTTCCAGGATGTATTTGCCTGGAATTATGAAGACTTAAAATCTTATGACACCAGCATAATCTAACACAAAATACCTCTAAAAGAAGATCATAAACCTTTCAAACATAAACTTAGGAGAATAAACCTAGTTCTTATGCCCTCTATTGATAAAGAAGTTAAAAGAATGTTTGATGCCCAAATTATAGCCCCCATTATATACTCAGATTGGATTTCAAACTTAGTCACTACTAGGAAAAACACTGGTGAAATTAGACTTTGTGTAGATTTCAAAAATTTAAACAAGGTCTCACTAAAAGATAACTATCCTCTACCAAAAATGGACCATATCCTGCAGAGGGTAGTAGGCTCATCCAGGATTTCACTGTTAGATGGATTCTCTGGGTATAACTAGGTCTTAGTTCAACCTGAGGACATGTTAGCTCTGTTATGTTCTTTGATATTTGATGGATGAAATCAAGTCAGGCAGTGCTGGTTTGGGTTGCAAAGGGTTTGCAGCAATTTATTTTATCCTTCCCTTTCATTTGCCTTATTCCCTTATAACTCCCCACACCTCCATTTACTCTTTCCCCTTGAATCCTCCTTATTCTCCTTTAAACCCCTTTTATCCCTGGTTTTCTCCCAAAACCCGTCATAAACCATTTTTCCCCAACTCCCGCGCGTTTTTTGTTTAAATACTATAAAACCCCGTGTAAATCCTTTTATTCGGTTAAATCCTTTATTCGCTTAATTTCAAAAAACCATATGATATTATTCACATAACCACGTGCATATACCTGTCACATCAACCTTGAAATGTGCACACTCACCCATCGTCATCCGATCATTTCCTGCGGATCCGATGGTATCCGCTGCTCCCGCTCTCAATAGCCGTCTGATCTTTCCCGCCGCGATCTGACGGCTCAGATCTGTCTCTGCCCTTCTTCCCCAATAGCTCCCTCCGATCCAATCTCCATCGTCTATTTGTCAGATCCAATGGCTTATATTTAATCGTGCTTCTATTTCCTCCCAACACTGCCTGCCATCAAATCTCAGTCGTCCATCTAATCCATCCAACGGCTGGCGTTCGTTCTCGACTCCTGTCTGTTTTCAATGCAATTTTCATGTTTTTGGTAGTCTTGTGCGCCTAAAGGAGGAAGGAGACCGCGATCCAGCAATCTGCACTTTAAATTCTCAACTACCACATTCAAAGAATGGCACGGCCAAGGACGAGAAGGATGATCCTCGCGCAGTTCAATAATTGCAATAGTTATTGAAATTCATTCAAATAATACGTCACTTGTTCAGGAAGGACAACAAAATACCAAAAAATGTCAAATTGATCCATTAAAGCAATCGAATTGTATCAAAGCCCATATCTAATTGTAAATGCGGTTGGTGGTCAGTTATGACCCCTCCACGCTTAGGGCATCAGAGCAATTTTGTAAACGAACTCCATATATACCCAAAAACAAGATGTAATGAGGTTGATGAATGTTATTTTGGTGTAAATTCAACTTCTGGATACTGCAACTATTGTAACACCTGCAGCGTCTGGTCTTCATTTCCAGCTAATACAAGCTTCTTTTGTTGTTGATTGCTAACTTTCCACTTCTTCTTCTTTGTTTCAGGTTGTCCCTGTTATGTATTTATTCTTGTGTTGTTGATGTTTAGCATTAGAGGGGTTGTCATCCCACCTCTGTGTTAGAATCCAGATGTTTCATTGAATTTGTATGCAGGTTTCTATTGTTTTAATGCCAGAGAGGTTTCATCCGTCTATGCATTAGGAAATAGTTGCAGCTGGCCATCACAGGGTCCTGTGCATCTGCTGGTGTGATCAGTATTCTCCATTATTACATTTTCTTAAAACTGTGAGTAATTGGTGGCCTAAAGCCTTGTAGTCTAGGGGTTTTCACCCATGTATGGGGTTAAATATAGTAGAAATGGTTATCTGGCTTGAATATGCAGCATTTCTTTCATTCATCCACCAATTTTCCAACATTTTGTTGAGTTTGTAATGTTCCCAAGCATCTCTGATATACAACCTAGGAGAGTTTCTTGGGGTGTTAACATTAATTGACACCATTGCCGGAGAGAGGAGAATTGAAACTCAGCTTCCCTGGGAGAATGACACAGCTTCAAGCTTTGATGATAGACAAGATTTGAACATAGTTTCTGGTTGTAATCATCTATCTGGCGATTCCATTGGAGGAAGACCATACTTTGGTGACTCCACATTGAAGTTTTGGCTCAGTTTGTGAGATACACTCGAAGAAATCCTCAGATTTCACCAGCTGAATCAGTGCCTGACCCTGAGAGGACTGTCAAATCGAAGAAAGCATCACAGAAAGGGGCATCAGGATTAGGTAACCCTAAGAAATCTCATGCATCTCTGAAAGATAAAGTTATTGCTGAAGATATACAGTTTGAAGATTTAGAACCCAGCACTGTTAATAAGGAAATTCCTTCAGAGATTAATTGAGCCCCTTGTGCAGTTAGTTCCCCTTTGAATCTGAGTCCAAAGAAAGGTTCCCATTCAATCCAAAACATTCCTTTGTCTCTACCATTCATCACATTACTCCCTACTATTCAATATGCTAGTATTCTTCCAAATACTCCAGCCATGGCAGGCCAGCAAGCACCCACGAAGATAGAAAGAATTGTTGCTACTAGATATGGACCTCTGGTATTTCTTGTTCCTTTAAATCCTATGCCTATGCGAGAATATCATAAATATATGCCTAAATTCACTGGCACAGAGGGAGTAACAGCAGAAGAACACCTTGAAGCTTTTTACAGTTATGCTGATAATTTAGATATAGGTGAAAATGATGTGTGGACGAGAGTTTTTGTCCAGAGCCTTGATGGAGAGGCTAGGAAGTGATTTAGAGAATTACCCCAGAGATCAATAACAAATACTGAAGCATTAGATGATGTGTTTTTGAAGCAACGGGGAGATAAAAAAGACTTGTTGTATTATCATACTGAGTTTGGTAATCTGAAGAGGGAAAATGGTGAATCTCTGCTTGGTTTTAATAAAATATTCAATCGAATGTATAGTAAGATACCAACTGAGGTAAAGCCTACTCCTACCTCTGCCAAACTCACTTATGCCAATGTTTTTTACTCTGATTTTTGTTTGTTGTTGAGAGAAAGGAGATGTGCTACTCTAGCATACATGCAGGATGCAGCACTAGAAGTGGAATCTAATATCATGGCTGCAGAGAAACTAAAGAGTCAAGATGATAGAAGGAGGCAGAGAGGTCAGGCTTCTACCTCCTCTAGTTCATCTTCAGAGCCTAAATTGGACAAAAGGACTAAGATGATAGAGTCATTGGCTGCTGAAATTTCTAAGGTTGAGAAGAATTCAGGGAAAACAAGGCAGCAAAACACATTTGCTCCAAGAAATCCAAATCCTTTCAGAAGAGCAAATGAGCAATTACAAATTATGCAAAAGGGTGAAGAATCAAAGCAAGATCAGAAAGTTAAAGCTCCTTTCCAAAATGTAGTCATGGAGGAGGAACAATTGGAAGAAGATGGGGATGAAATTCACTGCATGGAAGATAAAGGCAGCGCTGCATTTTTGACATTGGCTGAGTATGAAGAATCATTGCTGCAAGAACAGAATAGTCAAGAGTGGGATAGAGAAGTTGTCCTACAAGCTGAACAGCAACAGAGATATAACTTGAGGTCGAATGCAAAGAATGTCAAAGAAAATTCTGCCCAAAGAGTTGTTGTCCAAACAGAGTCATAGAATAGCAGGCAGAGAAGACCAGCAGCTGATCCAATCATCCTCAAAGCTCCAGTTCAAGAGGTAAAAGGTTCTGATAAGTTGTCTTCTTCTTTCAGCTTTGGGTCAGAAGTCTAGAAATTGAAAATATCTGTGCCTCTGGTTGAGTTGGTAAAGAGTGAAGTATTTAGGAAGCCTATCCTTGAAGCCCTTGAGCTAGAAACCAAACAAACCTCCACTGACTCTGTTAATTTGCAAGATGACAAGCCTGCCATTGTGCTCAGCCCTATGATTGAACCTGTTGATAATAATTCTCCATCTTTTTATGCTTCATTGACCATTCATGACAAAATCCTCCACAATTGCCTGCTAGACACAGGGGCCAGCCATAATCTAATGCCTAAAACTGTCATGAAAGAGTTAGGCCTTGATATCACTAGACTCTATCATGATTTATTTTCTTTTGATTCAAGAAAGGTGAAATGTCTTGGATTGATTAAACATCTGGCCATTACCTTAACTCAGCTGCCCATGAAGAGTATGATGATGGATATTGTGGTAGCAGATGTCCCTCCTAAGTTTGGCATGTTGTTGTCCAGAGGGTGGATTAAGAGACTAGGTGGGACACTACAAAATAATCTATCTTATGCCATTGTCCCAGTTTTTGGAGGGGAAAGCAGGAGATTGTACAGAGAAGCACAGCTGGCATATATCATCAGTGATGAGAAGAATCCTACTAATCATCCTATTTATGGAGTGGACACTAATTTTCGAGCATGTATCCTCCAAATAGAAGAATCTCAGAAGGCCTCAATGCAGATCAGGAAACCAACAGTTCAGGCCAAAGAAGAGCAAGGAAGTCAGGTTTGGGAGATGTTCTTTGATGGAGCATGTTCCAGGGAGACTGCAGGAGCAGGGGTGGTGCTAGTATCTCCACAACAAGAAAGCATTCAGCTGTCTTTTAAGCTGGCTTTTCAAGTCACAAACAACATAGCAAAATATGAAGCTCTGTTGTTAGGCCTTAATGCAGCAAAAGATAGAGGAATCAAGAATCTGAAAGTGTTTGGAGATGCTGATTTGATCATTCAACAAGTAAATAAAACATTTCAAGCAAAGCACCCAAGGCTGAAAGCATACAGAGATGAGGTATGGAGAATCAGAGATTCTTTTGATTATTTCTATATTTCATATATTCCTAGAGCCCAAAATCAGCTTGTTGATTCCCTTGCTGTTTCTGCTAGTTTATTTATACCTCCCATGCCTCCCAGACTGGTTTATGAAGTCCAAATGAAATATAGACCATCATTGCCCGATAATGTCCACCATTAGAGTGTTTTTGAAGATGATGATGAAATAAATAGGTTCCTTCAAGTCATTGATGAGTTTTCTGAATTGCAAATTGACCAAGAGAATGATGCCTTGCAAGAAAGCCCCCAATCCCAGCTTAGAAATAAAATTGGTAAAAACAACATTGTCCAGCTTCCTAGTAACCATATTCCTAAGGGTCTAATTCCTCTTGAAAGATTGTTTGACCAGAATGATGTGCCTTACAAAGCTGCCCAAAAAGAAGACCAATCTGCAGTCTGTAAGCATGATATAGGAAGTCCAGGTCAGCCTAGATATGTAAATTTGTCCACTCATTTGTCAGCTGATCAAAGTGTTGAATACTACAATTTAATGAGGAAATTTGCTGATGTGTTTTCCTGGGAGTATAGTGACGTGAAAACGTATGATAAGAGCATTATTTAGCATAAAATCCCTCTGGAGAAAGACACCATTCCTTTCAAACAGAAGCTAAGACCAATAAATCCTATGCTTCTTCCTCTAATTAAAAAAGAAATTAAAAAATTGTTGGCTGCCAAGATCACAGTCCCTCTCAGGTATTCAAAATGGGCAACCAATCTAGTGGTGGTGAGGAAGAAGAGTGGAGAAATCAGACTGTGTTGATTTCAGAAATTTAAACAAATTCTCAAAGAAAGACAACTATCCCCTACCGAAAATGGAGCATTTGTTGCAGAGGGTCTTAGGAGCCCAAGTAATGTCTTTCTTGGATGGATTTTCAGGCTTTAATCAGATTGTTGTGCACCCAGATGACCAAGAGAAGACTGCATTCACCATTCCTTGGGGAACTTTTATGTATGCTAAGATGTCTTTTGGATTGATAAATGCTGGAGCCATCTTTCCGAGAGCTATGGATATAGCATTTGTGGGAGAGAAGGACAAATTTGTCCTTATCTACCTTGATGACATAACAGTTTACTCCAGCAGCCATCAAAATCATTTGCAGCATTTGAAAAAAGTGTTTCTGAAGTGAAAGAGGTTTGGAATTTTAGTCAATCCCAAAAAATCTCAATTTTCTTTAGAAGAAGGCAAGTTGTTAAGACATGTTGTGTCTTCTGCAGGTGTCCAAATTGACCCAGAAAGAGTCAAAGCAATTCAGACTTTGTCTGTCCCTAGATCAAAGAAGGATATTCAATCTTTTTTGGGCAAAATAAATTTTGTAAGGAGGTTTATTCCAAATTTTGTTGAATATGTCAAGCATGTTACCTCCATGTTGAAGAAAGGGGCAGAAATCAAATGGATTGATACAGCAAGACAATCTTTTGAGTCCATTAAGAAGGCTATTATGGAGGCTCCCACATTAATAAGTCCAGATTATAGCAAGGAGTTTCATGTATTCTCATTTACCTCTAAAGAAACCATTGCAACAGTTTTATTGCAGCAAGATGAAGAAGGTTCAGAACGTCCAATAGCATTTTTCAACAAGAATTTGAGGGATGCTGAACTGAGGTATGATATGATTGAAAAACAGGCTTATGCCCTTATCAAATCCTTGAAAGCTTTCAGAGTTTATATCTTGCATTCAAAGATAATTGCATATGTACCCTCTGCTGCAATAAAAGATGTCCTAACACAACCTAATGTTGATGGAAGAAGGGAAAAATGGATTGCAAAGATGATAGAATTTAACATAGAGCTTAAGCCCACCAAGCTGGTCAGAGGTCAGGGGCTTGCCAAGTTATTGGCTGAAGAAAATTGCAAGTCTTTAGATATTGATTTCTTGTGCACAATTGCCGAAAATGGTCAGGTAGAAGAAGAGGAAACAGTCGAACCACAGAGAAAGCAATCAGTGGCCGAGAATCTAGCTTCTTGTATGCTGGAATAATTAATTTCTTGTTGAAGCTAGAAATCCCTTCAGGATTTACTCAAAGTCAAACTAGAACTTTAAAACTTAGGGCAGCTAAATATTGCATCAATGAAAATCTTCTCTACTGGAGGGATCCATCTGGAATATTTTTAAGGTGTCTGGACAAAGAACAGTCAATAAAAGTGATGTAGTAGTTACATGACAGCATGTGTGGAGGGCACCATTATTGGAAGACTACAGCCCATAAAATTCTCAGATCTGAGTACTATTGGCCCACTTTATTTTCTGATGTATTTTCTTTTGTTAAATCTTGTGACAGGGGCCAAAGATTTGAAGGAAAACAGCAGTTGAAATCCCTGCCTTTAAAGCCAATAATTGCAAAAGGACCTTTTCAGCAATGGGGCTTGGGTTTTATTGGAGAAATCAATCCACATTCCAGTGGCTAGCATAAATGGATATTAGTAGCCACTGATTATTTCACCAAGTGGATTGAAGAAATCCCTACCAGGAAGGCTGATCATAATGTGGTCATGAAGTTTTTGACAGAGAATATCTTCAGCAGATTTGGTTGTCCGCATAAATTAATAACAGATAATGCAGCAGCCTTCAGGGCAAAAGAATTGGTGGAAATGTGTGATTCAATGGTATTAAACTTGTTCATTCCACCTCATATTATCTACAAGGAAATGGTCTGGCAGAATCCTCTAATAAAAGTCTGATCAGGATAATTAAAAAATTGTTAGAGGACAATAAAAAGAATTGGGATTCAAAGCTCAAGTATGCACTGTGGGCTAACAGAGTGACCATTAAAAAATCCACAGGGAATTATCCTTTCAAGCTGGTATATGGTACTGAGGTTGTATTTCCAATTCAGCTAACTCTCCCTATGCCAAAATTCCTTCAAACATAACAAAATGAGGAAGAATACATGACAAATAGGATCACTGATTTAACAGAGTTGCATCAGATTAGAGAACAGCTGGTTGAACAGGCTACAACACATCAGAAAAAGATCGAGGAAGCCTTTGACAAACAGGAAAAAACAGATAATTTTCAGATTGGTGACTTGGTTTTGAAATGGGATGCACTAAAGGAAAAGAAAGGCAATCATGGGAAATTTGATGCTTTTTTGACAAGGCCTTTCATTATTTCACAGATTCAAGGGAACAACACCTTCATACTTAAAAGTATGGGAGGAGAGACAGTTTTTGATCGCCCAGTTAATGGACAGTTTTTGAAAGTTTATGTTGTTTAAGGTCTTTGGCCTTAAAGGTTGTAAATATTGTGTTTTTATCAGTTTTAGTATAGATGCAGTAGACTCCATGCCCAATGGAACACTAGAAATTTTGGCTAATTTGTTTTCAGCTGGAAAAGCATTGATCTGCAGGTTTTTGAGACCTCACAGGGAAGATCTCATCCCCAGAAGGAGCCAGTGTTAGCTCTGTTATGTTCTTTGATATTTGATGGATGAAATCAGGTCAGGCAGTGCTGGTTTGGGTTGCAAAGGGTTTGCAGCAGTTTATTTTATCCTTCCCTTTCATTTGCCTTATTCCTTTATAACTCCCCACACCTCCATTTCCTCTTTCCCCTTGAATCCTCCTTATTCTCCTTTAAACCCCTTTTATCCCTATTTTTCTCCTAAAACCCCTCATAAACCCTTTTTCACCGACTCCCGCGCGTTTTTTGTTTAAATACTATAAAACCCATGTAAATCCTTTTATTCGGTTAAATCCTATATTCGCTTAATTTTAAAAAACCATATGATGTTATTCACATAACCGCGCTCATATACCTGTCACATCAACCTCGAAACATGCGCACTCACCCACCGCCGTCTGATCATTTCCTGTGGATCCGTCGATATCCGCTGCTCCCGCTCCCATAAACCGCATGTCCTTTAGTCAGCGGGGAAAGCAGTTTCCCCGTCGTCCCATCAGCCACGCGGCTCATTCCTATTGCATCGCACCCGCCCTATACGTAAACCACCATAGCCCATAAGTGGTGCGGGGAAACCTCTTCCCGCCACCGTACCCTCCTCCCGCTCGTTAACGTTCACGTAGCTCCCACTCCTAATATCCATCCAATCTTTCTCGCCGCGATCTGATGGCCTAGATCTGTCTCTGCCCTTCTTCCCCGATAGCTCCCTACGATCCAATCCTCACCGTCTATTTGTAAGATCCAACAGCTTATATTTAATCGCGCTTCCATTTCCTCCCAACGCTGCCCGCCATCAGATCCCGACCGTCCATCTAAGCCATCCAACAGCAAGCGTTCGTTCTCGGCTCCTGTCCGTTTTCAATGCAATTTTCATGTTTTTGGCAATCCTGTGCGCCCAAAGGAGGAAGGAAACCGTGATCCAGCAATCTGCACATTAAATTCTCAGCTACCACATTCAAAGAACAGCACGGCCAAGGACGAGAAGGACGATCCTCACGCAGTTCAATGACTGCAACAGTTATTGAAATTCATTCAAATAATACTTCACCTATTCAGGAAGGACAACAAAGTACCAGCAAATGTCAAATTGATCCATTAAAGCAATCAAATTGTATCAAAGCCCATATCTGATTGTAAATGTGGTTGGTGGTCAGTTATGACCCCTCCACGCTTAGGGCATTAGAGAAATTTTGTGAACAAACTCCATATATAACCAAAAACAAGATGTAATGAGGTTGATGAATGTTATTTTGGTCTAAACTTCAACTTCTGGAGACTGCAACTATTGTAATACCTGCAGCTTCTGGTCTTCATTTCCAGCTAATACAAGCTTCTTTTGTTGTTGATTGCTCACTTTCCACTTCTTCTTCTTTGTTCCAGGCTGTGCATGCTATGTATTTATTCATGTGTTGTTGAACATGCTGACTTCTAAGACTCAGCCTAGAATTATCCCAGAGATCAAGAGAGTACTGCAATTGCCCAAGAACAGCAAGGTGGGAGATTGGTACTTGTACCAAAACCACATTGAGATCAGAATTTATGGCTATGAGCTAGCCCCCTATAAGTTGCCCAAATACCTCCCTATGAGGATATTTGCTCTTGAGTACTTTATGCAAATCATCAACTATGATGAGATCTACTTCCTAGCTTATAGGAAGAAAACCCAGTTCAAAGTGAAGAACCAAATGGGACCATTTATTTGCAACAATAGAGAGGCTGGACCAGAGGTCGACAGGTTACTTCAACTAATGAAATTCAAAAACAGTTTCATTTGGCACTATGACCCTCATGGGGTCATAAACAAGCTCAGACTCAAGGTCAAGTTGGGAGCATACATCCACCACCCAAGGCCTGACATTGAACAGTTTTCTAACCAGGATGAGTGGGTGGAGAACACTTTGATTGACATGGACAGCATTGTTGTGGATGTAGAGAACACACTTATTGATTTGGAAAGACAATTTGATCACAACTATTTCCTGCAGGTTCCAAAACAAGGAGGGCCAATGAACATTCCTCCTGTCATATAGACCCCAGTAAATGAGGAAAAGAATCCTAAAAGGAGTAGGGATGAGGCATCTAGCTCTGCCATGGAAACTATTGATGAGCTGATTGAGCCAAGCAAGAGGCCCAAATTGAATCTTGTCTTTGAACAGGAGGATAACATTGCATTAGAAGAAATAATTGACAGTGAGGCAATGGGACAGAAAGGTAAAGAAGCAGCTGCATCAGAGGAAACACAACAGCCCTCAACATCCAACACACAGTTGATAGATAGACAGTAGAGTATGGAGATCTCTTCCTATGTCAGGCCAGCTAACAAGGAAAAGGACATCAAAGACAAATTTAAAGAGATAAAGATGAGGAATGAGAAACTAAAAGAAGAAACATATGCCAAGTACCTCAAGCTTACACCACCAAACCAGACCAGACTGATGTCAGCCTTTAACATCAAAGAAGGCAAAATGTAGGTCTCAATTTGCAACCCACTGTACAGCAACTGAATACCTCAGCAGACTACAAGAAGACTAATTTTGAGGTTTTGGCCAGGGATGTTCATCCCATTGATCAGATAGAATTTCACAAGTAGGCTGCAGAAATGATCTACTCCACCCTCACAGCAAAGGCCATGGCTACTTACAAGCTGCAATATTCATTGGACAGTGTAATAGCTCAGTACAAATTGGAGAGAGCCTCTTCACAGGATAAAGTCCTTGGAGGACTTGGTTATTGAATTAGGCCATGACCCAAGTGACGTTAAGGCCACAGAGAAACTGATCAAAAAGAAGCATGAGGACATAGCAGCCCTCAAGAAACAACTCAAGTTGCCTCATTTGCAGCACCTGCAGACAAAGGAAGTCCTAGAAAGCCAGACCAATCATGAGGAAATGATGGACTTGGTGTTGCAACTAAATGACGAGTGAAAGGATATGGAGAAGGAGTTGGATAGCTTGATTCAGCTCACACAAGCTGGTATTGATAATGCTCCTACAACTGTCATTCCAACAGTAACCACAGCTATACCTTATACTTTGGCAGTAGCATTAGCTCCCACTGCTCCAATGGCCACTGCACTACCAACATCTGCATCGACTACATTAGCAACAGGATCAACAACAACAACCTCCACAAGTGATGAAGAAAACAAGTCGGTCAAAGAAATGGAAGAAATGTCCATTCAGACCAATGGGATGATGAAACTTAAGGAGAAAGTCACCAGCCTTGAGACAGATTGCAAACTTGCCCAGATCATGCATAAAGAAGAACATCGGAAGGCTACAAGGATGAATGAAAGGATAAAAATCTTGGAGGAAGAATTGACATTGAGTGAACCTATAGGAAAGGCTAAATAACAACTGTGGGCCAATATCATTGACTTTGTCAATGATATTTGGCCATCCATCCAGGTCATTTTTGAACAGATTGATTTAATAAAAACAGGCTACAAAAGCTATTGAAACTGTTAAAGTAGAACTAGGAGATATGTCAGAGGAAGCAACAAGAATCATCCACTTCCTCAACTCCAATAATAAATATGAACTGCAAGAATTGGAGATACTTGACAGGACAGGCACAATTTTGGAGGTCAGAAAAGTCCTCACTAAGAGGAATTTGATGTTGAATTTAGAAGATAAGTGTCAAAACATGCAACTAGCCATTGACAGGGTCATGGCTAAGTTCGAACTTTTGAAGGAAAAGCGATTACCTAATCTCTTACTAATAAATGATAAGCTAATGACATAGGAAAATTACAATAAGAAGATCAGGGAAGTGGCCAGAGAACAAGTAATCACTTCATCCATGAAGGGCATGCCAACAGGGAAAGTGTTGTACCAAACTTTTGAAAACTTGTTTTACCTCCAGCATCAGCTAAAACACCTGTTTATTAATAAGCCTACTTTTGCCAAATATAAAGAGGCAGATGAAATATAAAGAAATATGCTCAATATCCAATTACAAAATGAGGAAAGATGGGAAAAATTGAATGATTTATTGTAGTAAATACACAATAAAAATATAAATGTACAGTAAAAAGTAAAACAACACAAGTAAAAGGATATTGACAGGTCAACAGGGTTAAAGTGCATCAGATGAAAGGTTAAAGTAAAACAGAACATCCAACGTGAAGACCAAACAGCCAAGTAGCATAAAGGGCAAAAGATCAAAGAGCAAAGCGAACATAACCTTAATAATAGGAACATCAAGCAGCAGTTCAATAGATGTCTCTATCTTCATGCAAGAAGATATTTCTTTTTTCCTAGAGTAGTTCTCAATGTAGTTTGAGATATTTTGTAATTCCTTTTGTATAAATACTTCATAATTTGAAGTATTATGGTGGATTATTTTACATTTGTAGAGTTATTTTGATCTTAAACCTAAAGGTGATTGTACCATTTTCAAGTCGACAGACTGGAGCAAGTAATAAAAGAATTTAGCTACAAGATTCATGAGATGAGCCATTTTCAGTGAAGTATCTTTTTTTTTTGTTATATTGTTACCTTCTTATGTATTTCATGATCTTAAATGTGTTCTAAATTTGAATGAATTAACTGGAGATATCACTCAAAATTTGTTTAAGTACACTCTGTTTTGCACAGTTAGTCATTTACATGTTTTCCTCTGATACCCGGATTTGAGAGCCCTTAATTGTTCTCCCCTCATGGTTGACTTCTTCCATTCCTTCCAAAGTCCGGCCTAGGGAACCCTTAATTTCTCCCTAGATCTGATTTGAAACCATTTCACCATTTGGCCTTTAATATCTGCAATAACTCGTCTATCTTGCCCTGTAGACACTGTTTTTAGAACTGAATCTAGTCTTGTTTGTCTGGCATTCGACTCCATAGCCCAATGGTAGAAGAAAACCTCTTTTCATCTAAGTAAAGTGATCCCACCACCCAAAATTTCAATCCAAAACCCAAGTGCAAACAATAACTAGCCTAAAATCATCTTAACTAAACAAAGTTAAATTATAAAGAGAGAGCCCTCTCTGAGCATCAGGAAGGCTAGGTCTTGATCTCCAAAAGTGGTTTGTGGTTACTTTTGACTTTTCTTTCTTCATTAACTTCAAAAGAAATATCAGAGTGATAACACCTCCTCAAAAGAATATGGCTTTCTCTCAACACATCCGCTGATAAGAGACATGTATCCAGTGTACCTCTCAGGTGAACTCCTCTTCATGTGTTGTGATGTGGGTGCTCCCAGATTCTCTCTCGCATCATGCAATAAGTTGTCAAACTCTCTAGTGTGATTTCTCCCATCTCTGGAAGACTCTTTCTACGTGAGTGTCTCCACTCCCTCATCCTCTGCATGTGGCTGCTCCACATCAATCTGAGGTTCCTCCTTAGGAGCTAAAATATCCTCAACCGCATGTAGTTGAAACTCCCTCTCAAGGGAACATCTCATGGCCTTCTCTTCATTGAATTTTACATCCTTGCAAACCACTGTCATCTTGTTGGTTGGTAGGTACACCCGATATTTATGAGGCGTATCATTGTACCCCACAAATATCCCCAACTCTGTTGTTGGCTCAATATTATTCCGTGCATCTTTGGTTACATGGTAGTAGTCGATCAACCAAAAATATTAAAGTGACCCACATCTGGTCTCTTCCCTGAGAAGGCCTCCTCTGGTGTACTCATCCCAAGAATTCGATGAGGGCTTCTGTTATGCAAATAAATAGCTATGTTGCATGCCTCGACCCACAAGTGTAGTGGTAGGCCCTGATCATGCAACATCGTCATTGTTTCCCCTACTCTACTTATTTTCTTCCTTTCAACCACCACATTCTGTTGTGGGTTATGAGGTGTTATCAACTCTCATCAAATGCCTTCTACTGAATAGAATTTTTTAAACTCATTCGACAGATGCTCTCCACTGTTATGACTCCTAAGAGCTTTAACCTTCCTGCTAGTATATTTCTGGACCAATGCTTTAAATTCAAAAAAAATTGCAAAATTTTGGTCTTTCTTCTGCATGGAGGAGATCAAACATTTGCGAGAAAAATCATCAACAAATATAACATAATACATGTTCTTGTCCATGGATGTTGTCGAGAATGGTCCACACACATCTGAATGGACTCAATCAAGGATCTCCTATGCTCGACTGTCTTTTTTGTGAAAGGAATATTTGGTGTATTTTCCCAAATTATAACCTTTGCATGTGTCAACTTGCTCTAGTGTACCTTTGAGAAGACCGATAGAATTTTTCTGCATGATTTTCAAAGTTCCATGATGCAAGTGACCCAACCGCCTGTGCCACAACTCACAAATGTATCAGCTCTACTCCTTCGTTGCTTTCATGCTCAAGGCAGCACAATCTTCTAGCTCCAACTTGTAGAGATTCTTCACTCAAACCCCTATCCTATTTACCTGTCGCGTGGCTTTGTGACGAAGGAACGCATTTCCCTTATTGAACATCACATCATGGCCTCTATCATCCAACATGGCAATAGATACTAAGTTCTTCTTCAAACTAGGAACATACATAACATCTCGCAAAGTGAGGGGAGCACCCGACTCCCTTTGAAAGGTATCTGTACCAAGCTCGATAGCGTTATACTCTTATCATCACCCATCTCGATATGCATATAGATATCCTTCTCCTCCAAGTTACTAAAGAATTCTTTGTTTCCAATCATGTGGAAAGAAGCTCCATTGTCCAGGTATCATACACTACCCATCATAGATGACACCATACATGCGATGAGGGTAAAATCCAATTCAAATTGTGAGGAAAGAGCCTCACCACCTGCCACTCCTCCTGAGGGCTTCTTACCAACCTTCTTGATCAAACACTTTGTGGCAAAATGTCCCAGCTCATGATAATGAAAGCACTTGACTTTCGACATGTCCTTCTTGTCTCCATGACAAGAATCTGATTTCGAATGGGATGACTTCCCCTTCCCTTTCTTTGTCTTACCTGCTAGGCCACAATTTTCCTCATCAACAGTCTTTGATGAGTATCCGTCTCTATTATTCCTCTGAATCTCTTCCTGTACCAAATCCAACCACAACCACTCCCAATCTGGTAGCTTCTCCCTCCCATTGACAGAGTCCTGATAACTGTGCCAACTCTTGGGAAGTCCTAGAAGAGTTGGGGTCACCATATTGTCCTCGCCAACAGTGATCCCGACACTTCCAATCTCATCCCGACAATGGGTGAACTTGGTCAAGTACTTCGAAATAGAGTCACCCTTCTCCATTTTGATCTTTCTAAGTTTTTCCTTCAATGCCAATTTCCTATGGTCATTGTTATTTCGAAACACGTCTGTCAATGCCTTCCACATTAAGTATGGAGTATCCTTGCCATGGAGACTCGAGACAATGTGTCTCGAAGTCCCTCCAGGATAATCCTTCTCTCTTTTTCCACACACTTTCTCCATTCAGCCATATTTTTAGCATCCAATCCTAGAGGCTTAGGAATGTCATGATCTATGAATTCCTTGAGGCCTTGTATTTTCCCAAAGTATACCCTTTGCATGTGTCAACTTGCTCTAGTGTACCTTTGAGAAGACTAGTAGAAATTTTCTTCATGATTTTCAAAGCGCCATGATGCAAGTGACCCAACCACCTGTGCCACAACTCACCGAGGTCTCGGCTCTACACCTTCTCTACTTCTGTGCTCAAGGCAGCACAATCTTATACCTCCAACTTATAGATATTCTTCACTTGAACCCCTATCCTATTTACCTACCCCGTGGCTATGTGATGAAGGAACGCGTTTACCTTACTAAATATCACATCATAGCCTCTATCCTCAAACATGGCAACAGATACCAAGTTATTCTTCAAACCAGGAACATACATAACATCTTGCAAAGTGAGGGGAGCACCCGACTCCCTCTGAAAGGTAACAGTACCCATCCTGGTAGCACTATACTCCTATCATCACCCATCTCGATATGCATTTGGATATCCTTCTCCTCCAAGTTACTGAAGAGCTCTTTGTTTCCAGTCATGTGGAAAGAAGCTCCATTGTCCAGGTACCATACACTACCTATCATCGATGACACCGTACATGATATGAGGGTAAAGTCCAATTCGAATTGTGAGGCAAGAGCCTCACCTCCTACCACTCCTCTTGAGGGCTTCTTACCAACATTCTTGAGTGGACACTTTGTTGAAAAATGTCCCAGTTCATGAACATGAAAGCACTTGAATTTCGACATGTCCTTCTTCTTGTCTCTATGACAAGAATCTGATTTGGAATGGGATGACTCCCCCTTCCCTTTCTTTGCCTTACTCGCTAAGGCACAATTTTCCTCATCATCAGTATTTGATGAGGATTCGTATCTGGTATTCCTCTGAATCTGATCCTATATCAAATCCAACCACAGTCATTCCCAATCTGGTAGCTTCTCCCTCCCATTTACAGAGCCCTGATAACTGTACCAACTCTTGGGAAGTCTTAGAAGAGCTAGGCTCACAATATCGTCCTCGGCAACATTGATCCTGACACTTCCAAGCTCATCCTGACAATGGGTGAACGTGGTCAAGTACTTCGGAATAGAGTCGCCCTTCTCCATTTTGATCTTTCTGAGTTTGTCCTTTAGTGCCAATTTCCTATGGTCACTTCTATTTTGAAACAAGTATATCAATGTCTTCCACATGTTAGCCTCCTGCTGCAGCAGGTTAATCATCTTTCATGATCGACATTTTTACATGCCAAATATGTCGTACTATGCATGCTGCAATGCTCCATATTTGCTACAGATGACCAGAGAAGTATCCATGAAGGTGTGCCAGTTTTAATGCTACTGCTTTGTTCCAGTTTTGATAAGTAATCCATTTTGATCAGTTTTCAGTTAAGGGTAGGCCAAACAGCTTAATCTTGGCCTCCCTAGGTTTCAATTTCTTGTTGTAGAATATAGAGAATAAATATCTCTCCAAACAGCTTAATCTTGGCAGATTTGTAGATAGGTAGAGAAACAAGGGTGCTCAACATTTTAATCTGAGCCCCTGGCTGAAATAAGTGTAGAAGTAGATAGGAGCACAGCAAGAAGAAAGAGTGAAAAGATGGGTATGCTAGTTCAAGTGCACCCAAACTAAAAAAGAAGAGAAAATGCTAGGTGAGTATGTCAGGTAGGTAGCTTTGTGGTTGCAGAATCATGGCTTGTGATCCATTTCATATTGTCAAGTGTTATATCTATCATATCACAAGTTGAAGGCGGTTTTTCAGTTGGAGGACTTCAAGAAATACATGTCTAACTTCCCCCTTCCTCCTCTCCCCCAAATCACTCACTAACTTCCCCCAAAGAGGTCAAGATCTGCTTGATACCTCTTAGTTTCATCATTCTCCATATCATTTGCTTTGGTGAAGGTTTGCTTCACTCAAGGAAGGTCCATACTGCTTCTATGAGTCATTTTCCCTCTTAATAGCCTAAGATTCACATACTTAGCACTTTCTTATCACTTTTCATGTTAACTACTAACTTTACTATGTAGCTCCCTATCTATTTCCCTTTCCCCTACTAAACTATGTATATAACTCCCCTATATACTTATTCCCTCCCTCTGGTTGAAAGATAACCATATACATCCTCGGGAATTGCTAAGTTTATCAGAAACTCAGCAAGAACCCTCATTGACCCCTGTAACCATCTTCCAAATGCAAAAGGACTCATTCCTTTGCATAGTCTACCTTCATATGTATAAAAATCATCCCTTTGGCCTTGGTTTGCCTTTATAAGGCATGAAACCCTCTTTGGCCACTAAACCCTCTCAAAACACATCACATTCCTCCTAAATGCCTTTGGACTCCTTCCAAGGCATGAAAGTTGCCAAAAACCATGCAAAAATCATTAAAAACCTTCTACAAATGAAAAAATCCTCCCTTTTTTGGCTATCGGACCCCTTCCAATGCCTTAGAATCCATCCGAAACACCAAAGGCTACCCCTCCGAATTCATTTTTCCTTTGCATTTTAACAAAATGCATTCTCCGATGAGAAAAGAATCTATTTGGTCCCCCTCCGATGCGATATCGCTATCGGGAGGGGGCAGTGGCATATTATAAGTGAAAATGGCTAAGTCTCAAGGCATGGGTTATAATGGGCCACCGATCGCCGATACAGCGACCAAATCTCAGCCGTCCATCACCCCCGCCGATCCAATGGCCCGGATCATTTCGGCGATCGCCCATTTCGGCGATCACATATATGTCAACCCTCTGCCCCGCCGATTGCCGAAGTCCCGATATAATCGCAGCCATCCATTTTTGGGCCCCAGATCAATGGCCCATATTTAATCGCATCACTCCCATATGGCTCCGACCAGCGGAGCCGAAAAGTAATAAAGCGCGGCATAAATATATTTCGGGTCTGATGGGTTTCAGCGTTTTTATGTGGCAGCCCCATGACCTCGCCGATAGCGAAATGCCGACGTAATCTCTGTCGTCCATCGCCATCACCAAATCAACGGCCCATGTTTTTTTGGCGAACACCCCTTATGTTTGGCTTCGATATTTCGGAGCCGAAATATTATAAAGGCGGGTCTTATAAAAGCCATCGGGTCCATAAGGTCCCCGGGCACAGCGAAAGGAGAGGGCTCCCGACGGGCCGGAGCCGAATTAGTTTATAAGGGCAGTTTTAAGGGATTTCGGGTCCACATATTGATTTTGCTAAAATCCGCCGATATGAAATCGCCGACGGACCGGACCCGATCTCCATAAAGAAATGGCATATAAGCATTTCGGGTCTGCGGCATTTCGGAGGCATTGTGTTTTGGGACCGCCGGTTCGCCGATATGCGATTTAGCGCCAGCCGTTGGATCGGCCCGCGCCGGATCCAACGGCCAGAATTTAAGGTTTTGAACAGTGTTCGCTAAAAGCACCATTTTTGTTAAAAATCATGTTTTTGATGCGTTCTGCGTATTAAGAGAAGAAGGCAGTATTTCAGTGTTATTCATGCGGTGCCCGCGCCCGCCCATGGTTTAAAGGAAAGGATGGTTTCCTTGGCATTTTTGGAATCGCTCGTTGCCCAGAGCGCGCCCAGTACAGGGTTTTCTCTTCGGCGTACCTACAGAGCCCCCTTTTCATCATTTTTGTAGCGATTTATCAGATTAAAGGCAGTTTTTGGATCGGCAAGGGCCGATAAGCTCCCATAGGCAGCTGGAGGACTTCACAGCAAGTTTTTTGGGGCCGAACAGCGGCCATGATGGGCGATTTAGTAGTTAAAGGCCTTTTCAAGCCAGGAGGGGCCCAGAGGCGTGCCATAGCATCTCCAGAAGCGGCAAAGAGTATCAGTCCAGTTTTTCAAAGCAGATGAAAGCAAAGCAAGCCCAGCAAAGTCAACAAAGCATCATTCAGCCATTAAGGCTCACCAACACTTCTTTTTTGCTTTAAAGCCACCTAAAGGCATAGATGAAGGCTTTCAAGGCAGAGTTATTGCAGAGACATTGTTCCCAGTCATATTTTTGGAGCAGCGCTACTTCCTTAAATGCATAGTTATCACACAGAGGACAGCGCGTGGCTCAAGGAATTCTTTCAGTCCATTTGTGAAGCTGCAGGACCATGCGCAGCCTTAGAAAGACATTTGTATGAGGCTGCTGCCTCATGTGCAGCTGTTTTAGATATTTTATTGCATTTATTTCCAACACAACTTAGCATTAGAAGCAGTTATTGCACAGATCTCTTTTGGCTCTGTTTTGATAGATATTTTGAGATATTTTCTCCCTTGACACCTGTTCAAGGGATTTTTGTAAAAAAAAATTATTTAAACCACCCTCTGTTATGAAAAAAGGGTTGGTTGTTCGATAACTTCCTCTAGACTTGCATTGTATTTTCTGAGTGTCTCTATAATCAAAGATCGTTGGAATGTTTGGGAGATGAACTGACTGTTGTGTTTTAATGACTGAAGAGTGACTATGGAATCCTAACGCTTCTACATAGCCCAATAAGTGTTTCTTATCTCTCTTTATAGTTTATATGTTTTATGCCATCATTGTTTCACTATCTAAATAGCAGAAAGAAAGAATAGTTCAGAGCTCACTTAGTTGTATTCTGTTCTCAATTTCTGTGATTTATCTATGTTTTCCTTTGAATTAGTCCTGAATATGAATACTGATTTGCTCATATTTACACTAGTTCCTTCATATATGAATGTTGTTTAGGAATCCTTGATTGCTCCTATATAAATGTTCATTCACCTTCCCTCTGTTAGCATAATGAGAGCTACTTAGTTGCCTTTCATTCACTGACCTTCGTTCCATCTTTATTCCAACTCGATATTGTTTTATGTGTAGTTATCCTGCTCTGTATTCCTCTTGTGACCAATAAAATGCAACAGCAAGCCTAATCCACAACTCCATGCCCAATGGTTTGAACTTCTCACACTATGCATCCCAACTCTGTTTGAAAGAATCCTCCATCCCACCAAAACCAAAACAAAACCCAAAGCAAAGCTAAATTATATAGAGAGAGCCCTCTCTGATTGCAGATAGGCTAGGACCTGCAGTCCAAATATTGGTTTTTGGTTACCTCGGCCGTATACTTTAAGGAGCTTTAAGGACAACCTGAGTGATAACATAATGGCGACTCAACTGGGGAAAATCCTCAGTTAATTTCACAAATCAAGTTGGAAAGATCCACAAGGAAGGAACCAGACCTTCAAAAGTTTCTTTCTAACCCTTATATTCTTAGAAAAATCCCCAAAAAAAAAGCTAGAAGTTGGCTCCCAAAAAGAATTCACGTTATACAAGGTCAAATCCAAACCCAAATCCCCCAGCAGCTTTTGAAAATCCCAATATAATCCCAAGGAACCTCAGGAAGCTAGAGCGAAGAGAGGATTTTGTTGATAATAGTCCTGAAGCAGTTCACCCAAGCTGTGTTCCAACCCCTGTCAAAGTTTTATTTCGTTCAACCCCTAGTTCCCCTTGTTCTTCATCCACCTCTCAAAGCACTCCTTCCACACCTCCATTCACTACACATACTCCCATTACCACTATTATTGTCGTTGTTCCAGTCGTTCCATTTATCCCTGTTGTTCCGCTTATACCTGTTAATATGGCTAATAGATATGCACCCTTACAACTGCTTGCAAATCCCAGGGCTATGCCTCGGGATTACCAGACCAAAATAACTTATTTTGATGGCACAAGTGCTTGCATCCCTTCATCATACAAAGAAAATGCAGGATTACTTTGAAAGCTATGAGATTGACAATGATGGTGTGAGAATGAAGATTTTTGTCCAAAACTTGTCAGGTGATGTCAGGACTTGGTTTAGAGCACTTCCAGCCAATTCCATAGCAGACCCAGAAGCCTTATACCAGTCATTTATCAACAGATGGGAGAAAAATAAAGACCCCTTGCACATACTAGCTGAATACGATACAATCAAAAGAGGTCCACAAGAAACAGTCTTGAACTATTGTGCAAGGTTCAATAGCATTTATAATGTTATCCCACAAAACTTAAGGCCCCCACCTGACCTTGCCTTATATAAATTCCCTTATGGGTTTGACCCAGATATGGCCTACCAATTAAAAGAAAGAGCCCCTAACAGCCTTGCAGACATGCAAAATGTGGCTGTCACTGTGGAGGCAAATTTAATTGCCAAAAGAAACAGAGCTAGAATTGAGAGAAGAACCACCTTCAAGGAAGAGCCCTCAGCCTTAGATCAAAAGCTAGATGCTATTATCAATGGCATGCACAGGCTGGGAGACAGAGTAGAGAGTGTTGAGAGGAAATCATCATGGGACAGGCAACAAGCTAACACTGTCAGGAACCCGAATTTCAGGAAAAATCAAAATCCAAACGCTGGTAGGTCTAGCCCAGACCATGATATAAGACCTCCTTTCCAAGAAAACTATACAGAAGCATCCACATCTAGTGACGCCATAGACGACACTCACATGAACTTGGTGGATTTGAAGGGTGAGCAACAAATTTTCCTAACTCAACAAGACCAAGATGAGCATGACTTTAATCAATTTCAGACCCATTCAGGTGAGTCTTTTGACTTCAAACAAGGTTATGATTCAGCTGTTTATGAAGTGCACAAACAATATAAACTGAGAACTAGAACAATTGATGTAACCGAGCCCATCAAACAGAAGGAATCAAGCAGCCCAAGAAGATTAAGGACAGAGCTGCTTCCACAGAACCGACCAAACAAACAATCCCAGATTCGGAAGAAGTCACAATAGAGGATATAACAGACACACCAGACATGCAGCCCTCTAATGATCAGCCTTTGCTACCTTCGTCCTCAAATGAAAATGTAAATATCACTCCTAAAAGCCTTCCCAAAATAGAAATACCGCAAGGTATCACTCACCATAACACTAATAATCAAGAGGAAAACACAGAAAATACACTTGAAAAGTGGAAATCTGCTATTGCCAACACAAAGACTCCATTGGAGAAACCATTCAACTTAGAAGTAGAAATAAGAAAACTTAAGATTTCCATCCCCTTATCTGAACTTGCAAAGCATGATGTGTATAGGCAACAAATCCAAAGATCACTGCAAATGCCAGAGAATAGGGATGATGTGAATGTTTTAGATGATACACCTGAGTTGCTTTTTGGTCCAGAAGTTGACGGCAAATCAGCACATGGAGTTGTTCTACCCTTTTATGTCAGTTTGCACATACATGATAAAGTTTTACATAATGCAATGTTTGACTCAGGTGCCTCACACAACCTTATGCCCAAAGCTGTAATGGAGAAGCTAAACCTTGATGTAACAAGACCCTACAAAGATCTATTCTCCTTTGACTCAAGTCAGGTCAAATGTTTAGGCCTCATCAAAGACTTGTGTGTCTCCTTAGTCCAATACCCAAACAAGACAATCCTCATGGATGTGGTGGTTGCTGACATTCCACCAAAGTATGGCATGTTGTTGTCAAGGTCTTGGGGGGGAAAACTCCAAGGATCTCCCCAATTAGACCTCTCATATGCCACTATTTCAGTCTTTGGGCAACCAAAGAGAATGTATAGAGAAACACTGATGAAGTATGTGGTAAGTAGTGAGGAAAAGCCCCAGAATTTCCCTATCTATTCAATCCATTCTGATATGGATTCTTTTATTTTGTTTAATGATGAAACAAGTCCTCCAACTAATCAGAGGTCTTTGCCTTTAGAACAAGAAACATGCATCAATCAAGAATCGGTTGCTCATACCCAGGAAACTATCAAAACAGTCAGCGCAACCAGCATACAAGAAGAACCACATGAAGCACAAAACCTAGGTCTGCCCAATCCTAAAATGACTGAAACTCTTAATGTCAACCACAAGCAAGAAATCACATGGTATTTAGAGTTTGATGGTTCTGTTAATAAGCTAGGAGCAGGGGCAGGAATATGGATTCACAATACACATAATAGCCATGCAGAGGGTCATGCTTATAGACTTAACTTCATATGTACCAACAACATGGCAGAGTATGAAGCTCTCCTTTTAGGCCTTAAACTGCTCAAAGCTCTAGGAGCTGCAAAGATGTCCATTCTAGGTGACTCCGATTTAATCATACAACAAATGAAGGGCAACTTCGTTACCAATGATAGAAGGCTAAGAGCTTATAGGACTGCTGCCACTGCAATACTTGATACCTTCACTGAATCCAAACTTGCTAAGATTTCTAGAAACAATAACATGCATGCTCACAGCCTAGCTACTTTTGCTAGCACTTGCAAGCTTCCTTTTGAGTCCAATCACCACTTTACTGTTGAGATAAAGCACAGGCCTGTTGTCCCTAACAATGTTAAAGATTGGCAAGTGTTTGAGGATGATGCTCAAATCAACAATTTTCTTACCTTACAGCATGAGTTTTCAGGCCTAAACATTGATATGGATGCTATGGATGATCCATTGCAAGCAATAAACCAAATCCAGCAAACTGTAACAGCTGAAACAGCTAGAAAATTGCTACAGCCAACCATCTTTGATGAAGAAAACATAGAAGAGCCGAAACAGATGCATTTGGAGGAAATAGCCAAAATAGAGGCCGAAATCATTGATCTAAAGGACAATTTTCTCCCGGTTGGCCTCACTCCACTAGAAGACATGTTTGATGCAAATGATGTGCCCAAAAAGCCAAAAATGCAGCCTATAAACACTGCCATAGAAGAATACAACATTGGGACAGCAGAGAAGCCCAAAATGATTTATCTCAATCTTTGTCGCCCGATCAAAAGCCCAAATATGTTGATTTGTTCAAAGAATTCCAAGATGTATTTGCTTGGAGTTATGAGGACTTGAAGTCCTAAGACACCTCAATTATTCAACATACCATTCCCTTAAAGCCAAATCAAAAGCCCTTCAAACAGAAACTGAGGAGAATCAATCTTGTGCTTCTCCCTTTGATTGAGACAGAAGTGCAAAGAATGTTTGAAGCAGGTATCATAGCACCCATTAGATTTTCTGAATGGGTATCCAATCTTGTTCCCACAAGAAAGAAAACAGGTGAGATTAGGCTTTGTGTAGATTTGAGAAACTTAAACCAAGTCTCCCTTAAAGACCACTACCCATTGCCCAAAATGGACCACATCATACAAAGAGTAGTGGGGTCATCTAGAATCTCTTTTCTAGATGGCTTTTCAGGTTTTAATCAGATACTGGTTCACCCAGATGATCAAGACAAGACAGCCTTTACAACACCGTGGGGAACATTTAAATATGTGAAAATGCCTTTCGGCCTAAAGAACGCAGGTGCCACCTTTCAAAGGGCCATGGACATTGCATTTGCCAAGGAAATCCATGATTTCTTGGTTGTCTATCTTGATGGTCTTACCCCTTTCTCCAAATCTGATCAAGAGCACCTAAGACATTTGAGACAAGTGTTCCTAACATGTAGGAAATATGGCATTTCCTTGAACCCCAAGAAGTCTTTATTTGGCCTTGAAGAAGGCAAATTACTTGGACATATCATTTCAAAAGACGGGATTAGAATTGATCTGCAAAGGATCCAAGCCATTCTCCAAATCCCATATCCAAGAAACATAAAAGAGCTGCAAGCATTCCTAGGAAAGATCAATTTCCTAAGGAGATTTATCCCAAATCTAGTCGAGCTGATAAGACTGTTGAGCAACATGTTAAAGAAGGATGCCAAGGTAAAATGGTCTCTTGAAACCAAGCAAGCATTTGAGAGTATCAAAGTTTCCCTAACTCAAGCCCCAGTCCTCACAAGTCCTCAATTTGATAGGGACTTTATCATATTTTCATTTGCATCTGATAATACCATAGCTGTTGTCCTATTGCAAAAAGGATGACCAAGGAAATGAAAAGCAAATTGCTTTTTTCAGCCGAGCCTTAAGAGATGCACCCCTGAAGTACCAAATCATGGAGAAGCAGGCCTATGCCCTTGTTAAAGCAATCAAAGACTTCAGAATTTACATTTTATATTCACACGTGACTGCCTATGTCCCAAATGTTGTTATAAAAGACATATTAACTCAAGAAGGGTTAGAAGGCAAAAGAGGCAAGTGGATTGCTAACATTCTTGAGTATGACATAGAAATAAAACCAACCAAGCTAATAAAGGGACAAGGTTTAGCCAAACTGATGTTCGAAACGAACTTTCAAGCCTTATACATCAACCAACTGGACAATGAACAGGAGCTGGCGACTCCACAGATCAGTGACACCTTTTTGCAATCCCCATGGCATGCTGATATTTGCTTTGTATTGTTAAACCTGTTTGCTCCCCCAGGATTGTCCAAGACCAAGAAGAGATTTTTAAGAATGAAGGATTTGAAATTTTGTGTCTTAGATGGTGCTTTATTTTGGAAGAATCATGAAGGCATATTGCTTAATTGTTTGACCATGAATGAAACTAATAATGTCATGAAAGAATTCCATGCAGGGGACTGTGGAGGACATCTATATTGGAAGTCCACTGCTGATAAAATTTTAACAATCCTCATGGATGTGGTGGTTGCTGACATTCCACCAAAGTATGGCATGTTGTTGTCAAGGTCTTGGGGGGGAAAAGGCCCTCTTTGTTTGCAGATGTAAAGAAGTTTGCTATCTCATGTCACAAATGCCAAATCTTTGAGGGCAGAAGAAAGTTGTTGCCCTTGCCTCTTAAGCCCATCTCAACCAAAAAGCCTTTTCAACAATGGGGTCTTGACTTCATTGGAGAAATCCATCCCTCTTCCTCAGGCCAGCATAAGTGGATTCTAACTGCCACCGACTATTTCACCAAGTGGATTGAAGCCATTCCATGCAGATAGGCCAATAACACCACCATTATCCAATTCCTTGAGTGCAATATCCTGTCTAGATTTGGTTGCCCTGAGAAGATCATCACTGACAATGTCGCTACTTTCAAATCCAAAAAGACGATCAATTTTTGCCATAAATTCCATATCACTTTAGGTCATTCCACAGCCTATTACCCTCAAGGTAATGGCTTAATCGAGTCATCTAATAAGACCTTGATCAGTATCATTAAGAAGACCTTGGAAGAAAGCAAGAAGAACTGGCATAAAAATCTCACCAATGCCCTTTGGGCAGACAGGCTTTCGACAAAAAAATCAATTGGGATGAGCCCTTATGAGCTTGTTTACGGTATGGAAGCCAGATTCCCATCTTCTTTGGGCATTTCCATTATGAGGTTGTTGCAGGAGTTTCAAGCTGAACCAAATGATATTCAACACAGTATCAATCAAACCATTCACCTTCAGCAAACCAGAGAACAGGTGTATGACAGAGCTCAAATGTTACAAGAAAAGCTCAAAAGGATGTTTGATAAGAGGACTAAGGCTGAGAATTTCTGTGTTGGCAACAAAGTTCTAAGGTGGGACTCATGAAGAGAAGACAAGGGAAAACATGCAAAATTTGATTTCTTTTGGAGAGGGCCATTTTTTATTCCTGTTGTTCAGGGAAATAACACATATTTCCTCAAATCTGTAGAGGGCAGCACTGCTGAAGAAGGCCCTATAAATGGTTGTATGCTGAAGCATTATCATGATCCCTTTTGTTGAACATAACGCAGCTTTGTAAATATCTCTTTGTACATTGATATTTGTATATATCAGCACTTTTGTTTTTATTTTGTATAAACAGTCCGATTGTTAGAGGAGCAGCAACAAAGTTTGTGAAGACACAGCCAATGCAAGTCCTCTATTTTTAATCTCTATCTCTACAGTAATCTCAACAAAACAGCAAGAGCAGCGCTGTCGTATCACAGTGATTTATGTTAAAGAGAAGTTGTTTGCAGCTTGTAGTCTTCAAGTCAACAGTATCAAAAAGAAAGGAGGATTTTCAGTTTACTTCGGCACCCTTTCAAAGACAAGAAAAAAAGAGCTCCAGTTTTATTCCCTTTTTGTGTTTATTTCACAAGGCAGTGCTCAAGCAAAAGTGTATGCAATATCAAGCACGCAAAAGAAAGCAGGCGATGCTTTATTTTTCATAGTGTTTCAGATAAGGAGGAGTGCTGCATTCAGAAGTTAAAGTTCTAGTCATTCAGCAGTTAGCACGGAAGAGATTTTCAATTAACAGCAACTACAGAGGATCAAGGCATTTTGACCTGTTGTTCTTGGCTTGTCACAAGGAAAAGCCATCCCCAAGTGGAGCCACTGTTAGCCTCCTGCTGCAACAGGTTAATCATCTTTCATGATCGACAATTTTACATGCCAAATATGTCGTACTATGCATGCTGCAATGCTCCATATTTGCTACAGATGACCAGAGAAGTATCCATGAAGGTGTGCCAGTTTTAATGCTACTGCTTTGTTCCAGTTTTGATAAGTAATCCATTTTGATCAGTTTTTAGTTAAGGGTAGGCCAAACAGCTTAATCTTGGCCTCCCTAGGTTTCAATTTCTTGTTGTAGAATATAGAGAATAAATATCTCTCCAAACAGCTTAATCTTGGCATATTTGTAGATAGGTAGAGAAACAAGGGTGCTCAACAGTTTAATCTGAGCCCCTGGCTGAAATAAGTGTAGAAGTAGATAGGAGCACAGCAAGAAGAAAGAGTGAAAAGCTGGGTATGCTAGTTCAAGTGCACCCAAACCAAAAAAGAAGAGAAAATGCTAGGTGAGTAGGTCGGGTAGGTAGCTTTGTGGTTGCAGAATCATGGCTTGTGATCCATTTCATATTGTCAAGTGTTATATCTATCATATCACAAGTTGAAGGCGGTTTTCAGTTGGAGGACTTCAAGAAATACATGTCTAACTTCCCCCTTCTTCCTCTCCCCCAAATCACTCACTAACTTCCCCCAAAGAGGTCAAGATCTGCTTGATACCTCTTAGTTCCATCATTCTCCATATCATTTGCCTTGGTGAAGGTCTGCTTCACTCAAGGAAGGTCCATATTGCTTCTATGAGTCATTTTCCCTCTTAATAGCCTAAGATTCACATACTTAGCACTTTTTTATCACTTTTCATGTTAACTTCTAACTTTACTATGTAGCTCCCTATCTATTTCCCTTTCCCCTACTAAACTATGTATATAACTCCCCTATATACTTATCCCCTCCCTCTGGTTGAAAGATAACCATATACATCCTCGGGAATTGCTAGTTTATCAGAAACTCAGCAAGAACCCTCATTGACCCCTCTAACCATCTTCCAAATGCAAAAGGACTCATTCCTTTGCATAGTTTACCTTCATATGTATAAAAATCATCCCTTTGGCCTTGGTTTGCCTTTATAAGGCATGAAACCCTCTTTGGCCACTAAACCCTCTCAAAACACATCACATTCCTCCTAAATGCCTTTGGACTCCTTCCAAGGCATGAAAGTTTCCAAAAACCATGCAAAAATCATTAAAAACCTTCTACAAATGAAAAAATCCTCCCTTTTTTGGCTATCGAACCCCTTCCGATGCCTTAGAATCCATCCGAAACACCAAAGGCTACCCCTCCGAATTCATTTTTCCTTTGCATTTTAACAAAATGCATTCTCCGATGAGAAAAGAATCTATTTGGTCCCCCTCCGATGCGATATCGCTATTGGGAGGGGGCAGTGGCATATTATAAGCGAAAATGGCTAAGTCTCAAGGCATGGATTATAATGGTCCGTCAATCGCCGATACAGCGACCAAATCTCAGCTGTCCATCGCCCCCGCCGATCCAATGGCCCGGATCATTTCGGTGATCGCCCATTTCGGCGATCACATATATGTCAACCCTTTGCCCCGCCGATTGCTGAAGTCCCAATATAATCGCAGCCATCCATTTTTGGGCCCCAGATCAATGGCCCATATTTAATCACATCACTCCCATATGGCTCCAACCAGCGGAGCCGAAAAGTAATAAAGCGTGGCATAAATATATTTCGGGTCCGATGGGTTTTGGCGTTTTTATGTGGTAGCCCCATGACCCCGCCGATAGCGAAATGCCGACGTAATCTCTGCCGTCCATCGCCATCACCAAATCAACGACCCATGTTTGTTCGGCGAACACCCCTTATGTTTGGCTCTGATATTCTGGAGCCGAAATATTATAAAGGCGGGTCTTATAAAAGCCATCGGGTCCGTAAGGTCCCCGGGCACAGCGAAAGGAGAGGGCTCCCGACGGGCCGGAGCCGAATTAGTTTATAAGGGCAGTTTTAAGGGATTTCGGGTCCGCATATTGATTTTGTTAAAATCCGCCGATATGAAATCGTCGACGGACCGGACCCGATCTCCATAAAGAAAGGGCATATAAGCATTTCAGGTCCGCGGCATTTCGGAGGCAATGTGTTTTGGGATCGTCGGTTCGCCGATATGCGATTTAGCGCCAGCCGTTGGATCGACCCGCGCCGGATCCAACAGCCAGAATTTAAGGTTTTGAACAGTGTTCGCTAAAATCACCATTTTTGTTAAAAATCATGTTTTTGATGCATTCTGCGTATTAAGAGAAGAAGGCAGTATTTCAGTGTTATTCATGCGATACCCGCGCCCGCCCATGGTTTAAAGGAAAGGATGGTTTCCTTGGCATTTTTGGAATCGCTCGTTGCCCAGAGCGCGCCCAGTACAGGGTTTTCTCTTCGGCGTACCTACAGAGCCCCCTTTTCATCATTTTTGTATCGATTTATCAGATTAAAGGCGGTTTTTGGATCGGCAAGTGCCGATAAGCTCCCATAGGTAGCTGGAGGACTTCGCAGCAAGTTTTTTGGGGCCGAACAGCGGCCATGATGGGCGATTTAGTAGTTAAAGGCCTTTTCAAGCCAGGAGGGGCCCAGAGGCGTGCCATAGCATCTCCAGAAGCGGCAAAGAGTATCAGTCCAGTTTTTCAAAGCAGATGAAAGCAAAGCAAGCTCAGCAAAGTCAACAAAGAATTATTCAGCCATTAAGGCTCACCAACACTTCTTTTTTTGCTTTAAAGCCACCTAAAGGCATAGATGAAGGTTTTCAAGGCAGAGTTATTGCAGAGCCATTGTTCCCAGTCATATTTTTGGAGCAGCGCTGCTTCCTTAAATGCATAGTTATCACACAGAGGATAGCACGTGGCTCAAGGAATTCTTTCAGTCCATTTGTGAAGCTGCAGGACCATGCGCAGCCTTAGAAAGACATTTGTATGAGGCTGCTGCCTCATGTGCAGCTGTTTTAGATATTTTATTGCATTTATTTCCAGCACAACTTAGCATTAGAAGCAGTTATATGCACAGATCTCTTTTGGCTCTGTTTTGATAGATATTTTGAGATATTTTCTACCTTGACACCTGTTCAAGGGATGTTTGTAAATTTTTTCTATTTAAACCACCCTCTGTTATGAAAAAATGGTTGGTTGGTCTCTATAATCAAAGATCGCTGGAATGTTTGGGAGATGAACTAACTGTTGTGTTTTAATGATTGAAGAGTGACTATGGAATCCTAACGCTTCTACATAGCCCAATAAGTGTTTCTTATCTCTGTTTACAGTTTATATATTTTATGCCATCATTGTTTCACTATCTAAATAGCAGAAAGAAAGAATAGTTCAGAGCTCACTTAGTTGTATTCTGTTCTCAATTTCTGTGATTTATCTATGTTTTCCTCTGAATTAGTCTTGAATATGAATACTGATTTGCTCGTATTTACACTAGTTCCTTCATATATGAATGTTGTTTAGGAATCCTTGATTGCTCCTATATAAATGTTCATTCACCTTCCCTCTGTTAGCATAATGAGAGCTACTTAGTTGCCTTTCATTCACTGACCTTCGTTCCATCTTTATTCCAGCTCGCTATTGTTTTATGTGTAGCTATCCTGCTCTGTATTCCTCTTGTGACCAAGAAAACGCAACAGCAAGCCTAATCCACGACTCCATGCCCAATTGTTTGAACTTCTCACACTATGCATCCCAATTCTGTTTGAAAGAATCATCCATCCCACCAAAACCAAAACAAAACCCAAGAAAATCATAACTAGCCTAAAATCAACCCAAAACAAAGCTAAATTATATAGAGAGAGCCCTCTCTGATTGCAGGAAGGCTAGGACCTGCAGTCCAAAGATTGGTTTGTGGTTACCTCGGTCATATCCTTTAAGGAGCTTAAGGGACAACCTGAGTGATAACACCACATTAAGTATGGAGTATCCTATCCATGGAGACTCGAGACAATGTGGTCTCGAACTCCCTCCAGGATAATCCTTCTCACTTTTGCCACACACTTTCTCCATTCAGCTAGATTTTTAGCATCTAATCATGGAGGCTTAGGAATGTCATGATCTATGAATTCCTTGAGGCCATTTCCTTTCAGCACTGCCTCCATCTTGTCCTTCCAAGCTATGTAATTTGATTTCCCTAGAGGCATACTCAATTTGCAACCTGTAGAAAGACATATTACTGCTCTGAAGTATGAACTTGCAAATTCGATTTTCACCTGCACACCAAACTCGTAATCTCCTCTCATATATTGTCTTCATCTCTGATACATGTATATTTTTCTATAGATTCAACATCTTATGTGATTTTCTAAAACAAAAGACAAGAATTTACTCTACTCTTCTTAGTGGAAACCAAAAATGATCGATGAAAACAATAAGTAGAAAGAGGAATAAAATCAATCACACATAACAAAATATTTCTCTAGGGAAAGCCACTGCTAAAAACCTCGACGATCTATATTGCATTAACCAGAATATCTGAGAAGAAAATACAATGTTTGTTCATCCTAAACAATTCCTGCACTAGTACAATCTAACTCTCTACCTCACAAACCATCTCAAGCCAACACTTAGCCAATTATGTTGTCTGCCAAGCCCCTACTTCCTTACGCAATTGCTAGAGGAATCAACCCATATTTAATTGGGAAATCCACACTTCATAATTGCGCAATCCAAACATAGGACCTCAACTGATTTCATGCACCATCTATACAACTTGGAAAATTATAGAACCGATAGTGCACTATCCTTGAACTCTAATCTTAATTGGGTGTTCATCTAAACTGACGTGAATCAATTATTTGTGAGTGGGTCTTAAATTAATTGGTGTGGTACTGGTGATGGAGTAGTGCACTACTCCACTACTAGACCCCTACTAATTCCTCGAACAGTTAAAAGTAGTTTAACTGACTATAACTCAGTTAGACTGATTTATCTAATTACAACTCCAAAGAATCCAACCTGGGCCCCTAAAATTTAGCAATCACTCTACATGAATCTAGATAGACTTCCAACTAGAATTTCCTAAGTCAATTAAGTAGATTTAACTTAATTAACTATTACAAGTTGCTATGGGAATAAAATTACAATTTAATTCAAGGAAAAATTAAACTAGAATTTCTTGTTGTTATTTTTAACATGTAGTAAAACTCTGAATTTAAAATTTTATGGTCATAACAGTTAGGCAACCAAGTACTTATCCATAAATGGATGATGATAGTATGCGTTGAAAGTGTCATTTTTCTCTGTCTGCATCAACATTTAATTACTTGTATATACGAGAGATGGAGAAAAGGTTGAATAAATATTTGAGTCTGCTAATTTCACTCACTATAGGTGAAAGACGAAAGTTGTGACATTGATTTCAAACTTTGATCCAATTTATCACCAATAGCGAGTCCTCGAAGACATGAAGAACAAAAACCTCTTGTTCAAGAGCGTATATAAGACGCAACTTCAAAGCCATCAACTCTACATAATTCTTAGTACCTGCTCCAAGATGTAGAAATTCCTTGTAGATTCAAACGGCATATTGTAATATGCTAAAACAATTGACTTGAATATACTCTACTCATCAGTGTAAACAATAATTGATCGATGAAATCACGAAGTTGAAAAAGGAAGAATTCAATCACACATAACACAATAATATTTTGGAGAAAGCCACAACTAAAAAACCTCTGTTATCAGTATATTGCAATAATCATAAAATTTTGAGAAGATTACAATCCTTTTCTCAAGCCCGAGAAATCTATGCATAATCTTAATCTATCTCACTACTTCACAAACCATCTCAATCTAATACTTAGCCAATTATGTTGCCTTCCAAACTCCTATTTCCTTGCACAGTTTCCTAAAGAATTAGCCCATATTTAATTGGGAAATTCCTCATCCATAACAGCACAATCCATCAATAGTCCTTTCTCTAATTGCATGCACCATCACTTTACTTTAGATGATTATATTAGTACATTGTCCCTGAACTCTAATCTCACCTAGGTCTTTCTCTGATCTGACATGCATGAGTAAATCTTGAGTGAATCTTCAGTTTACTAGTTGAGCAGTGTTGGTTACACCCCACTACTCGATCTCCCACTAATTCCTCCATCAGTTGGAACTAGTTTAACTAAACTTAACTCATTTAAACTGAATTAAATAATTACAACTCAAAAGAACTCAACATGGGCCCTTAAAATTTAGGCACCACTTTACATGACTCTAGATAGACTCCCAACTCGAATTAACTGAGTCAACTAAGTCAAATCAACATAGTTAACTACTACAAGTTGTTATGAGATTTAGAATTACAATTTAATTCCTAATTCAATTCAAGGAAATATTACATTAGGATTTTTTTTCTCTTTGCATTTTTCAACACTCCCTCTCAACAAGAAAGGGATTATCTGCTACCCTGATCCTGTGTCTATGAAACTCAAATTTTCATCTTGACAATCCTTGTCAAAATATCTACATCTTGATCCTCTATAGGAAAGTATTCCAACAACATGATTCTCCTCTGCACACAATCTCATAGATGGCGGTACCATATGTCGATATGCTTGGACTGATCATGAAAAACTAGTTTCTCATAGAGTTTGATACAACACTTATTGTCACACTAAATCATTGTAGGGTCCATCTGTTGACCATATAACCCAACAAGGATCTTCCTTATCCAGATAGCCTCACAAGTTGCTTGACTAGCAACAATGTACTATGCTTCTGTTGAATTGATTGCAACTGATCCCTTCTTCCTATTGTGCCAAGAAATTGTTTCTGGCCCAATACGAAAGATTCCCCCTAATGTGCTCTTTCTGTCAGATGGACTCCCTGCCCAATATGCATATGTGAAGCCTTGAAGTTGCAGTCCCTCTGTCTGTTTGTACCAAATACCAAACTAAGTGGTGCCTTTAAGGTATCTCAACACATGTTTAGATTCCTTCCAATAAGTTTGGTTGCCTTAACCATGGCTTAACTAAGCTAGCTAACTACAAAACACATGTTTGTTCGTGTGTTCACCAAATACATAAGTGAACCCAAAATTTGTCTATAAATATTTGCCTCCACTACTTCACCTGAAGTAGCATCCTCCTTCCTCCAGTTACCTACTAAAAGAGTCTCCGTGGCTTTGTTGCTCTCCATTAGGAACTTATCCAGTATCTCATTGGCATTCTTTCCCCGAGAGAAAAAGAGTTCCCCATCTCCTTGTCATACTTCCATACTAAGAAAGTAATGCATGAGCCCCAAGTCCTTCACCTCGAATTTTCTTGCAAGATTTTATCAGCTTCTCATTACCTGTTAAAATCAAATCATCAACATATAATACTATAATCACTAATATACCTTCAACCACAATATGGTAAAGGTTCGCATCTACTTCACTTTTGGTGAAGCCCAACCCGGTGAAATAGTTGTCAATCCTCGTGTACCAAGCATGAGATGCTTGTTTTAGTCCATACAGTGCTCGCTTGAGTCTGCACACATGGCACTCTCTATTGAAGGTCTCAAATCCTTTTGGTTGCTCAATATACACCTCTTCCTCAATCATACCATTGAGGAATGTTGTATTTACATCCATCTGATGTATCTTCCATCCCATCTGTGCTCACAGTGCTAGAACAGATATGATTGAAGAGTACCTTTATACTAGAGCAAAGGTATCCTAATAATCAATTCCCTCCACCTCAGAGAACCCTTTGGCCACAAATTTGGCCTTGTGTTTCTCCACATTCCCATCTGTTGCTTAATTTAACTTGTAAATTTGGAACTCACCACTGACTTGTTTGGTGGTCTTGGGACCACTTCCCAAACATTGTTTCTGATAATGGAGTCATACTCTTCAACCATGGCATCAACCCATATTGGTTGTTGCATTGCTTCCACGAATGAGGATGGCTCAACCTTTACACTCTCACTCATCAGAGCCATGTAGCCAATGTACCGATCCGGTGACCTCCTCTTCTTGCACTGTGATGTGGCCGCTCCCATATTCTCTCTAGCATCATGAATTAATCTGTCAGCCTCTCTAGTGCACTTCCTTCCATTTCTAGAAGTCTCTACATGAGTGGGTTCTTCCACTCTCTGTTCCTTTGCATGTGGTTGCTCCACATCATCCTGAGGTTCCTCCTTTGGAGCTAAAATATCCTCTTTTTTATGTAACTGAAGCTCCCTCTCAAGGGAACATCTCATGGCCTTCTCTTCATCAAACTTCATATCTTTGTGAACCACTTTCATCATGTTGGATTGTAGGTACACTTGATAGTTGTGAGGTGTATCAATGTACCCCAAAAATATGCCCAACTTGGTTGTTGGCTCTAGATTTTTCCATACATCCCTGGTAACATGATAGTAGACTGATGAAACAAAGATCCTGAAGTGTGCCACATATGGTTTCTTACTTGAAAAATCTTCTTTTAGTGTACTCATCCCGAGAATTGAATGAGGGCTTCTGTTCTATAAATAAATAGATGTGTTGCATGCTTTAGCCACAAGTCCAATGGTAGACCTTGATCATGTAACATCACCCATGTCGCTCCCACAATACTTATGTTCTTCCTTTCATCCACCCTATTATGTTACGGGTTATGAGGTGCTATTAACTCTCGTTGAATGCCTTCTTATGCACAAAATTTCTTCAATTCATTCGATATATATTCTCCATTGTTATCGCTTCTAAGAGCTTTAACTTTCCTGCCAATATATTTCTCGACAAGTGCTTTAAATTCACAAAATTTAGAAAATGTCTGATCTTTCTTCTACATGAATAAAATCCAACACTTAAGAGAAAAATCATCAAAAAGTATTGCATAATACATGTGCTTGGTCGTGGATGTTCTCGAGAACGGTCCACACACATCTGAGTGAACTCGATCAAGGATCACTTGTGCTCAACTGTCTTTATCATGAAAGAAAGATTTGGTGTACTTACCCAATGTAATCCCTTTTCATGTGTCTCTCTACTCTAGTGTACCCTTGGGAAGTCTTGTGGAAATTTGTTACATGCTCTTCAAAGCTCTGTGATGCAAGTGACCCAATCCTCTATGCCACAACTCACCAATGTCTCGGCTCTACACCTTCTCTGTTTTAGTGCTCAAAGCAGCGGAGTCTTCTACATCCAATTTGTATAGGTTCTTCACTCGAGCCTCGATCTACTTCACCTATCTTAAGGCTATGTGACGAAGGAAATCATTTCCCTTACTAAATATCACATCGTAGTGATGGTCTTCCAACATGGAAACAAAAACCAAATTCTTCTTCAAACCTGGAACATACATGACATATTTTAATGTGAGAGGAGTACCAAACTCCCTCTAAAAAGTAACAGTATGGATGTTGGTTGCGCTATACCTCCCATCATCTCCCATCTTGATGTGCATATGGAGGTCCTTCTCCTCCAAGTCACTAAAGAACTCTTTGTTGTCAGTCATATGGAATGATGCTCCACTATCTAGGTAACACACACTACCAATCACCAACGTCACCATGCAAGAGATGAGGGTGAAATCCAGTTCGAATTGTGAAGCAATAGATTCACCTACCGCTCCTCCTGAGGGCTTCTTACCAGACTTCTTGTGTAGACACTTTGTGGCATAGTGTTCCAACTTATAACAGTGAAAACATTTAATCTTCGACATGTTCTTCTTGTCACCTTGACTAGAATCTAATTTGGAATGTGATGACTTCCCCTTCTCTTTCTTCGCCTTTCCAACTAAGGAACAGTTCTCCTCATCATCATGCTTGGATGAGTATCCATCTCTGGTGTTCGGTTGAATCTCTTCTTGTACCAAGTCGGACCAATTTCCCTCCCACTCTAGTAGCTTCTCCCTCCCATTAATTGAGTCCTGGTAGTTGCTCCAATTCTTGGGAAGTTCTAGGCCTACCAGATCGTCTTCAGCAACTATAACACTAACACTTCCAAGCTCATCCCAACATTGGGTGAAACTGGTCAAGTACTTCGATATTGTATTGCCCTTCTCCATCTTGATCTTTCTGAGCTTGTCCTTTAGTGCCAGCTTCATGTGGTCACCTTTGTTTTGAAACAGGTTCGTCAAGGCATTCCACATTGCAAATGGTGATTCCTTACCATGGAGGTTCGAAACAATATGATCTCGAACTCCTTCTAGGATCATCCTTCTCACCTTTTCCACACACTTTCTCCACTCTGCCAGATCTTGAGCATCAATTGTTGGAGTCTTAGGACTATCGTTTTCTATGAATTCCTTAAGCCTTTTGTCTTCCAACATTTCCTCCATCTTGTCCTTCCAAGCAATATATTTCGAAATGCCCTCAAGGGCATATTCGAGCCTCAATCCATAGAACAACATCCTGTCGGCTCTGAAGTATGATGATGCAGGTTCGGTTTCTCCTGCAAAATAAAAAATCATATTCTCCTCTTCTATAATGATTTCAGCTCTGATACCATGTATAAATTCCTTGTAGATTCAAACTGTAGATTGTAATATGCTAAAACAATTGACTTGAATCTACTCTACTCATCAACGGAAACAATAATTGATCGATGAAATCATGAAGCAAAAAAAGGAAGAATTCAATCACACATAACACAATAGTTTTTTGGGGAAATCCATAGATAAAAAACCACTACTATCTATATATTGCATTAATCAGAAATTTTGAGAAGATTACAATGCTTTTCTCAAGCCTAAGCAATCTTTGCATAATCTCAATCTATCTCACTGCTTCACAAACCATCTCAAGCCAATACTTGGGCAATTTTGTTGCTTGCCAAGCTCATATTTCCTTGTGCAATTTCCTAGGGAATTAACCCATATTTAATTGGTAAATTCCTCATCCATAACTGCGCAATCCATCAATAAGCCTTCCTCTGATTGCATGCACCATCAGCTTAATTTAGATGGTTTTATAACTAATAGTACATTGTCCCTAAACTCTAATCTCAACTGGGTCTTTCTCTGATGTAACATGCATGAGTTGATTATGAGTGAATCTTCAATTCACTGGTTGAACAGTGTTGTTTACACCCCACTACTGCACGTTACACCCCACTTATGGATCTCTCACTAATTCCTCCATCAATTTGAACTAGTTACACTAAATTAAATAATTACAACTCAAAAGAACTCAACTTGGGCCCCTAAAATTTAGGAACCACTCTACATGACTCTACATAGACTCCCAACTCAAATTAACTAAATCAACTATGTAAAATTAACTTAGTTAAATACTACAAGTTGCTATGAGAATTAGAATTACAATTTAATTCAAGGACAAATTAAATTAGTATTTTTTTCTCTTGTTGCATTTTTCAACACAAGACCCATTTTTAATTTGCAAAGATATGACTCACTATGAATAAGAATTTATAGCCAACCAAAATCCCCAACAACCTAGTAAAGAAATAAATTTGAAATCATTAACCTCTCGATTAGAAAGCCAATTCTCCCATACTTCAATGAGAGAGCTCCCAAGCCATTGGCAAGATTGCACAAATTTTGTAGCAAATATCCTTCCAAATGGCCTAAGAAAGTGAGCATGTTAGGAATAGATAATGGGCAAAATCCTCGTGTACTTTGTAGATAAAAGACCAAATCGAGCCATAATTTTTCCTCTTTTTAGAAAATCTCGTGTGGACCTCGTTTTCTAAAATACACTGCATGAAAACCCTGGATTTATTTGGACATTTAATCACCATAGAGCTTCCCACTATCCAAAATGATCCCCAATCATGTGATATTCAATAAGGTGAGCATATTCTAATTTAGTAGTGCAATGACCATCCATCACATGTTGCCACACTAATTCATCCTCTAACTCAATTAGGCAAATGTAGCTATCATCCAATGCGCAAATGCAAACATATAAATGTTCTCTGTATACATCAAGAATACCAAGATGTTGTGATGAGAGCCACAGTTGTGGACACAATAGGTTACCCCCTAGACCAACAATTTGTGACAACTTGTATAGGCCTCTATCCTATAGAAACTAAACTAGGTTTGCAAGTAATCTATATAGAGCATTGCATCCATACCACAAGTCAATATTGATGTGAAGAATTTTAGCATTACCAATCTTCCATGCTAGCCCATGCTCAATGATAGGAAAAGAGGATATAACATCTTTCAAATAATGGAGTTGTTGTGAGAATATTTATTTGAGTATCTTATCCAATCCTCAATGGATATTGGATGGATATATTTTCAATAGGCAGCCATCAACCAAAGGCCTATAGAATAAATTAGATACCAACCAAATTTTGCAACCAAAACACTAGAAAATAAGGGTAGATGCTTCATTTTCTACTTCATATGTGAATCTAGGAAAGAGCAAAGCAGACCTAACCACATTAGAAAGAGGAACCCCTAGGGGTCTTGAAGAGCCCCTTGAAATGTGTGCATCCCAAGTTTTCCAGGTCTTCAAAGGGGGTGACATAGTGCCCATCCTAGTCCTTTAATTTTTAAATGGTATTTCCCATTTTTCTACCTTTAGTGTAATTTTGAAAAAACTTATAGTTTCCATCTTCATCCTCTATCCAAATTGCACGATTCTTGGTTCACCAAGTTGTTTCTTGTGCATTAAGTAGACTCCTTTTATGACCTTCCAATCCAACTAACTTGAACTTATCATATCTGAATCAAATCCTTTCACTGCTTCCTCCGAAATAAATTCTAGTTCCCCTTAAATGGCCCTTAAATTCCAAGAATCCTTAATTCTTTCTTCCACCGACCAAGTGATCGAAGATTTTTTAACTAATTTTAAATTGACCACAAAATGAGTTGCCACAAACAAATCAACCTTGTGATCAAAGGATTTCCAAGTGGATCTGATCAAGTCCATATAGGACTCTTCTTTAAGCCATATAGCATTGAGCTTGAAAGGGGTTGGGGGTTTCCTGCCCCGTCCTTTAAGATCTAGGAAAATGTGGGAGAGGTTAGATCCCTAACCCAATCCATTATAGAATAAGAGGGATATTATCCACCAATTGTTTTGCAATAAGAAACCTGTCTAAACACTTAGCAACCTTATCCAACCCAATCCTGTTGTTTCTCCAAGTGGAATTAATTTTTGTAGGCTCAATATCCACCAATTGATGAACTCTTAGATAATTAGCGAAATATGTTGAGTTTTGATCAATGTGTGATCTCATCCCCCAGCTCTTTTCATGTCCCATGGAGAAGTTATGATCACCTCCCAATATTAGATTGTTACCTAATAAGAATGAAGTGTTCGCCAAAGCATCCTAGAAAATAATTTTGTCCTCGTGAGGACCATATACATTGAGAACCAAGAGATCCATATACAAATCAATAGATCAGAATGAGTGTTGTAAGTCGAACCCATACCCCATGAATAGGTCATATTGAAAAATTGTGGATTCCAACCTATAGCTACACAAACTTCTCGACCATTAACATCCAAATAGGAGAACTCCCATCTTGGTAACAATTTTTTTAAACACAAAAAAAATAATGGCCCCCTCCCCCATGGTCTCTTGAAATAGAAGCAATGAAACCTGGTTTGAATCAACCAATCTAAGGAAAGCATGTTGGTTTGACGGGTCGGCCAAACCCCGATAACTAAGGGACAATAAGATCCAAGGGGAACCTCATGAGATGGGTACAACGCTCTAACGACCCTAGATATGGTCTATTGTTTTCTACATGCTTATTCCATGACGACCTTCTTTTGAGCTTTAGAGAGATACTACTTTTGACTTAGATCTTTTGGTGTGGTCACCAACATTGTATTGTGGCCCAAATACTTAAAGACACAAGGCTTAATGGAAGTGTACAACCTAGATCATAGAGCATATCTAGGCTCATAAGAACCAAATTCCAAGGAGTTTCCATCTAATGAGGAAATGATGGGAGGAGGATTGATCCTCTCAATGAAACATAAAGGGAAAATACTTGGGACAAAATTAGGTAAGATAAGACCCATCCATCAAAGCACACATTCAAAACATTACACGAAGGATCAGTAACCATCCCCAGATCTAAAGAACAACTAACAAAAAAATTAGGAGAAGTGTTGGGTGTACCCTTTGTTGAAGAATCCCACAAAGACACCCCGAGGACCTTTTCCAAAACAGAGCTTGGCCCATTCATCTCCAATATAACCCCTGACAAGCCCATTGCAGGGATAGGAATAGTCAAAATCAAGGAGGTGACTTAAAAGTCATGTACAACACTAGGATTTCCAGTAGATATCACATGAGAGGGATAAGGAGAAGAAATATCCCCCCCCTAGGGGAAACATTAACCATGCCCCCTCGCGCTGAAGAATGAGACTTTGCCAACCCAAAATGCCCCTAAAATCCCAACTCACAATCTCCAATCTTGTGTGCATGAGCATGGCATCATCTGCACTGTAATGGTATGACCTCATCATCTAAGGGTTGGGTCATAGATAATCCCTTATGTGTCAGCACCATTTCACTCTAGAGGCCCTCTCGAATATCCAGAATCACCAAAAACCTAGCCACCTTCATCATGTCTACTTTAATGAAGGACATATCCACCTGAATACATTCCCCTAAATGGTTTCCAATCTCCAAAAGATCCTATTCCAACCATAAACTAGACCTTGATGCCTAGAAGCTTGACCAAGATGGGTGCCTTTTCCATATTTTCCCTTGCGAGGTCAAATAAAGGAGTCTAGTGTTTTAGAAGTAAGGGGAAGGAATTGATACTCCACATCTTGTCCATAACCCACTTGACCTCATTAATGGAAAAGAAAAGATAATAAACCATCCTTGAACTCAAGCCTTGATAGATGCTAGGGTGGGAAAATGATCCCCCCCATTCCTTCCTAACCCAATAAGTTAGTGATCTATGGATATAGCGTCTCCCACGATCTATTCCACTCATCAGGAAAAGTACATTCACAGAATCCAATCTGTAGTGGAGCAGTATTTCCGGGGCCAACAATTACTCCTTCTTTCAAAGCTCTATCTTTCAACTTACGATTGAGTGCAGGCATAGAGGTAGAGACAAACCGCAGGCAAATAGATGCATGCAGCTGAGCAATTTGAGATTGGGGAGCAACATCAAAACCATAAAACTGTATATAAGCATTAAGGAATTCATTGATATATGGGTCAGTTAAGGAAACTTGATAGTGAGGAATAGAAAAAGACCAAACAAGGCCATTATTGAGAGGGCTCTGGAATCCTCCTAGCAAAGCATCGTGAAAGTTATTCATCCTGGTATCTAGAACACAAGTCAAACACGAAGTTTTCAAACCAGGTCGGACTAGAGGATTGATGCCGAACTGAATCATTCCTATATGAACATATTTATAACCATTCTCCAACCCCCATTCTATGTCATCTCTTTTGATCAAAGGAATCTGGTAAACCGACTGACCAGTAGAAATAGGAATATTTACAGAAGTAAATCTGAAAAGTTGAGCAACACGAAATTGAAAAACAGGAACCTTATAAAGCTTATCAACTTCTATCTCTGGCAGTGTCCAATTAGGCTGAGGTTCAAATTCTTGTACCAATACTTTTTCATCATAAAGGATATCATCATTATGAGATCTATTCAAGAATTTATTGAGAAAAGACCATCTATTCTTATGAGCTATCTTTCTGTCTTCGAGTTTCTGAAGAGTAAACTCATTCATATAACCAGCCATTGAAATTAAGTATAAGTAAGCACCTGAACAGAGGAGAGACAAAGTCTTTGTGCACCAGGAAAGAAAAACACGGCAGTCCTTCGCCTTCACAGCTCTCTACCAGCGCCTTACCGCCAACTTAGACTCATGGACAGTAGCTCAGACAAATACAACTCATAGGGAAAACCAGACAATATCAAATAACTTGGACAAAGAACCAGATGGCTCTGATACCATTTCTAAGTATTAAGTCAAATTTGCTGAAAACATTGGCATTAGCAATTCTGGCAAGTAATAGCTCTTTGTTGGGCAAAGGATAGCGGATTGGCAACAAGGCATCATTTAGAGCTTTATAGTTGATGACGAGCCACTTCTTACCTCTTTCTGCTCATTGTGTTTATTCACATAAAAAGCAGGACAAGCCCAAGGGCTTTTACAAGGCTCTATCAGTTTTTGTTCTAATAATTGTGATATCCCTTGTCGACATAAATCTTGCTCTGAGGGGCTCATATGATTAGCACTGGCTTTTTGTGGCTTTGGAACATAATTTTCTTTATAATGCAGGGCCACAAAATACTTTTTGTGGATCCAGAATGCATCAGGCCTAGAGGCAGTGCAATCTTTCCGAAGCTTGTCTAATATTTTATCCAAAGTTTTAGGACCATGAAGTTCTGCATTCTTGACAATCATGTTAATCTTGGTTAGATCTTGGAGACTGTGGTAGACTAAATCTTGGTATGTCGGCTGCATTCTTATTTGATAATCACTAGACGAGGGCAAGCTGACTTGTCCTTCAGAAGTGGTGAAGGTGACTATGCCTCTACCAAAAGGGACAGGCAATATATCATTCAAAAAATCATGTCCAAGAAGAAAGTCAGAACCTGTATCAAAACTGTACAATGTAACTTTCACCTGGACATCATTCAGATAAATTGGAAAACCTGGGGCTATGTGATTGATTTCCATCACATCTTTTGTAGTAGCTCTAAACTGCAATTTAGTCGGCTGCCAATAATAGGAAGGAATTGCTCCATACTTGCAGCAACTACTCATGGCTCCAGAATCAATTTGGGCATCTAGAGTGTAATCTTTTATTTTTGGCAATTTGATTTCTATAGGAATTACCACTATATCCCCTATTCCCATTACTTTGACTACTTCTATACTGGTATCTTTCTGAGGGAATTCTTCTGAAACATTCTTAAGCAATAAACTGGATAATTTGGAATTACAATCATCATAATCTGAGATAAGCATCTGGAGTTTGGATGATAACTGAATCATCTCTGATCTAGTATGATGAATTGAGGATTCTAATTGTTCTATCTTGTTCTTTAAAGAACTGATTTTATCCATACCTGAATCTGATGATGAACTTTCTTTTATCTGGAGTGGCTTGAACAGGGAATCAAATTCTTTTTCTATGAACTCTTCATCTGTGAATTTTTCTTTATTCCTCTTCCCAGAAGGTAGCTGTTTTTCTAGACTTTCAAGTTTTTCTGCCAATCTCCTTCTTGCAGTGAACTGGACTGGATCAAGCTGAGCCAATTCAGCTTTGACTGTTGCAATCTTCATCTGTAAATTGTCAGAAGAACTGTAAAACATTTTTACGTCAGGAATAAAGGTTTCTTCTGAATCAGAGGAACTGTCATCCAGATCTATTCTTCTTATATCAGGAATATCTTCTTCAGCATCAAATGAAGAGGAACTAGAAACCTCAAAATATTCACCTTCAGAATGAGATATAAGATCGCACTCTTTCGGATCATGAATTGTAGAGAAAATATCCATAATTTTCATTTATTTCTTATCTTTCTTCTCTCTACAGTTATCTGCATAGTGACCTTAGTTCCCACAAATAAAGCAAGTAACTTTCTTTGAAGGTTTTGATCTCTTCCTAAATACTACTCTTCTTTTGCTGAAAGTTTTTCTAGAAGGATAATATTTCTTTTTCGTAGGAAAATACCTCTCAGGCTTACATGAACAAGTAGCTTTGGATTTCTTGAATCCTTTGCTCTTGGATTTTGACTGGCAACCAAAATTATATGCTTCAGGAAAAGTATTGCATAACTTGGTGCTAAAATGCATCTGCTTCTTGAAATTCTTTTTAGTCTTTTCCACAACACATTCTTTTTGAAGTATAGAGACTATCATCTGATGGACGGCTACAAAAGACCAATTTTTAATATTGACCTTATTAGTCTCTATGTACTGGTTTATCAGATCTGGGATTTTTCCTGGCATAGAGGCTATATAATATCTCAAATATGCAACATTATGAGAGTCATGAGCTTGATAAAGCAATTTTTGCATAGTGCAAAAATATTCTTGTAGATAATCAATATCACATAATTTCTGAGACAGGAATAACTGGGCATGATGAGCTGAGTCTTCTGGCACACATCCCACAAACTCATGTTTTAAAGCATCAAACAAGGCTTTCAAGGGATCATTTTCATTTTCAACAATCTGTGTCATATCTCTATCAGACAATTTATCCCACCACATTTTTGCAATACCAGTAAAAGACCAAACAATCTGGGTAACAATATCAGACCAACTTGCCTTAGTTTCTGCTTTCCTTTGTAATGCCCAAGCATGAATATTATGTAGGACATTAATCACTTCTTCATTACTTAAGCAATCAATATTCACTAGCAGAGTATTACCATATCCCTTTCCTGAGGGATTATCTAGGTTTGTGGAGGTGGTCTGTAATATTTCTGAATATCTACCAAAAGGACTAGAAGCAGAAGCTTCATGAGCAGTAGTGTCCTCTTGGTCTTTCCTTCCTTTGTGTGAAAAGAAATAAGGCTCATGTCTATCTCTCTTAAAACTTGACTCACCTTGGTTAGCAGTTACTCCAGACATGGCTAATATTTCTTTTGGAGCAGATGGTTGACCATTTTCAATCAAACTTTTGAGACTAACATATTGTTTTGGTAGTCTCAGGCTATCAAGAGAGGGAAATTTGTTTAGCCGATTTCTCATTGATTCTGTTTTCTCCTTGGCTAAATCTATTCCTTTCTGAATTCTTTCAATCTGAAGTTTACCAATATTCTCTACCCCCTTAATAGAATACTTTTATGGGATGACTCAGGTTTAAAAGAAGTGAATGTTAATTTGGAACTTGACAGATCTACTTCTCTGTAATGTGGTGGAGAAGTAGGGACCAAAAGAGCATCTCGTAAATGACCAAGAGATTTGGAAATAATACCCATATTAGAATTGATATCATTCAATTGTTGGGTATGTTCATTCTGTGTGCCCAAAATTTCATTGTAGCCAAAATGCAATTTCTTAATATGCTCTTTGAGTTCTAAAACATCTCTGTCTATATCATCAATATTTTGCAACATACAAACAATTTGATAGTTTGTATAGTTGTGTAACTTTGCTGATTATGTCTGATCTGGATCAGACATATCTTTCATAGATAACCATTGTAAATCTGCTTTCTTTGTTCCACCGCTAATGTCCTTCTAGTATTTCCAGGTTCTAAATGTCTCTCACTTATTTTTGCAGATATCTTAGATTGAGCTCTTGGAAGAGAAAAGCTTTTAATATCTGGAATGAAGACTTGAGAATCATTTTTAGGAGAATGAGGTTCTTCAGTCTGAAAGGAAGTAGATGGGACACAAAACTGGCAATCAACAGATTTATGAGATTGGGACCTTTGGGTCATCCTTCTTGGGATAGTTGGCATGTGTCTGGGCACAGAGAGGTAGGAAGAGGATGTAAGATCCCTACCTCTTAAGAATGGAGATGCATTGACAGCAGACATGGAGCGGGTAAGTGTGGGAGAACTAAGCTTTAATCCAGATATACCATTAGGATGTTGGATCAAAGGCAAGTTTTGAGGTGTCTTTGGAGTATTAAGCTGAAGGTATTTCTGTGATAATGGAACATAAGTATTATTCCACTCATCAGGCAAAGTAAATTCACAGAAGCTAATCTGTAGTGGAGCAGTATTTCTGGGGCCAACAATTACTCCTCCTTTCAAAGCTCTATCTTTCAACTTAGGATTGAGTGCAGGCATAGAGGTAGAGACAAACCGTAGGCAAATAGATGCATGCGCTAAGTAATTTGAGATTGGGGAGCAACATATTACAGGCTAAGCCATATGGGGACCGAATCTTGACATACGGAAAACAAATCTTATCAGAATGGCCGACATCTAGGACATCGGCTCTTTTACAAAAGTATTTACACAGTGGAGATTTTTTAACTAGACCAAATCCCACGAAAACCAAAAGCAATTATTCCATATCAATTGAGGTGATGTGCAAAGATTTCATTAGAGTGATCTTCTGCAATCAGTCACTGTTTGCTCTTTCTTCATGATCATGTTGATGATGAGGATCCCTTTCTTGATAATAATCTGCTAAGCCATTTAACTCAGGAGCGAAAACTTCATTAGGAATATATAGCCATGGGGGATCATGTTCTCTGAAACAACAATAAAATGGGAATGAATACAGATTTTGGGGTCTGTATTGTTCATCGACAGAAATCCTACCTTGGAAACTTACAAAGAGACTAAAAGATTGGTCCCCTTCATTTGCAACTATCAATGAATCCTGATGAACTAATGTGAATTCTATGACATGATCATTCTGTGCAGCTATATGCAACTCCCACATTAGAGTACTAAGAGTACACTTAGTATCATGTTCTAACATCCAATTGACTCTCGGCATATACCTGACCAAAAAGATTTTGAACCAAGGACTCCACCAATTGACAACACTGTCTATATTTATAGCAAAGAAAATGACTTTGACAGACCCATGTATCCTGGCTTTTTGATGAATGGTAAAGTAATCATGCCATGTCCAATCAGTGTTCTAGACGAATGCAAGATATGAAGGCTCTACTTCTCTAGACAAAGTATAATAAACTATCCAAGGTCTCTCTCTATATGGTAGCTCTTCAGCATATGACCACATGCTATCCTCAGACTCAAACCATTTTTGCAGAATTAGTTCCCTAAGACTTAATGGCAAAGACTCAAACGTTTTTACAAAACAATCCCAACAGAAATGGTAATGACATTGAGTACAAACTATTACTTGACTGACTCTTCTAGACTGGACTAAACTTGATGCTTCATCCTGTTGCAATGGCCTGAACATTTTGATTTCTTTGATTTCTTGTGAACCTTCTCTTGTGAGCATATCAGCAAGATAATTTTCAGCACTTGATTTATAGACTATATCAAAATCAAAACCATCAAGCCATAATGCCCATCTCAATAGTCTGGTACTTCCTTGTTCAAGTAGTCTTTTGTTTGCCAAATGCTCTTCATATGTTTCAAATCCGTTCTGACTAAGAATCTGACACATTTTAGGAACAAATGAAATCGTTTTATTCCTCTTTTAACAGCTAGTATCTCTTTATGTGAAGAAGGATACTTTCTTTCAGTATCATCAAATGTACTTGAGGAATAGACACATACCAGTGCTTTTCTTCCATGCTTCTGCAACAATACTGTAGCCCAAGTATGATCCGAAGCATCTGTCTCAAGAATAAATGGAAGATTAGTATCTGACAGCTTAAGCTTTGGCAAATCTGTGATTTTGCTTTTAATGCTTCTGACTGTATTGGTCATCTCTTCTGTCCATCCTGTTGCTTGCTTCTTTAATCTTTTCTGATGGATTTTTGTATCATCTGCTTGTTTCTCATAAAATTGTCTTATATACTTCAAGAAACCAAGAAATCTTTGCAATGTTTTAATATCTGGAATAACATCAGGAAATTTCAACAAATGGGTTAGAACATGAGGTTGCAGATTTACATGTCCTTGTTCTATATGCAGTCCCAAATAATCTATCATGACTTTACCAATCTGAAATTTTTCTTCTGAATCTGAAAGAACGAGACCAGGCTTATAAACCAGCTCATAAAACTTTTCTAAATACATCGTGTGACTATTTACATCTCTGCTAAAAACAAGCAAATCATCTATGTAGACTATTATGTACTCCTCCCCACCAAAAATGTCTTCCATCCTTTTCTGAAATTCTGATGGAGCATTTTTCAAACCAAAAGGCATTACAGTCCATTGATATTGGCCATGAGGGACTGTAAAAGCAGTCTTGTATCTATCATCAGGAAGAATGCCTATCTGCCAGAAACCACTTTTTAAGTCAAATTTGCTGAAAACATTGCCATTAGCAATTTTGGCAAGTAATAGCTCTTTGTTGGGCAAAGGATAGTGGATTGGCAACAAGGCATCATTTAGAGCTTTATAGTTGATGACGAACCGCTTCTTACCTCTTTTCTGCTCATTGTGTTTATTCACATAAAAATCGGGACAAGCCCAAGGACTTTTACAAGGCTCTATTAGTTTCTGTTCTAATAATTGTGATATCTCTTGTCAACATAAATCTTGCTCTGAGGGGCTCATATGATTAGCACTGGCTTTTTGTGGCTTCGGAACATAATTTTCTTTATAAGGCAGGGCCACAAATTAATTTTCGCGGGTCCAAAATGCATCAAGCCTAGAGGCAGTGCAATCTTTTCGAAGCTTGTCTGATATTTTCTCCAAAGTTTTAGGACCATGAAGTTTTGCATTCTTGACAATCCTGTTAATCTTGGTTAGATCTTGGAGACTATGGTAGACTAAATCTTGGTCTGTCGGCTACACTCTTATTTGATAATCACTAGACGAGAGCAAGCTGACTCGTCCTTCAGAAGTGGTGAAGGTGACTATGCCTCTACCAAAAGTGACAGGCAATAGATCATTCAAAAAATCTTGTCCAAGAAGAAAGTCAAAACCTGTATCAAAACTGTACAATGTAACTTTCACCTAGACATCATTCAGATAAATTGGAAAACCTGGCGCTATGTGATTGATTTCCATCACATCTTTTGTAATAGCTCTAAACTGCAATTTAGTCGGCTGCCAATAATAGGAAGGAATTGCTCCATACTTGCAGCAACTACTCATGGTTCCAGAATCAATTTGGGCATCTAGAGTGTAATCTTTTATTTTTGGCAATTTGATTTTTATAGGGATTACCACTCTATCCCCTATTCCCATTACTTTGACTACTTCTATACTAGTATCTTTTTGAGGGAATTCTTCTGAAACATTCTTAAGCAATAAACTATAATTTGGAATTACAATCATCATAATCTGAGATAAGCATCTAGAGTTTGGATCATAACTGAATCATCTCTGATCTAGTATGATGAATTGAGGATTCTAATTTTTCTATCTTGTTCTTTAAAGAACTGATTTTATCCATACCTGAATCCGATGATGAACTTTCTTTTATCTGGAGTGGCTTGAACAGGGAATCAAATTCTTTTTCTATGAACTCTTCATCTGTGAATTTTTCTTTATTCCTCTTCCCAGAAGGTAGTTGTTTTTCTAGACTTTCAAGTTCTTTTTCCAATCTCCTTCTTGCAGTGAACTGGACCGGATCAAGCTGAGCCAATTCAGCTTTGACTGTTGCAATCTTCATCTATAAATTGTCAAAATAACTGTAAAACATTTTTACGTCAGGAATAAAGGTTTCTTCTGAATCAAAGGAACTGTGCCTGCAATCTTCATCTATAAATTGTCAGGAATATCTTCTTCAGCATCAGATGAAGAAGAACTAGAAACCTCAAAATATTCCCCTTCAGAATTAGATATAAGATCCCACTCTTAGAGAAAATATCCATAATTTTCATTTTTTTCATATCTTTCTTCTCTCTACAGTTATTTGCATAGTGACCTTCTTTCCCACAAATAAAGCAAGTAACTTTCTTTGAAGGTTTTGATCTCTTCCTAGATACTACTCTTCTTTTGCTGAAAGTTTTTCTGGAAGGATAATATTTCTTTTTCTTAGGAAAATACCTCTCAGGCTTACATGAACAAGTAGCTTTAGATTTCTTCAATGCTTTGCTCTTGGATTTTGACTGGCAACCAAAAGTATATGTTTCAGAAAGTTTGTTTTTCTTTTCCTTGATAGGATATTTTTTTCTTAACAACACGCATGGGTGGAGAGACCCCAAGGAGGTCTAAGTCAGGAATCCAAATGTGAATATGATCCTCATAGACAAGAAGTTGTGATTTTGTTGATACTGAAAAATAGGTCGGTTTTGGACCTCCATTAAGAAAAACTGCCTCAAGAGACTAAGTTGAGCTAAGACCCCCGATATTTGTGAAGAAAGATGAAGGAAAGTCTAGAGGAGACAGGCCTATAGGCCCCATAGGGAAAAATATGATTTTCCCAAGGGAAGACAAAGAGAAAATTTCCCCCATATAATTGCCCATGGGGGTCCAAAGACACAAACTCCAAGGAGGGTTATCCCTTGAATGGTAGTCCACCCAAAGAGACGCTGGTAGAGAACCCAAAGGAGAGAGTCATCGAAAATTACAATAACCGTTGAAAGAAATGAGTAGGAAAAGGATGTGATACCAATCCTTCAAGACCCAAACCAACTTATACCACCAGACTGCCATGCAAAAGGGGACCAGCCCCCATAATATATAGAGTTTCCGTGTTGAAACCCTGATAAAAGGCCTTCCAGTGAGAAAATTCACCTTCTAGAGTATTTTTGCCAATGGAAGACCTGTGAATTATCTGGTCCTTAGAGCCCTGAGCCAAACCCCCATCATGGGAATAACTGCCAGCTAGCCCAAGAAAACTACTCTCACCTGCTAATGGATCTTCTGAATACTCCACTAGAATGTACTCCATGATAGGGACTTGAGGAAGTATAGAGCACTAGGAGAAAATGTTTATTTGATAACCAAATGAAACTAACCTTAGATGTTATAAGAACTGTCGAAAACCTCAAAGTCCGCAGGAAGTGGAAAAGTGAATGCTTATGAAACTCCACAAACGAGTCGAGACCATAACTCTAATCCCTCCATTTTAACTTTGACATCACTATTTATTTTTCAATGAATGTGGAGAAATGTTTTATCTATGTTTATTCCAATATTAGGTCATCCTAATTTTCTTCTCTCCTAGTGATATTAAAAAAAATCATGAATGTTCTAATGGATTGTGTGTTGCAGTAGATATTATATGATATGTTATTATAAATATAATTATATTATATTTTATCACGAAGATATTATTTATAATGAATTTATGGAGTTAAAATTATACAATTTTCACCTACAAGGTGAAATTTAATTGGCGATGATTATGTTATGACGTATTATATATACAATTTTCAATGTGAAAAATAATTGACAAAATAATAATAGAATTACTAAAAAATACAAATCATAGGTAGGAAACCAAGAAGCAAACAATGCAAAGAAAAAATTCACAAAAATCAAAGATAAAGACAACAAAAATTATGTGACTAAATTGTTGAAGGGGAAACATTAGTGGAGCAACAAGAAGCCGTATTATTGCTCAATAAAGAAATACCACTTAGTACAATGCTCTATTTTCGTAGTCATGGAAAAATGGCCCTCCATAATCTTTTAATAAATGTCATGGACCAAACACTTGATAAGACTCGTCAAAATCCATTAATCCCAAACATATGAGAATTGTTGGATCACTTAAGCATAAGATGAAATGCATACAGTCAATAAAGAAGACTAAATAAGACACTATCAAGCACTCATGAATATAGTACATTAGCCCAAGTTGGTATGAATTAACTCCTAATCTTTAATATCCTAACATCCTCCCTTAAGTGAAAGTTCCTGTAAGATGAAGGATTTACAAAAATGCATAGGAGAAAGGAGGAGGCATCATGCCTTCCCACCATTAATGACAACTTCCTTCACACCTTACATAGCTCGAAGATGAAGAAACTTGGGTTTTGTCAATGAATTCATGAAGATGCCAACAACTTGATCAAGATAAGATTATAAATGAAGTGGATTTGTATCTTTATGTGCTCATTATGTTAATGTTAAACTATATGATGTCCAAGTTGGATGGAACTAAGTCTTTCACATGAAATAATGGTTGATGGTTACTAAAACTCAAAAAGGATATGTTCAAAACAAATTACTTCCTCTATTTTGTGAACTATACTCTATACTTTGTCTTAATTGAAGAAAGAGAAACGACAAATTATTTCTTTCATACATAGGTAACAACACTTTAACTAAGATTCAATACATAACATAGAGTTTTAATCATCAAAATTACCAACCCGATAAAAATTTGTTAAACCAACCAAAGGACAAACCTTTGAACCACATTATATGCTAAATTGAAATATACATTATCTATATCAAAGTATGTGTTTTTTTCCCAATGGATCTCATGCAATATTAATAAATTAAGAGACTAAACTGAAAGTAAAGGAAATGTTTAGATGAGGATGCATCAAATATAAAAAAATACAAACTAATTGTCAATACAAACTAGGATCCACATGATTTTTATAAGCAGTTCATAGACCTTGGAGATCGGTGATCACTATGCCCACAAAATATTTGTACCAGGAAGATCCACCTGAACTTATCACTTCTTGCCAACTCAACCACAAAACTTGACCCCAAGAGTGTCGAGAGAATTGAACCCTTGAACTCTAAATAGCAAAGGTACTTTAATGATGGGGACTCAACCAATTGAGCTGACCCTCGGGGATAAAATGGCATCCACATGATATGCGGAACTCACGACAATCAAATTTAATATTAATTGAAAATGAGCTAGGGATTATTTACATCACTCAATGTGAATTCAGTGGGATTGAGGAAATACTTAGGCTCAAGAAGGGAAAACCCTTTCTTTGTTTGCATTTACTTGTAAGCCAAGAAAATAATTTATGTTCCATAAGTCTATCATCTCAATTTGGTTCATAAGGCTAAAGTTGGATGTTCAAATGAATATCCTTTTTAATGAAATGAGATCATCAACAAACAAATCATAAGAATCAAAATCTCATCACCCACTCATTGAGTATAAACATTAGGGTCATAGTGGCATCTAGAATCTTGAGTTAAAAATAAATTGATCCATCTTCTCACATGAATATTGTAAGCTTGAGTCCATAGAGATATATATTTAATCACCATACAAGATTAGAGTCACAAAAAATAAACCCGACAATTAGACCCAAGGTATTATAATATTCAAGGATTTGGATTTGATTAAAACCCTTGGCAAATATATGGGATTTAACTTTGCCACACTTGTATCCACTACATGCTTTTTTTTATAAACCCATTCATATTTCATAGTCTTCCTCCTTCTAGGGAGAAGGACTAAATCTCGGGTATAATCCTTCAACAAGGAGTGATACTCTTCATTCGCCACTTTCATCCCACTTTGATAAACAAGATACTTCATTAAATGTTTATGGATCTGATTATTTCAATCTTGAGCCATGGGATCCAAACATGCATATTAAATTTGTAAACAAGTCTAATGAGGAACAATAGGATCACCAACCAAAAAAAAACCTCCCAGATTTGTTAAACTCAATAAGTGCTTAAACTTTAAGAATGGGATGAATACAAGTAGCATTCCATAGAGCTTAGAGTAGTTAGGAAATACCATACCACATTCATTTATATTGGGGCTTTAAAAATACTCAAAATTTGAGCAATATATCACTTGGTTATGAGGGGGTTAGTGGTGTAGTTTAATATACCTATGGATATAGGTACGGTTTTTTTTCAATTTACCTATGGGTATGGAAGTGGAACATGGTTAATAACTTGAGGAGAATTTTAACCTTGAAATGATAGTTCTAGCTATTTGTTGAGTCTGCTTGAAAATTGACCATGGGTCATGCATATGATGATTGGTTTTTAATTCATTGTTATCTTCACTTGATAACACATGAGTGGTAACGTTTTTCATGCTTGTGACAAGAGGCACTTTTAAACAAACACATTTCCATACTACATGGAGTTTGAGGGGTTGTTGTGCCTCCCTAAGAATAAAAACCCATTTTTTAGGTTAAGAACAACAAAATGAATTCTCAAATTGAAAAGTGGTGTTATTAGTAGCATCGTCTTTCTTTTTGGATTTAAAATTAGAACCTTATGCAACCACAACATAAACAATATAGCTTTTTATAATACAAACCCTAAAAAACAACCCTTGAATCCAAAATTGGCACCATGTGCAACATCGTCTTCTCTCTCTCTCTCTCTCTCTCTCTCTCTCTCTCTCTCTCTCTCTCTCATTTCCACAAAGAGGGGTGCGAGGGGTGTGTGGTAAGGTGAAAATTACAAATTGTTTGACACGATGACCTTAACAAACAATAATATTGCAACTGATATCTTAAAATCACCCCACATTAAAAAATGGTGCTACCTGTTAGCACTCCTTAGTTTTCCCAAGGCTGCGAAAGGAAACCAAAGACCCAAGGAAAAAAACTTGAATTGCATCATTAACTTTAAATAAACTCACCAGTCTATCATAGATTTCCTTGGAGGTGGCCAACTCAGAAATATAGGCCACCAGGCACTTGTCAATAGAGTCTCGGATGATCTTCTTTGCTTTGACTTCTCCCTTGGTCCACTTACTTCTAGCAGCAGCAGATGCATTTGATGGAGGCGTAACAATATTTCCTCTCACATGGTCCAACACTTCCTGGTCTTCTAAAGTCAGATAGAGAGACATCTTCAATCCGTGATGGTCAGACTTCTCACGGAGCTTGTCTTCGATGGGGAAGAGTGTTGAGGACCCCATGAAGTTTTTAGGATAGCCTTGCTAACCTTCTCTTCGGTGATTGCTCTTGCTCTTGCTCTTGCTTGGGCTTTGTCTTCACCTCGACTCTGATACCATGTTAAATTATGGTATGTTCTATGCTTAGAACAGTTTACTTTCTTTCTTCTTATTATCCATGGATTAGCAATCACATATACATTAAGTAAAGCGCATATAGAACATTAAATGATCAACAAAAAACAAGCCAAGACAACAGACACAAGATGTGGCAGCTAGCTAGGGACAAACCCCAATGCGGGGAAACCCTTTGATCAAATCTTCTTTTATCTTCAATAGTTCAATAAAGAGAAATAGTACAAAAACATAATTTTGTAATTTTATATCAGCAGCAACAAATCCTAGATCAGCAAAGTCAAACTTGGTCAAACGAGTTGAAATTGACCTCCAATATGCTTGGTAAATTTCTGGTTAACTAGCCCTCGAACAGCCTAAAGAAACAGCCCTTGAACAGCCCCAAAAACACAGTCAAACTGTTGTTGATTGAAGTCAACCAGCTGCCCAAAACTAGGGCAGTCAACGCTGGTCAAACCTGTGGACAGATTGCCTCACGTTTTGTGCCAAAATCTGCGGCCTACCTAGGAGAGGCAGCGACACCAAAACCGCACCCTTGATGAGTCAACGCTTGGTCAATGCAGGTCAAAGAGACCTTCAGCAATTTTTGTGTCCTCCTTTCAGTGTCCTCCAAATCCTAAAGCGTCCTCCTCCTTCCCACATGTGAGTTGATCCTTGTATAACCCAAAGCTAAGGAGAGAGAGAAGAATGAGTGAGATGAGATGATGATAAAATGAATCAACCTCACTTGTATTTATATGATTCAACGGGAATGTGTGCCACACATTTAACTGCTGGCTGACCTTGACAATTTGTCAAGTAAATAAAAATAAATTCATATCTCCATAAATACTTGTCGGAATCGGATGATCTTTAGATCAATCCTACACCTCTCGACAAGAGGAATCTAGGAAAAATATCAGCTTCCATAAATGAGATGACCCACATGGAGTTTGGCCCTAGTTGCCAATTTTAACATTTAGCAACATATGCAACCATGTAGAAAGAATAACATCATCATCATCAATGCAGCGAAACAAAAAGTAACAATAGAAGAAAATCATTCACATAGAGATGCCAGGATTGGTCGGAGACCAAGGCAAAACACACTATGGGGAAAACCCTTTCAAATTCTTCTTCTTATTAGATTGTCATTGAATGATTCAACAAATGAGAGTACAATAATCCATATCTTCAACTATAGATCTATCCAGAAAGAATTAACTAAACAATATCCATAAAAATGAACCCATCAATGCTTATACTCAAAACCCTGATTTAAAATCTTGTAATGAAATGTCATTGTCTGCAGTCAACTATCGAAATATTTCGTCAATGAGCGAAAACTTCAGACAACTAAAAAACAAACCCTAAGATTCGATCGCATGGAGGACATGGTGTGCATGTGACTTAAATACTTTAGTCTCTCCCTTGGCCTATGACTATAGCTGAATTCTTCCTTTGGCAAGCCTACAGTTGTGACCTAGAAACCCTAAAAGTGTGCGCAAACTTCAGACCCTGTAATTTTTCCTTCCTGCGAACCAATTCTCTGTGGGTGGGCCTTAGACCTTTGCGAGCCAAAACCAAGAAAGAGAATAAAATAATGTCTCATTATGTCCAAATGAGTTTGAGGTCATTTTTATTTATAGTCTTCCAAGGGAGTCCAATTTGTTTTAGGGCCAACCTATCCAAATGTGCATATGTGGGCTTTTCTTCATAAGTACACTTTCCCTTATCTAACTTGAGTGATATTTAGGTCAATTTTGGTCCTATGGAAAAGAGGAATTCAATGCAAACATCATCTCCATCAATTGAGCTATCCAAAGTGGAATTTGGACCTAGTTTCCAATTTTAAAATCATGTTCCTCTATCGAAATGTACTACAACAACATTATCCACCTCTGCACATAGTACTGTAAATGGTGATACCGAATATCTATATGCTTGGATCAATCATGAAAAACATAATTTTCATAGAGCTTGATGCAACTCTAATTATCACAGTAGATCATAGTTGGATCCATCATTTGACCAAACAATACAACAAATATCTTTCTCATCCAAATCACCTCACATGCTACTTGACTCGTAGCCATGTATTCTGCTTTTGCCGAGTTGAGTGCCACAGATATTTTCTTCCTATTGTACTAACAAACCACTTTGGACCCAACACTGAAAATTCCACCTAATGTACTCTTTCAGTCTGATGGACTCCCCGCCTAATTTTCATTTGTGAATCCGCATAGCTTCATTCCCTTGGTCTGTTTGTACCATAGTCCAAACTGGGTAGTTCCTCTGAGGTACCATAAAACATGCTTAGTTTCCCTCCAAAATAGTTTGGTTGGCCTAACCATAGCTTGACTCGGTTGACTGCATAGCACATATATGATCATGTGTTCACAAGATAGCCGGTAAATAGTAGCATCTACTTCCTCACCTCAAGCGACATCCTCTTTCCTCTAATAATTCGCTAGACGTGTCTCCATGGGTGTGAAATTGTCCATGCGGAACCTTTGAAGTATCTCGTTGGCATACTTTCCCTGAGAGACAAACAGTTCCCCATCGCCTTTCCATACTTCCAATCTGAGGAAGTAGTGCATGAGACCCATGTCCTTCATTTCAAACTCTCTTGCAAGGTTGTCCTTACAAGATTTGATTAGTTGTTCATCACTAGTTAAAATCAAATCATCAACATATAATACAATAATCAACAATTTACCTCCTACCAAGATATGATAGAGGTTTTCATCTGCTTCAATCTTGATGAAGCCCAAACTGGTGAGATAACTATCGATCTTGGTATACCAAGCATGGGGTACTTGCTTAATACCATACAACACTCGCTTAAGTCTGCACACATGATACTCCTGATCAAAATTCTCGAAGCCTTTTGTTTGCTTGATATACACCTCCTCCTAAATAAATCCATTGAGGAATGTTATTTTCACATCCATCTCGTGGATCTTCCACCCCATATGTGCATCCAGAGCTAGAATTGATCTAATGGATGAGTACCTTGCTACAGGAGAAAAGTTTTCCTCATAGCCAATCCCCTCAACTTGAGAGTACCCCTTGGCCACAAACTAGCCTTGTGCTTTTCTATGCTTTCGTCTACTGCAAGCTTTACCTTGAAGATCCATCTCGAAACTACAACTGATTTGCCTTTTGGTCTTGGGACCACTTCCCAAACATTTTTCTTTACAATGGATTCGTATTCCTCCACCATTGCATCAACCCATACAGGTTTCTCTATTTCTTCCTTGAAATAGGATGACTCAGTCATTACAAGCTCAGTCATTAGAGCCATGTAGCTAGTGTATCGATCTGGTGATATTCTCTATTTGTGCTAATTTAAAGGAGCACCCACATTCTCCCTCCCACCCTGATCAAGTCTCTCAGCTTCCCTAGTCATTTTTTTGCCTTATCTGGATGGTTCTGCTTGAGCGGTTGTTTCCACTCTCTGCTCCTCAACTTGTGGTTTCTCCACAACTTCTTGAGGCTCCCTGTTTGGAGCTAAAAGCTCCTCTTCTAGTGGAATCTGAAGCTCCCTCTCAAGAGAGCACCGCATAGCTTTATCTTCATCAAATTTTTCATCCCTTCGCACAATTGTCATTCTAAGGGATGGAAAGTACACACAGTAGTTGTGGGAAGTTTCTCTGTAACCCACAAATATCCCCAATTTTTTAGTCAGCTCTAGCTTCTTCCTTGATTCTTTGGAGACATGGCAGTAAACACAGGCTCCAAAAATCTTGAAGTGTGACACATCTAGATTTCTCCCCGAGAAAGCCTCCTTCAGTGTAATCATGCCCAGAATCAGATGACAACTCTAGTTCTGCAAATAGACTATTGTATTTCATGCCTTGGCCCACAAATCCAGAGGTATGCCTTGGTCATTCAACATCTTCCTCGCTGCTCCCACAATGTTATGGTTCTTTCTCTCAGCCGCCCCATTATGATGTGGGTTGTGGGGTGTTGTCAACTCTCGTTGAATGCCTTCTTTTGCACATAAATTTTTGAATTCATTCGGCATGTACTCACCTCCATTATCGCTCCTGAGAGCCTTCACCTTCTTTCCCGTTTCTTTTTCAACTAGAGCCTCGAATTATATGAACTTGGAGAATGTCTCATCCTTCTTCCGCATGAAGAAGATCCAACACTTCCATGAGAATTCATCGATGAAAATGACAAAATATTTGTGATTGGCAGTGGAGGTTGTCAACAAAGGTCCACATATCCATAGACATCAGAGTGGGTCCTTTAAAGGATTGCATGTGCTTTGTTTTCCCGATCATGGAATGTGGATTTTTTGTACTTCCACAAGGTGCATCCTTTGCATACATCTTGTTGCTCAAATGCTCCTTTAGGGATGCATGTGGTTATATGTTGCATGATCTTCAGAGTGCCATGATGCAAATGGCCAAGTCTTCTATGCCAAAGTTCACTGACATTGCAATGCTACAACACCTCCGCCTTTGTGCTCAATGCATCACAATCCTCCACATCTAGCTTGTACAGGTTCTTCACACAAACCCTGATATGCTTCACTTGTCCCATGGCTACGTGTCTCAAGAATTCCTTTCCTTTGTTGAAGATCACATCATAACCTCGGTCTTCCAAAACTACAACAAAGACGAGATTTATGTTTAGGCCCGCAATGAACATGACATCCTTGAGCCTAGGGGGGGAGCCCGACTCCCTCTGAAAGGTGACTCTACCAATCATATTTGTGATACACCTTTCGTCGTCCCCCATCTCGATGTGCATCTGCGAATATTTTTCTTCCAGGTCACTGAAAAAGTCTTTATTCCCCGTCATGTGGAATGATGCACCTGATTCCAAGTACCACAAGCTCCCCATCATTGTGTTATCCATGCATGCAATGAGGGTAAATTCAAGCTCGAACTGTGAAGCCAAATCTTCACATGTTTCTCCCCCTGAGGTCTTCTTTCTTGTCTTCTTGTGTGGACACTTCGTGCCATAGTACCTGAATTCATGACATAGGAAGCATTTATTTTTTGACAAACCCTTCTTCTTGCCCCCTTGATTGGATTCTGGTTTGAATTGGAATTTCTTCCCTTTCCCTTCTTTTCTTTTCTATCCAATGAAAATTTTTCTTCATCCTCGCCCTTGGATGAAGTCCCATTTCTGGCTTTCCACCTTATTTCCTCTTATACCAAATCATACCATACGCACTCCCAATCCGGTAGTTTCTCCCTCCCCTTCACCAAATCTTGAAAGTTATGCCAAGTTCATCAGGGGCATTAACACTGACCCCGCCAAGTCTTCTTCAAGGACATTAACACCGACCCCGCTAAGTTCATCATAACACTATGTAAACTTGCTCAGATACTATGGAATTGTGTCATTCTTTTGCATCTTGATACTTCGAAGTTTATCCTTTAGCGTTAGCTTCATGTGGTCACTACTATTCTTGAAAAATTATGTCATTTCTTTCCATATTGCGAACGGAGTTTATTTTCCATGGTGATTCGAGACCACATGATCCCGTACTCCCTCCAAGATTATTCTCCTCGCCTTGGCTACATATTTCTTCCACTGAGCAAGGTTCTGGGCATCAGATGCTTGTGGTTTTGAAACATCTGACTTGATGTATTCTAGCAATCAATTGTCATCCAACACTGCCTCCATGTGATCCTTCCATGCAACAAAATTAGAGGTTCTTTCCAAGGCGTACTCTAGCCTTATTCCATTGAAGGCCATCTTCTCAACTCTAACAAAATTCAATCCTCTGACCCTCCACTAGTTCCTCCAACATTTGGAACTAGTTTAATTGGAAACAACCTTAGATAATAAACCTTGATTGTTACAAATTAGAAATCACGCATGCTTAAAAAACTATAACTCCTCCAACTCGAATTCACTGAGTAAACTGGGTGGCACAAGCCATGTCACACAAGATGACATCATCCAAGTTGTTTGTTGATATGGAAATTCGAATTTTCTCAATTTAATCAAGGCAAAATCAAATTGAGAATTTCTTGTTGCCTTTTTCAACCAGTGCACCATATATTTGTCACTTAAATGCTTCAATTATGTATGATGTACATACAAAGTTTACCAGTTGAATTGGAAGGAATTACAGGACTCCCCAATGGTTTCTGAAGAGTTTACATATATAATCTGAAGGGGTCATCATCCCCCTAGTACAAATCAACCCTCCTACTCACACTTCAACTTTTGCTTCCTGCTAAAGCAGTTGTCACTGTTATTGTACCCACTACTACCTCTACAAGTTTCCACGCCTCCTACTCTCACTACCTTTGCCACTGATCATTGTTTCCACTCACTATTGTCCAATGGTTGCAATTGTCTATGTTTTTTAGATACCACTGCTACTACATCTGCCATAGAGACAATATCACTTCAGTCATAGAATCATTGTCATCACTATTATAGGAGCATTATCATCATTGTCTATTGTTACTATCATTGGCATGATCAAAGTCATTGTTACTCCTACTATCATTCATCAACAAGGTTAGTGTCACACAAGATTGCTACCATGTCATCCATCAAATTCTCTACCATTCAACAAAATCATTTGACATATCAAGGTCACTTCCAATTGCATCAAGGGAACTATCAAAATTCAGATGCTCTAATACAAAACTCAGCCTTGAGAAGAAGTTTGTTACTTACGTATTATTTCCCCTGCCATATTGCTCTCTAACTTTATTGTTTCTTTAAAGTTGTTGGAAGACCTCTACACCCTGAAGACGAAGCTTCATTACTGTAAGAGTCAGATTTTTTTTCTATTATAAGGCTTGCAGATATGTCCCAATATTCACAATCTCCCAAAGATTACAGGAAATTAAGTTTTGTTAGAATGACCCGGTCATTAAATTTTTCCTTTAATGAAAAGTTTCTTATATTATGTTGGCGATGCATTATAAGATATGAAGATGAATAGGACTTATTCAACCATATGTGCCAAGGGAGATCAAGAAATATTGCATTTAATTCAGGGCATAAGACTTTTGGTTTATGCTTCAGGTATACAACTCCTTCCATGGTCAATCCTTGATCTGTTGTTTTATATCATTGGATATACATTCAAGATAATACCAGAAAAGCCTCATGATAACAACTTCAAGGAGGTTGATCAGTTCTTGATGAGTGTGCTCCAAAAATACACTAGAAACTGTCTCCTTTCTAGTATGTAGAGGATAGAGCATAAATTTGTGGTCGAATTTCAATGGAAGGTAATCTTCAAGGTCAGCAAATGTCAACACAAATTGATAGTAATAGAATATATCACTTTCACAGATCAAAACTCTTATGTGAGTACATTTTAATGGGATTTGGTCTGCCATAGAGAAAACATTTAATAAATGATATCCTCGTAGCAATTTTTATTCTTAATTAATGCTCCAGAATTTTCAAGCCTCCAAGAGTTTGTCAAAAAAGGTATGGAAAGAAACCTCAAGGCAACTTGCAAATTTAAGCCCAAACGAATCCCATCAAGTACAAATGTAACCCATTCGTTCTGGTCAATGGGTGTTTCAGAAATGCTACAAAGTACAACTTACCACTTATTAAGATTTTCTCCACTACTCCTGGTCGCGGTGGATAGTCTAACAGTTGTTATACTAGGCCCAATTATTAATGGTATGAAGGTTCAAATTCTCTTGTAGATGAAAAATGGTCAAACTTCACATATAATTTTCTTTACGTCCAAGAGAAGACCCACACAGTTGTTGAAATTTTGTAATGGAACCCTGCATTTACGTCCGAGAGAAGACCCACACAGGTGTTGATAATTTGCAATGGAACCCTGCAAAACATAATGAAGACCCTAGCGAAACCCTTGCATGAAAGTATAAGCCCAAAAACCCTTCAGGATATTCGACCTATCATGTTATCTCCAATACTTTACAGGTCCGATAAATTCCAGTGTGAAATGCTTATGAGTATCATATAATAAGCACAAACATTGCCTCAAAGAATTAGGCAGTGAATCCTTTAATGCTCGGTCTTCTTCATAATCAAATCTGAAAGCCCTAATAGTTTTGTAACAAAACAAATTTTGTTATCCTAAAGTGGTAGAGGGTTGCTCAGATTTTAAAATTCCAAAACCTACAAAAATAAAACACAAACGGAACCCTTGTACCAAAAACGTGAAACCCCAACCAATACCAATACTTCACAAAAAATTATCGTATGATCCACAGGACCGAAATTTAATTTCAAAACTTGATCAATTCCTTTGAAGTGTTGAAACGATGCCTATTGAAGAAGATGACAGTGGTTTATATAATTTTGAAAGAGCAGCGAGCTTCCATCTTGAGGGAATGATTTGGTTTAAAATTTTAATTTTCAAACCCCAAATCAAGGCCAACTTGCTAGCGGGTCATTTCGGTCCAAAATAATTTATCCTTTTATTAGATATGGACCAAACGATTAAGGCCCAAGCTATAATAAAGTTTTTTTTTTATCCCCCAAGGATAAAATTTAATAAAATATTTTGTGTCTTAGAACATAGAATTAAGAAGCCTTGATCCAATATAATTTAATAATGACCCATGGAGAGTCCTTCAATAATAGATCAATAATTTTTCCTCTTCAATAAACCAATATTTCCACATCATCACTCAATCCTTTTATTCCACAAAATTACACCAATGAAACTGCCGCATCAACAACCCCTTGGGGCTTTGGACCACTAGCTGGGGTTGCAAACTTTGACTAAGCGTTTCTCTCAAAGGGTGAGGACCCACGAGCCACTCCATATACCAACAGAATTAGAATGGCAAGGATAATCCAATGGCGACAATCTCCAAGAAAAATTAACTGATTTGCTGACCAAAAATTCTCAACAACAGTAGGGTCTAAACATCTTTCAGGGAATCCAAACCCTAGAACTAGGGTTTCATCGGGCTACATCATCCTATGGACATCATCAAGTTGCATAATCATTACCTACATCATTTGTATCATTTTGTGGGCATCATCACATCAATGTCCTTCAACTATATTTGCTTGGACATCAATGACAACATACTCAACTATAGTAGGTTGGTGCCTACAAAGTTTGTATTAGTAGGTTGGTACCTACAATGATATGTCATAAAGAAGTTATCATTTATATCTTGTGTTCCATATGTTATATTGTTTGGTTATGATTCATGAGTATTTAAATAAGTTAGAAATTATCGTACATTGATTCATCCCACCACAGCCTATTATAAATGTGAATCCAATAATTGGTATAAGAGAAAGTTCCTTTAGAAGCAATTCAACCACTCGAAAGAAGATCTTAAGAGGACCATGGCTAGTCAAAAAGGTTATTTCACAAGTGGAGCTCCATTATTTGATGGAAAAAATTAAGCCTTCTAGAGGGTAAGAATGAGGACTCATTAAATGTCTCTTAGTTTTGACATTTGGAAAGTTGTAATAGATAGGTATAAAGCTCCAACAACTCCACCATTTGATCAAGATGGTCAGAAAGCTTATGTAAATGCAAAATTTGTGATGCCATCTTCCATGGCCTATTAAAATCATAGTTTGTCAAAGTAATACATTATGAATCTACAAAGGGCATTTGAGACAAACTTGAAGAGAGATATGGAGGAGATGACAAAGTGAAGAGGGAAAATCTTAAAACCCATAGAAGATAGTTCGAGAGCTTGAAGATGAATGATGAAGAATATATTGCAGCCTACTTCATGTTGATGAGATTGTCAATACCATCAAAGGACTTGAGGAATAAGTTAAGGAATTAATGATTCTATAGAAGGTGTTAAGTTCTCTCCCCTTAAGATTTGATGCAAAGGTCTCAGCTATTGAAGAAATGAAGGATCTAGAAAATCCAAAGATGGATGAGTTATATGGGATTCTCAATGCATATTAAATGAGGACAAGAAAAGGAAAGTCAACTCTAAAGGAAGCATCTTTGAATATTTCAAAGAAGACAAAAGAAATTAAAGTTGGTAATTATTCCAGTAATGAATTAAATGTAGAAAAAGAATAGTTTATGAGAAAGTTGAAAAGAGGATCTAGAAAATACAAAGTTAAGCTACCATTCAAATGTTTTAATTGTGGTACAATAAGGAATTTTTCTACTAAATTTTCATATGAAAATAGTGAGGCTAGTGATGATGAAGAAGAGCATGAAAATAGAAGCAAGTCTTACAGACACGAAAGAAGAAGAGGTATTCCAAGAAGAAAGATTTTTAGTATTTAGAAATAGTATCTCCTCAGAAGAGAGTGATGAATATGCATATAAATATTAACAAAAAATAACTTCTTGTCATAGTCATTTATGCAAATGTGTTGATAAAGAATTTGAAGACAATCACGAAGAGAAAGCAGATTTAGAGGGAAATGATATCGATTGGGAAGTAAACTTTGAAATAGAACATTTTAGTGCCCTAGAAGAAATAGATGGAATCAAAGGCAAGATCAAAAAGGAGTATTGCATATATATGACAAGCAAAAGGATCACAATATTGATGAAATAACAATTTCTATCTTGAAAACCTAACTAGAAGAGGAAAGGAGGATAGAAGAAGTAGTGAGAATCCAGTTGAAAGAAAAGAAAGAAGATTGTGAAAAGCTTGAAGCAAAAGTTATTTCCTTGAGAAAGGAACTAGAGAAACCAAATGATCAAAGCTTCAATTTTGGAAAGAGTACTAAAATCTTAGATTATTTTCTCAGTTGTCAAAGATCACGTTTCATCAAAATAGGTCTTGGCTACAAGGAAAATCATAATACCTCCAGGAGATAATCAAGCACAAAGCCATCAGGAAAGAAAAATGAAGAGAATCCCAAACGCTATGTTGATGTTCTGAAGAGCTCCTTCAGCAATGAAAGCAACACCAAGAAAGGAGATGAATACTAGTAAGACTTGATTTTTCTCATGAGATCAATAAGAATTAAATCAAAATAGGTACTCCACCAAGAAGGCCTTCCACATCTCAGTATCAAAATATATTTTTTCGCTATTGTTTTTCTTGTAATAATTTTGGTCATAAAGCAATAAATTTTGGATCGTATGTAAGAGATGACTATGTGAGAAATAGAAATAGAGGATCTTATGAGAGCTCAAAGAATGGTTTTGTGAGCAACAAAACTAATGAAGATGGTGTCAAAAGATACAACTCATTTTCTTCTCTTTTGGATAATGTTGAATTCTATAAGTGCAAAAACTATGGGCACAAAACATGTGATTTAGAAGCAACACTATAAGATTTCATAAGCAAAGAAAGTAAGAAGATATTACCAAGTACAAAGAAAAATGCAAAAAGGTATGGAAAAGGAAGCAAGAGAAACAAGAGGAATGTTGACTTACTTTATATGCTAGAAGCAAAGGTTTATTGAGAGTGGATGTTCAAAACATGACAAGATATCCAAGTAAGTTTATTACTCTAAAAGAAAAAAAAAATGAAGGAATGTTACCTTTGGAGATAATGCATTAGTAAGGATAGATGGAAAGGGCATAATTAGTCTTGATCATGGAAATACTAAAACTTAGAATGTCTTATATGTCGAAAACCCAACTTTGAACTTGACGGAGTAGTCAGAACCCGCAAGCGCAAAGTAAACAATGACATCCAAAAAAAAACGTGACGCCCAAAAAAATTTCAGATTCCAGGAGAGCAATTTCGAAATGAAGGACAGAATTTTTCAAGCAATGAAAAATTATTTCGAAAAAAAATACCCGAGCTCTGATACCATAATCAATGAATGAATTGAATTGATTTACATGAGAAAATGAAGCTCAATAAGTAATACAGAGATATTTACAGAAATAGAAACAACCAGTTTCTTCTAAGAAACTACTAAAAAGATCAAAATAGAAACAGCTAATAAGAATGAGCATTAAACACTAAATAACATTATTGTAATAAAACCCCAGATAATCCTTCCGGCAGCTCCTCAGCTACAATCTGCCCCAGAAACCCCAACGTCAGCCTTCCTGGACTACGTCAGCGCCTCTTTGCGCAGCATTGGCCCTGCGTCACCCCAGATGGGTCTGCATCAGCCATAGGAGGCCCTGTGTCAGCCTTCTGGCCCTCTGTGTCAGCAACGTTGGCCTCTCTGAAGCTCTGCGCAGCTCCCGGCTACCTCTAAGTGGCCCTGCGTGAGCTCTGGCTACTACTACATCACCCTTCCCTTGTTGTTGCTCTGCTAGAAACAGCTTATGTCACCTTGGGACAGTTATTTTCTGCTGCTATTGCTCCGCTCGGCTGATGTCCTCAGTCCTCCTGTGATCTGCAATCACGCTCTGATACAATGTTGAAGTTTCTAAGTCTACTTAGTTAGAAACCCTCCACATGCACTTTATCTGATTTATTCCTACCTACTTGTTCCGTTACTTAACAAGTTATTTACAATGTAAACACTGAAAATAAACACTAGTGCATGCTCAACATATTACAGATCAACAATTGAAGGAAACAGAAACAATCACACCAAATGACACCGTTATTTTTGGACCAATGTCCCCAAAAAACCCAATGTGGGAAAACCGGTGCAGCTATCTGAGGGTTTTCTTATTAAGGAATATCAGAGTACAATTTGGGTGCCGAAACTGGCCTACCCAACAGAGAATTTCCTTGAAAATAATACCTCTCAGTTTGGGACAAATTTCTCGGCTGAAACCCTGGATAATCCTTTCGAAACCTCCTCAGCTACAATCTGCCCCAGAAACCCTAGCATCAACCTTTCTGGACTGCGTCATCCCCTCTCTGCCTAGCGTTGGCCCTGCATCACCCTGGATGGGTCTGCGTCATCCTTCTGGCCCTCTATGTCAGCAACGTTGGCCTCTCTGAAGCTCTGCGCAGCTCCCGGCTACCTCTACGTGGCCTTGCGTGAGCTCTGGCTGCTACTGCGTCACTCTCCCTGGCTACTGTGTTGCTCTCCTGGCACTATCTCTGCTTCTCTGTCTCTTTGTACTCAATGCCCCTCAGTTGCAACTCTGATCACTAATTCTATCTCTCTTAGCAAACCCCGCTCTAGAGAATAGAATGATTGATCACTCTGGTGTTCTCTAAGTGACCCTCAAGCCTCCTCTTATACTTTTCTCATTGACATATCAACGGCCAAGATTAAGTCTGGAATCAACAGCTAAGATTAGATCTGGCTTGATCCATGTCTTTTGGACCATTCTAACACAGATTCATATTAATTCACATTAATATTTTAATTTCCCTAAGTTTCGACTTAGGGACTCCATTAAAAATATTAATTATTTTAATATCTCCTGAATTGTTTAGAATCTGCCAAAACCATTTCTAGGTATTGGAGATCTCATGTGCCCCAACCTCTTCACCAAATTTCATGGCTAGAGCACATCCGATGCTACCCCAAATCAACACATAGCAGCTCTATTGCAGAAGTAACAGAAGTTGTTCGGGGACATTCCATCTGGGAGACCACCCGATAGGGGTTTCGAGCAGATTTAACTAAGTACAAAAAATACCCTCTAGCAAATTTAACCATTTATACAAAAATAAGACTTCATTTAATTAATATCAAACACTGAAGTATGCTTACAAACAGAATTGAAATAAGACTAGCTCGAGCGATGGAGCTTATCTCTTAGAAGAGATGTGGCAGCTACATGCCTCTGAACTGTGCTACAATGAGGCTCAAAGGCCTATTTATTATTGTGAAACAATGGAAAACCCTAAACATACAAAAACCTAATCTTAGGAGATGAAGCGCCAAAGTATGGGCCCTGTTTGGGTAAATTGGTACATCAATTTCCCGAGGTCGTAACTTTGGCATACGATCTTTGTTTGACATGCACAATACCTCGTTAGAAAGATCTATCTGAGGACTACAACTTTCGACTGGAAAACATGGGTCTATGACCCATGTTGGCTCCGATTTTCCGAAAAAAACATCATTTAGGGCCTCCGAAAGTTTAGGACCTGAAAAACTGCCAAAAATATTAAATTGGGCTACAAATAAGGAAACTAAAAAAAAACAATCGTGGGGGTCCAAGTGGAATAGGCAGGTGGCCACCAATATCCACTTGGATCAATTTGAGCATTCATAGTCTTGTACTCATATTACTACTGCATAATATTAAAACCCTCAATTGCTGCACCGGCCTTCCCGAGTTGGGTTTTTCCAGAGACTTAGTCCAAAAGTAATTCTGTATGTGTGTGTGCACATCTATTCTTCCATCATTTTTATTCCTTCCCCATTATTTATTTTGTGAAGGTTTCAGTCTATTTGTTTCAATATTTGTCGTAGCACACGACAAATAATTTGTTTAATTAAATTAACAACTAGAAGAAATAACATCAGTTGTTGCAATAGGATTCGGGGTTAGCTGAATATTCACGTGGTATCAAAGCACAGATTGAAGTCGAAGAGCTCAGTTGCAGGCTGGAATAAGGAGCTTCAAAGCACTGCGTAAGCAGTTGTTCGAAACCCCAAGGGTTGCGCAGTCCCTTTGGCCAAGAGGGTCAATTTTTGAGGAAAAGTTAATTTCTCTAAGAGAGTCGATAGAGAAATAATTTTCCAGATCAAAGATTACCAAAGGCAAAGGGAGAAGCGGTATTTTTCTTGCAAAGCAGATCTTCAGCTATGACGCAGTTATTTTTCAGTAGTTTTTTGGTGCAAAATAGCGTCAGGAGGAAGGAAAAGCACACACTGAGGGAATTCTTTCCTCAGGGAACTTCTAGTCTAGAAGTTTGATTTTTCACTGCAGAGCAGCAGTAGTTGTGAGAAGATTTGCCCACTCCAGCAGGGAGTGTGTAGATCCAGTCAGCAGCTACGCAAAGGAGAAGAGAAGTTCGACTTTTTGCAAAGATGGCATCAACAGGGATGAGAGATTAGGATCGGTTAGATGGAGCCTCCCACTACGTGATTTGGAAGGCGAGAATTTATTGTCTTCTAGATGAATATAATCTCAAAGCCTACATCGATAACGTGGTAGTTGTACCCACAGATGCAAATCAATTGAAGGCCTACAAGAAGGAGATGGCGAAAGAAAAAGGTTGATTCTCGATGGGGTTCTACATCACGTGGTATCTCACATTGTTGGCAAAGATATTGCCAAGCAAATGTGGGAAGTTGTTACTACGCTATACCAGGGATCTTACGAGCAGCAGAAGATGTATCATGAGGAGAAGCTGAGATGTACAAAGATGCAAAAAGGGAAGCACATAGACCCCTTCCTCACTGGAATTCATGATGCCTGAGACCAACTGTCTGTAGTAGCGTCAGCACCCTGCCTATAGAATTGGTGTGATTAGCTCTAAACAACATTTCTGAAAACTAGCAGGCCTTCGTCCAGAGTATTATGGGCAAAGACAAGTTGCCAGAGTGGGATCGAATGTGCGCTGACCTGCAACAGGAGGAGATGAGGAATTAGGGAAATTTTGAGATCTAAAATGGGCCTCCTAAGGAAAGTATAAAATAAGATTAGATTACATCATCAAATTTTAGAGTGAAAAAAGAAAAAAACTATTTTTTCAACTCGTATTTTCAACTTATCTCCATATGGGTTTACTCAAATTTCGAGCGGAAACACTCTTTGGATGTAGAATTTGATTCCTCATCCAACAAATACCCATGTTGCATACGTTCGATGGACCCTACTACACGAAAAATCAGAAATACATGAAAAACGTGATTGCAATCACGTTTTCTCATGTATTTCTCATTTTATGTGTAGCAGGTTCCAAAACTATGCAACATGAGTACTCCTTGGATAAGGAATTAAATTTTTCATCCAACGAGTTTTCTCGCTGGAAATTTGAGTAAAACCTTCGGGATATAAGTGAAAAAGATAGTTTTATTATTTTATTATTTTTTAATCTTTTTACTTTTTCACCCCAAAAATGGTGAACCATCCCCCATGGTTGACGTCATCATCTTGAATCCTATTGGTTCTTATAAAGTGTATTTTGGTTGTACATTTTTCTTAAGAAGCCCATTTTAGACCTCAAAATTCCCCTAATGCGATATTTGGTAATGAGCACCATCAGTGGCAGCAGCAGCAGCAGTGGGACTAAGCAAGTGAAAGAAGAGGAGAATGTGGCCCTCGCATAAAAAGAGCGACAGGAGCGGCGCAGGAGAAAGAAGGACCTTTCCAAGGTCAAATGCTTCAAATGTGGTGAGCTTGGCCACTACAGCACCCAGTGTTCCCTCAGGAAGAAGGACAAGGAGAAGCAGGACTAGGCGGTAGCTCATGCAGAGATCGACAGGTTGTCCTCCAGATTGGAAGAAGATTTTGCCATGATCATCGATATACCTCCAGGAGTGAGGTGGGGTGATTTGGTTTTGTAGCCCTAGAGAGCTACAGGATGGGCAGGTTTCTTGAGGAGGTCCACCTCTTGAATCAGACCCTTGCTAAGGGAGCCCACAGTATTTCAGTAGCAGGATAGATCAGTGGCAGATGGTGCAACTAGCAATGTTTTAAAAATTGGACCAGTCCACGTAATGAACTAGGCTTCAAACCGGGACTGGTCAGGTCTAAACGAACCGATTTTTAAAAAATACATTAAATAATTAATTTTTAATGAAAAAAACTATTTTTAAGATTTAAAACCATGATTCCAAGCCAAGAGAAACAAAATATGCAAGGTTTTCTCATCTATATACCATGTAAAGGTGAATATATCAAAATGCCATCGAATGCAATACATATCCGCAACAAAATACATAATCAATGAGGCTCTAAATGGCCTCTAGAGTCAGAAAACAATGCTCTAAGCTATGGAGTCACTGACCTACTACAAGTCTACATATCAGTGATCAACAACATGATCACTCCTCATCATGATCAAACTCATCACCACTAGTACACAAGAGATCATCAACATAAGCTACATAAATACTATGGCTCGGAGTTTGAGGGCTCCTAAAACTCCTCTACAACTTTACTAGTAGTAGCAAAAATAGACATCAAAACTACAAATCACTGATCAACATGGCCACTCGTGAAACTCATCATTGATTCAACGCTACTTGAAATACATAAATATCATCACCAAGAGATACATAAACATCATCTAGCAAAAAGTCTTTAGACTTGGATTGCTCAACCTTATAACATGATAGAAATTGAAAAGGTTTAACATGCCTAACCAATGATTTTGGTTTGAGTGAAGGGTTCGTCTCCTCAACCTTATAATTTAATGTGGTAGAAAAAGATTAGAATGCCTAACAAGTTGTTTTCCTTTGAGCGAAGAGTGCATTCTTGTTAGAGACATGGTAGAGGAGTTCAACAATCAATACCACCAACATTAACAAAGTTCAACAATCAATGCCACCAACATCAAGGTTCTTAAAGGCATTCATGCTCTTGATCAAATGCCAATCGCATACCCTCACGCATGATAGAATCAAACGGAAACATTGCAAACCCCCAAACTATGAAATCCTGAAAACCATTAAGTCTGTTGAATTTTGAGTGAAACCTAAAATTCTAGTTTCTCCATATGAAATCCAATGAAGTCGAAACCACTCTCAAACATCCTGAGTCATTTCATGGTAATGTTAAAAATTTAAGTAAAATGATGAAAATGAAAATTAAAGGAAATTTCACTTTTACTTTAAGAATTTAACATTACCATTAATTACCAACATTGCTAGGGTTGAGATGTGTCAGGAAAATGAGAGGGTAGGCATGTTTTTCTTGGAGGGACTATATTTGGAGGAAAACAACACCAAATTTCCCTCAAAACAGCTTCAAAACTCAAAAAAATGCATTATGTGGGGTTTATGGTTGCCCTGCCAATAACTGGCTGGTTTATGATGGAACCGACTGGTTTGACCATAAATCGGTCGGTTCCATCCAAAATGGGCTGGTTAGGACCGGTTTTTCTAATGTTTTGGCGAAGGGAGGGGTCAAACCAGGTTTTTCTGCTGGTTTGACCCGGTGGGCTAGTGAACCGACCTGTTTGACCGGTTACCAGTTCAAATCGGCCAGTTTTTAAAACACTTGCAATTAGATGCCAAAGTGACAAATGCAGTGGCTAGTAGCGGTCAGATACTGAGAAACACAATGCAAAGTTGTCAGCAGTGCAATTGGCACAAAGCAGAGTTAGCAGCAGAGCAGAGGCTAGTAGCAGTCAAAGACTCGGGAGACAAATGCATCATATTGATCACAGTTGATTCAGTATTTTGGATGTTTTTCAGTTGCAGCTGTTGCAATTGCAGTAGTTCAGCAAAGCCAACAGCAGCACAGATGCAACGTATATCAGAGTTGCACAGTATTTGGTGGGCAGCAGCTACCAAACATCATCAATGTGACAAGAGGTGGTGCAGAGACAGGGTATTGCTTCAGTGGGTTGCAATGTTAGAACACATTCCTCGCTAAGAGGGAGTGTTATTTTTGTGGCATCGGATGCGTTCTAGCCACGAAATTTGGCGAAGAGGCTAGAATACATGTAATCTCCAAAACCCAGAATTCATTTCTGGAAATTCAACCTAGAGACGACTTAATTAAAATTATTAATCAGTTTTTTTTATCTCCTAAGTCTAAACGTAGGAAATATGATTAATTAAAGTGTATTACTTAAGTTATGGTGAGAATATTCTAGAAAAAGACTTGGATCGAGTTCTACTTAATCTTAGCCATCGATTAAGTTTTAAACGTTGTCGTTGATGTCTCAATGAGAGACTATAAGAAAAAACTCAATGGGGCTTGGAGAAAACAAAGTAGCAGTTTGATTTCACTGGAAAATTGATTTCCAGAGTAGCAGCGCTGAGTTGCCAGAGAGAGAGCTAGTGAGCTCGAGGCATTGAAAGAAGGGCAGGGATAGTAAGGCCGAAGGAAGTTTTCCCAGTTCCGTTGAGTGCACTGCAGAGAGGCAGTAAGTGACACAGAGAGGCAGTAAGTGACACAGAGAGGCAGTGCAATGCCACGTAGAGGCAACGCAGTGCTTCAGAGGGGATTTTGTATCTTGTTGGGGAGAAGCAGTGATTCAGTGCCAAAATTCGGAGAGAGAGTCTGAAGGCCAGGAGGATCCATCTTCCAGACAATAACTGATCAGATAGCGAGAGGGAAAGGAGTTTTGAGTTGTGAGGACGCAGTACTGCAATGGTGCAATGCAGTGACGGCGCAGAGGCAGCAAAGAGCACCTCAACTTGAGCCAAGGTCAGTGTCGGATCGCATGTGGGAGTGAGATTTTTCTCACTAGATTTATTGTTAGTCAATTCTCTGTATGGATTGTTAGATTGGAGCATCCATAGTCTTGTACTCAAATTTACTACTACATAATATTAATGTTGATTTGGGGTAGCATCGGATGTGCTCTAGCCATGAAAATTGGTGGAGAGGCTAAAGCACATGAGATCTCCAAGACCCAGAAATGGTTTGGGGAAATTCCACTCGGTTAGAGAGATATTAAAATACTTAATATTTTTAATGGGTTCCTAAGTCTAAACTTAGGAAACTAAAAAATTTAATGGGTATTAAAATAAAACTAGGTGAGAATGTTCTAAAAAACATGGATCAAGCCAAATCTAATCTTAGTTTTTGATTAGAGATTTAATCTCAGCCGTTGAAGACTCAATAGGAAAAGTATAAAAGGCTTGAGAGTTAGTTGGAGAGACATGAAGATTAATCAGTCAATTCAATTTTCTGGAGTGAGGTTTGCTGAGAGAAATCAAACCAATGATCAAAGTTGCAACGAGGGGCAGTGAGTGCATAGCAGAGAGGCAGAGATAGTGTCGAAGGATCAGCATTGAGGCAGAGGAGGCTACGCAGAGCCAGCAGAAGCCACGCAGAGGGCTAGAGGGATTGCGCAGAGGCTACCAAGGCTTGCGTGAGTGACACAGAAGGCCAGGGAGCCAACGCAGAGCTTCAAAAGGCTGACACAGAGGGTTCTAGGCTGACGCAGAGCCTCAGAGACACGTTGGAGAGATTTTCGTGGAGCAGACTTGCTGAATATCTGCTTCCGAAGAGAGGTATTAGTGCTAGATTGATTTCTCTATTGGGTGAGCCAGTTTTGCACCCTAGTTGTACTCAAGAAAGCTGCTTAATAATAAAACCCTCAGAACTGTTGCACCGGTTTTCCCAAGTTGGGTTTTTCCGAGGACAATTGTCCAAAAATAACGGTGCCCCTTGTGTGTTTTTCTATTCTTTCAGTTGATGATCTGTAGATGGTTGACACTGCATTTGTGTTTATTTTCAGTATTTATATGGCTAAATAACTTGTTAAAGGAATAAACAAGTAGGTGAAGTAAACCAAATAGTGCAGGAAGAATTTCTAATGGGTTAGACTTACAAATTTCAACATGGTATCAGAGCGTTGCAGATCACAGGAGAGGTGAAGGCACCAGCTAAATCAAAGAATTTGTAGCAAAAACAATTGTCCCGAGAGACAGAAGATGTTCCTAAGCAGAAAGCAACAGAGAAGGAGTGACGCATAGGGCTTGCATCATCAGTTCGAGCCAAAGAGGGTCAGCGCAGAAGCAGTGAGAGGCAGAAGAGGCTCACGAAGAGCCACGTCATCCTGCTCAGCCAGGTAGGAGTGACGCAGTTGGCCAGAGGAGCGATTCAGCCTTGCCAAGATTGCGCAGAGCTAAGTGGCTCAGTTTCTTCAGCTGTTATGGCCTAGGAGTTGTGGGAAGATTTTGGATTGTGAAGCTGGTAGGATGTTGTTGTTGTCAAAGCAGAACAGTACCTAACGAGATAGAACCAAGGTAGAGGGAGTCGCTACCCAGGTGGATTTCTAGCCAAGAAATCCAGATCAGTGTTACAGGGGATCAGAGAGAACAGTTCAACAGTTGGCAGGAAGATTTCCAGAGGGAAATTGAGACTCAAAGGGAGTCGAGGAGAGGATTTCCAGGACGGAAATCGATACTCAAAGGGAGTCTAGGAGAGAACTTGCAGGAAGGAAATAGAGACTCAGAGGGAGCTGAAGAGAAGAGCAGAGATGGCAATGAACGGACTAAGCGATCAGGACAGGTTGGACGGAGCATCTAACTTTGTCATCTGGAAGGCCAGGATCCTGTCTATTCTAGATAAACTTCGCATCAAGGCCTTCGCCTTGAGAACCATGGCTATCCCAGTCGACCCAACTAATAATAAAAGGTATGAGGATGCAATGGCCAAGGCAAAGTGCATAATCCTTGATGGGGTCAAGGATCGTGTAGTTCAGCATATTGCCGAGAAGAATACAACAAAGGAGATGGGGGATACCTTGACAACAGTGTATCAAGGCACTTCCGTGCAGAGGAGGATGCTATTGGAGAATCAACTGCGGTCGTATCAGATGTAGAAGTGGAGCAGATAGATCTATTCCTCAGCGGGTTGCAGGAGATTTGGGACCAACTTCCTTCCATAGGGCAACGCCGGATCAGGAGTTCATGGTGAGGACTACCCTGAAAGCAGTCTTCTGAGGAGTGGGAGATATTCGTCCAAAGCATTTTTGGCAGAGCGAATCTTCCAGGTTGGGAAGAGATGTGGGAAGCTCTTCGCCAAGAAGAGATTAGACGACTAACCAAGATGGGAAGTAGCAGCAAAGGAGGTTGAATCAAGAAAGAGGAGGAAGAGGATGCGGCTCTGTTATCTGGGGACAACAAGGGAAGAGGAAGAAGAAGGACATATCCAAGATAAAGTGCTTCCATTTTTGGGGAGTTGGGTCATTATGCAACCCAGTGTCCCAGGAAGAAGAATAAGGGAGAGGCTTCTAACTCCAAGGCAGCGCCGGCTAAGGTGGAGAAGGAAGTAGAGACTGATGACGACTGTGCCATGAGTGCTCATGCACCTCTAGAGAAGAGGTGGGGAGACATCGAGCTGTAGTCGAGAGGTCTACAGGAGATGTGGGGCAGGATCCTTGAGGTACCCAAACTCTTGGATCATATTCGCTACGGGAGCCCCAAGAAAGACAGTAGCAGGATGAAAGATGTTAGTAGAAGCAAGATGCGGATGGAGCGACAAAATAGTGTTAGAGTGCATGGATCTGTAGCAGCGCAGTGAGGGTTGCAGTAGTGCGAGAGGCACAGAGGATGTTGCAACAGTGCAGAAAGGCACATAGGTGTTTGCAGCAATGCGAGAGGCACAGAGTTGTTGCAGCAGCGCAGAGGCAGCAAAGGGAGCATAGGATAGCAGTAGAGGGAGCTTCAGCATCAGGAGGGCTTCTAGCCTGACAAGGATGTCAGTAGTTGGGTAGATCAGTTACTTACTTCTCAGTAACTGAGTTGTAGTGCAGCAGTAGCAGTGGTAGTGCCATGGGCAACACGATGCAGCATGATGAGAGAGAACTGCAATAGAGATGTAGTGTTGAGAGGAATGTGTTAGTGTCAGTCTTTGCAGCCTTCCTCCAGTGATCAAATATGCTCTTACAAAGTGGTCTCAGAGTGTCAAGGTCAAATTTTGTCATTTCAGTAAGTCTTCAAGCAAAATTTGGTCACTAGGTACTAGGTCTAGGGTTTGCTTTTACTCCTGTCAAAGTTGTCCAAATGTTAGTCCATGCCACCATTCAGCTGAGTGTACCATCATTCAGAGGGTTGTCATTATCATGTCAAGTTCCACTGGGTCATTTTACACCTTGTTCATGCTTCAGTTGCGCCTAGGTAAGGTCATTTCCCTCTCCTAGGGTTTTGAAGGCAATTTCTCTTGTACGGTCAAATCGTCAGCAAAACTTGTATCCTAATGTTCATAGACCTTCCCCAATCCTTAAAGTACCTTATCAAACACTTCCCATCACTGAGATCCCCCAAATTCCTCATTTTCGCACAAACCCTAGTTTCTTGCTACAACCTGGCAATTTTCTAGGTTGGGCCTGTGTTTTGCCTTTTTTCACCCCTTCCCCTCACTCAATTTCTGAGATTCCACTTTCTCCTACTTCCTAACATCCCTCCCTACTTCCCAAAATTTCCTCAAGAATTTAGAAGCTCTCTATCCCCTTCATTTCGCTTCATTTCGACAAATCTCTTGTTCCACACATCGGGGTAGGTTTCACTCAAATTATGTTTATGAGCAAGGAAAGATGAATTTGGAAAAACTGAGAGAGGTTTTTGTCCAAAACAGACCAAGGAAGAAAAACCTCCTTCACTTTTTACACAGGTTCCATGGTTTTAGAGAAATGCCAAAAATACAATTGCCTCGGGAGAATTGATGCACCTCTGAAGTGACCTTGGGAAAATCAAGTTTTATCCTAGCTCAGTTGGCCAAATGACTTGCTTGATGAGTCAAATGATAACTAGACACAAAGATATTTCCAATGAGCTATCATGAGCTCAATTTGGGGTTGAGGAAGGCATTCAAACGTTTACTGCAACAGCACTTTTCCTTGAGGTAGCCTCATTTGGCACATTTTGACCAGTCTTGGGAGATTTGATTTTTGATAGGGCAAATGAACTCCAAATTGAAAAATTCCGATTGGGTTGGAAATTAGACTCAAATACCTTTCCAACGAGCTATCCCGCGCCCAATTTGGACACCGGGAAGGCCTCCAAAAGTCTTCCGGAAAAAGCGCGACACACAAGAGGAGGAGCGCAGCACACATAGAGAGCGCGGCGCACTGGGAGGAATTGCCCAGTGTTAATTTGAACGGGTGCGACGCACATGGAGAGCGCGGCGCACTGGGTTCTTAGCGCGGCGCATATAGCCTCAAGCCCAAAAATTGCTGGAAACTTCACCAAATTGCTCATACTTTGCGTAGATTTGCTAGGGTTTAAAAACTCATTGTTTTCTCCAAACATTATGGAAGGGTCCAAGCCTACATCAGCAGAACAGGGATCACCACCACAACATAAGGCACCTTTGCAATGAGGAGCAATTCCATCTTTACACTGATATAGTAAACTTGAATGTTAATGAATAGTATAAGATAGTAGATTAGGTCATCATGGAGAAAGATGCTAAAATCAAAGAGCTTAGGGACAATTTTTCTAAGGCCAATTTCATGGTTTGATTCCTAGAGTAGGATAATGGGCAATTGAAGGTAAATCAACTACTCTTGAATAAGCATAAGGTTGATGTTAGCAAATAAGATGTAAAGGGAAAATGATTAGTTGACACAGATGATTCAGATGAGCATCAAGAGCAAGTGACAAGGAAGAGTCCAAAGACTAGAGGACTCCAAAGGGAACTTCAGCGACAAAGGGAGCAGATGTATTCAATTGACCTAATTGCGGGAGAAATCAATGAAAATAGGGAGTTTTGGCTTGACAAAGTAAATTTCCATTTAAAAAATCTTCTTAAGAGAGCCAAAAGAGACAACAAATTTCAAAGACACATGGCTACTCATTGCTACACAAGGAATCAGGTCTCCAAAGTCAAAATCAAGCAGTTGAAGATAATACTCCAGGAAACCCTAATCAGGCAAAAAGAGAAGGTTAAGTTGGATTTTCTTGCTGATGCTTCCCTCAGAGCAATACAGGACAAGGACAAGAAAGCCTATGCATGACGAGAGGCCATCAAGTGAAACAGGAGGCCGATTTCATCCTCATTCAGGATGATGATGCAGATGTGGAGAGCGCCCGACTTAGGATAACTATTCAGGAGCATAACACGGAGATCCAAGACTTGTCACTCAATGTGGAGAGGGCCAGAGAAACAAGCAGCTTGAGTACCAACATGAGATCATGGAGCTGCAAAACATCTGTGAGAATCGACAAGCTGCCCAACAAAGGAGGATCGAGCTCACTACCTTGGAGCAAGAAATCAACAATGATCGTGAGTCCTGGCTAGAGCAGATCAACATCCACCTGGAGAGGCTGCTGGACAAGGCCGACAAGGACCTTGCTTTACTGAGACACATGGCTTTTCATTACAGGGCACGAAACATGAGTGCAAAGGCCCGAATAAAGAGTTTGAAGGCAAAATTGAGGAAAGCAACAAGAAAGGCAAAAGAGAAAGATCGGCTTCGAATCTTGGCTGAGGTTTCCTTGGCACATCACAGCACCCCATAGAAAACCTCCAGCCCAAATTTCAAGAAATTTGGGGAATTTTTGGTCACATGACAAATTTTTGGGCAAAACACAGGGTTTTTTTCCCTGTGGCGCGGCACTAAAATTCTAGAGCTCCAAATGAGGAATGATTTGCATTTTTGAATTCAGCATAGAAAGTCACGACTATTGGTGCCCGGACAAGAAATTTTTGCAAGATATGAGTCTCCAAAAGGTCAAAAAACACCCAAAAATGGCCTCTCTGCCCCTTTTTTGACACACAAGAAGCAGTCTTGGGAGAATGGAGATTTGGAAGGGCAAATGAGCACCAAATTCAAAAATTCCAGTGGAGTTGGAAAGTAGACAAGACAGGCTTTCCAACAAGCCCACTTGGGCACATTTTGGACACTTGCAAGTGCCCCAAAACAAGCCCCAAAGTAGCGCAGCGCACAGAGAAAATGGTGCGGCGCACAGAGGAAAAATTGCCCAATTTGCTTCTGTTTCGCGAAATTTCGGGTCGCGACTTCTCCAAGTGGGCCCACTCATCTACACTTCGGTTTTTTGGCACCAACAGCGGCATTTAAAGTGTTTTTTCTCTAGATTGGCTTCTATCCAAGTGGCGAAGGAAGGCAAATAGTCACCCAATCCAAATGTCATGTTTGTAGCGCTGCACCTATAGCTGATGGTTGGCTCTCCATCTCCATTTTGCAATGATTCGAGTAACTCCCCAACCCTTGGGCATTCTATCTCTTCCATACACATTCTATATATTGTATGCAAACTATTTGCAAAGGGTTGGTTAGTTTGTAACTTCTGGGAGACTGTGGGAAAGAAACTTTGTTTCTTCACTGTGTATTTTTGACAGAGAATTAATGAAACGCAGCGGCTCTGTTTCATGAGATTCTTGTGGTTGTGAGTGTAGCAAATGTGTCTCTTATGTTTTCATATGTATTTCGTTATGTTTCATAATTCAATTCATGTTTATTTCCAATGAAATTTTCTGAGTGAGATTAGGTAGAATTCAATTTTATTGCTCTGCCTGTGGGAAAATTTCATGTTCAGTGTTCTTCTTCTGTTGAAAAGGATTCATGTTCCTATGCCCTTTTCACACTCCTCAGCAATCTCTCCGTTCTACGTTATTCCAAACTAAATTGCTACACTTTCCGCCTACCTTGCCTCACAAAGTAAATTGTGCCTTTGTATTAAATTCTCTGTTCTTTGCTGACCATTGGTCCCATACCATCCCAGAAGCTCGGTCATTCATAAAAATTGTTTCTCGTATCCATATTCACTTACTAGCCTAAGATCAATATTTCACTGTAAGTCATCTCAGACCGTTTTTGCTTATATATTCACTGAGCGTGAGTCGGAGGGAGCCCTCTCCTGTTCTGGTAGGGCTAGCTACCAGACTGAGCGTGGTTTGTGGTTACCCTAATTTTTGCCTTCCTTCAGCCTAAGGCAGATTTAGGTGCTAACAGAAGGATCAGCAGCAACACAAATGCAGAGGGAGTTGCAATACAAATGTAGCAGTGGCAGTGGCAGACCCATGGGCAGTAGTACAGGAGGCAGCACTGCAGAGGATTTTGGGCAGCAGGCCAAGCATCAACAAAGGTACCGATGTCGGATGATCAAGGTGATGTTCAGTGGTGGAACATTACTAAAGCACATTCCTTGCTAAGAGGGAGTGTGGATTTGGGGTAGCATCAGATGTGCTCTAGCCATGAAAATTGGTGGAGAGGCTAAAGCACATGAGATCTCCAAGACCCAAAAATGGTCCTGGGAAAATTCCACCCAGTTAGAGAGATATTAAAATAATTAATATTTCTAATGGGTTCCTAAGTCTAAACTTAGGAAAATAAAAATATTAATGGGTATTAATATAAAAGTGGGTGTGAATTTTCTAAAAGACATGGATCAAGCCAAATTTAATCTTAGCCGTTGATTAGATATTTAATCTCGGTCGTTGAAGACTCAACAGGAAAAGTATAAGAGGAGGCTTGAGGGTTAGTTGGAGAGACACCAAGATTGATCAGTCAGTTTGATTTTCTGGAGCAGGATTTGCTGAGAGAAATCGAACCAGTGATCAGAGTTTCAGCGAGGGGCAATGAGTGCATAGTAGAGAGGCAAAGATACTGTTGAAGTATTAGCACTAAGGCAGAGGAGGCTACGCAGAGCCAGCAGAAGCCACGCAGAGTGTCAAAGGGATTGTGCAGAGGCTACCAGGACCTGCGTGAGTGACACAGAGGGCTAGGGAGCCAACGCAAAGCTTCAGAAGGTTGACGCAGAGACAAGGAGGGTTGACGCAGAGCCTTAGAGAGGCGTTGGAGAGATTTTCGTGGACCAGACTTGCTGAATATCTACTTCCGGAGAGAGGTATTACTGCCAGATTGATTTCTCTGTTGGGTGAGCCAGTTTGGCACCCTAGTTGTACTCAAGAAAGTTGCTTAAAAATAAAACCCTCAAAACCGCTGCATAGGTTTTCCCAAGTTGGGTTTTTCCAGGGACGATTGTCCAAAAATAACGGTGTCCCTTGTGTGTTTGTCTATTCTTTCAATTGATGATCTGTAGATGGTTGAGACTGCATTTGTGTTTATTTTCAGTATTTATATGGTTAAATAACTTGTCAAAGGAATAAACAAGTAGGTGAAATAAACCAGATAGTGCAGGGAAAATTTCTAACGGGTTAGACTTAGAAATTTCAACAATTAAAACCCTCAGTTGTTGCACCGGTTTTCCCGAGTTGCGTTTTTCCGAGGTCTTAGTCCAAAAATAACTGTGTATTTATTTGTATGTGCATTTATTCTTCCAACATTTTTATTTCTTCTGCAGTATTTATTTTGTGAAGGTTGCCGTGTATTTGTTTCAATATTTGTCGTAGCACACAACAAATAATTTGTTTAATTAAATTAACAAATAGAAGAAATAACATCAATTGCTACAATAGGATTCGGGGTTAGCCGAATCTTCACATGGTATCAGAGCACAGATTGAAGTTGGAGAGCTCAGTTGCAGGCTGGAAGAAGGAGCTTCAAAGCATTGCATAAGCAACTATTCGAAACCCCAGGAGTTGCGCAGTCCCTTTGGTCAGGAGGGTCAATTTTTGAGGAAAAGTTGATTTCTTTGAGAGAGTCGACAAAGAATAGTTTTCCACATCAAAGATCACCAGAGGCAGAAGGAGAAGCGGTATTTTTCTTGCAGCGCAGATGGAATTCTTTCCTCAGGAACTTCTAGTCCAAAAGTTTGATTTTTCGCTGCAGAGCAGCAATAGTTGTGAGCAAATTTGCCCACTCCAACAGGGAATGCGTAGATCCAGTCAGCAGCTGCAAAGATGGCATCAACAGGGCTGAGAGATCAGGATCGGTTGGACGGAGCCTCCAACTACGTGATGTAGAAGGCAATAATTTCATGTCTTCTAGATGAATACGACCTCAATGCCTGCATCAATAACGTGGTAGATGTACCCACGGATGCAAATCAGTTAAAGGACTACAAGAAGGAGATGGCGAAAGTAAAGAGGTTGGTTCTCGATGAGGTTCGAGATCATGTGGCGTCTCACATCGTCGGCAAAGATACTACCAAGGCAATGTGGGAAGCTCTCGCTATGCTATACCAGGGATCTTCCGAGCAGCGGAAGATGTATCTTGAGAAGCTGAGATGTACAAAGATGCATAAAAGGTAGAGCACAGACCCCTTCCTCACTAGGATTCAGGATGTTTGAGACCAACTATCTACAGTAGCATCAGCAACCCAGACTATAGAATTGGTGCGGTTAGCTCTAAACAGCATTTCTGAAGATTGGTAGGTCTTCGTCCGGAGTATTATGAGCAAAGACAAGTTGCTAGAGTGGGATCGAATGTGGGCTAATTTGCAGCAGCAGGAGATGAGGCAAGAATTGGTAAAGAGCACCATCAGTGGCAGCAGCAGTAGCAGTGGGACGAAAAAAGTGAAAGAAGAGGAGAATGTGGCCCTCGCATCAAAATAGTAGCAAGAGCGGCGCAGGAGAAAGGAGGACCTTTACAAGGTCAAATGCTTCAGATGTGGTGAGCTTGGCCACTACAGCACCCAATGTCCTCTCAAGAAGAAGGACAAGGAGGAGAAGCAGGACCAGGCGGCAGCTCATGCAGAGATCGACAAGTTGTCCTCCATATTGGAGGAAGAGTTTGCCATGATCACCGATATACCTCCAGGAGTGAGGTGGGGTGATTTGGTTTTGTAGCCCTAGAGAGCTACAAGATGGGCAGGATTCTTGAGGAGGTCCACCTCTTGAATCAAAACCTTGCTACGGGAGCCCACAGCATTTCAGTAGCAAGATGGATCAGTGGCAGATGGCGCAGTCAGATGCCAGAGTAACAGATGCAGTGGCTAGTAGCAGTCAGATAGTGGGTAGTGCAGTGCAGAGTTGGTTGCAGTGCAGTTGGCACAAATAGAGTCAGTAGCAGTGCAGAGGCTAGCAGCAGTCAGAGATTCAGGAGACAGATGCATCATACTGATCATAGTTGATTAAATATTTTGGATGTTTTCAGTTGCAGTTGCAGCAGCATCAGATGGAGAGGGAGCTGTAGTGCAGATGCAGTGTTGGTAGCAATTCAGCGGGGCCAGCAGCAGCAAAAATGCAGCGTATATCAGAGTTGCACAGTAGTTGGTGGGCAGCAGCACCCAAACATCAGCATCGTGACAGGAGGTGGTGCAGAGACAAGGTATAGCTTCAGTTGGTTGCAGTGTTAGAACACATTCCTTGCAAAGAGGGAGTGTTATTTTTTGTAGCATCGGATGTGTTCTAGCCACGAAATTTGGTGGAGAGGCTATAATACATGTATTCTCCAAAACTCAGAAATCGTTTATGGAAATTCCACCTAGAGACGAATTAATTAAAATTATTAATCAGTTTTTAATATCTCCTAAGTCTAAGCTTAGGAAATATGATTAGATAAAGGGTATTAATTAATTCATGGTGAGAATCTTCCAGAAAAAGACTTGGATCGAGTTCTAGTTAATCTTAGTGATCGATTAAGTTTTAATCGCGGTCGTTGATGTCTCAACGAGAGATTATAAGGAAATTCGATGGGGCTAGGAGAAAACAAACCAGTAGTTCGATTTCACTGGCAGATTGATTTCCAAAGTAGCAGTGTTGAGATGCCTAAGAGAGAACTAGTGAGCTCGAAGCAGTGAGAGAGGGGCAGGGATAGTAAGGTCGGAGAAAGTTTTTCCAGTTTCGGTGAGTGCACTGCAGAGAGGCAGTAAGTGCCACAGAGAGGTAGCGCAATGCTTCAGAGGGGATTTCGTATCTTGTTGGGGAGAAGCAGTGATTCAATGCCAAAAGTCGGAGAGAGAGTCTGGAGGCTAAGAGGATCCATCTTCCAAACAATAGCTAATCAGATAGCGATATGGAAAGCAATTATGAGTTGTGAGGATGCAGTGTTGCGTAGGCTGACAAAGTGACTACTTAGAGGCAACAAAGAGCAGCTCAACTTGAGCCAAGGTAAGTGTCAGATCGCTTGTGGGAGTGAGATTTTTCTCACTATATTTATTGTCAGTCAATTCTCCGTATGGATTGCTAGATTTGAGCATCCATAGTCTTGTACTCATATTTACTACTACATAATATTAAAACCCTCAGTTGCTGCACCGGTTTTCCCGAGTCGGATTTTTCCAGGGACTTAGTCCAAAATTAATTGTGTATTTGTGTGTGTGTCCATCTATTCTTCCAGCATTTTCATTTATTCCGTGGTATTTATTTTGTGAAGGTTGTAGTGTATTTGTTTCGATATTTGTCGTAGCACACAACAAATAATTTGTTTAATTAAATTAACAACTAGACGAAATAACATCAGTTGTTGCAATAGGATTCAGGGTTAACCGAATCTTCCAATCCCTCTCTGTGAAATCAAGGATCACTATTGAAGAAAACTATCTTCATCGAGGATAAGTTTTCTATTCTCTATATCATCATCAACATCAAGGAAGCAGCAAGGATAAGGAGCATCCTATCAAGTAAGTATATTTATGTCCACATCTAAATCTATCAAAGTGTTTTTTTGCAAGCAAAGCAACAAATTGGTTGGGACTTCAAACTATTTGGCATGGAAGAAAAGGACAAATCTGAATCTCATTGAAAATGAGACAATGGAAAGAAGAAAAGGACAAATCTGAATCTCATTGAAAATGAGAATATGGAACATGTCAAAGGATATATCACTAAACCAAGAAAGGAAGATGCTCAAGCTCTTGCCAAGTATATGAAAGGGGAAGTTAGGGATCAAAGGATTCTCATAGAACCCATCAAGGATCCCCTCATCCCATATGTATCTAAACTCGAAACTTCAAAAGAAATCTATGACAAATTGGTAGAGTTGTATTGTATATGCACTGCTAGAGAAGTCATCCCATTAAGGCAAGGACTCTACAAGCTTAAGATGTCAATAGAAGATGGAATAGCCTCATACTTTATGAGGATATCTGAAATCTGGGACCAACTACAACATCTCGGAGAAGTCATGTTTAATAGAGAAATGACTACAGTTGTACTAAATGCCTTACCGAAGTAGTGGTGTAACTTTACTTCAAGTATCTATGGGCAGAAAGAAACTACTCCATTCCAGGATCTATGGTCAATGTGCAAAATTGAAGAATCTAGACTAAAGGCCAAATCTGATGTGGGAGCAGGTGAGTAAAATTGTTAATTTTAGGTATGTTCTATGCTTAGAGCAATTTCTTTCAATTTTCACAGTTAGCTCAATATCTTTTCCAAATTAGCAATCACATCAGCATTAAAGTAAACTGTAGATAAAACATAAACATAAATCGCAGAAGACAAGCCAGGACAAGAGGACACAAGATGTGACGTTAGCCTGGGACAAACTCCGATGTGGGGAAACCCTTGATCAATTCTTCTTATATGCTCTTCAATAGTTCAGCAAAGAGAGAGAGAGACAGTACGTTTACAGCAGAAGTAAACACTTTGACTTATCTAGATAAGAGCATAGATCATCTCTAAGAAGATGATACATGAGATCAATTGAAGACATGCGACTTCAACTGATTCTCCAAGGTGATTCCTTCACCTATCGTTGTGCTGCATTTCGTCATCATGTTGCACCTCACCGCGCTCCACCATGATGCACCCATCATCACTATGTTGCATCTCATCACACTTCATTAATCATGACTATACCCATCATTGTACTGCATTATGTGCCATTGTTGCACCATGTTGCCAATACTGACCTATGTGTAGGCTGCACCTTTCTTGCTTGTTGTCCCTTGCTTGCTTGTTGTCCCTAGCATGCTTGTTGTTGCATGCTAGCTGTCCCTTGCATGCTAGCTGTAACATTGCATGCTTGGTGTATTTGCTGCTAAGTACCATACAACTGTCCCAATGTTAGTTAGATGTCCCTTGCATGCTGCTCTCCTTCGGAGACAGGTGCTTCGGCTATTCCGGCGATTCCCGGCAGTTCCGGTTGTTCCTGGCAATTCCGGCTATTCCCGGCAGCATCGACTGTTCTCGGCAGTTCCGACTGTTCCCGGCAGTTCTAGCTTCTGCCCTTTGCGTCAGCTATCCCGACAGTTCCGGCTTCTGCCCACTGCGTCAGCTTTCCCAGCTGTTCCGGCAATTCCTTGCAGTTCCAGCTTCTTCCCTCTGCGTTAGCTTTCCCCGGCAGTTCCAGTTGTTCTCGGCAGTTCTAGCTTTTGCCCTTTTCGTCAACTTTCCCGACTGTTCTGGCAATTCCCGCTATTCCCTGCAGTTCCCACTTATGCCCTCTAGATTAGGGCAACGTTATCCCTTAGGATCTCTCCTTCTCCTAAAACCCAAAGACAAGTAGAGAGGAACAGATCCCAAGTGTTGAAATGACTTGAAGACCACCTCTATTTATACTAAAGCGTTGAGCACAAGTGGGGTTTATTTGGTTGCTGGCCGACCTTGATGAATTATCCATAACACAAATAAAGTCATATCTCCATGAATATTTATCGGAATTGAATCATCTTTAGATCAATCCTACACCTCTCGATGAAAGTGATCTAAGAAAAATATCAACTTCCATTAATATGATGACCCACATGGAGTTTGGCCCTAGTTGCCAATTTTAACACTCCCTCTCAACTAGAGAGAACTTCGTCTGCTGATCCATATGTTTGAATGTACTATCTCTGCCATCAGTGCCCTGCATTGCTCTGCTCTGCTGAGCTCTGCTTTGCTCTGTTGAACCGTGAAGAAGAAGAATTGATCGAGAATGTCTCATACCATTCTCTACTGACCCGAAGTCAATTTCATCTGAAGAGGGTGTGTCACATCACTCTTACTGGCGTCACATCACTCTTACTAGCCCGAAGTTAGTTTTATTGATCCCAGGTCAATATTACAAGAGAGTGTCTCAAACCACTCATACTGATCCCAAATCAGTTTCATTGATCCTAGATCAATGGAGGTCATCCTAGCATAGGGAGTACGGTAGATACATCGATGCGTCCATCAATAGTACTACTATGGTCCCTAACCTCATTTCCCTGCTCATTGATCAAATGAGAGGTACTCCCATGAGTCCCAGACTGCATGGGTAGGATGCCTCGACAGGAGAACAAATCATCCTACCCCACAGTCGCCATAGGAGAAATAATCATCCCGGCCCACAGGAGAACTAATCATCCTGTTCCACAGCTGCAATTAGAGAACTAATCATCCCGTCCCACAAGAGAACTAATCATCCTGTTCCACAATTGCCATGGGAGAACTAATCATCCTAGCCCACAGGAGAACTAATCATCTTGTTTCACAGTTGCCACGGGAGAACTAATCATTCCAGCCCACAAGAGAACTAATCATCCTGTTCCACAATTTCCATGGGAGAACTAATCATCCCGGCCCACAGGACAACTAATCATACTGTTCCACAGTGGCCACGAGGAATCACACGAGAAGGTTGAACCTGTCATCCTGTACATAGCGCACCACCAAGGGAGGGTGAGTTGCCCTGTGGTCGTATGTTGCTCCAGTAAGTACTCCAAGCCCCTCGAGCTCCTAGAGATCAATGCATGCAACATGTAGGACCCTTATAAGAAAGTCTCTCAACGACTCCAAGCCGTTCGGGAAAGTCACAGATTTGACCTTTCCCCGGGGCTTTGACAAAATGTTTGCAACCTGTACATCAGTGTCAATGCGATGGAGCCTCTTCACTCATCGACTTACCATATCCCAAATAAGGCAGCGTCTGATGTCTATCTGCTGGAGCAATCATCGAATACGGGATTCCTCAATAATCGAATCCCCCCTCTGATTGTCACAGAGAATCGCAGTGGTATTCATCATGTGTACAAACAGCTCACTTAAGAGCTTCTACAACCATGCAACTTCACACAAGATCATACTCGTAGCTATGTATTTGGTCTCAGCGGTTCCAATAGCAACTGACTTCTGCTTCCTACTCATCCATGATATTGAAGAAGAATCCAAAGAGAACCAGCACTAAGAAGTGTTCTAGTGATCCTCCACATTGTCTGCCCAGTCAGCATTCGAATAATCATGCAGTTTCATATTTCTGGTAGTGTATCTCAATCCATGAGAGATTGTGCCCTGAAGATATCTCAGAAGATTCTTGGCACCAATCTAGTGAGGCTCAACCAAATATGAGCTCACCATGCTAACTGCAAAACATATGTCCGGACGGAAGTTCACCAAGAACATCAACGTGAAAGAGTTTATTAAACTCAGAGGTATTTCCCAAATCTGATCCAACATCACTACCATATAACTTCTGAAAGTTAAGATCCTCGAGGTAATCACAAGCTTGCAGTTTATCATTACACATCCGGAATCCAACTCCCTCTTGCTTCTGCAACTGAGAGGGTCTGCACCTGTCAGAAATGGGTCGTCCTCATAAGGTGCTGGTATGAGAGGTCTATCATCCACAACCTTCGGGTAATGGTTTGGATCAGTTTCACTCCTAGTGAATCTCAGCTTCACCAAACAGCTATCAATCCTCTCATACTACGCCCGGGGTGTTTTGCTTCAAGCCATAGAGGGCTTTCTTCCACCTGTATACATGAGATTCCCGATCATGAATCTCAAACTACTCGGGTTGTTCCAAACCTGTGGACCTGCTGCATGAGGGGAATGGTCCCCTTATAAGATTTTCCTTTAATATTTCTCAGACATGTACCTTCATGCTCTTCTTGAATTCAGGCATCCATATCACCATCTGACTCACATCGGGTAGGGCCCCATAGGTAGACCTCCCGTGTTATAGATGCGATATGTCAATTGACATGATCCCCAATGGACCATCTTGCAACTTGATACAAATTGCCAACCCTAAACCCATGACAAAAAAGCATCTTTGAAAATTCTATTTTTTAACACGTACCTTTCCATCGATGAATGCCACCCTAAAACCTTTGACGTCCATTTATGAGATGGACACCAAATTCTTCTTACAATTGGGTTCATAAAACAGATTCTTGTAAATGAATAGAGTTACCCTCATTCAATTGAGGGGTAACATTCCCTACACACTTTCCGACATAGGTGGCATTCACTCCAAGTATAATCCCACAGTTGTTTCTGTCTCTATCAAATTTGAGAGAGCACCCTTCTATCCGATGAGGTGCCCTGAAGCACTACGATCAATAAGCCAAATTCCCAAAGAATCTGAAGGAGAGGGCCAATACAAGATAACGCTTCTTTATCTTATTAGAAACAACATTTGATTCTTCATACCTGGGGTTCCTTGCTTTCTCTGAAGAGTCGGTCGTTTCCTTGATGACTTGCATTACTTGTCTTTCCTCTGATTATTGAAGATGTCCTTGGAATGATTGTTATCATCATCAAGTGATGTGTCCCTACCTCAGACACTCCTTCGCATAATGGCCGAACTTATTGCAACCAAGGCATCTACCTTTCCTTCCACCCTTAGATGCGGACTTCCCAATGAAGTGATCTTTAGGTAGGCCATCAGAAACTTCCACTGCGCCATTCTTATAATATTCTCTACTTCAACTTCACCCTAGGTGAATTTAAAGAGGGATGAGGAATCCACTGATCCTTTTTTCCTTTCCCAACTATCTTTGGTGATTGCTCTTTCACTCTTGCTTGGGCATTGTCTTCACCTCAACTCCGATACCATGTTAATTTTCAGTTTGTTCTATGCTTAGAGCAATTTATTTCAATTTTCACAGTTAGCTCAATATCTTTTCCAGATTAGCAATCACATCAGCATTAAAGTAAATTGCAGATAGAACATAGACATAAATCGCAGAAGATAAGCCAAGACAAGAGGACACAAGATGTGGCACTAGCCAGGGACAAACACCAATGTGGGGAACCCTTGATCGATTCTTCTTATATGTTCTTCAATAGTTCAGCAGAGAGAGAGAGATAGTACGTTTACAACAGAAGTCAACACTTTGACTTATCTAGATAAGAGCATAGATCATCTCTAAGAAGATGATACATGAGATCAGTTTAAGACATGCAGCTTCAACTGATTCTCCAAGGTGACTCCTTCACCTATCGTTGTGCCACATTTCGTCATCATGTTGCACCTCACCGCGCTACACCATGCTACACCCATCATCACTATATTGCATCTCATCACGCTTCATTAATCATGATTGTACCCATCACTGTACTGCATTATGTGCCATTGCTGCACCATGTTGCCATATTGACCTATGTGTAGATTGTACCTTGCTTGCTTGTTGTCCCTTGCTTGCTTGTTGTCCCTAGCATGCTTGTTGTTGCATGCTAGTTGTCCCTTGCATGTTAGCTATAACATTGCATGTTTGGTGTATTTGCTGCTAAGTACCATACAACTGTCCCAATGTCAGTTAGTTGTCCATTGCCTGTTGCTCTCCTTCGGAAACAGATGCTTCGGTTGTTCTGGCAGTTCCAGCTATTCCCGGCAGTTCCAGCAGTTCCAACTATTCCTGGTAGTTCCGGCTGTTCCAAGCAATTCGGGCAATTCCGATTGTTCTCAACAGTTCCGGCAGTTCCGGTTGTTTCCGGCAGTTCCGGCTTCTGCCCTCTGTGTCAGCTTTCCCGGTAGTTCCGGCAGTTCTGACTTCTGCCCTCTGCGTCAGCTTTCCCGGCTGTTCCGACTTCTGCCCTCTACGTCAGCTTTGCCAGCTATTCTGGTAGTTCCCGGCAGTTCCCGGTGGTTCAGGCAGTTCCAGCTGTTCCCGACAATTCCAGTAGTTCCGGCTGTTCTCGACAGTTCTGACTTCCGCCCTCTGCGTCAACTTTCCCGGCTGTTCCAGTAGTTCTCGGCAGTTCCAGCTATTCCCGGCTTATGCCCTTTGGATTAGGGCAACGTTATCCCTTAGGATCTCTCCTCCTACTAAAACCCAAAGACAAGTAGAGAGGAAGAGATACCAAGTGTTGAAATGACTTGAAGGCCACCTCTATTTATACTAAAACGTTGAGCACAAGTGGGGTTTATTTGGTTGTTGGCCGACCTTGACGAATTGTCCCATAACACAAATAAATTCGTATCTCCATGAATACTTATCGGAATCGGATCATCTTTAGATCAATCCTACACCTCTCGATGAGAGGGATCCAAGAAAAATATCAACTTCCATTAATAATATGACCCACATGGAGTTTGGCCCTAGTTGCCAATTTTAACAAAAAACAAGCTTATGCTACAATGACAAGAAGAAAAGGAAAATTTGGGAAGTTTGGTTCTCAAAAAAAGAAAATGGACATGGCTAAGATCTAATGCTATTGGTGTCAAGAATATGGACACTACAAAAGAGATTGTCCTAAGACCAAGAAGGACAATAACAAAAGAGGAAGAGAAGAAGCCCACATCACCAAAGAAGTAGAGGAAGCTAAAAAGAAGAAGTCCAAGAAAGAGGAAGTAAGAGATCTCTATTACTGAGATAGTATTCCTCACATAAGTTATTTTCAAGTTCCTAAGTCATATTTTGTAAGATATGGCTATCATGATTCACTAAATAAAATAATGGGATGCATCAAGGCATCATAGAAGCATTGAAAGCAAGAGCTTGGGACATGATCATAGAGAAGCATGAAAGATGATTTGAATCTATGGAAGTCAAGGATATAGCTTTTGGAATCTCATTGGAAAGGAAAAAGGTCATCCAGGTCAAAGCTCATCATACATCAATCAAAAAGGAAACTTCTAGATGTGGATACTCTAGATCCTCAAGATTCTTTGATGGAATTCATCGAAAGGTTCACCAATCAAGAGAGGAAGCAAGTGTTTCATCAAGAATTCCAAACTTGTGGAATTCATGGGATGATGGTATGATGACATAAAAGAAGCAGAGCAAGGGATTGAAGCTTTTTCAATCAAGGGAGCTGCTACAGGAAGTCTAGATGACCCAAAGGAAATATGAGGTATGTATGCTTACATTCGATATTGTAGAGTCATGTCATATGGTTGTAGGTAACATGGATCAATGCTCTATCTTGAGAGCATAATCAAAAGGAAGTATCTCCTCCCTCGATGGAATGCAGGAATGCATGGGTCACACATTCACTAGATGAAATCAACATAATATGTCCTCAACATAATATGTCCTCATATGAAGTATGAGGTGGTTGACATTAATTGGAGGAACTCTGATTGGAAGTTCCTAAGAAAGAAATGTGTGAAGAAAGGAAGAAAGAGATCGTGGGATATGCAACCATGGAAAAAGGCAATCAACATCCATAGACCAAGAATAAAGAGACCCTTGACAATATGTATATCTTTGGAAGATGTGTCGATATGTATGCAGGACGCTGATACAAACTAGAAGATATCATGATGAAAGACCATCACAAAGGTAACTTTGATTTATATGTTCATTTCTTATTTTTGAACAAATATCTCGATGGGCTTATGTAGGGCTGCTGAGGGAAGATCTCTAGATATATTCCACCGTCGATGCCCATGTAGTAGGATGAAAGATCCTTATGGAAACATGGCATGAAGAAGGCAACATGGAATGAAGGAAGGCCAGATATGAACAAACAAATCACTTTCCGATGATGACATGACTGACTCGTTGATGAAAGTGATGGATGGTTTGTGCCCTATGAAGAAGTCCCAAACATGAAGACTCCTAGATAACGAAAAGAAGTTCATGACATCGTGAGGAGGAGTTCTTCAAGCAGTTGGTTGTCTAATCGTCTCCACCTGAGGAGTTGTTGTAGGTTCCTAATTAAGAGGGAGCCTAGAAACAAATTTCTTACTTGGTAGAAACTTGGAAGCAAATTCCTAAGCCAAGAGGGAGCTTAGGCACATTCCTTCCATAGGAATGAGTACATTCCTTTATTGGAATAGATATGTCACCAAAATTACGAGGGGAGATAGACACATCATTCTTCTCTTACCTTGGGAAGACAGAATGGAGGATTGGGTAAACATCTAGCATCCAATGCTCTTTGAGGATGTGTTAGGGCATCCAAGATAAGAGTAGTCATAGAGGACCAATATTCCTTGAGGACTAGGAATCCAAGATAAGAATAGTCCTAGTGGAACACACCCTGAGAACCCGGGTGGGGTATGTTCCGAGAAAGGCAATGATGAAGGTGCCTAAACATAATTGGTCTCGCAAGCATTGTGCTCTAATCTTGTGGAGAGATAGAGTTCTTGTCAAAGCCTTGCTATGTGACAACGTTGGTTGGTATGATGCTAAACAGATGGGTTACCAGTCTGACTCTTCTTATGAGAAATTCTTTAGATTGAGAATGACCAAGTACCATTATGAATACCTCCCTAGTTAAGAGGGAGTGTTGAAAAGTGTAACTAGGTTTGATCTTCATAATGACATGTGTAATTGTGATTTTATGTAATTGATGTAAAGAAGAAAAATAAAATTATTATTGTAATGCTTGTCTCATGGGTTTCATGAGCAAGGAATTTTATTTTAGTGATGGCTCCCATTGTGAGCCTTTAGGATTTGTCATCTAGTCATAAAAGTCAATTTGATTCTATGTCATGTATGAAGGACCCTTCTTGGGCATGTTACACATTTGTATAAGTCATTAAAAGAGTCAAAAGACCCTCCAAGACAAGCACAAGCATCTCCTAGCAAGTCGGCTTCAAGATGGAATTAATAATCTCCTCCAACTGACACATCAGCTCATCCTCCATCAAGTCGGCTAATTTGAGGGGGAAACCACTATAAATAGGCAGCTCAGCCTCAGTGCAGAATATAGAATTTCGAACAAATGAAGAACTGCACTAACAAGTGTGAATCACTTGGAAGGAAGCCTCCTCACCAACGAAGAAGAAGGGAAGATATCCAAACTATTCCAGATCTGTTTTAGGGTTGTCTCTTGTCACTCGTGCGAGGAAGGAAGGCAGGATTTGTTGCAGAAGAAGCCGAGAAGAGTTCTAGAAGGGCCGAGGCTAGTAGGGTCACTTGGGAAGCCGAATCAAGGGAAGATTCATTGAATACATCAAGCCAAAGTATGTAAGGAAGTCTCCCCTCCAAGCAAAGTGATAACAAGGTACATCATACATTACACGTGCTGCAACTAGGGCTACTGAAGGTAGCAGGTCTAATCTAAGAAGTCGAGATCTGAAAGATAGCAGAGAAGGAAGGAGAAGCAAGTAGTTTGACCATTGAAGAAAGGAGTTAAACTAAGAGGTCTTGTGGCTTGGTCTTGGAGTGGCAAAAAGGTCTAGGTCTTGGTATTCGTCAATTGCAATCTCTATAAGAAGAAGAATTTGCTCGGGTTTTCCTCTCAAGAAGGAGAGTTTTGGCCCTAGCTGATAGCCTATATTCTGTGTATCTTGTCTCTTTATGGTTTATGCATTGGTAGCTGTTTGATGAAAAAGAACACTAATAATCTAAGAAAAAGAAGATTCTAATCTAAGAAATTAAAGAGCATTAACGAGAAGTTACCTAAAGAAGAAAAATCACCTAATAGTGATGCCCTATATTTCTCAACAAGGTGCACTCCCTTTCCAACATGTTGTGCACTTCTGGCCACTTTCTCCTACAATGCCATATAATCATGTTGCACCTAACTGAGAGACCCTTTCTAAAACAAATTTGTCCTCTCCCATTAGCATCTACAACCTCATTAATCAAATCAAGGCACAAAACAGTTACTTTGAGCTTTGAAAATACATTGGCTGCAATACTTTTTATAGAAACTACTATGACACTATAGCTTGCGGATAGTTTCCCTATGGGCTGGTGTAACACGTGCATTGAATCCCACTATGGCATGGTACCCCACGAAAGGTTGGAAATATGCTATTAGATTATAAACTGGGAAAGACAGAGTTGCTTTTACCCTTGAAATTCTCCCACTTTCCAAATATGGTTTGTAATGTTGGAAATACTGAGGGGGGTGAATCAATATTTCTTTTCAATTGTTACTTTTAGCAGTTAGATCACTTATATTTAGAACACAAAATGAACAATAAGAATAAATGCTTTTATTAATTTCTTCAATAAATCAAGTACAATATATGTAGGGCTCAACCCTAGGTGAAGACACCGATCTTCAATCGCCCAGGCTCCAACCTGTATTTGCCAAGCACCGACTTGGACTTCCAAGGCTCCAACCTTGTCAATTTTGAGGCACCAACCTCAAGGGCTCCAACCCTATATCTGGTTCAAGATCCGACCTAGTTTCTTGAGGACTCTGATCCTCTAGGGCTCCAACCCTATCTTATCCAAGGCACCAACCTTGTCAATTTTGAGGCACCAACTCCAAGGGCTCCAACCCTATAGCTTCACTTTGTCAAGGTATGTTTGGTTATACTTCACGACTCCCAATGTTTTCTTCAACAAGCCCTATCAATCTTCAGCTACGCCTTCACTTAGTCTCCACGTTGCATCCTCAATGACAACCTTGTTCTTCACATGAAGGTGTCACCACTGCTCTTCATGTTACCCAAACAAAACTTCTTCAAGGTCACGTCATAATGGCTTCAATGCGTCATGGTTTTCAATCATCTCCACAAATCTTCAATATGCTGCTTCACAAAGTTTTCCAACTCTACCCTATTTTGTTCTCAAGAGAAGACTTCAACAAGCTCTATTTGTCCAATCCCAATAAATCAACACTTCGACCACGACAATTATGACAACTTCGACCACGGCAGCTTCAACCACGGCAACTACAGCAGCTTCAACCATGGCAACTACAGCAGCTTCGACCACGAAAACTACGGCAGCTTCAACCATAGCAACTATGGCAGTTTCGACCATGGCAACTACGGCAGTTTCGACCACAGCAACTACGGCAGCTTCGACCACGGCAACTACGGCAGCTTCGACCACGACAACTACGGCAACTTCGACCACAGCAACTACGGCAATTTCGACCACGGAAACTACGGCAGCTTCGACCACAGAAACTACGGCAGCTTCGACCACGACAACTACGGCAACTTCGACAACAGCAACTACGGCAGTTTCGACCACGACAATTATGGCAGCGTTGACCATGGAAAATACGGCAGCTTTGACCAAGATTTTATGCCCAAACAGAATTATACTTTTTTTTCGTCCTAAAAAATAGTCTCCTTGTTCTCCTCGGCCTTTTGTCTTCTCTTGTACTTCGTATCTCTAAATTCTTGCCTGAATTACTAATCAAAATGAAGTGTTTAGACATCTATTTATAGAGATTTCGTTTATAACTGAAGGGGCAAGTCTATTTGTGAAGCGAACAAAGTTCCTTCTACAGATTAATTATTCCAAAAGACTTGGAATATCAAGATATCCATGAGGATACAAATATTATATATTAAATATATGAATATAAGAATGGTTTACAATGAGAACGAGAGGCTTGCTTTTATATCAGGCAAGTGTCTCTTCACGAAGAGTCATGTCTCATTTAGACATGCCTCTTCAACCTAATTACTAATTTAACTAATCATTATTTATGATTATTATCGTTTACATTATTTTACATTATTTTTATATATTATATTCGTAACATTGCCTCCTTCCTCAAAAAGCTGTCCTCAAAGCTTGTCGATGAAAAAGGTTTGATCTCTTTTTCGGCTTCGAACGTCTCTCTCTCTCGAATAGTCATCATTGTCGATACAAGTTGATATGATCTTCTAAGTGACAAACAGAATTGTCGCACTGAGAAGGGATCAGACCATCCCAGATTAATCTTCTGTATAGTATTTTGATCACTGGAATTTTGTAACGACTTGTTAGCATAAGACTGGATTGAGGTTATATCACTATTATCTGGAACATCAGTTTGTTGTTTTGGTTCTGAATGGTTCAGATATGTAGCATGGTTGATTCGTCTATTTTCATGATTCGGATGCTGATATGGGACTTTACTTTCCCTTATTGGGCATGTGGCAATTTTTAGATTTTCTTCTGGCGAAGATGTTGTTGAGTTGGTTATGGAACATTCACTGGGGATGTTCATTGTTTGAACTGCAACATCTAAGCGTGTCATTTCTTCAATTGACTTGTCTTCTTGAGTAGTCATATTCACTAGATCAGTATTTGTTCCCTTATTTTCAACTTGAACTATTGCGACTGTAGATTTCGATACTTCTTCTTGAGTGAATTGTTCCAACTTATCTTTTAATGCTTTCTTATCATCCTTAAGCTTCTTAATTTGAGTGAGTAGACTTTGATTATGGTTTCTCAGACATAAAAGTTCATTGATTTCTGATTTATCAACTTTATTTTCAGTGTTTTGAAATTTAAGTTTTTCATCTTTTAGATCTCTGATTTGTTCTAATAAATTTTAAGGTTTTTTAAACACAAAGTTTCATCTTCTTGTTCTGATAAGTGCTTCTTGAGTTCTTTCTTTGTGACCTTAGTCTTATTCACTTGCGCCAATAATTTTTCGACGTGGTCCTTGAGACGAGAAATTTCTTCGTCCTTTTCCATTATTTCTTTGTAATGCATATCCACAAGATCTTTCTGATCGTGTTCTAACCAATGTTTTAAGACTCTGACTCCGACTCCGACTCGGCCGAGGATCGACTCCAACTCTGACTCTGAAACGGTAATGACTCGGCCGGCTCGATTTCAATGACTCGGTCGTTGTAAAAAATACATTAAATATTTTTTTTTTTATAAAAAAACATAATTTTAAAGATTTTAAACATAATTTTAGAGATTTTCATTCATGTTTCCAAACACACCTACAACTGGAATCCTTGTTGGCTGTGAGACTGAGGATGGTGGATTGGTATCTGCATTCAACTGAACAGCATGTTCAAGTTCAATTGATGTCTCGATATCTAAATCTAAATCAAGATCCTCATCAAGATCAAACTCTGCTGGACGACTCTCCACTACCCAATCTCATGTTGGATCAATGTCTTCCAACACAATGGGATCAGAATCAGGTCTTTTGTTCAGCAAATGGTTTCGTCTGAGCCGGAGGTTGTATTGGACATAAACTAGATCATTTAACCGTTTTTTATCCAAACGGTTTCTCTTCTTTGTGTTACTTGGGAGCAGGAGCGAAAATGGGAGCGGGAGCGACATTTTCAGAAGCTCCTGCTTTGGGAGCGAATCCCAGAGGAGTTCGACAACCAATGTCACTAACATCAAGGTACATAGAGGGATTGGTGCTCTTGATTAAATAAGAGTTCCATACCCTAATACATGACAAAATTCAATGGAAACATTGCAATCCTCCAATCCTGAAATCCTGAAAAACTGATAAGTCTGCTGGATTTTGAATGAAATCTAAAATTCTACTTTCTCCATATGAAATCCAATGAGGCCGAAACCACTCTCAAACATCCTGAGTCATTTCATGGTAATGTTAAAAATTTAAGTAAAATGATGAAAATGAAGATTAAGGAGAATGTCACTTTTACTTTAAGAATTTAACATTACCATGAAATTTGAATAGCATATCAATAGTAGAGAGCATTTGAGTGTGTTAAATAGGGTTTGGGAGGGGGAATGGACCCCAAATGACATTTAGCAAATTCATATAACACCTTGGAGTCCAAAACAATCAGAAATCACCTTAAAAATCCATTAAAAAAATATTAAATTGTTGTTTAACGTGTTCTGGGCCGGCTTTTTGTGACTCGGCCGAGTCATAACAGAAACGGCCGAGTTGGTCGAGTCAACCATGACTCGGGCGAGTCATTCAATGACTCGGCCAAACGTACCGTTTCAAAGGCCGAGTCATGGCTGAGGGTATCGGCTCGGATCAATTCGGCCGTTTCGGTATCGAAACGGCCGTTTTTTAAAACAATGGTTCGAACGCTTTCTTGTTTTGCTGGATTTTGACTATTTTGCCATTCTCTTGATCTTCTTACACTTTCTCGGTACACTGGATTACATCATTCTGTGGGAGTGATGATGGATGTAGAGAATGGAATAGGGATTCCCTTCTCTTTTTCTCCTCAGCATATTGTCGCTCAAGTATTGTGATTACTTGTTCTACATCTCTTTGAAATTGTTTTATTTGGCACTGTTTTTGTTCAATACTTAGAGATTCCGTCTTTTTTTTTCGCTTCTTTTATCTTCCCTTCTTTTTTTATATATATATTTCAAATATTCTCCCCTTTTTTTATATTTTTTTTATAAATTTTTTTCTCAATATATATATATATATATATATATATATATATATATTCTTTTTTTTTTTTTTTTTTAATTAAAGTACTAGTACTTCTCTTTATTTTTATTTTTTTATAATCTTTTCTTTTATTCTTTCTCTATAATTTTTTTATTTATTTTTTTAGATTCCTCTCTTTTCTCTTCTTTTTAAATATAATAATTTTTGTTATATATATATATATATATATATATATATTAATTTAATTAATTAAATAATTTTATTTAATTAAATTCATAAATTTCTTTTAATTAAATTAATTCTGTAATTAAGTTATTCATTTTAATCAAATTATATGGTATTATATAATTGATATATATTGATTAGTTGCAATGGTTCAAAACGTCTAAACAAAGGTCACACTGTTTGACTCGTAGTCAACAAAACGGTGGGTCAATGCAAAAAAAAAAAGGCAGTGGATTAGATGTTGGTCACGAAGCGGTAAGAAGACAGGGTTATGGTAGTCAACGGATAGTGTGGGGGAAAGCACGAAGCAGTGGGGATTTAGACGCAGCGGGGACGTGGCAGCCGGCTGTCGGGTAGCACTGGGGCGTGGTCAATGCAGCGGAAATGAAGGAGCGACGAATGAGAATGAGGTTGTGGGGATTGTTGGTAGACCAGGCAACGTGGAACAAACTGGTTTCGTGGACAGACACAGCAGCTGGAGGTATGCAGACAGGGACATACGCAACGGGACGGGGTTGCAGACGGAAAGTCAAAAAGGTAAAAACGACGAAGAGAGATAATGTATTCGACGGGGCAAAGTACTTGATAGTAGATAGGGACGGACGAGAGAGTCGGTGGTCACAACGGAAGGTGGACGCGATGCAGACTTGACAATGGGTGGGCAATTTGAATGTGGTTCTTTGGCCTGTGAAGGTGGTGGCTATGCAACCAAAGTGGTGGCTATGTGTGCAACCAGGTACGTTGGATTTTTTTTATATATAATTTTAATTTTATTTCAGATTTTTTTTTTAAATGTATATTTTCTCTTTTTTTTCTTTTCTTTTTTCTCTTTACTTCTTTTAACTTTGTATGGATTTTTTTTTCTTTTTTCTTTTTAAATGGCCAAAGACCTGAAAAATGGAGAATCTCCCAATGTGTAGCGAAACGCTTTAATTATGACAGCAACAAAGTTGATGATGATTGATGGCCAAGGGCCGGTGACCGAAGAACGAGCTTTGTGCAGCAGTGAAGCGGCCAAAGGATCGACTGCTCTGATACCAAATGAAACGAACAAAGTTCCTTCTAATTATTCCAAAAGACTTGGAATATCAAGATATCCATGAGGATACAAATATTATATATTAAATATATGAATAAGAATAAGAATGATTTACAATGAGAACGAGAGGCTTGTTTTTATATCAAGCAAGTGTCTCTTCACAAAGAGTCATGTCTCATTTAGACATGCCTCTTCAACCTAATTACTAGTTTAACTAATCATTATTTATGATTATTATCATTTACATTATTTTTATATATTATATTCGTAACAATTTGAAGTGAGGCCAACTTGTATGACTGAATGTAGATCGGCTCACTGCTAGGAATAATTTCCTTAACTTAAAAATTCAATATCTCACAAACTATTGGGAGTTTCGTGGCAAATAAGGGCTGGTTAGAAAGAGGAAAAAATCCTCTTTAAGATAGTCTAGGATCCATTTTCAAAGGATGCCTCCAAGGTGTCCAAAATCATTTTTCTTTGTGACTGTCCTTAAATTTTATGCATAAAAAGTTTGGGACAACATGAGGAATGTTTGGGACAGCGTGGCTTCTTCATTCTTTGGCTTCTTCATTGTTATCAATGTCATCATAGGATCATAGAGTCATTATGTAGGAGTGCAACATCCATGTAGCATGACGCATGAACAATGTCATGATATACTAGTGCAGTCATAGTGCAACATCATTAGGATAACTCCGAAATAATCTTCCAACCATCAAATGATCTCCAACCATGTTATCAAGACCTCATCAAGTGCCATCATCAATTGTGGTCATTCATCAAGAATATGACATCATCAAATGTAGTCCTCCATATGTCATCAAGGGTGTTATGTAAAAAATTAGTTTATTTTAGGTTTATTAATTAATTTAGGTTTAGTTAGGCGAAAGGGCACGATCATAAGATCATGCCCTTTCCCAAAGGGTGTCCATGGCGGTATTTAAGCCAGGAGCCCCATTGTAATCAGACATCATCTATCAATTCATCATTTTTAAAGTATTTATTTATATATATTCTGCGTATCTCAGAGTTTGTTGTTTCATCTGGTATCAGAGCAGGGGATCTTTGCCTGACAGACACTGCGTTACCCTGTGGGCCGGTGGCCTTAAAAACCCTGAAGTTGCCCCCTGTTGTGTTGGCGACTGTGCCGTTCCACTGCTCTGCTGACCCCGTGCCCGTCACTGCTCTTGCCTGCTGCTTGCGTCCCCCTACACCGCCATCATCTTCCGTCCGCTGTTTTGCTGGCTGCATCCATTCCTTGCGTTAACTTCCGCAGATCCACGCACCGTTCCATCCACGCTTCGTCCACCTGCTCTTCCGTCCACTGTTGTGCTCACACTGCGTTTCCAACCACTGTGTAGCGGGCTGTTCAGCACTATCGACGTTGTTACCACATTTTCTATTGCCGACGCCCCCACCTGTAGCGGTTTTCTCCGCCTCCAACATCGACGGCTAGAAAAATATACGCAACTATTCGCTCTGTTGACCAGTTGCCAATCGTTTTTTTATTTGGTTCGAAGTGTTATCTGTTCAAAAGTTCTCTGGTTCGAAGTGTTATCGGGACTCAAAGGTTCTCTGCTCTAAGGAGGCGACCCCACCAGCGAACGTGACGGTCAGGGAAACTATCAAATATACACATAGCGTATAACATTTATTTGTATATTTATATAACGTGAAACATATACACGTTAATTTATATATAATATATAACATATATATATATATAATTATATTATATATTATATATAATACATATAATTTAATTAATTAAAATTAATTTAATTAATTAAAAAGTTATATATAGTCAAGTATATATATAACATTTATTTGTATATATACAACGTAAAATATATATATAACATATATACGTAATTTTATTATATATTATATATAATATATATAATTTGATGAATTAAATTTATTTTAATTAATTAAAAGGTATATATAAGTTAATTTAATTAATTAAATTTATTTTAATTAATTAAAAGTTATTTATATATATATATATATATATCTGTTAATTTAATTAATTAAATTTATTTAATTAATTAAAATTTATATGTATAAAATTTATTTTAGCTAAAAAAAAAAGGAGGGAGGAAAAATATTTTAGCTGGCAAATAAATATACGCCCCCGCAAACCCGCTCAATGTCGACAATGACAATGGCGGATTTCAAAAAAAGGTTGTTGGATGCAGAGCAAAAGATAAATAACAACCACGACGAGGTCAGTAAAAGATTAAATGAAGTCGAGAGCAAGCTAGGGGAGCAAGCGGACAAAATCAAAAATCTTGAAGATACGACAAATCGAATAGAGATAAAAATGGAAAGTCAACATGTCCAAACAGAAGTAAACTTCAAAGAGGTCTTAACAATGCTAAAAGTTCTGTGTAAAAGGTCGAATTGTACGCCCAAACAACTACTGAAAGAAGGTGAAGAGAATCAAGAACACGTCTCGTCGGATTCAACTAAGTCCACAGACTCTCATGACAAGGTTGAATCCCCAAAAAAATCAGCGACACCCCACCAAGAAGCAAGTAACACAGTCTTTACAAACAAACAACTATGGGATAACTTTACCAATCAACACCATTTTTTCGCTCAACCAGTAGCAACATACCAGCGAAGGGCAAAGGTCGAGATGCCTAAATTCGATGGAAACGAAAAAAACAATGTTGCATGGATAAATAAAGCAGAAGAATACTTTGAGATATATGACATCACTGACGATGACGAAAAGCTCAGACATGCATCCATGAAAATGGAGGGAAAAGCATATAACTGGTATATGTGGTGGAAAAAGACAACACACGTCATTAGCTGGAAGAGATTTAAAGATGCATTCTTCAAAAGATTCCAAGGTGTAAAGGAAGAAGAGTTCTTTTCAAAACTCATCAAACTACGACAAAAAGGAAGTGTTGATGAATACACTCAAGAATGGGAGACCTTAGTAACACGAGTACCTGGGTTATCAGAATCTCGTCTAATTCAGTCATACATCTCGGGGCTCAAAACCCATTTACAAGCAGAACTTGAGATGCATGATATTACATCTATAGAAGAAGCAAGACGAAAAGCAAAAACAGCCGAAAAGAAATCCGAACCAATATTTTGGTCAACAGTGGAAAAAGCTTATGCAAGACGAAGGATACCCCAGTATGTGGACTCAAATAATACAAGATATGTTCCACCACATCGTCGTGAAGATGAAAAATCTAATTTGGAAATGCAAAGGATAAAAGAGGGTAAATGTAAACGCTGTGGTGAGAAGTGGGACCCCAAACATAGATGTGCTAAAGGAAAAGAACCAAAGAACCTATATAATTGTGAAGCAACCAATGATTCAAACAGTGAAGATTATGACGTAGAAGACACAGAAGACGCTCCAGAATTTTCACCAGAACTAGATGATGGAAGTATTCCACAAGTATCATTATCAGCTATGACAGGTATATCACAACCTCAGACTTTAAAGTTAAAAGGACACATAAAGAAGAACAACATAGTGGTTCTCGTCGACTCTGGAAGCACACACAATTTTTTAGATACAATTGTGGCAAAGAGACTCAATATATTTTCATTTCCCTTACCAAACATGAAAGTGATGATAGCTAACGGTAAAAAAATTGAAAAGGTGGGAAAATGCCATAAGGTTAAATTGCAGATTCAAGACTTCAGTTTAGAGTCTCCGTTTTTCACGGTACCATTAGGAGGAGTAGATGTAGTCTTAGGTATCCAATGGTTACGAACTTTAGGTACTTATGCCGCCAACCATCAAGTACAATTTATAAAATTCAAATGGGGAGGTCAGAAGTACAAACTACATGGATTCCAAGCACCAGAAAATCATGATGTATCATCATCTCAGATGATGAAGCTGAGTCGAAAAAGAGCACCTACTTATGCAGTACAATGTCATCAATTAGAAATGTTATCTGCAAATATGACCAGAGAAGAATCACCAGAGATACAAGATCTGATTCGGAAGCATGAAAAAGTATTTCAAGACCTACCTATGAAGATGCCGCCTAATAGGGAAATTGAGCATACAATAGAAGTCAAGGCAAGACCAGACCCTGTTAACATCAAGCCATACCGATATCCACATCACCAAAAAACGAAACTTGAGAGATTAATCCAAGACCTTTTAAAATGTGCGACCTTGATCATCTTAGAATATCTGATCAAGTGGAAGGACTTACCCGAAGAAGACGCTTCTGGGAGAATGAATCATTCTTCAACAACATCTGTCGTTACTTATGCTTTGAGGACAAAGCATTCTTTCGAGAGGAAGGCAATGTTATGTAAAAAATTAGTTTATTTTAGGTTTATTAATTAATTTAGGTTTAGTTAGGCGAAAGGGCACGATCATAAGATCATGCCCTTTCCCAAAGGGTGTCCATGGCGGTATTTAAGCCAGGAGCCCCATTGTAATCAGACATCATCTATCAATTCATCATTTTTAAAGTATTTATTTATATATATTCTGCGTATCTCAGAGTTTGTTGTTTCAAAGGGCTTCTAAATACTTGGCACTTGGCACTTCTTAAGACTTCTTCATTAGTGTCTTGACATATTAATTGATGACATTCTTATGAAACAAGAGTTATGACATCATCATTTGGAACCAGACATCTCAACAATATTTTCCATCTCGGCTTGTGCCAGATTGACATCAATGACAACCTAGATTAGCATGCAAGGTATATATGTTAGAAGGATTTGCTAATGCAAATGCTTGCTTTATGGCACAAGTCATCAAGGTGATGTCTTAGTGTCCTCTCTAATTCCTGACACTACTTGACAGTTATGTATGTTAAGTCAACCCCTTTGGCTTCTGAAGTGTTTCCTCTGTCTGCTAGTAAATTTGTACCAGCACACGAGATAACCAATCCTACTCTTGACAAAACCATACACCAAATCAACATTCAATAAGCACCCTGCTGTGAGGGTATCTCACAGGTCGAATGGTATATAACCCAAGATATGCGGCATTTAATGCAGCACTGCTGGGCACATTATGCTTCCTAAATGGGCAGTTAATAATATTCATGCCGACCTTGGATCTCTCCAGGTACTGAAGCTGTTCCATTATGTGGACAATTTGAACCCTAACAGTGATGAATATGAATAATACATGTCCACTGCCTCTTTTGTTGGATAATATGTTTCAGACTCTCAATGTTTTCATAATTTCATCCTATTCAGTAGAAAAATAATCAACATATAATCACTTCAATGATTTACTCATGAGATAGGATTGTACAACAACAATTACAAGGAGTATACCAGACTACACATGTGCAAAGTGTGAAAATCTTATAGTGGACTGTCTTCAGTAGTTATTTTTTGGCTTTTGAAACCAAGTTGCAGATTTACCACTGCCATTAGCATTAGAGATTAGTTATATACAACTTCAGTCGTATCAAATACATGCAGCAACATTTTCAGCAGAGGGAAATAAATCTTGTCAACAATAGGCTACTTGTAACTAACATTACATTAAGGCTGCGAAGACTGAAAGTTAAAGGTTTAACATTTGATATAGATGAAGGTGTTCAATTGAGAGTATTTTACAATGAAATCTCAAAAATTGGTGCGTTTGATCAACATTGCTGACTTTGGTTTGCTAACCCCTTGACAGTGTGTTTACATTGGAACCTGCCAAATGAAACAAATAGGACTTGTTATTAAATTAGCATGAACATTTACTTGCACAATATATTTTATCTGAACCAAAATCAAAACATCAATGTTTATCAAACAAGCAGAAGAGGTGTCCATCAACGAATTTCGAAAATGTGGCACCCTCTATCAGAATAAAAATATTTTAATTATAGATTTGCATGTTTCTGTAAACAGTCTCCATTTGGATAATGCAAAGGAATTATAATAACTATAACACGCAAACTATATCCAAAGCTTGAAAAAAGGCAAAGTATCTTTGGAATATCCTAAATTGATTACCAAATCATATCATCCAGATGAGGATTAACATTTTGAGGACCAGTATCCATTAATGTGCCTTCCTTGTAAAATTGATTTGACCTCTCATTCTCTCCATTTTCATGGCAAGATGTAATAGTCAATCTGAAAGGTTGCACCTGTGTAAAAAGTACACTAGTTGCCATGAGAATCTGATAAAAGAAGACAGACCTCTCAAAGAAACTATTGAGGAAAAATATTAGAGTGATTAAGGAATATGCAAACTAAGTGTTAAAATCTTGTACAACTACAAAGATTAGCAAACTCTTGTGGTCTTCCTGAAATAATGGCTGTGGAATTAATTTGAAATGTATGTGAGGAGAAATTTAAGCTACACGACAGATACATTCACATGAGCACAGACATTTGGAGAGAGAAACTAGTATCTTGAAAAATATTTGGTGTGCACTATAAAGATTATAGATCCCCCTCTCTCTTTTTCAGACACCCACAGACCTCCCATCCGCAGCACTCCCTATCCCCCCTATCAACAAACCCCAACACCCCTCTCATCTGCAGAGCCCCATGTCCCTCTGGGCTGCACAACCCCACACCCCTCCCATGAGCAAATGTGCATGCCCTTCCCTTCTACAAACACTGACACCCCTCCCATCTGCAGACCCTTGCACCTCTCCCAACTCCAGATGCTTACACTTCTCCTCACTTCTGCAGATGCCCTGCTCCTCCCCCCATTTGCACCCTCAGGCCCTCATCCCATCAGCAGCCTAGTGGCCTCTTCGATCTTCCAGGGATGGCAAGCCCACTAAGTTAAACCCCTGCATCATTTATAAAAGGTTACCAAGAAAGGTCACAAAATGTAAACGTTGGGCTTAGAAATCCTCATACTTTGGCATCAAGTGACAGAATGGAATAATAGTATTGCAAATACAGGTGCAAAGTTCAAACAGAAAAGATTTATAATATGGAAGAACCTCATATTTGAAGAAATGGATAACTTCGTAGCAAGGTGTTGGCTATGAACATAATTCTTGGGTGCAAGTAGTCAAAGGGAAGAATACTAAAATTTCAGATCACGGTAAGCAGATTCTGCACTCAGAAATTCAAATCCTGAGGGGCTAGGAAAACTAAAACTGATAAACTTCTAACAAAACTGCTAGATTATACAAACACATTACACTGAACCCTCAATTACTCATCTGTATATTAACTCAGTAAAACAGAAACTACCATGCAATAAGCTGAAAACCTTATTATTTAACTCTGACTTTGACTCAGAAATAAATGTCTCAGACACTCATCCTGTGATTCTTTTATAGATTAAGAATTGCTAGGGCATGCAAAAATAGCATGAGTACCACCCCTATAGTGCACAAAACCTAAGACCAGGAAAGTTTCTATCCGTGACCTTACTAAAGATCAGTTGTAGTATTATGAAACAGATCCCAGAGATTATGGTCTTGATAGATGCTCAGTTGACAAGGTTAACCCTGCTACGACCTGTTAACACCAAATTTGCCTACATAGTTCGGGGTGTTAAATTCTAGTATATTTTCATGCATATTATTCAAGGTAAGCTCAATATTACAAAGTTCACCATTCAGCATCAATGGTTCATGAGTACCTTGGCTATATGGGTACCTTGTTGCAGAGTATTCATCTAGCCAGACCTTATTACAGAGTTGCAACGTGTGAGTTTTGGGGATTATTCAGAGATTAGTATTCCAAGAGGACAGCACATGTGCTATTTCTAGTAGGTTTTCCAATTCAAGCTTTCAAATATCTATTTTTAGTAGTTTTTCCCTAAGTTACCAGGATTCGGATACGGATACGGATCCTTCGGTTTTTGAAAAGTCAGGATTCGGATACAGCAGAGAAACGGCTAGTACAAACAATATAAACATTTTTTTTTATTTTTTTTAAATAAAATTTACATAAATAAAAAATATATATACAAATTTTTAAACATATAACTTACACATATAATATTTACTTATAATTAACCATACTTGTAATCAATAACACTTAACCTCTATATATATATATATACACCATTTAATTCAACCAATATACCACTTTGATGCTGGATGCATCCACACTCAACTTCCAACAATGTTCTTCATGCTCTTCCAACCCCTAGTTGTTGTCAAAGCCCCTTCCTTTTATCAGCAATTGATCGAGAGCTAATTCCCAACTCCAACATTGTTCAAGTGCTTAAACGCCAGCCCAACCTTATAATCCACGTTATATCGCCAAGTTCTATAAGCATACTAGAACAAGCACTATACCCACTCTACACTTAACACTACAACCACGTGAAAACACCACGGAATCTTAAGACCTTAGCACTAGACACTACACCACACAAGTGCCCAGAACCAAGTGTGGTGCCCAAGCACTTACTATATTGGCATATAGGCGAATCAGATTTTTTGGCACATAACCCTCATTATATTGACCTAGTATAACTCCTAGTTAACTGTTGATTTGGGGTAGCATCGGATGTGCTCTAACCATTGAAATTGGTGGAGAGGCTAAGGCACATGAAATCTCCAATACCCAGAAAGGGTTTGGGTAGATTCTAAACAGTTTGGGAGATATTAAAACAATTAATATTTTTAATGGAGTCCCTAAGTCTAAACTTAGGGAAAATAAGTTATTAATGTGAATTAATATAAAACTATGTTAGAATGGTCCAAAAGACATGGATCAAGCCAGATCTAATCTTAGCCGTTGATTAGGGACTTAATCTCGGCCATTGATTTGTCAACAAGAAAAGTATAAGAGGCTTGAGGGTCACTTGGAGAACACACCAAGAGATCAAGATTTCGACTTTCTGGGGCTGGGTTTGCTGAGAAAGTTGAGAGAGTGATCAGGAGTTGCAGCTGAGGGGCAGTGAATACAAAAGCAAAGAGGCAGAGATAGTGTCGGGAGGATCAGCGCAGCAGCAGAGAAAGCTAACGCAGAGGGCAGAAGCCGAGAACAGCCAGAACTGCCGGGAACAAACGGAACTACCAGAACAGTCGGGAACGCTGACGCAGAGGGCGGAAGCTGGAACTGTCGGGAACAACCGGAACTACCAGAATATTCGGGAAAGCTGATGCAGAGGGCAGAAGCCAGAACTATCGGGAACAGCCGGAACTACCGAGAACTGTCGGGAACAGCTGGAACTGCTGAGAACTGCTGGAACAACTGAGAAAGCTGAAGCAAAGGGAAGAAGCCGGAACTGTCAAGAACTACCGGGAAAGCTGACACAAAGGGCAGAAGCCGCAACTGCCAAGATTTTTCTCTGTTGGGTGAGATAGATTTGGCACCCAGATTGTATTTTGAAACTGCTTAATAATCAAACCCTTAGATAGCTGCACCGGTTTTCCCACATTGGGTTTTTCTGGGGACATTAGTCCAAAAATAATGGTGTCATTTGTGTGCTTGTTTCTGTTTCCTTCAGTTGATGATCTGCAATGTGTTAAGCATGTACTTGTGTTTGTTTTCAGTATTTACATGGTAAGTAACTTGTTAATTAATCAAAACAAGTAGGAAGGAATAAATCAGAAAGTACATGGAGGGTTTCTAACTGTTAGACTTAGAAACTTCAACATGGTATCAGAGGTGGTTGCAGATCACAGGGGAACTGAGGACATCAGCAGAGTAGAACAGCAGCAGCAAAAAATAACTGTCCCAAGTGATAGAAGTTGTTCCTAGCAGCAAGGGAGGGGTGATGCAGTGCCTGCATCATCAAGTTCGAGCCAAGAAGAGGCGGCACAGATGTTGTGGGAGGCAAAGACAGGCTCACACAGAGGCTAGGGGGGCTGACGTAGTTGGCTGAGGAAGCTAGTTTGCTAGTGTTGGGACTGCGCAGAACCTAGGAGCTCTCACCTTCAGGTTGCTAGGGTCTAGAAGGTTGTGGGTTAGTTACAAAGTGAAGTTGGTGGGGTACTGTAATTAGAACAGTACCTAATAGGGCAAGGCCACACAAGAGGGAGTTGCTACCGAGGGTTTCTAGCCAAGAAATTTGGATCAGTGGTGCAGCTGCACAGACGATCAGAGTAAGGGGCATCTCGACATCGGCAGAAGGGTTTCCAGGAGGGAAATCGAGGCTCAAAGGGAATCACATTGAGAACTTCCAGGAGGGAAGTAGAAGAGCAGCTGAATGGCACTACACGGAGTAAGAGACTAGGACAGACTGGACGGAGCCTCAAACTTCGTAGTCTAGAAGGCCAAAATCTTATCCGTACTTGACAGAAATTGTGTCAAGCACTTCACCTTGAAGACGATAGTGGTCCCAGTTGACCCAGCTAACAATGACAAGTATGAGGAAGCAATGGCGTGGGCCAAGAGTATCATTCTTGACGGGGTCAAGGATCATATAATACCACATATTGCCGAGAAGAATATGGCACGGGAGATGTGGGAGGCCCTGACCAAGTTGTATCAGCATACTTTCGTGCAGAGGAAGATGCTCCTAGAAAATCAGCTGCGATCATACCAGATGCAGAAGGGAGAATAGATCAACACCTTCCTCGGTTGATTGAAGGAGATCTGAGATCAGCTGACTTCCATAGGGGCCACACCAGATCCAGAGTTGATGGTGAGAACAACCCTTAATGCAGTCTCAGAAGATTGGGAGGTGTTTGTCCAGAGCATACTGGGCAAGGCGACCCTTCCAAATTGGGAGGAAATGTGGGCGGCTCTTCGCCAAGAAGAGATCAGGAGGGTGACCAATATGGGAAGCAACAACAAGGGGATCAGAATCAAGAAGGAGGAGGAGGTGGATGTTGCCCTAGCATCTGAGGGTAAGCAAGAAAAGTGGAAGAAGAAGGACCTCTCCAAGGTCAAATGCTTCCACTGTGGGGAGTTGGGTCATTATGCGACCCAGTGTCCGAGGAAGAAGAGCAAGGGAGAGGCTTCTGAGACCAAGGCAGCGCCAGCAAGGGCAGAGAAGGAAGTGGAGATAGACGATGATTGTGCCATGAGTGCTCATGTGCCACTTCAGAAGAAGTGGGGAGACATCGAGTTGTAGTTAGGCGGACTACAGGCGATGAGGGGCAAGATCCTCGAGGTACCCAACCTCTTGGATTAGACCTTGCTACGGGAGCCCCGAAGAGGAGTAGCAGTACTGGTGATGTCAATAGAGACGGATGCGGATGGAGCGACAGAGGGAGCTACAGTGCAAGATTCCCAGGACAACGCAAGGCTAGTAGGATGCAACAGTGCGAGAGGCACGGGAGTGTTGCACCAGTGTAGGATGGCACAGAGAGGTGTGCAACGGTGCGAGATGCACAGAGTTGTTGCAGCAGCGCAGAGGTCAGAGAGGGAGCACTTGTCAGTGACAGAGGGAGCTTCAGCATCAGGAGTGTTTCTAACCTGACGAAGATGTCAGAGTTGGGAGATCAATTACTGACTTCTCAGTAACTGAGTTGTAGTGCAGCATTTAGCAGTGATAGTGGTATGGGCAGCACGATGTAGCATGTTGAGAGGGGTTGCAGTGCAAATGCAGCAGTGGCATTGGCAGGACCATGGGCAGCAGCACAGACGCAGAGGGAGTTACAGTATGGATGCAACAGTGGCTGTGGCAGGGCCATGGGTAGCAGTACATGATGCAGAAGTGCAGAGGATGTTGGGCAGCAGGCCTAGCATCAGCAAAGAGACGGATGCCGAATGATCAGAGTGATGCTCAGTGAGGAGTATTACTAGAGCACAGTCCTCGCTAAGAGGGAGTGTTGATTTGGGGTAGCATCGGATGTGCTCTAGCCACAAAAATTGGTGGAGAGGCTAAGGCACATGAGATCTCCAATACCCAGAAAGGGTTTGGGCAGATTCTAAATAGTTGGGAGATATTAAAATAATTAATATTTTCAATGGAGTCCCTAAGTCTAAACTTAGGGAAAATAAAATATTAATGTGAATTAATATAAAACTATGTTAGAATGGTCTAAAAGACATGGATCAAGCCAGATCTAATCTTAGCCGTTGATTAGGGAATTAATCTCGGTCGTTGATTTGTCAACGAGAAAAGTATAAGAGGAGGCTTGAGGGTCACTTGGAGAACACACCAAGAGATCAAGATTTCGACTTTCTGGGGCTGGGTTTGCTGAGAAACTTGAGAGAGTGATCAAGAGTTGCAGCTGAGGGGCAGTGAATACAGAAGCAAAGAGGCAGAGATAGTGCCGGGAGGATCAGCACAGAAGCCGAGAAAGCTAACGCAGAGGGCAGAAGCCGGAACTGCAAGGAACAGCTGGAACTGCCAGAAACTGTCGGAACAGCCGGGAAAGCTGACGCAGAGGGAAGAAGTTGGAACTACCGAGAACAGCAGGAACTGCCAGAACAGTCGGGAAAGTTGATGCAGAGGGCAGAAGTCGGAACTGTCGGGAACAGCCGGAACTGCCGATAACTACCGCAACAATCGGGAAAGATGACTCAAAGGGTAGAAGCCGGAACTGCCGAGAACTGCAGGAATAGTCAGGAAAGCTGACACAGAGGGCAAAGGGCAGAAGCCGAAACTTCCGGGAATAGCCGGAACTATCATGAACTGTCGGAACAGCTGGGAAAGCTGACGCAGAGGGCAGAAGCCGCAACTGCCGAGATTTTTCTCTGTTGGGTGAGCTGGATTTGACACCCAGATTGTATTCTGAAACTGCTTAATAAATCAAACCCTCAGATAACTGCACCGGTTTTCCCACATTGGGTTTTTCCAGGGACATTAGTCCAAAAATAATGGTGTCATTTGTGTGCTTGTTTCTGTTTCCTTCAGTTGATGATCTGTAATGCATTGAGCATGTACTTGTGTTTATTTTCAGTATTTACATGGTAAATAACTTGTTAATTAATCAGAACAAGTAGGAAGGAATAAATCACAAAGAACATGGAGGGTTTCTAACTGTTAGACTTAGAAACTTCAACATTAACTAACACCACCAAACAGCTTTACGTCACTTGATAGCACCGGACGATCAATGCCCTCGAGATATCGGCAATCAACATATGTCGAGGTGTTATCACAATTTTAGTCAATAAATTTTAAAGCGCTAACAATGGGAGTGTCTGCGCCAATTTGTAATAAATAGGGTTAAAGCACTGACAAAAGGAGTGTCAGCACCAATTTGTAATAAACAGGGTTAAAGCGCTGACAACGGGAGTGTCAGCGCCAATTTGTAATAAACAGGGTTAAAGCACTAAAAATGGGAGTGTTAGCGTCATTGTATGTTTTGAAAATTAAAAAATGCGTTGACATTCAGGTAGCATATATGTGTAAAATAGAGGGTCAGTTAAAACTCTAGCAATGTGAGTATCAGCGCCAAAGGGAAAATTCAAATGTTTTTGTCTTATGTCCAAATAATGCGTTGGTAGAGCACACGACAACAAATGAATAATCATTTATCAAGCGAGCGTTGATGAGTCGGATGGTGAGGTCACGTGATTCGTTTTTGAATTTCGCCGCCAAGAGGTAATGTTGGGTTAAAAGATCATGATTGCATGTCAAGATTTTTTTAAATCACCTATCAGTTCGTTATATTATGTACCGGCTAACACGCCTTGACATAATTTACCTCATATGGTAAGATTCGTATAACGAATGATTGAGTTTTTGTATTTCTTATGCTAAAAGAGGACAGGTTGTTAAGTTTTCCTTGAAAACCCAAGATCAAATCGCAATCTCGCTTATTATGCTTTTGCTTGATGGTGAGAAAAATGGGAAGGAGTGGAAAATTGAACAAAGGCAAGCCAAAAGCACCTGACTTGCTCGAAGTCTATCTAGACATTCAACAACATTTTCGGGAAGCAGGTTGGCAACAATATTTTTCTCGTTATGCAAGCTATCATGATGGAGTTGCTAGAGCGTTTACAAAAGGTTTCGATGGCCAGCAAGTGATTGTTGGGGGTATTTCATTTCCAGTCATTGAGGAGTTAATTGTTGAAGTTACAAGTTTACCTGAAGACGAGGAAAGAGCATTCAAGAGTCATGTTTTGGTTGGCATTGATGTGCCATTTTTTCTGAATGATGAATTTAAGGAGATGAGTTGGCATTCAAGAGTTGAGAGGTCCTAGTTAAAGGACGAGTGGCATTGCCTCTTGCGGATTACTCAGTCATACTTCACCTGTGAAGGACGCTACAATCAGGTAAATTTTTACCATTTCCAGTTCCTAGCTAATAGAGCAGGTCAATTGAGAATCAATACTCCCTATTTTCTATTGGAAAGCTTGAAACATATGTCAACTAGGGTTAGAGCAAGACCAAATGCTTCTACCATTTCATATATCACAATGGTTTGGTTAAACTGTTAATTGAAATCCAATTGAGAAGGGTTGGAAGGACTTAAGAACATTTTTTTGGGGGGGAGGGTTTGAACTTCAAACTGTAAAACCAAAAAGGGATAGGAAGAAAGGTAGCAAAAAGAAAGTCAAGCAGCCACAAAACCCTGAACAGGGGACCTCATCTGTACAAACAAGAAGTCAACAAAAGTTGGAACCAATTCCTCCATTAGTTCCCGAATTACCCAAGGTTTATACTAGGACGAGTGATAGGCTAAAGAAAAAAAAGGATGCCCCTACTCCCACTATCCCCCTACCTGCAGAAAAAGAAGTTAGCAAGCAAACACAAAAAGCCAAGGGAAAAATGATTGACCCTGAAACAAAGAAAACACCAGCTGATAAGGAATCCACCTTAGCAGAGATGTTTAAAGGTGGAAAAAGACCACACACCAGGCCTTGGAATAAGTTGAGACTGAACATCAGACTGAAACAGAAACCCGAATTAGCAGAGGTCATACATGTAGATAAAACCCCTCAAAAGGACTTGATCATAAACCAAGAGGAATCTATAAGCTCAAAGAGATCTAAGAAATCTAAAGACTCAAAGAAAGGGGTTACTACAGAGGCACAAAGGATTAAGAGACGGACAAGAACAAATGTTGACATCTTGTTGGAGGCAGCTAGCACACTTAGCTAATGGATTTTTTGACTGCACAATTTTGACCACCCACTGCCAAGGTGAAATTTTGTTCGCATGTTGATAACCTGTCTATTAGCGATTTGATTGGTAAAGGTGAATGAGCACTGATCGTTCCGTTGTCAGCGCAATTTTGGCAATCGATGTCTATAAAAGTGTTGAAATCCATCTATAAAAGTGCTGACAGCCAACCCATCAGCGATTCTAATCATGTTCCGATTTTGAAAGGATATCAGTAAGATTGTTAGCGTTGTCAGATCAGGAAGCCCGAAGGGAAGAGCTGCGTAACAGATGATATCTTTAGGAGGACGAGGCACGAGTTCTTGCAAATTAGGCAAAAGATCAATCACCATTTTTGACGCGGTTTTCTAGCCAAGTTTGTAGCATGTCGTTATGGTTTAGATACAGATAGGCTTGGAAATATGTATTATGTGCATGTATTTGACATATACGCTTTGTATTTTTAGAAGATTGTAATTAAGTAGATACATAGAAGATGTTTTTAATTTGTAATATTTCCTATAAAGACAAGCTTTATAGAATGAAAGAGGGTTGGTTTTTTATCAGAAATTTATTGTGCTCTGTGTATATTTCTGAAAGTTTAATAAAGGAAGACTAATTCTACAGCAAAGATTCTTGTGTTGAGAGATTTTGGATATGTGTTTCCCTATTTTTGTTTTCCTTCTATGTTGTCATATGTATGTTCTTCCATGACTGATAAGAGTAAATAAACAGAAATCATATTTACTATGCTTTGTTTATATGATCAGTGTTTCACAAATTTCTAACTTATGCTTTGTAGAATTCATCCTTGTGGTGCTCTTATAAGTATACCATTGCCTTATTATTCTGCATTCCATCTCAACAGTTTTAAATCTCAACGTATCTCAGTTATCTTGCCTCTATGAGTGTTTTAGTTTCTTTCCTTGTTCAGCTAAATATTTGAATTCATGCCCAATGGATATCTATCAAACCCTCCCACAATTTTGAAGCCTCGTTACAGCAGACCTAGTCATTGTGTTAAGTACATAACCAGTCATTTTGACTGAGTTATAGAAGGGATCCCCCTTCAGATTGAAAGGGCTAGCTTTCAATTCAAGAGATTGGTTAGAGGTTACCTTAGAGTTTTTCCCCACAACCATGGTTTTCTCTAAGTGATAACACGGGTTATTAGCATTTAAAAAACTTTGATATAGCAATATTTTGATATATGATATCGATCTGATCAATGAAATGTTACCTATCAACAAATCTTCTATTGAGAGTTTTCGTCAATTGACAGCGGTGGACACAAACATTGGCATATCGAATATCGTCAAAAACAAATACAAAGGAAAATCATTACAAAACAGTGAGGTCGAGGCAGAACCTTATAGCGATGGAACCTTGCCACCGAAAGGTCATAATCTGGTAGAACATACGGCAAATGATGACAATCTCTACGTTAGGAATCTTTGTTAACTGGCGACAATGGACTTCAGAATTCAGAAAATCATAAGCTTTGTTTGTTACGAGGTTTTCCCCCGATATATGAAAGAACTCCAAATTGGAAACTTTTACAAAGAAACTTTGCCACCGGCGAATGGACCTCTTTTGAAACCCTAGCTTTGGAACCTCGATTAGTTCACACAACACAAAATATTTCCTTTGTGTATAAAGGAAACCCAATTTGCTTCAATCACGATGCAAAAACAATTGTTCACCTGATAAATAGGGAACTCAAAAATCACACATAAACACGATATGATTGGTCCATAAACAATACAAAGCTCGAGTATTTTATTCGAAACTAAAAAAGATAAACACAAATGGGAACACTATAACATGTTTTCACCCTCTTGGTCCTACTTGGACATCTTCACATGCACCCCTCGTCCTCGCCCACTCTCTAAACTCTCTTATAAGTTATTATAGAACTTGTTATACAATATCATGATTGGTTGAGATCCATTAAAGATGGATCGAAATCATTCATTTTTAGAAAAAAATAATTCTAACCTAAAAACTCCAACTCCTTCACTAAACTACTTGAAATAGTGAATTATATGTCAATGGGGCAAAAAATCCACCATTTCTCTAACAATCCCTATCGAAATAGCTATTGCATTTTTATTTGGAAAACAAACCCCTTCATTCTAAAATTAATTATATCTTCATAAATTAAATTAAGGGAACCCACTCCCTTTAGTAAATTTGTTAAGGCCTTCTAGAGGCCTCATTGACTTTGAAGACATGCTCCAACATCAACAAGGAGCAATTTGTAGTCTCAAAAGATTACTTCACAAGGACCCATCAATCTAGGCTACTCTCCCAAGCATATGATTTAGTGAACTTCATGTTGACAACAACACTATTGCTTCATATGATTAGCAAAGCTAGCCCTCTGCACCCCCCCCAACACTCTACCATAGCCTATGACACCTTATTCTCAAGATTCTACCTCTTTTCATACATTTGCAATGTCCTCTTCTAATTAAATTGCCCAAGGGAGGACAAAGTAACCTATCCAACCACGTAGGCTATAGTCATTTGTAAAGGGGGAACCCATTATTTGATGTTATTGGGGTAACATTGGATAATTTGAGGTAATTGGAGAAGAACTTGTGATAAAAGCCAAATTTGGGGGAAAATGGAGGGAAACTTGTTAGACCCTCAAATTAAAATTAGGGGGGAAGACCCCAAATGGAATCTATAAAAGGAGAGAGGAGAATCATTGTAATCATCATGGTTGTCGATCTTTCTGATTTTTAGATGAGGCTCTTGGAGGGTTTTAGGACCCCTTTTCTCTAATTGGTTTTGGTGTGAAATATCCCATGCTAGCCAATCTCTTCTCTCTACTCTATTTATAATAATTAATGAGGCATCATTCATCCATCTTAAGTCTGATTGGTTTCGGTGTGAAATATCCCACCCTAGCCAATCCCTTCTCCCTACTCTATTTATAATAATTAATGAGGCAGCATTCATCCACCTTGAGACAGCGAAGGGTTCTAAGACTAGGACTAAAGCAGCAAGGGCTTTTTTTAGCCTAGGACTAGAGCAGTGTAGCATTCTAAGAGAAAATATGAGGCAGCAAGGACTTTTGTGGCCCTGCTTGAGGCAATGGCTCATCAGGTATGTGGTTTCGTGTGACAATGCATTGAATTCTTGTGAAAATTTCGAAATTGAAATCTTATTGCAGCAACTAGTATTATTTCTTCTAACTGATAAATTGATTATTCAGTTTATTGCTATGGCAACATCGAAATAAACACACTGCAATCTTCACAGACAAACTGCGGAAGAAAATAGTGTTGGAAACTGAGAAGATACTAGCACACACATAAAAATATGACAATTATTTTTGGACAATTGTCCCCGAAAAAAGCCAACTTGGGAAAACCGGTGCAGCAGATGAGGGTTTTATTATTATGCAGCAGTGAATCCTAAGTACAATCTATGGATGACCAACTAGCAATCCAAACAGCAAGAAAATTTAGCCAAATTATTTAAGGGAATTACCCTTCTTGCACAAGCAACCCCGACAACTTTCCTTCATAAAACTCGTCCTCCTAGACCCTCTGCGCAATGCTTGCACATGCCCTATGACGTCTAGCACCTGAACTGCCTCTGATGAAGTCATTTTTCCTGTCTCTACTAAGGAAATTGCTTCTCCAACACTCTGGAACCTTTGCCCGGCCTCTGGAACTAAAAATGATTTTTCCTCTAGCTAAATCAAGTTTCTCTTCTAAAGCAATTGTGCAGTCCTCTGTGCTACCTCACTGGGAATAACCCGGCCTCCTTGTTGTTGCCTCTTCGGATTTGGAAAACTTCCTCTAGATCACTGTCTCTACTTCGATCTCTGGCTCTCCGATAACTGTTGTTGCTTTCTGGAAATCGATCTGCCAAGGAAATCGAATTGCTAAGTATATTCTCCATCACCACATCGATCCCTTCTTATATATTCCTGTTGGGACTCCAACGGGCAAGATTAAATCTTAATCGACGGCTCAGATCACTTCTAGATTGACCCGCGTGAGTTTCTAGATAATTCGCACCTTGACTTAATTAATTATGATTAATTAACTAGTTTTCCTAAGTTTAGACTTAGGAAACATTAAAAAATAGGTTAATAATCTAATTAAGTCATTTTTAGGTGGAATTTCCAAAAACAATTTCTCAGTTTTGGAGATCTCATGTAATCTAGCCTCTCCACCAAATTTCATTGCTAGAACACATCTGATGCTACATAAACTAACAATTCTGAGGTAAAATCTTTGACAACAAAGTTCCTGGGCTAAATCGAGGCAGTGAAGGGGGTTGAAGGCTCAATTATGACAACAGATCATCCTTGAAGATACCCACTATGATAGTGAGGGTTTACTATGGTTGCAAGGCTCAATTATGATAGTGGATCACCCTTAAGGTACCTATTATGACAGCGAGGGTTTACTGTGGTTGTGGGTTACTCTTGGAGGATTCCTTGTGGCAATGACACTCCATTAAGGTCAAATTTGTGGAGGTGGAATATTCCTGAGGCCTTTTTAACTAACCGTGAGCCCTACCTGAGCAGTCTTTGCCAATTAATCATCTTTGGGATAGCATAATCATTCCTAAGGCGAGTCTGTGACAACGAGGGGTCCCTAAGGTTGGTTTGCAGCCTCAAACATCTCTAATGCATGATCTATGGCAAAACAAAGTTCAGTCAAGTTGATTGTGGCAGTAAATAGGCATCAAAGAGGCAGCAAGTTTGGCTAATTATTGAGGTTGGTTGTAAGGTCAGACCAATAGTATTAGGACAGTAGGGTTTTCTAGCAATTGTTGGGAGTCTAAAACTTTAGTGTGTTATTGAAAGGCCTGGGGGTTTACAACCAATTATGTACTGTTAGATTGGCTACATGTGTATGAGTTGTCGGTGGAATTAAAATTGGTTACACTGTTTATTGCATTCAATATTATCTTTGTTTGCAAAAATTGAGAGATTATTGTGATACTACCTAGAATACAGTTGTTTGTCATGTGCTCCTTCCTGTTGAAGATAATTGTAACTAGGTTTGGTATTTTTCAAAGTAACTTTGATCTTTGTACTTGTCAAGAAAAGAAAATATTATTTTTGTAAATTATAAGAATGAGTTTCTTTCTCATTCCATAGGTCTAGGAAAGTCAAAGAGTCAAAGAGCTCTTCTTGAGCATTTATGTAATATATATGGGTCAACTGTATGTCTAAGAACAACCCTCCAAGACCAGCGCAATCATCTTGACGACAAGCAAGCAAAATAATGAAAACACAGTCACGTCAGCCAGCAAACAAATTAAAAGGGAGTCATGTCGGCTCACAAGATGAGACACATTGGTTCATAGGTCCATGTTGGCTTGAATACATGGTCAAACACCTATATATAGGCAGTTGAAGTCAATGCAAAAACACTGAACAGAATCTCACATTCTCTCTTAAATAACTTGGATAACAAAGTCTGCAACTTTGTATGTATTGAAGAAGTGCACTCTCAGATGGGATCATTAGGAGCAGAATATCGGTGATACGTAACAGTGATACCTTCGCATTCCACTCTGAAATCTCGGTCAAGCTTAAGGCATTGAAACTCTGATGGATACAGGACTATGTCTCTTCGCATAAGGATCATACTTCAGATGGCATGACAGTGATCTCAAATAAGTGCTATTGCAATGGTTACATTCTCAACATAAGTCTAAATATAAAGGTCTCGGTGCTACTCTCTACAGTCATAAACTTAAGCATAGTTATGATCTCAATGATGGCTTTGTCCCGAGGATGTAATCTCATCATAGAAACCTCATCTGCATAACGATGATCTCGATAAGAAGCAAGGAACTAAGCAATGATAGAGATATGGTGCAGCATTCTTGCTCTCATGAATATCTCGGTGATGTTGCAGCAGTAATGGATGTCTCAGTGATGCAATGACGACGATGATCTCAGCAGTATGAAGAAGAGGATTGGTGGCTTGGTCTTGGAGCGGCACAGTTAGCCAAAAGTCATGGTCTTGATGTTCCTCAATTGGAATCTCTATAAGAAGAATTGTGTATGGGTTTTCCTCTCCAAGAGGGAGAGGTTTTGACCCTGGCAGAATGCCAACATCTTGTGTTCTTGTCTCTTTGTTATGATAGCTATTAATGATCTAAAGAAGACACACTAATGTTAAAGAATATGCTAACAAGATATACATTAATAATTATCATGTAAAAGAAGAATCTCATTAACATTATGCCCTAGATTCTTCAACATGGTATCAGAGCTATGGTTGCAGTCTAAGGAAGGGAATAAAAAGGACACTTAAAAGATCAGTCTTCAACAAGCAACAGCAAGACAAGTCAATATCAATCTCAGTTAAGGTGAAGGAGGACTTCTCTGCAACTTCGTATGAAGAACATAATTCGGATAGCATACCTCTCAAATCTGTGGTAATCACAGTGACACCCTCATACATATCTCAAAAATCTCGGACAAGGAACAGTGGTACAATCCCTTCAACATAAAGGTTCAGGCTTCGGATGGTCACTATAGTTTCAGATGGATGTCACTGAACTGGCTACAGTCTTGGCATAAGCATCATGATAAGGGTCTCGGTACAAGAAGGAAACACTCTGTTTTATCATACTAAACAGTATTATGGAAGTCTCGGTATAGAAAGGAAAACGCAATCTCTGCATAACAGTGATGACAAGGATCTCAGGGATCCCACATCAGCATACACAGTATCGGTACAATTCGAATGGAGAAAGTCTCATAGTAACACACTATGCAATCCTGATCTTAAGCATAAATATGATGATGATGGTATGATGAAACAATCATGATCTCAATGGATCTAGGTACAGACCTCATGAAGACTTCAGTAATATAATGAAGCTCGGGTGGGGGCAGAGTATACAGTCTCGCATAGATGAAGAGGATCACTGAAGCACTCATGGTCTCGGCATAAATTATAATCTCAGTTTTGATGCTAAATTACAAGAGTAAGTCTCAGGTTCCTTACTACCATGATATCAGTCAAACAAAATATTGTTGAAGAAGACAGTCTCAGTAATAAGACAGTCTCTCTATACACAATCTAGTTACTATCTCTGTCTATGTTATTCGGTGGCAAGTTCGGGCTCACATCACAGTGCCTCTCTACATACTTCTATCACGAGCATGTCAACAATGTGTTCAAATGTAGGAGTCAAAATTACCAAGAATATGAATTAGGAATCAAGATGATCTCAAGATCATAAAGCAGTTTCAGTGATGACAAGATCAAAAATGTTGTGGTGCTAGAAGGTCTCCAAAGAAGTCTTGGTAAAAGGATACTAGCAGTTCATGATGGGCAGCTCAAGCAAAGGAAGCATCAAGGTGAAGATCTCCTCTTCACATGCCAAGTAACTATCTCCCATTTTTAATCAATTTTTGATTTAATGACTTTCGTTTGCAAGGGAATGGAAATGCTAGAGGATAGTCATAATCCTCATAACAAGGTCCTTGTATGAAATAAGGACAATAGTTATGGTCCTCATAGATGAATGAATTCATGGAATAAGGTCTCCTTTGAGTTCATGAAGGTAGGCATTAGGGAAGCTAGTAGAGGAATCATGAACATTATAAGAAAATTCATGTCACTGGATAGGATGGAAGGAGCTGAATAAGAGGGAGTAGAAATATTTAAGTTAGTCTCTTTCTATAAGTCTCTTTTTAGGCTCCTAGATCCTACATAGAATGTGACTACAATATATTTAAGGATGTGGTGTAACATCATGAAAGAAACTAGATCTCGTGACATCATCACGAGAGTGACTAAATTTTCAAGGATAAGTAAGATACCTCAGTCAACATCTTAGGGTTTCTATGAAAGAAGGCAAGTTGTAGGCAACAACTTCGTGGAAGTCAAACATTTAAAGAAGGCTCATCATACAACAAAAGGGAAACCTCTGTTGGATAGGGATCTTTGAGATCCTCAAGATTCTCTGATGGAATCTTCGCTAGAAGATTCATTGATCCAGGGATGAAGCAAGTATTTCAATAGAAACTCCAACCTGTGAAGTCATGAATAATGATATGATGACATAAGAGCAATTCAAGGGGTTGAAGATATTTCAATCAAGGAAGTTGTTGAAAAAAGCCTGGACAACCTAAAACATAAAATGAGGTATGTATACTTGCATTTAAGTTTTATAATGACATGTCATATGGTTGCAAATCAATACCTCTATCTTGAGAAACATGATCGAAGGAAAAAGATCTTCTCCTCTGAAAGGATGCAAAAAAACATAAGTCACACTAGATGAAATCAACATAATATGTCCTCAGATGAAGTATGAGGTGATTAACTACAATGAAGAAACTTTGATTAAAAGTTGTTGATGGAATGTGTGAGGAAGTAAGAGATCGTGAGATATGCAACCATGATAAAGACAATCAACATCCAAAAAACCAAGAAGATTTAAATAGGAAATCTCCTGGAAAGATATGAAGACTCTGATGAAAGTCTGAAAAAGATGAAGACCCTTGACTATGGATATCTTTGGGAGATACGTCAATATGTGTGCAGGATGTTGATACCTACAGAAAGATGTCGTGATGAAGAGCCACCTAGTAAGGTATGATTTGATTTAATGATATACTTTATTTCTTGAATAATATCTAGATAAGTTCATGCAGGGCTACTTACGAGTACAACTAGCATTCATGTGACGAATGGAAGAAGCATGATGAGAAAGTAGTCATATGACGAAGGTTCCAGATATGAAGAAGACCAGTTTCCATGAAGAAAGGAATGACATGACGAACTAAAAAGGAAAGTGATCGATGACAGTTGTGTTTTTCTATTTCATGTGTCATGCACTAGACCAAGACTAACAGTCGTAAGTCTAGCTGAAGGCCATGGATGGAAATGAAGACACATGATAGACACAACATTCTTGTCTTCAACTGGGAAGAAAGAATGGAGGGTTGGGTAATCATCTGGCATCTGATGATCTTTGAGGATGTATAGGGCATCCAAGGTAAGAGTAGGCAAGTGGGACCGATATTCTTTGAGGCTAGGAACCCAAGATAAGAATAGTCCTAGAAGGTCATACTCAATGAACACAAGGGTGGGTATGTACCTTGAGAGACAATGATGAAAGTGTCTATAAATCATTGGTCTCGCCAGCATTGTAGCTCATGGTCTCGTGGAGGGATAGAGTTGTTAGTCAAGGCCTTGCACTATGACAATGTTGGTTGATATGCTGCTATACAGATGGGGTTACCAATCCGATTCTTCTTATGAGAAATTCTTCAGATTGAGAATGACCGAGTACCATTGTAAATACCTCCCTAGTTAAGAGGGAGTGTTGAAGAAAAGTGTAACTAGGTTCGATATTTGTCAAAGTAATTTTGATCTTTGTACTTGTCAAGAAAAGGAAATACTATTTTTGTAAATTATAAGAATGAGTTTGTTGCTCATTCCTTAGGTCTAGGAAAGTCAAAGAGTCAAAGAGCTCTTATTGAGCATTTATGTAATATATATGGGCCAATCATATGTCTAAGAACAACCCTCCAAAACTAGCACAATCATCTGGAAGACAAGCAAGCAAAATAATGAAAATCACAGTCATGTCGGCCAGCAAACGAATTAAAAGGGAGTCATGTCGGCTCACAAGATGAGACACATCGGTTCATAGGTCCATGTCAGCTTGAATACATGGTCAAACACCTATATATAGGCAGTTGAAGTCACCGAAAAAACACAGAACAGAATCTCGCATTCTCTCTGAAATAACTCGGATAAGAACAGGGTCTGCAACTTTGCATGTCTTGAAGAAGTACACTCTCAAATGGGATAGTTAGGAGTAGAATCTCGATGATAAGGCACAGTGATACTTTCGCATTCCACTCTTAAATCTCGGTCAAGCTCAAAGTATTGAAACTCGGACGGATACAGGACTATGTCTCTTCGCATAAGGATCATACTTCGGATGGCATGACAATGATCTCAGATAAGGGTTATTGCGGTGGTTACATTCTCGGCATAAGTCTAAAGATAAAGGTCTCGGTGCTACTCTCTACAGTGATAACTTTAAGCATAGTTATGATCTCAATGATGGATTTGTCTCGAGGATGTAATCTCATCATAGAAACCTCATCTACATAATGATGATCTCGATAAGCAGCAAAGAACTAAGTAATGATAGAGATATGGTGCAGCAGTCTTGCTCTCATGAATATCTCAGTGATGTTGCAGTAGTAATGGATGTCTCAGTGATGCAGTGATGACGATGATCTCAGCAATATGTAGAAGAGGATTGGTGGCTTGGCCTTGGAGTGGCATAGTTAGCCAAAAGTCATGGCCTTGATGTTCCTCAATTGGAATATCTATAAGAAGAATTTTGTGCGGCTTTTCCTCTCCAAGAGGGAGAGGTTTTGGCCCTGGCAGAATGCCAACATTTTGTGTTCTTGTCTTTTTGTTATGATAGCTATTTATTGATCTAAAGAAGACACACTAATGTTAAATAATATGCTAACAAGTTAAACATTATTAGTTATCATGTAAAAGAAGAATCTCATTAACTTCGTGCTCTAGATTCTTCAACACTTCCAACCCTAAGGGAAATTTTCCACTAAGGGATATTGCGGTGGTATCAAAGTTGGCTTTACTACCAATCCTAGAGGGTTTATTTGAAAAATGTTGCAGTAGGAATTACTTTACTCGTTGGGGAAGGAGTATGCATAAGTTTGGAAAAAATTCGAGGATCATAACAAGAACCTAACAAAAAGGGTAGATTGGGCTAGAGCATCAGATTATTTTACAATACTAGTGCGTTCTTTTTGGAATTTCAAGAAAGATGATAAAATTCCTTATCATGATAATTACTTGTAAATATTATGTTCTTATTTTAATCTTTCTTCATCAAGCAATTACCACAAAAGTGAGATCACAATACAAACGAAAAGAGACAACAATTTATCCTGGGAAAACCCCTTGTGAGGAAAAACAAAGCAACCTTCTTCTTAGAGAAATCTTCAAATCGACAAGAGAAATCAAAAGTCAATGTAGCCCTCCACAACTGCTAAGCCAGTTTCTTTAATTCTTCAGTTGCTTGTCCACCAAGATTATCAAGAGGATAGTCCTCTTATAATTCCCTGAAGACAATGCTTGAATACTTCAGACCTCTTTCTCCAAGACTTCAGATCTCTTCCTTCAATACTTTGAATCCCTGTAATATAACAAACCTCTGCAAGTAGATCTTTCGAATCTTTGTGATAAACTTTCTGACCTCTATTCTTTAAACTGTTTCAAACCTTGATTCTCAATGTGCTTCCAAGAACTTTGGATGCCTCGACAGACTTCTCACTGTGCTTCCTACAACTTTGGACGCTTCAATAGACTTCAAACTTCCTTCTAGACTTTGGATAAACTCATATCTCCTTCCAGACTTTGGATGAATTCGGATTTCTTTAACTTCGAATGAGCTCAGATTTGTACAGACAAACTTCCTTTTAATGTCTCCTTGAATACTCCTTTTGTGTTCCTCATGGATAGTAGAACAAATTGTTGTAGACTTTATTACCTTAAGTTGACTTTGGATTGCAGACAGTAACGAACTGTTGAAGAATCTAGGGCTATTAGGTGTAGTTTGATTCTTCTTGACTTGATAACAATTTGTGAAGCACTTTTACAATTATCTTAGCTTGATCTTCTTCTTATTATTAGTGTGTGTGTTTCATCAAACTGCTACCAAAAACATAAAGACAAGAACACAGATGTTGGCTCTCTGCCAGGGCCAAAACCTCTCTCTCTTAGAGAGGAAAACCCTTCGGTAAGTTTCTCTTATTGAAGCTTCTTATTGATCACTGCCAAACCCTAGACCCTTGACTAGGATGTCCTCCAAGCACAAGACAAGTCCTTCCTCTTTTTTGCACTATGTTCCCCGGCACATGGACTTCCTCCTTCCGGCACTTTGCTCCCCAACACTTCGTCCTTTACTTCACTACATTGTCTAGAGATAGACCTCGGTTATGTTAGCTTCTTGATGAGATATTCTTCTTCCTTTCTTCAAGATGTTCTTCACTTAAGGAGACACCCTTCTCTTGATCCAACGAGACTCTTCTTGAAGTATAGGTGTATGATTGTACGACTGCCCTAGTTTTCTCACGTGTGGTACGTACCCTAGAGAATTAGGGTCCTTTTCCTTCACTAGAGAGATAGGCTTCTTCGCTTGACTTGGGAGGCCTTGTAGGCCTAGTTTCAAGCCCAAACAACACTAGTTCATGGACTGTTTGTCCCTGTTGTCATACCCGCAGACTTGACCTCCTTTTCTTTGCACGTGTGATTGTTTCTAGCCCTAGAAACAATCCTCTTCACTTCGGTTTTCCTCCTCCTTCCTTCGCTGCACTAGGAGACCCTTAAACTTGTCCTTTTGTCACTTCTTCTCGGCTTATATACTTCATTGATTTCAGAGTTGCTTGGTTGACGTTGTGAGGGAGTGGACAGCCTCTATATATAGAGGATTGTCCCTCCTTTAGGCCGACTTGAGGCCGACATCATGATTGTAGGCCAACTTGTCTATTTCTTCATCATTTTCATCGTTTAGCTTCCTTTTGGAGGATGTTGCTGCATGGAGAGGACTTGCACTTGTCTTGGAGGTATTCCTTTGACCTTATACAATATTATACATAGTGTAATATGCCCTCTAAGGGTCTTCAACATTTTCTTTTGACTCCTTGACTCACCTATAGCACTTAACATGTGCTAGACCTATTTCAATGAGCAAGAAACTCATTGGCATATATTATAAAAATAATATTTATTTTCTTGAATAAGTACAAATATCAAAATTACATTTAAGAAGACCAAACCTAGTTACATTTCCTTGAACACTCCCTCTTAACTAGGGCGGTATTCATACAACATTACAAGGTCTTTGGCTATGTTTCAATCTTGAAGAATTCATATAAGAGAAACCGGATTTGCAATCCATCTGTTATAGCATCATAATAACCAACATTGTTTCCACAGCAAGGCCTTGACTAACAGCTCTATCTCTCAATAGATCAGAGCACAATGTTGGCGAGACCAATGACTTATAGACACCTTAGTCATTGTCTCTCAAGGTACATACCCACCTGGGTGTTCACTGAGTATGACATTCTAGGACTATTCTTATCTTGGGTTCCCAGCCCTCAAAGAATATCGGTCCTCTTGCCTACTCTCGTCTTGGATGCCCTACATATCCTCAAAGAGTATCAGATGCCAGATGATTACCCAATCCTCCCATTCTTTCTTCCCGAGTGAAGACAAAAATGTTGTGTCTACCCTTCCTCTCAATTGAGGAAGATATGCCCAAGTATCCTCTAACAAGGTACTTGTCCAAGTTTCTTTGTAATTGGGAACTTGTTATAACTCCCTCTTAGCTATGGACTTGTCCATTCATCAGCAACTTCTTCTTTGTGGGTCCTCCAGTTGTTTGATCTCCTTCCTTCCTTTGATATCATGAAGTATTTGTTCAAATTTCTTCTTGGTAGGGCACCATCCATCGATCAATTTTCTTCCTTCTTTGTCATGTCATTTCTTTCTTCGTGGAAAGTGGCCTTCTTGTCACATATCAGGTTCTCTTGTCATCTAATTATTCCTTTTCATCTTGTCTATGCTTCGGACTACTCTTCACATGGATGGTTCTTTGTACTTGCTTGTTTCCATGCTTTGATCTAGTAGTCCTTCATGACTTCATCCTAATATTGCTTCAACATTAAATGGTGCTTTTGCTGGATGGCTTCTTCATCATGACATCTTCGTAGAGTAGAATCAGTTATCTGCACCTTTCATATCTCCAAGGCCTTCATAGGTGTCAAGGGTCCTTTGATCTTTTTCTTCCTTTGTCAGAGTTGTCATGCCTTCTTTCGGGAGATGTCTTCAAAGTATCTTGTCAGATAGTGATTCTTGGTGATCATGGTGTTCTTCACATGCTTGATCTCTTTCTTCATTTGCTTCTTCTTGGATAGATTGGTCAACCACTTTATGCTCCTTGTGAGAGCACTTCTTCATTGCTTGCTTCTAGGACTAGTCAGCATTTCTTCTTTACTTGCTTCTTAGTTAGCAATCTTATACTCCTTATGTGAGTATTTTCTTTTGTTGACCTTCATTGCATTGTAGTACATGCCTTCGAGCATGTCATTGGTGAAAGAGATTCTTTCCTACTTGATCATGTTATAGAACTATTCCCATGACTCAATAATATACAAATGATAACATGACTAAACTTTGATGCATACATACCTCATCTTGATTCTCCTTTGATCATCTTAGCTTCATTTGGTTGTCCTTGGTGTGGCCCTTCTTGCTTCATCTTCGCTTGTCTGCATATCACCTTTTTCATGAATTCCATGAATGGGATTCCCAATGAGACATCCGATGTTGTTTATGAATCTTCATTTGAAGATTCCATCATAGGATCTTGAAGACCCTTACCCTACACATGTTTCTTTCCTTTTGATGATGGAGGTCTTCTAAGATTCTTAATCATGATCAATTTTCTTTCATTATGGACGAGGTCTTATTCTAGGTATGCTCCTTCTACATGAATATCTCAAGCTATATCTACCATGCTCCTATATTCTAGAAGATATTTCTAACCAAGCATGTTGTTCTCTTTTGTAAATGCTCTTTCTACATGAGTATCTAGAACTCTATGTACTTCATGCTTCTAGATTCTAGAAGATGTTTCTAGCCATGCAATTTTATTTTATTCCTACATGCTCCTATCCTACTCAAATCTTTGAAAGAAGAATTTAAGTAAAGAAGTAGACTTAATCATAGCAAGATCTAGAGGATCTTCCTTCTTTTGCTTCTTTTCTTCTTCTTTCACTTCTTGAGTCATGTGAGCTTCTTCCCTCTTTCTTTTGTTGTTGTTGTCCTTCTTAAGTTTAGGACAATTCCTTTTGTAATGTCCATATTCTTGGCATCCAAAGCATTGGACTTTGGACATATCTTTGTTGTTTGTTCTTCGTGGACTAGCTTTGCCAAATTTTCCCTTTCTCTTGGCCATGGTAGCAAATGCTTGCTCCTTTGATCCCACATCTTCCTTGGCTTTGAGTTTGGTTTCCTTTGTCTTGCATAGAAACCACATTTCACTTAGTGTGGTAGCTTCCTTCTTGTGGCATATATGCTTGATGTGAAGTTGCCCCAATCCTCAGGTAGAACATTGAGTACTACAGTTGTCATTTCTTTGTCGAACATGACTTCCCCTAGGTCTTGAGGTTGATCTCTCATCTCAGAGATCTTCATGAAGCAGGGAGCTATTCCTTCCATTGATATCTTCATCTTGTACAACTCATTCCTTAGAGATATTACTTCTCCAGCTCTGGTTACATAGAATAGCTCTACTAGTTTATCATAGATTTCTTTTGATTTTTCAAATTTGGAGACATAAGGAATGAGAGAGTCCTCGATAGATTCTATTAGAATCCTTTGAGCTCTTGTCTCATCCTTATTATACTTGGCTAAGGCTTGAGTTTGTTCCTTAGTAGGAATAGTAACATTCCCTTTGATGTGTTCTAGGAGTTCATTCTCCTTGAGATTGAGAAGTAAATCAGTGCTCTTCTTCCATGCAAGAAAGTTATTGGTACCTACCAATTTGTTGCTTTCCTTGCAAAATGACATTGATGTATATTAAGAAGGGGACATATACCTGATAGATTTTGAGATGTAGTAGACTTACTTTCTCCTTGAAGACTTAATGGCTTGCCTTCCTTAGATCTTGATGTTCTTTAGGTTTCCATCTCCAAGTGGACTTGCTTGATGATGAGATTTGCTTGATGACTTGTAGATGATGTAGGTCCCTCTTTGATCTGCTCTTCTTTGTAGGTGCCTTTATGTAAGGCTCTTCTTCTTGCTTTGTAGTCTTTCTTGATGAATGATAGATGGTAGGCCTTCTTGTCCTTGAAGTGATTGAGACTTCTTGGCTTGATGCTTCAACTTTGTAGATGTCCTTCCTTGATGAGTCACCTTATGAGTGTTCTTGAGATGCCCTTTCCTTGATTTGTCATCTTAGCTCTAATACCATGTTGAAAAATCTAGGGCTATTAGGTGTAGTGTTATTCTTCTTGTCTTGATAACAATTTGTGAAGCACTTTTACAATTATCTTAGTTTTATCTTCTTCTTATTATTAGTGTGTGTGTTTCATCAAACTGCTACCAAAAACATAAAGACAAGAACACAGATGTTGGCTCTCTCCCAAGGCCAAAACCTCTCTCTCTTAGAGAAGAAGACCCTTTAGTAAGTTTCTCTTATTGAAGCTTCTTATTAATCACTGCCAAACCCTAGACCCTTGACTAGGATGTCCTCCAAGCACAAGCCAAGTCCTTCCTCTTTTCTACACTATGTTCCCTGGCACATGGACTTCCTCCTTCTGACACTTTTCTCCCCAGCACTTCATCCTTTTCTTTACTACATTGTCTAGAGATAGACCTCGGCCATGTTAGCTTCTTGATGAGATATTTCTTCTTCCTTTCTTCAAGATGTTCTTCACTTAAGGAGACACCCTTCTCTTGATCCAACGAGACTCTTCTTGATGTATAGGTGTATGACTGTACGTCTACCCTAGTTTTCTCACGTGTGGTACGTACCCTAGAGAATTAGGGTCCTTTTCCATCGCTAGAGAGAGAGGCTTCTTCGCTTGACTTGGGAGGCCTTGTAGGCCTAGTTTCAAGCCCAAGCAACACTAGTTCATGGACTGTTTGTCCCTGCTATCATACCCGTATTTCTTCCCACATGTCATTGTTTCTAGCCCTAGAAACAATCCTCCTCACTTCAATTTTCCTCCTCCTTCCTTGGTTGCACTAGGAAACCCTTAAACTTGTCCTTTTCTCACTTCTTCTCGGCTTATATACTTTGCTAATTTTAGAGTTGCTTGGTTGACATTGTGAGGGAGTGGACAGCCTCTGTATATAAAGGATTGTCCCTCCTTTAGGCCGACTTGAGGCCGACATCATGACTATAGGCCGACTTGTCTATTTCTTCATCATTTTCATCATTTAGCTTCCTTTTGGAGGACGTTGCTACATGGAGAGGACTTGCACTTGTCTTGGAGGTATTCCTTTGACCTTATACATTATTATACATAGTGTAATATGCCCTCTAAGGGTCTTCAACATTTTCTTTTGACTCCTTGACTCACCTATAGCACTAACATGTGCTAGACCTATTTCAATGAGCAAGAAACTCATTGACATATATTATAAAATAATATTTCTTTTCATGAATAAGTACAAATATCAAAATTACATTTATGAAGACCGAACCTAGTTACATTTCCTTCAGCACAAACTTCTAAGCAAATTAGATTTGTATAAGAGAGATAAATATTCCTTGTTTTGTAGCTTTTATTGCAGTGCCTTCGCATGATATAATAATAGCTTGAGACATGATTAATTGATCCTTAATGTGTGAACCACGTTATATATATATATATATATATATATATATATATATATATATATACATATATATATATATATATATTCGTCAAACTGGCTTGAAGGGTGCGAATGAGGAAGCAGGCCAACTTGATCTTGATGTTGGCCGACTTAGCACTTGTGGAGGATCTTGAAGTTGTATAAGAAATGGAAATTTTCTTCTTTTCTTGTCATGAAGAACATGACTTACAAGAATATAATTTGATCAAATTAAGCATGAAGAACATGCTAGAGACAAACATAATAAATTGTTTTTCCAAATACAATGATAACAATGGCATTATGAAGACCGACCATAGCTACATTCTCCAACACTCCCTCTTAGCGAGGGAGGTATTCATAATGACTATCTAGATATTCTTTGTTGTAAGATTTCTTTAAGAACAAGGTTACACATTTCATAGTACCATTATCCAGGTCCTAACCAATGGTACTACAACATAATCAATACATGTTGATACATGATCATGGTTCTGGATTTTAGGCACCTGTGGTTTATTTCTTTTGAGCTTTGTCTCGAAGTATCCACAATAGAAACCATATTTGTCAACATTTCAAATCCCAACAGGGATCCATCATCAGGACCAATCTGAATGATGATATAAGAAGAGCTATGTGATAGGATAAATAGTTAAAGAAATAGTTTTGATTGAAGGTCGGCTGATAATTTAAATTTTATTTTATCATAATCATTAATAAATTGTTTTTTATTTATTTTTATTTCTATTTTTATTTTTAACAGATTTCATATTAGTTGAATAATTAATTAATTGGAGGTTTTTTTGAAGGGATTAAAAATTTAAATAAATTATTATTATTAATAATTTTAATTGTTTTATAATTGAAGATCGTTATTATAATTAGTTACTAATCATTATAAATTAATATCATAAATTTCTTATTAATAATCTTTATAATCTTTATTTTAATTTATTTTCATGATAATTATTATAAATATTCAATAATTATTATTATTAAGAATTACAATCTCATTCTATTTTTATTAAATATAAGATTAGATAGTTTGTTTGTTTAGTTTCATAAACTATATTAGATGAGATAGTTTTTATTATATTCTTATTATATAATGATATAATAATATAAATTAGATATTATTAATAGTTAAAAACTAATTATTAATATTTTTTATTATAAATAATTTTTATTATTATAAATAATTTATAATATTATATTATTATTATTATTGTTTTATAATTGATACTAGTTAAGTAATTGAATATAGTTCTTTTTAATAATCATTTGTAAATTAATATCATAAATTTCTTATTAATAATCTTTATTTATATTATTTTTATAATAATAATTATAAAAACCTAATAGTCATATCTATTTTATTTTAATTATTGTGTATTAATAATATAATCATAATTATATAGTTATAAGATTAGATATTTATAAGGTTTATTATTTATATTATTATATTGTTATTATTGTTTAATAATTGACACTAGTTAATTAATTGAATATAGTTATTATAATTAGTTAATAGTCATTATAAATTGATATCATAAATTTCTTATTAATAATCTTTATAATCTTTATTTTAATTATTTTTATAATGATAATTATAAAAACCTAATAGTCATATCTGTTTTTAATTTAATCCTTGTTCAATAATATAATTATAATTATATAGTTATAAGATTAGATATTTATAAGGGTAAGAGAGGACAACTACCTGATTACTTGGGATGCTTTGGTGGTTCTAACTCTCTAATTAAGGGAAGCCAACTTTTACTGATCTCAATACCATTGTCCCTATTGAGATTTTTTGGATGTTTTATAATCTCAAGGGCCTCCCTAATCTTCCTTCTTTGATATTGTTCTTCCCTTGCGATAATTGAGGCGCTTTCCAAACAAACTTGATGTTTTGTTTTCGAGGAATGCTCCGCAAGGGCTGAAGTACGAGATCTTTCGTTCTTAATATCAGCTCCATGTTCTTTCAGTCTTTTCTGTAAAGAGCGACCTGTTTCGCCAATGTAACTTTTGCCACAGGAACAATCAATTTTATAAACCCCTTTGAGTTGTTGTCTATCAATGTCATCCTTGACAGACTTCATACCCTGTTTAATTGTTTCGGGTGCTGAGAACTGCGTGACTATGTCTTTCCTTCTTAGGATTTTGGCAATCTTATCTGTCACCCCATGAATATATGGTAGGAAGACTCTACCACCCTGGTTTAGGTCTTGGGCCCTAGGTATCGGAGATAACACCCTCCTTTCTGCTCTCTCTATGGCTTTCTTAATTTCTTTTTCTTTGTAGCCTATACTCCTAAATACGGAAGATAAATGTTCCTTCACCATCAAACAACTAATGTCCCATACAAAGTCTAGGTGAAACTTCAAATGCCTTATCGTAGGCCTGATACTAAACAAGCTCACTCTAAAGAGTTATGAGCAAGATACTAGGAGGAACCTGCTTATCTGAGTTGCCTCCATAACTACTCTTTGACAATGATAAGAGCCCTTTCTTCATAGCCAAGGTGTCAACCCAACAGACATTCTTTCTCTAGGACTCTAGGTGCTATCTAGGCTACTTCCAAGACAGCAATCCAAAAGACATGTTGATCTAGGGATCTAGGTACCATCTAAGCATCAAACCAACACAAAATATTCAAGGGATCTAGATACCATCTAGGCTATTGCCAAATTATCATCCCAACAAACATTGTTTCAGGAATCTAGATACCATCTAGGCTATTGCCAAGGTATCAACCCAATAAATATTGTTTCAGGGATCTAGATACCATCTAGGCTACTACCAAGGTATCAACCCTACATCTCACAGGGATCTAGGTACCATCTAGGCTTCTGCCAAGGTACCAACCCTACATACCATCATACAAGCTATCCAACCTAAGGTACAACAATTCTATGTACCATCATACAGGCTACCTAGCCTAACGTAAAATAACTAGTCATCGTGATCTAGTTGGCGCCTTAACATCATGGTATACAGACTAGTACAAGTTTGTCATCATCAAAGTCAAACTTTAAGGAACATTTGTGTTCCAACCACATAGGGTTGGTCAAACCCTACAGGACATTCAACTCCTCATACCACAGGGTCAAAACCCTAAAGGATTCTTACATTACAGGGTTGCAATTATTTTGGTCAAACCCTAACATCACAAACCTATCACAACTTTAGCTATAGAAGATAATACTTAAAGACATGCCTCAAAACTTCAAAGTTAAACTGCTTCCTCTGAAACAAGGCTTCTTTTAAATTCATAGTTCTTTCAGGATCCAAAGCTTCTTCTGAATCCACAACCCTTTCAAGATTCAAAGCTCCCTCTGAATCCAAGGCTTGTTATAGACTTTGTTTTGATATTATAATTTCTTCTAGCCTAGATAATCTTTAGCATCTACCTGCAATTCTCTTTGGAGAGATCGCAAAAGAATAGTTATAATCAAGTAACAAAAATAAAGCAAGAGACTAGTTTTACTAAAGAAATCAATAATAGTAAAAGAAGAGAGATAAAGTACTTATCTTTTATGAACAGCAACAGCGCCCTCTTGATCTTGTATTTCTTGTCGTCATTGATCTAGACATCATAAGGGTTTTTCTTCATTTCAACAACTCATCCTAGGGTTTTGTCCAAACCCTAGGGATTCTCTTATCAAGCTTATCTAGACTAGCAAACCCTAGAAATCAAAAAGTTGTAAAACCCTAATTGTTCTTTTTGCAAATAATAAACCCTAAAGTCAATTATGCATATGATTCAAAATCCTAAATATAATTTTATACAAAGGATATATTACACTAGGGTTTTGTCAAAATCCTTAAAACCCTAAACCTTTTCTTGTTTAATAGTATAAATATTTGACATCAGAATCTTCTGTTTTGGCCTTGTTTGTTGATTCGTTAGTGTCAGCCACAAAAACATGATTTCTTTCTCTTCTCCTCTTGTCATTCATTTTCTTGGGACATTGGTTTCTATAATGACCAAATTTGTGACAATGGAAACATTGAATCTTTGATAGATCTGTCTTCCTTTGTTGATTTTTATTTGAGCCTTTGTTTTGAGAACCAAATTTCTTACTTTCTCCTTTCTTCTTGAAGCGAGTTGTATAAGCATTAGAGATAGAATTTTCTTCTTCTTCTGGTTTTCCTTCCATTAGTGTAAGTTTGGCTTCTTCTTGAGAGCAAGTTGTCCACAACTCTTCAAAAGATGGAACCTCTTTCCGGCTATTTATACCAGCTGCGAAAACATCATATGATCTAGGTAATCCTAAGAGTGTTGAAATTACACATTATTTATCAAGGATGATCTCATCAAGAGATTGAAATTCATCTCTTAGACGAGAGATCCTTACAAAATATGAAGACACGGTGTCATCTTTTGTCATCTTGATAGTTCGAAGCTCATTCTTTAAGCTTGCTACTTGACCAATATTTTTTATTGTAAACAGTTTAGAGAGAGCATCATACATCTTCTTTGAAGTATCTAGGTTGGAGATATAGGGAATTAGATTGTCTTTGACTGAATCCACAATGAGGCTCATGGCAATTATGTCATTTTCCTTGAATTTTTCTTTCCCTACATCATCTGATGGTTCTGTGATTTTGCCTTTCACAATGTCCAAAACTTTGTTTCTTGCAAGGATAAGATCCATCCTTGTCTTCCAGGCTCTAAAATTTGAAGCTCCTTGTAATTTGTTTTTGACTTCATTGAGGATGCCATTAGTATAAATCAGATTAGAATATCAATGTCTCTTCTATAAAGATTCAATCTCCAAGAAAGATCTTGATCTCATTGTCCCTTCCTTCAAATCTTTTCAACCATAAGCTCTGATACCATGTTGGAATTTCAAGAAAGATGATAAAATTCCTTAACTTGATAATTACTTGTGAATATTATGTTCTTATTTTAATCTTTCTTCATCAAGCAATTACCACAAAAGCAAGATCGCAATACACATGAAATGAGACAACAATTTATCCTAGGAAAACACCTTGTGGGGAAAAACCCAACAACCTTCCTCTTAGAAATCTTCAAATCAACAAGAGAAATCAAAGTCAATGTAGCCCTCCACAAGTGCCAAGCCCATTTCTTTAGTTCTTTAGTTCCTTGTCCACCAAGATTATCAAGAGGATAGTCGTCTTACAATTCCTTGAAGACAATCCTTGAATACTTCGGACCTCTTTCTACAAGACTTTGGATCTCTCCCTTTAATACTTTGAATCCTTGTAATATGACAGACCTCTGCATTAGATCTTTCAAATCTATGTCATAAACTTTCTTACCTCTGTTCTTTAGACCGTTTCAGACCTCAGTTCTCACTGTTCTTCCAACAACTTTGGATGCCTCAACAGAGTTTTCATTGTGCTTCCTACAACTTCGAAAGCCTTCAAAACTTTGAATAAACTCAGATTTTCTTCCAGACTTTGGATGAATTTGGATTTCCTTTCAGACTTCGGATGAGCTCAGATTTGTACAAATAAACTTCCTTTTTATGTCTCCTTGAATACTCCTATGTTCCTCGTGGACAGTAGAACAAATTGTTATAGACTTTATTACCTTTAGTTGACTTTGAATTGCAGACAGTAACGAACTTCTAAGCAAATTAGATTTGTATAAGAGAGGCAATTATTCCTTGTTTTGTAGCTCTTATTGTAGTACTTTCGCATGAGATAATGATAGCTTGAGACTTGATTGATTGATCTTCGTCAAACTAGCTTGAAGGGGTGCGAATGAGGAAGCAGGCCGACTTCATATTGATGTTGGCCGACTTAGCACTTGTGGAGGATCTTTAAGTTGTATAAGAAATGGAAATTTTCTTCTTTTATTGTTATGAAGAACAAGTTCGAGGCAATCATAATAAATTGTTTTTCCAAATACAGTGATAACAATGCCATTATGAAGATCGATCATAGCTACATTTTCCAACACTTCTAACAAGGATCGAATAGGTGCCCACATAAATCAAGCAAGGGATGCCAAAATTGAACAAATAGTTGCCAAAACCTTTGAACAACCAACAATCGCATGCCTGTCTTATAGTCTGATTCCAGTAAATCTTAGTAGCAAGGAGTTAATACCTATCGTTGGCAATCAACTTGGAAAGCCTTCTATAGAAGACTGTAGCCCGATCCAGTCTCAGCGAAAAAAGTTGTGAAACATTCCAGAGGCTGCTTTCGTAGAAAACTCAATGCGTCCTGATAATGGGTTATATCATATGTCTGAAAGATCTTGCATTCAAGACAAAAATCATGTTCAAATGTCACCAAATGAGATTCAGCAAAGATTTCTAGGAGAGTATTGATCTTGAAATTGTGGGAAGTACAAAGGATGATCAATCGTTTGCTCACCGACAAGCAAACAAAGGTACAAGCGCTTCTAAAGGCATCAAGGAAGGCAAACTCGATCATGATGCGCCTGCTACCCACCAAAAGTGGTTGAACCCTAGTAAAAAGTTTTCTCCTATTCATCTCTTCCAGTCGGCAGCCAACAGCGCCTGGTAGCTACCTTGTAACTGATGTGGCGTGTCATTGATATCTCTACCATCTAAATCAGTTACACGTATCCTCGCCCATTTGTCAAGAGAACATGGTGGAAGGTGGCCTTTTGATAAAAGTTACTTTATTCATTTTTGAAATCAAGTGTTTATGCTTACTTGTATTTGGGCATTTTGACATGGATTATCAGGTAACTTGGAAGAAAGAATGGTCTTGGCTATAGTCTTGTTCACTCACCTTAAATGAGGGGCTAATTTTTAATCCTAGTCCAGTGGGATCTTCCCTAATCGTCGATGGCTTTAGGAAGGGGCACCACTTGGGAAACCATAACTAAGATAGCATAGCCCCATTGACCCCTATCCCATATTTACCACCTTTCAACTTACATTATGAGCCCCTATTCCACCTCCCTTCTTCGGGATAACTGACCATTGGTTCTTTAGGATTTGGCACCCGCACATCCTTATACCTGGGTAGGGCCTGGAAATGCACCTTGGGGGGTTGATGCAGCTACAAGAAAAAGAAAGAGCATATGATGTTCACAAGAAAAGCAAAAGAAAAATCAAAATGCAAATGATGGTCAGGACTTACAAATTAGCACATGGGCAAAAGCTAAGCATGTTACCCACCATTTTGTGGGTAACATCCCTAGGAGAAATTTTTTCTCTGTGATGGTCCTCAACCAACAGCCCCTCGCAACCACCAACTAGCTCAATGTGCCATTTCTCCGCCACTTGAGCCAGCCATGTGCTCCTTCACCCATCTGTCATGATCGTATGTTTGAAGGTGGGCCTCCCAAACCTAAAGGTAAGCCTTGTTATTTGGTAATTGAGTATTCTAGTTTATTTATCATGGAAACTTTGGGAATGGATTAATGGGGCGATTCGGCGGAAAGAGTGATCTAGGTTTGTGCTCGTCCCCTAGGTCTCTTTTGGGATGTTAACCTTGCACCCTAGTCTCGTGGGATCTCTTTCACTGACCTATTGTTTTGGGGATGATACTACATGTGAAACCCTAATTTTGGTTGTGTGGTCCCGCTCCTAATTCGCATTTATTACTCCACTTCCGCTCATTACATCCCCAATCATCTCTCCTCCCATCCGAGTCCACATAGTGTCAGCCACCCCCTCGCCTTGCCCCACATCTTGGGTCGGGCCTAGAATGATGCCCGGAGGTTGATGCAGCTAAAAGAAAAAGAAAAAGCATAATTGGCCACATTCAACAGGAAATTATACCACAAAATGCAAAAGATGGTCAGGGCAAAAGCATTTAGGACGTGGGCAAAAGCCATGACATGAGCTCTACCCCATTCCATGGACATTAGCCTGTTCCTACATGGCCCTTGATGAGCCTCCTTTATCATTCAAGAACCCATGATTGTCCCAACCCCCGGTGGGCAATGAACTGCACCACCTTATTAGGGGGTATCCACTGTTATGCTTTATGCATCATGCTCTCATTACATAGAGCCCCGAGCAGTTAACCAAAGAAAATCATAAAAAGGCAAAAGGCATATGAAGTCAGGTGGAAAAATCAAGGCGGGGGTAACTATGCACCACGATTGCTCCCTCCTACACATTATTTACCCAAGTGTGGGCTTCCCTTTTATTAGCTACCTTTGTACCATGGCATGTGATCCAGGTTGCCCCCTTTCATTCCCTACTACATTCCATCATTATGCCACATACCACCACCATTTGAAGGATGTACCATGGACATACCACCCCTTTTAGAGGTAGAAACCACCTAATATGATGCCTGGTTAACCCTATTTGGAGTTGGGAGACATTATCACATGCCAAAGCCCACTATGGAAGGGCAAGTCATTATGAAGTGCTCACTTGTTATCCATGGTTTATAAACTCTTTTACTTGATTTATTTAATGACTTTCTGTGCTAGAAGGCACGGGGACGCATTGGATCTTATGCAGGATTGCGGGTGGTTTCCAATTGGGTTTGGTCTCCTTATACAGGGTCTTGACCCCAGAGGACTACATTGGCACATGTAGGGTGTGTGTGGAGAGCCATGGGCCTCCACAGCAATAGAATACACTCCATCGATCCCCACAACCATTCAAAGATTGCTTCTGGTTCACTTATTGGACAACGAAGATGCACTTGATCCATCATGCCCAGTTGGCCCCAGAGTTGCACCATACACTTGGTAGATGATCCAGGGCTTGCATGATGATGTGGCATCACCTACACCATCATCCTAGCCCTTGCAAGTGATCTACAAGAATCTTCGATTTGTTTGGAGACCCATGAGAACACTTGTGTGCCCACACATGTCATTTGGAGCACCACAAGTTATTACAAGGGGCCAACCCCTTGTCCACTGCTTTTGGGAGTTCAACTACATATTATGGCACATATGGACTCCATTAGGCCTCCTCCAAGGCCCAACAACATGCACTATTCATTATTCAACCTCTTGAGAGGCTTATTCTTTTGGTTGTGAGCTAGTTTGGTGGGCTTGTAACCAAAAGTTAGTTATTTTTCACATTATTTTATTCTAGGGGCTAATGTAGACCTAATTAGCTAGATCAAACTCATTAGAAGTGTATAGATACAAGTGATGTGAATCCATTTTAGTAGCATCACTTAGTTGGACTTGTATCTCTTTAGAGAACTTTGCTATCCTTCTTGGTGGATGAAATTTTGGAGCATGGAATGAATTTTGATGTTTTGAGCATTTTCTCTTGTCTTGGAGCTTCTTGTTTGGCAATTTTTTTATGGTTGAATATACTCTAATACTTGTAAGTGCAATTTTAAAGCTATTCTTTGCTCTATTTTTGTCACATACATTGTTGTTGGGATTTCGCTATTTTAGGGCTAATTTATGCATCTATTATTGCGAAGTTGTGGAAAATTTGTTTCTGGATAGTTGAAATTTATCTTGATAAGCCATATATTTTTCAAAACAAAGTATAAAGTCTTTGAAGTTGCTCTCCTTTGCCTTAGTGCTAAGTGAAGTTGCCTTTAAGGCCTCCTTGACCAAGAAAATCAAATCTGAATTCACAATCATTCTTGACTCCGATCTCCCCAAAGGATTAGGCACTGGTCTACCATAGGTGATCACCCTAAAACTTATTTTTCTTCACCTTCTCCTCTTCTTTCTAGGTCTAGTCCCATAGGTCACCTACGACATCAAATATCTCACAATCTAGCCATCCAAATACTTCAATTTTTGGTCAACAACTGCGTTAGTATGTCCTCAAGAAGCCTTCCAAATTTCATGAGATTTTGACGGTGGGATCTTGAGGTATCGCAAGCCCTAGCTCAAAGACCAATTCTTGCCCTTGGTTTTCCTTCAGCTAATTAACTCATAGCGATCATTGTGCCACCATTCATTGAAAAAAAATTCTTTGATCCCCTTCTCTTCCCTGATTAGGTCAATCTCATCATTGGTTGCTAAACCCTCCCCTCTTGACCTAACCTGGGGTCCATTTGGTCTCGTGTGATCTCGTTTACTATCAAAGCTAACTTTTCAAGGATCACTTAGGAATCCAAGTTCCATAAGGATTTTGAGGAATAGGAAGCTCCATTGGATGACATACTCCCTAAACCTAACCCTCAAATCCTCATAAACCTTTCCTAGAAAAACCCTACAACTTGCTTACAAAGCAAGTAAGCCCTAATTTTTAGTTTCTCCTTGGAAATGGTGATTAGAATCACTTCTTATCCATTACATTGATATATTATGTGTAAGTGAGTCCTCATACCGGGTCTCCTCCCATCGTTGAAAGTCTGTAAAGAGTAGGGAGCCTTAGTTGAGGTGATAGTGGGCAAAGTCTCCAATGTTTCCCTTGTCCTAGCAGTTGCCCGTTTAGGATTCCCTTTAGGACCCCTACTAGTTTGAGCAGTAACATTTTGGCGTCGTTGTCGGAGACACGAAACATGTGTTTTGTTCCGCATACGACACATTGACATATCATTATTGGCGACTCCATTGGAAGAATGAAGCCCTAGTTCTTCATTGAACTTTAAGGTCGACGCTTGTAGGGTGAAGCAAGCATTTTTGTAGTAATCATCAAAATCACCCTGGTGACTCCTACAAAATTTACATGTATACCCAATGTAGGGTGTCTTTCTTTGATGATTTTCTTGCTTTGGACATCGCTAGCATCCCTGGGCACTCCAATCATGTCACAGGAAGGATGGTACGTGGGGTACCCGTGTTTGATGGTGACCCAAGCTCCGCAATTGACCATGTGGAAAGATTTAATGCACATACTTCAAAGGAGAAAGTGGTCCACCGGGATGTCCTTATGTTGTTATTCTTTAGTTCTCTCTATGGTCATAACTCATGGTTGCAAAATCACGAACCTAGGAGCATCTCATCTATTGAGTTCGTTGGTGGCTTTCTTGGGCATTTTCAAGTATGCCCTGCATTGAGCATTCAAGAGGAAGGCTTCATCGAGCATCATCAAGACCTTGAGAATCTAAGTGATGAATGGGAAGATGAGTCCTCCTTGGGTCCACATGATGAAAAGAATGATTTTGAGAACACGTGTTGGGAAGGATGAGTCCATGGAAAGTGAAGTTGAGACTAACCTTACCTTTCTCAAGGATATTACTCTCGATGAATCTCCTTTTGAGAACCTTGAAGAAGGTGACCCCATTAGCCCCTTGGAAGATGACATTGAAGATTACTTCCACATTGAAAAGGAGAAATGGGAAATTGTTGGTCCTCAATTTGATTGTGCTCCCATTTATGACACCGACAAGGAAGATGAGGTTGAGAGTGGTCTCCCCTTTCTCTCAGGCATTATTTATGATGACATATCCATCGATACCCTTGAGAAGAAGGGTCATTATTTTCCCTTACATGAAAAGGATGATTTTGAGGAGGAAAAACCCATTGAATATAATACTTCACCCTCCCCTTTGCCTTATCCTTTTGTTCATCACTTCAAGTCTTCCACAAGTGATTCCCTCGCCCCTTTTCAAATGATCTCCAGTGACCATGAGCCCTTCCCCCTTCTGAGTATGGTGTCAAGGAAGAACCCCTCATTGACTATACTTTATCTCCTTTGACACACCCTCAAGATCATGATCAATTTATAATCCCCCATTTTCGATATGATCATCATGGGCAACCTACTTGTGTTTTTCCATCTCATCAGTCTCCCTTGCCTACTAATCATAATCCTATAGAGGCCATAAAATATGACATGAATGATAAGGACCATAATGGAAATAATATGCCCGAGGCTGACATCTATCAAAAGTTTATGAGCCTAATCATTGACATCTCTATATTTTGGCTAGAAAAGAGGATCTCATGTACTAGATTACATCTTTTTCTTTTCTCTTCTCACGTGATCATCCATGTGTGGGAATTCTATTTTCCTACCTCCCACCGCTCTTATCATCCATGTGATTTTGTCCACATTCGCTTTGGCATTTGCTACATGAGTAATCATATAGGCCGGCATATTTTTATTGATTTGATGATATGTAGGTTCAACTGCTTTATGATTACACTTAGTATTAGTTTTGTACCATATGCATGTTAGGGTAGGATGGCATTACATGCTGATTTTCGCAACTAATGACATGATATTTCTCATGGTAGATTAGCTACATTTAGATTAAAATTTGCATTTTTTTTTTTGACTTTACGGCCTAACACTAAGCATGGGTGATCATAAGACACCATAAAAACATGTTGCCCAGTGGGTTTAGTCTTTAATATGTGCAGGTAACAGATCTACGGTACCAAGAGATTGTTGGTGTTCTCATGACCTCCCGTTCGAATAGCTTTGCCCACTTTTCTGAGAGATCATTTCCCAGTTGGAGCCAGATGTTACCCACCATTTTGTGGGTGATATCCCTAAGAGAATTTTATTCTCCATGATGTCCTCAGCCGGCAGCCAGCAGCCCCTCGCAACCACCAACTAGCTCGATGTGCCATTTATCTACCGCCTAAGTCAACCATGTGGTCCCTCACCCATCTGTCATGATCATATGTTTGAAGGTGGGCCTCCCAAACCTAAAGGTATGCCTTGTTATTTGGTAATTGAGTATTCTAGATTATTTTTCATGGAAACTTCGGGCATGGATTAATGGGGCGATTTGGCGGAAAGAGCGCTCTAGGTTTGTGCTCTTTTCCCCTAGGTCTCTTTTGGGATGTTAACCTTGCACCCTAGTCCTGTGGGATCTCTTTTACTGACCTATTGGTTTTAGGGATGGTACTACATGGGAAACCCTAATTTTGGTTGCGTGGTCCCGCTCCCTAATTCGCATATATTACTCCCCTTCCGCTCATTACACCCCCAATCATCTCTCCTCCCACATGGGTCCACATTCCTCCATTGGGTCCACATAGGGTCAACCACCCCTCCCCTTGCCCCACATGTTGGGTCAGCCCTGGAGGTTGATGCAGCGAAAAAAAGAAGCAAAAGCATAATTGGCCACATTCAACAGGAAATTGTACCACAAAATGTAAAAGATGGTCGGGTCAAAAGCATTTAGCACGTGGGCAAAAGCCATGACATGAGCTCTACCCCATTCCATGGCCATTACCCTAGTTCCTACATGGCCCTTGATGAGCCTCCTTTATCATTTAGGAATCCATGGGCCATGATTGTCCCAACCACTGGGGGGCGATGAACTACACCACCTTATTAGGGGGCATCCACTGTTATACTTTATGCATCATGCTCTCATTACCTAAAGCCCCGAGCAGTTAACCAAAGAAAACCATAAAAAGGCAAAAGGCATATGAAGAAGGGTGGAAATTAAAGGTCGGGGTAACTCATGCACCACGATTGCTCCCTCCTACACATTATTTACCCAAGTGTGGGCTTCTGTTTTATTAGCTACCCTTGTGCCATGGCATGTGATCCAGGTTGCCCCCTTTCATTCCCTACAACAATCCATCATTATGCCACATACCACCACAATTTGAAGGTTGTACCGCGGACATACCACCCCCTTTAGAGGTAGAAACCACCTAATAGGATGCCTGGTTAACCCTATTTGGAGCTGGGAGACATTAGCACAAACCAAAGCCCACTATGGAAGGGCATGCCAGTATGAAGTGCTCACTTGTTATCCATGGTTTATAAACTCTTTTACTTGATTTCTTTAATGACTTGGTGTGTTGGAAGGCACGAGGACACATTGGATCTTATGCAGGATTGCAGGTGGTTTCCATTTGGGTTTGGTCTCCTTATACGAGGTCTTGACCCCAGAGAGCTACATTGGCACATGTAGGGTGTGTGTAGAGAGCCATGGGCCTCCACAGCAACAGACAACACTCCATCGATCCCCACAGCCATTCAGAGATTGCTTCTAGTTCAATTATTGGACGACGAAGATGCACCTGATCCATCATGCCCAGTTGGCCCCAGAGTTGCACCATACACTTGGCAGATGATCCAGGACTTGCACGATGATGTGGCATCACCTACACCATCATCCTAGCCCTTGCAGGCGATCTATAGGCATCTTCAATTTGTTTGGAGACCCATGAGGACACTTGTGTGCCCCCACATGTCATTTGGAGCACCACAGGTTATTACAAGGGGCCAACCCCTTGTCCACTGTTTTTTTCCAACTACACATTATGGCACATATGGACTCCAATAGGCCTCCTCCAAGGTCCAACGACATGCTCTATTCATTATTCAACCTCTTGAGAGGCTTATTCTTTTGTTTATGAGCTAGTTTGGTGGGTTTGTCACCAAAAGTTAGTTATTTTGCACACATTCTCAAATTAGATGCTTCTATGATTCATGATTTAATGATTAAGATCTTCCGGAAAATCACATGAAGAATTATTGGTCGATGCATTTCGAACCTCAATCTAAGTTCATCATCAGGACCAGGCTGAGGAGCAAGATCAACAAATTCCTAAAATATATCTCAGAGATGCAACGGTCAATATCCAACGTTCAAAAGAATAATTAATGATAAGGAGAGTTTAAGGGATAAAAATTGATTTAGTCAATAGTTATATTTGACTTTTGGAAATTAATTAATTAATTACTTTATTTATTATTATTATTATTATTATTTTATATAATAATATCTTAATATTAATAATTATACCACTATTTTCTTAAATGTGATATAAAGAATTTCTATAAATAAACTATCTTAGTTTTAAATAGAATTCAAAATTAATCTTAAGAAATTAGGATATTATTACAAATTATTATTTAAATATATATAATATATATATATATATATATATATCACCATTTTGCACATTATTTTATTGTAGGGGCTATTGTAGACCTAATTAGCTAAATCAAACTCATTAGAAGTATATTGATAGAAGTGATGTGAATTCATTTTAGCATCATCACTTGGTTGGACTTGTATCTCTTTAGAAAACTTCGTTATCCTTCTTGGTGGGCGAAATTTTGGAGCATGAAATGAATTTTGATGTTTGGATCATTTTCTCTTGTTCTGGATCTTCTTGTTTGGCAGATTTTTGATGGTTGGATATACTCTAATACATGTAAGTGCAATTTTAATGCTATTCTTTGCTCTATTTTTGTCACATACATTGTTGTTGGGATTTCGCTATTCTAGGGCTAATTTGTTGCATCTATTATTGTGAAGTTGTGGAAATTTTGTTTCTAGATAGTGATGCTTCATGTATGGGCCATGTATGATGAGTGAATGTTCCTAGGGATATTTCATGGTTGAAATTTATCTTGATAAGCCATCTATTTTTCAAAACGAAGTATAAAGTCTTTGAAGTTGCTCTCATTTGCCCTAGTGCTAAGTGAAGCTGCCTTTAAGGCCTCCTTGACCAAGAAAATCAAATCCGAATTCATAATCATTCTTGACTCCAATCTCCCCAAAGGATTAGGCACTGATCTACCATAGGTGATCAATCTAAAACTTATTTTTCTTCACCTTCTCCTCTTCTTTCTAAGTCTAGCCCCATAGGTCACCTGCGGCATTGAATATCTCACAATCTAGCCATCCAAATGCTTCGATTTTTAGTCCACAACTGCACTGGTATGTCCTCAAGAAGCCTTCCAAATTTCATGATATTCCAACGATGGGATCTTGAGATATCGCAAGCCCTAGCTCAAAGATCAATTCTTGCCCTTGCTTTTCCTTGAGCTAGTTACCTCATAGGGATCATTGTGCCACCATTCATTGAAAAAAAATTCTTTGATCCTCTTCTCTTCCCTGATTAGGTCAAGCTCATCATTGGTTGCTTAACACTCCCTCCTTGACCTAACCCGGGGTCCATTTGGTCCTGTGTGGTCTCGTTGACTATCAAAGCTAACTTTTCAAGGATCACTTAGCAATCCAAGTTCCATAAGGATTTTGAGGAATAGGAAGCTCCATTGGATGACATACTCCCTAAACCTAACCCTCATATCCTCATCAACCTTTCCTAGAAAAACCCTACACCTTGCTTACAAAGCAAGCAAGCCCTAATTTTTAGTTTCTCCTAAGAAGTGGTGATTGGAATCACTTCGTATCCATTGCATTGATATATTATTTGTAAGTGAGTCCTCATACCAGGTCTCCTCCCATCGGTGAAAGTCTGTAAAGAGTAGGGAGCCTTAGCTGAGGTGACAGTGGGCTAGGTCTCCATTGTTGCCCTTGTCCTAGAAATTGTCCCTTTAGTATTCCCTTTAGGACCCCTGCTAGTTTGAGTGGTAACAGGCCTAGAAATGCACCTTGGGAGGTTGATGCATCTACAAGAAAAAGAAAGAGCATATGATGGCCACGCGAAAAACAAAAGAAAAATCAAAATGCAAATGATGGTCAGAACTTACAAGTTAGCACATGGGCAAAAGCCAAGCATGAGCTCTACCTTTATCATATGGCCATCACCCGGTTCCTGGACCAATGTTGCCATGTTCCATGGAAGACAAAGAACCCTTACATGTCCCAACCCCTGATGGAAGATGAATTGCCCTATCCTAAAGGGGGTAATAATTGTTATACATCATACAAAGCAAACTCTCCTTCCTCGAGCTATGAGTAGTAACACAAGGAAAAATCAAGAAAAAGTAAAAGGTAATATAGAGGGGTGGAAAAACAAAGGTCGAGGTAAGTCATGCATCCACGATTGCTCCCTCCTTACATCTATGATGAGGTACTCCATCATAGACGACCCCATTGATAATGGCACTTGGCTATGAAGTCTTTTCCCCTTTGTTCCATCATTATTCACATGGCACCTATTGATTGAAGGGTAGAACAAGGACATGTCACTTCCCTTTGGAGGTTGGGAACACCTATTAGGGTCGTCTATTAACCACTCCTACCTACGGAGGTAACACCATTATGTGACCAAGGCCCCAATTTTGGAGGAGAAGCCTCATATTAAGTGTTATTTTCCCCATTGCTTTCAAGCTTGGGTTACTTAGATGCAATAATGCTTAATGTATCGGATGGTGAAAGTTGCAGCACTAGATATTGTGTGTAATTGGCAAATGCTTCCATCTATGGGTCTGGGCAACTTAACTAGAGTCCAAGTCCCCCAAAGGAACATATTAACACCCACAAGTGATGCGTTAAGAGTCATGGGATTCAGGATAGTTGTAGAGCATCATTCACAACCATGGGCACCTTCAACACCCACAGAGTTCCTACATTTGCTTTATTATTCATGGGATGATGCACCTCGACTAGCGTGGCCCCAGCTGGCTTAGTAGCGTGCATGGTTCAACAGTTGATCCAGGGCCCAGATGAGGTTGGTCTCACACCTTGAGACATGGGAGGACTAGCACCATCTTCAGATCCTTCAAAATTGGAGCAGAACCAAGCTTATTCACCACTTGGAGACACATGATACCCAGATTTGTGCTCCAAACCAACATTTGGGGGCTACAGGATGATTTACAGAGAGATCTAGTGGTCAAACCCTTGAGCTTGATTTTAGGATCCCTCTACACTTGTCATGGCACCAAAGGAGCTCAACACAAGCCCTAGAAGGGCCTATTGCAGCATGACATCAGCATTTCAGCCCTCTTGTTCGCGATTTTATTATGTTTCACATTAGCTACAAGGTATGCTTGTGACCTTGCTTATAGTTTGCCCATTATTTTATGATTTGAGGGGTTTTTAGGCATAATTAGACATTAGTAGCACACACATATATTAGAGATCATTCATTTGTGATCTTTCATCATCATCACACCTGGAAATTCAGCCTCATTGAGGAATTCGGCCTCTCTAGAGAAATCATACTTGTTCTCTTGTGGGTGTTTTGGATCTACTGGACGCATTTTGAAATTTGGGGTTGATTCTTAGATATTTCTTGGAGCTATTCTTTTGATAATGGAAGGAATTCTTGCATGTTGTCTTATAAGTGCTCTTTATTGTTTAATATCTATTTTTCTATGTCTAATATATGGAATTATTGGTTCTAGGTCATGGTGAATTGCAGTGTTGCGAACATCGCGATTTATTGCGATGTTTTCAAAAAAAAAGCGATTTTTTCATGCCCGTGATTTTATCTTCCGATTATATCAACGATTTTTTAAACTTCAAACAATCGTGAAAAAATCGTGATCTGATCCATAAAAATCATGGGGGCAGAATACAGCATGGTTTTAAAGGCTAAATTCGGTTTTTTTTTTCTCATTTTGCAGACAAAGGGCAAGAGTTAGAGCTAAAGAGGAGGAGAACTCATCTACAAGGGCAAGAGAGGAGAAAAGTGAATGAATTTAGCATCCCAAGCAAAAAAAAATCAAGTTTGGACCAATTTTCTTCAACAAAGCATGGTTTTCAGGTATGGGCATCAAATTTGGCCATTTTTTCGGTTTTTTTTTTGTTTTTCCTTGGGTTTCTATCGCCCATTTATTTTCCATGATTTTTGTTTGGATTTGAGTGTGTGTTTCTGTCATTTTTGTTCCATTTAGTGGAGAGGGTTCTTTTTCGTCAAAAATGCAAAAACTTGATTGGTAGTTTTATTTGTTTAATTTCTTCTTGTGCCCTACTTTTTTTCCATCATTTTTGCTTGGGTTTGAATGTGTATTTTTTGCCATTATTGTTGCATTGAGTTGAGAGTTTTTTTTGTCAAACTTTCAAAATGTTGTATGTAAATTTTAATTTCATTTGTTTAACTTGCAATTTTTTTGTGCCCTAGGTTCAAACATCAAACTTCAACTTACATTAAAACTCAAGAGTTCAACAAAGTTACAAACATGCCAAGGAAATTGGACCCTCTATGGGAATTTGGTGAACTTGATGGGGGGTTTGACAGATCAAATTTGAGTTTCAACTTATACGGGCAACATATGACAAGAAGGGTATACAGATTGAAGTTTCACCTTGCACAAATTCTTGGACATGAGGTAGGGCCTTGCACAAATACAAATTCAGAAATCATCCGAAGAGCCCTCAAATCATTGGAAGGAATAGAGACAACCAAACTTACCAAGGCATCTCTGAAGAGTCAAATAGCAGGGGGTGGAGTGTCAAGATTGGGAGGTGACCGTGAGAGTGGTACTGGTTCTTCTTCACCATCAACATCTACACCCAACCCCATAGTTGTCTCATCATTTTTTGTTCCTAGAACCACACCTGGTTCACAACCATCTATCTCGTCAGTTATTAAAAAAGTGAGAAAGAAGAAGTTAACAAGTTGTTGGGCAAGTTTCTTCTTTGGAGTGATATTTCTTTCAGCATTGCCAGGAACAATCCATTTTTCCAATCCGCAGTTAATGTTATTGCTATTGTTGGCCCAGGGTACAAAGTCTGTTCATATGATGACTTTAGAGGGCGCATTCTTTAAAATGAAAAGGTTGACTGCACTAAAAGATTGGAGGAGTTTAGGGGATCATGGGCACACATAGGATGCACTGTGATGTCAAATGGTTGGACTGATCAAAAGGGTAGAAGCCTTATTAACTTCTTGGTTAATTGTCCCAAGGGGGCAATGTTTATGAAATCTATTGATGCATCTACACATATCAAAGATTCATGGTTATTATGTGATTTGTTGGGTGTATTCATTTATGAGGTGGGTCCACAACATGTTGTCCAAGTCATAACGGACAATGCTGCAAATTATGTTGTTGCTGGCAAGATGCTTATGGAGAGGCATCCTAACTTATTTTGGACACCTTGTGTTGCACACTGCATTGATTTGATGTTGGAGGACATAGGAAAAATTCCTTTTGTCAAGGATATTGTTGAATCATCAAAAAGCATTACAAAATTTATATATAATTATGCATCTATGCTTCCTTTGACGAGAACATTCACCAACAACAAGGAATTAGTGCGCCTTGCCATTACACGGTTTGCCACCAGTTTCATATCTCTTCAATCCCTCCTAAATTCTATGTGGGATGTGCAGAGAATGTTTCTTTCAGAGGAGTGGTGTGCTTTGTCATATAACCGTAAACCAGAGGGAGAGGCCATATGCAAGTTAATTTCATATGAAAAAAGCTTTTGGGCGGGAGTGCAAGAGGTGTGTAGCATTACTGAACCTTTGGTAAAGGTTCTTCGATTAGTTGATGGAGACAAGCCCAAAATGGGCTACTTGTATGAGGCCATGGATATGGCCAAAGAATCCATTCGGAACTACTATGGGAAGTGATTAAGGGGTTTGAGAAACAACAACTCCTATGGGAAGTGATTGATGAGCGATGGAACAATACACTCCATTGTCCCATTCATGCTGCAAGGATCTACCTAAACCCTACATTTTCTTACTCATGTGGTTTCTTATTTTATGTTTAGGTCATGGATGGATTATTCACTTGTGTTCAGAGGATGGTGCCATCTCCAGCAGAACGCGCAGAAATATCCAAAGAAATGGAGATATACAGGATGGCAAGTGGCACATTTAGCTTTGACATGGTTGTTGTGGATAGGAAGATTAAAATGTCGGGTAAGCTTTAATTTGTTTCAAATTTCATTGTCTCTTCAAGTAAATACGTTGCTTCAACTTTCAAATTTCATTTTTTTCTTTTGTTTATCTTATTTGTTGTAGATGCATGGTGGAGAAGCTATGGTGGAAAAGTACCCAATCTCCAAAGGCTTGCCATTCAAGTGCTCAACCAAACATGTAGCTCCTCAGGATGTGAGCAAAACTGGAGTGTATTTGAAAAAATACACACCAAGAAATGCAATCGGTTAAAATATTCCAAATTTCCAATTAATTTTTTGAATTCGTTAAATAATAATTATAAATATTTATAATTTATTAATTTATGACCCTTGTACAGGTTGGAGTCCCAGCAACTTAATGACATGGTCTACATCTACTACAATCTTCGGTGGATGAGGCAACTTGAGAGGACACCTGATGTGGAGGCCATCTCATTGGGTGGGATTGACACCACTGTTGCATGGGGGTTTGAGGCCGAGAGGCCTATCATGGAGTCGGCCCCTGATTGGTTAGAACAAGAGGTAGTGGAGGGGGTAGAGGAGGAGGAGGATGAGCAACAGGAGAAGGAGGTGACACCAGCTACCCCTGTCACCGGTAGAGGATGTGGTCTACACCGGTAGAGGATGTGGTCTACCTCCTATAGCTCCTAGTCCTTTAGCTTCTAGATCATAGCAGAGTCCACTACCGGCCCCATTACCTTCTTCATCTAGAGGGAAAGTTGTTACATTTTCTCACAAGAGGGGCAGAGGAAATCAGTAGTATTAGTTATTTGGTTCATTTCATTGTATTTGACATAATGACTCATGATATGAGATACATTATTATATTTTTTGTTGATATTTTGAGGCTGAGTTGGGACTCAGGACTTAGTATTCATGACATGATTCACCGTTATGTGCGATGTGGCACCGGACATGATATTACACATCTTATATATTAGTTCTCTTTTCATATTTATGTGTTAATGCATTTATTTTATGTTGTGGATGATTTAGATATTAAAAATTTTGAAAAAAAAAATGAATATTTTTGTATTTGCCTATTTTTGCCGATTTTTTCCCAATTTTTTCCGATTTCAGAGCGTCGTCAATTTAATCCCGATCGCATGTTCGCAACACTGGTAAATTGTGCCCTAACTTGTTGAAGATTAATTGAATTACTATCTAGATGAATATTGCATACATTACTTATGTATAACATGTGATGAATACTTCCAGTGGAGAAAATATTGAAGCTCTCCCCTAAAAATTCATTTTTCATTGAGTGGGTAAATGCTTGAAATTTGCTTGCTAGGGCATCAAATTTCTCCCTAACAAGTTTAGTTAACCTAAATCATCCTAGACTCCATTCTCCCAAGGAACAAGGCACTAATCCAACAGGTTGGTGATCAATCTCATCTTTTATCCATCTTCTCTCTTAATTTTGGTCCTTTCAAGGCTAGGCTAGAAAGCTTAGGGCTTGGTGCAAATTTCTAGGGAGGGAGGATTTTGGTGATTGGAGAGCCTAAACATTAAGAGGGTAGGGTTTTCCACAAAACATATCAATTTGGTGGGCATCCACTCCAATTTGATCCATAAATTCTCTTTCCCTAGGTGTTTTCCCTAAGAGGGAAACCCTAGTTCTTCTTCCTCAACTTAAGGACTTTGTTGAAGGTTTCACGAGCCTTGGCCTAGCAAACATCTATTGTAAGAAACCTTTTCTCCTTGCCTTAACCTTGAGTTGCTCCAACACTCGTCTAATCTATCAAACCCTAAGTCTTGTGCCCTTATTTCTAGATCTCTTCATAGAAAGTGAATTGCTTCCTTCTGAAGCCTTGAACCTAAACTTTGTCTTTCTTGAAGACCTCCTAGTGAGATCATTTCACACATTAACCATAGAATACCTATTATAAGTTATCTCTTTCCTACCAGGACCCCTCCCATTAGTGAAAGTCCATAAGGAGCAGGGGTGTTTTAGTTGTGGTGAGAGTGGGCCACCACCCAATTGATGCTTCTTGGTCTAGTTAGAACCTTGTAGGGTTTCCCTCTCCAAGGCTTGCTAGATTTTGCGGCAAGATTTTTGGTGTTGTTGTTGGAGACACGAAACGTGTTACCGCTCAATCTAGCAGGGGTCCTCGGAGGGTTTCCTATAGAACAACTACTAGGTCAAGTGGCAACAATGGAGCGATAGCCCACTGTCACCTCAGCTAAAGCTCCCTGCTCTTTACGGACTTTCACCGATGGGAGGAGTCTTGGTATTAGGGAAATCACTAAGAATAATGTATCAATGGTGTGGAGGTAGTGATTTCAAGAGCCTATTCAAAGGAGAGACTCTAATGATAGGGCTTGCTTGCTTTAGAAGCAAGACGTGTAGCTCTCCTAAACCTAGGGTTGAGGAGTGTTTCTTGATATGAAGAGCCCTAGACCTAAGAATCCTAGGAGAATAGGGTTCTCTAAGTAATCCTTGTGGAATTAGAATGACAAGGTTGCGGGACCACAAAGAAACCCTAGTGGACCCAAACGAGGTCAAGGGTTTGGGGTGAAACTTCAAAAAAAGGGTCTTGACCAAGTGAGGGAGAAGAAAAGGATCAAAGGAATTGGATTTGACTTGAGACTTTAATGCAATGATCCTTAATGAAGCCACTAACCAAAGGAAAACTAGGGAGAATGGTTCTCGAGCTAGGGCTTGGAAAAACTTGAGATTCCACCGTTGGAATAGCTTCAAAATTGGAGGACCTCTCAAGGACACACCAGCACAGTTCTAGATCAAATTTCACCATTTTTTTATGGCTACAATCTAAGTCACCGAGTTGGTCGAATAAAATCATTCGAATTCGAAATTCGTCGAACCCCAACGCAATCCGAACAAATTTTTTGTGTTCGCCAAATATCAAGCCGAACTTGAACCTATTTCGAACACGAACCCTAACCCGTATACGAACCCAAACAAAATCAAATAAAAATTGTTAAAAAACAATGAAATTCATGTTAGGGTTTTTATGGTTTGTCATTTTTTCAATGTTTATAATTACAAAAATAAAAATAAAATCATAACCCTAACGAGGCTAAAACTTGGCGGGTGCAAAAATGTAACTCTCACATTGTCACTCCACCATCAAGTCTCGACTCTTGCCGCATAGTGCCAATCGACCCTACTACTGCACCCTGCACACTCGATCCTCCACGGTCCACAATGCATAGTCACACTCAACGCGACCAATGACAACCCTTCATCTTATTTTATTATTTTGTACCTTGGTCTCCCACTGACCACTGCAAATCTGGACTCTGCAATGCACGCTCGGAGCCTTAGAAGTTAGCAACTTAGCCCACAGGCACAGCAGACAAGCGCTCAACTTCCAAAATCGAAAACGTGAATGTTGCAATGAGGTTTGTAAAGAACCTTAATTAAAAAAAAATATATTATGATTATTATGATTATTATTATAATATAGATATTCAAATTTCTATATGTCGAATTTTATGCCGAACTTTATTGACAAAATTTCAAGTGCCAAACTTTATTTTAATTTCAAAGTCACCAAACTCAAACTCGAACACGAACGTTGTGACTTAGGCTACAATTGATTTCGTGTGATGCCCTAGGGGGACCTAGGGTTAGGGCTTAAAAAAAGGAGAAAGGGAGGTGAAAAATATTTTTGTTTTGGTGATCAGTGAGGACTAGGCCAATGCCTAGCCTATTGGGAGAATGGAGTCAATGAGATTTTAATGTTTAGAATCTCTTTTACCCAATCAAGGAGTTCCCCAACAACTTCGCATAGCCCTAAAGGCAGCAATTAGATTACTAGGAAAATTTATACTTCTTTGATGCTGCAATTGATGACTTATTAAGGCAATTATGAAGATCATATACCCTTAGGACATTCATTCACTATACCAAACATGAAACATATGAAAAACCCTCACAAAAGCAAGATTCAACAAATTCGCATTTCCATTAGGGCAGCAACTCCAGCTTCATGAGTGAAAATTTTCATACATTATACATGTGACATAAATAAAGAAATAGATCATGAATAAGGCACTTACAAGTATAGCAAAATTATCCAATCATCAAGAGAGACAAAAATCAAAGCTCCAAGACCAAGACAAGAATTTCCAAACATCAAAATGCATCAAAGACGTCCAATTCTTCCTCCAATAGCTATAACGAAATTTCCAGAAGAAACAATGATCCAAATCCAAGTGATGATCAAATGAAATAATCATTACATCAATACATATCCTCCCCTAAGAGGTTCGATTTACCTAATTAGGTCTAATGTGCCCCAACTAACAAAATAATGTGAAAAAAACAACATTACTTGGTGACAAGCCCACCAAGATAGCTCCATAATACAAAAATAAGCCTCTCAAGAGGGCAAAATGATAGATACAATAGGTTGAAGGGCCATTGAAGAGGCCTAGTGGAGTCCAATGTGTGCCAAGATGAATGGATGGGCTCCAAACATAGTGATAAAGGGGGTGGCCCCTTGATATCCAAGCAAATGACCTGTGGTGCCTCCAAGTGGCTATGGGGGCACAAAACATCCTCATGGGTCTCCAAATGGATCGAACAAGCCTGTATCCCATTTGTAAGGGCTGAAAGAATGATGCAAGCCCTCCCATTGTCTCCCATGGCGAGACACATCCTCATCTGGGCCCTAGATCAGCTGCCAAGTGTGTGGTGCAAGAGTGTAGCCGGTTGGGCAAGGTGGTCTAGGTGCATCATCATCGTCAAATAAATGGAACACGAGCAAGAAATGAGTGGAACTGAAGGATCTCATGAAGTGGCAATCTGCTCTCTGCTATGGTGGAGGCACGTGGCTCTCAGCGCTCACCCTACAAATGCCAACATGAAACTCTGAAGGGCTTGCACCCAGTATAGGAGACCAAACCCAAGATGAAGACCCACCTGTAATCCTGTATAAGATCCAATGCATCCCCTCACCTTCTAGTATAACCAAACATTATTGCAATTGAGTAAATGAGCTTACTTAATCATGGATCCAAGTGGACACTTCATAGTGGCATGCCCTTCCATAGTGGGCTTTAGAATGTACAAGTGTCTCCAAGTTCAAGAAGAAGGTTAACCAAGGACCCTATTCAGTAGTTTCAGCCTTTAAGGGGGGTGACATGTCCATGGTACATCCATTAAATAGCAGGTGGTATGTGATATAACGATGGAGCGGAGTGGGGCATCAAGGGAAGGCTCCAAGCCACATGCCACAGTACAAGGGTAGCTATGATAGGGGAAGCCCACACTTGGGTGTGTGAATGAAGGAGGGAGCAATCGTGGTACATGAGTTACTCTGGCCTTTTTTTCCACCCTTCTTCATATGCCTTTTGCCTTTATTGATTTTCTTTTATAACTGCTCAGGGGTCTAGGGGATGAGAGTATGATGTGTGAGATATAGTAGTGGATACCCCCTTAAGGTGGGGCACTTCATCGCCCACGAGGGGTTGGGACAATCATGGGTTCCTTAATGATGTAAGGGGTTGATATGAGGGACCCTAGGAACCAAGGTGATGACCGTAATGATAGGGGTAGAGCTCATGTTTGGCTTTTTCCCACGTGCTAAATTTGTATGTCTCGGCCATATTTTTCATTTTATGGTACATTTTTTGTTGAGAGTGGCCAAATTATGCTTTTTCTTCTCTTTTTAGCTGCATCAACCTCCAAGGCATCGTTCCAAGCTTGACCAAGAGTGTGGACAAGGGCAGGGGGAAGCTAAATCCTTGTGGAGCCAATGGACAAATGTGGACCCGGATGGGAAATACGGTGAAAGGGGTTATGATGAGTGGAAGGGAGTGATGGGTGTGATGTCAGGAAGCTGAAACACGCAACCAAAATCTAGGTTTCCCATGTAGTGCCACCCCTAAAGCCAGTAGTCAATAAAGGAGATCCCACGGGACTAGGATACAAGGTTGACCATCAAATTGGATAGAGGAGACACGAGTACAAATCAAGCCCACTCTTTCTGCTGAATCACCCCACTAATCCATACCCAAAAGTGTCCATGATAAGTAAACAAAAATACTCAAATACACAATGAAAAATTGTACCTTCGAGGTTGGAAGGCCCACCTTCAAACATACGATCATACCAGATAGGTGAGGGAGCATATGGTTGGCTCAGACAGCGGATATAGTGGCACATCAAGCTATCTATTGGCTGCAAGGAGTTGTTGGTTGCCGATTGAGGACCGTCTAGGAGAAAAAGAAATTCCCCTATGGACATCACCCATAGGTGGTGTGTAACAGTCCCCATACATTAATATTGATCCTTATTTGGCAACTCTATTGGAAGAACGAAGCCTAGTTCTTCATCGAACTTCAATGTTCCAATGATTGTGGGGTGAAGCAAGCATTCTTTAAGGCACATTAAGTTCACCTTGGCGACTCTGCCCTTGATTGTTAAGCAAGTTCAAAGGAATGGCTTCTTGGAATTTGTGTGAGATATTCCCTAACATCCCAAGATTCAATGGTAATCCATTATTCGTACTTGATCACATAGTAGAATGCATCTCATATGTTTCAAGAGAGAACATCTCTCACTAGGACACTGTGGTGAAATTATTCATTGATTCTCTTGGAACATGTCAAATTAATGAATTTGTGACCCTACCAGCACCACTTCATTTGAAGCTTTGATTGGAAGATTTCTTCAAGATTGGAGGTCACAATTCATGATTGATGAAGATGCACACAACATACTAGCCATAAACCAATTATGTCTTCGTCTTTCTAAAGATGCAAAGGAAGATCGTCACGGGAGCCAACAGTGCTACTCCATCCCCAAGCAAATCCTAGAGTTGGGTACACCATAGGAGGCTAGGGATATAGAATATCGTGGTTCCCCAAACAATCAAGCAGATGAGGGATATATAGAAGAATTTTGGGTTGCAAATTGGGGAATTGACTACGATAGCAAAGAAGAGGAAAGCTCCACGGAGCCCTTGGTCCATGATGAAGATCATGATAAAAGTGGTTCTTTGGCAAAAGAAGTTAAGGTAAGCTCCCCCTTTTTCATGGATGCGATGTTTGATAATATACTTTCTAAAGATCTTGTAAATGGGGACCCTATTGATTCACTAGAGTTTAACATTTGTGGCTTATTGCATATAAACGAGGGGAAGTGGGATGGAAACAGATATCATTTTGAGGAGGATCCAATTTATGATACTTGTGATGAAAATGGATCTATGGAAAGTGAAGTTGAGGCTAGCCCTACCTTTGTCAAGGATGTTATTTCATATGATGTACCTTTTGATGACCTTGAAGATGATGTTGAAAACATGGCATGACAAGGATGAATCCTTGGGAAATGAATTTTAGGCAAACCCCACCATGGCTAACGAGTTGGATGACGAGCCTCATGAGCACCTTGAGGAGGGTGACCCTGTCGCATGTTGAAGAAGGAAAATGGGAGGTTAGTGGCCACCATTTAACAATGATTCCATCTATGATACTGATAATGAGACTAATATGGACCTTACCTTTCCATTCCTTATGATCAGGGGGATGTGTTTAAATCATCCTTAGATCCTACTACAATTGTCCTTTCTCAATATGGTCCTTGTAATGAACAACTTAGTTGTTGTGATCTTCCATGTCATCCATCTCCTTTTCTATCCCCCTTCCAATATGTCCCCATGGATGTTGAGACGAATAGCATGCCTAGGGAGGATTTTGAGAAGGAAGGTTTCGGCTTTGATCATTCAGTTCTCTATATTCAAGCTTGAAGGGAAGATCAAATGGTTTGGGCATGACTCCCCTTTTCCCTCCTCTCTTTCATCATCCATGACCCTTTCCACGATGCATGATTATCTTATTTTCCCACCTCCCACCCATGTACCTCAGTGTACCAATCTTGCAAAGGGGAGATGTATTATTGTCTTGCCATGTCTCATAGTCACTCATGAGGGCAAGTGTTACTTCATTGATCTAATGATATGTTAGCTACATTGGCTATATCACTATACTTAAGATTCACGTGTTATTCATGGTAGCGTAGGTGCATTGCATATCTTTTTTGCATAGTAACATCATCATCTCATGTTCTCATGCTAGATTAGATTGCATGTAGATTAGAATTGCACTTAGTTTAGATTTATATTTTTTGCATGGATTATTTATTTTATGAAAAACATGGACGATACCCTACACCTAGTGCACATGCTCCCAAACAATTGTATCATAATGTGCAAGTTACAGGTTTGCGATCCTAGGAGATTATTGGAGTTCTCACGAGAACTCCCCACTTCAGTACATGGATCATGCGCTCTACGGTGAGCTCATGTCCCAACTGGAGCCAGATGTTACCCACCAAAATGGGTGACTCCTAGGAGAAACTATTCTCCTATTCATCTCTTCCAGTCAACAGCCAACAAACCCTGGCAACCACCTTGTAGCCGATGTGACGTGCCATTCATATCTCTGCCACTTCCATCAATTACATGTCTCCTCACCTATTTGTCAAGAGCACATGTTGGAAGGTGAGCTTTTGATTAAAAGGTACTTTATTCATTTTGCAATCAGGTGTTTATGCTTGCTTGTATTTGGGCATTTTGACATGGATATGAGGTAACTTGGAAGAAAGAAGGGTCTTGGCTATAGTCTTGTTCCCTCACCTTAAATGGGGCTTAATTTTTAATCCTAGTCCAATGGGATCTCCCCTAATGGTCGATGGCTTTAGGAAGGGGCCCTACTTGGAAAACCATGATTGACATAGCATAGCCCCATTGATCCCTATCCCATATTTAACACCTTCCATCTTACATTATTAGCCCCTATTCCACCTCCCTTATTCGGGTCAACTAACCATTGGTTCTCTAGGATTTGGCACCCACACATCCTTATACTTGGGTAGAGCTTGGAAATGCACCTTGGGAGGTTGATGTAGCTACAAGAAAACAAAAGAGCATATGATGGCCACAAGAAAAACAAAAGAAAAATTAAAATGCAAACGATGGTCGAGACTTACAATTAGCACATGGGCAAAAGCTAAGCATGAGCTCTACCTCTATCATATGGCCATCACCCGGTTCTTGGGCCAAAGTTGCCCTGTCCCATAGAAGACAAGGAACCCTTACATGTCCCAACCCTTGATGGGCAATGAACTACCCCATCTTAAAGGGGGTAGTCACTATTATACATCATACAAAGCAAGCTCTCATTCCTCGAGCTACGAGCAGTAATACAAGGAAAAATCAAGAAAAAATGAAAGAAAATATAGAGGGGTGGAAAAACAAAGGCCGAGGTAACTCATGCATCCACAATTGCTCCCTCCTCACATCTATACACCCAAGATGAGGTACTCCATCATAGTCGATCCCTTTGACCATGGTACTAGGCAATGAAATCGTTTCCCCTCCGTTCCATCATTATTCACATGGCACCTATCGATTGAAGGGTGGATCAAGGACATGTCACTTCCCTTTGAGGGTTGGGAACACCTAATAGGGTAATTTATTAACCACTCCTACCTAGGGAAGTAACACCAATATGTGACCAAGGCCCCAACTTTGGAAGCGAAGCCTCATATGAAGTGTTATTTTGCCCATTTCTTTCAAGCTTGGTTCACCTAGATAAAGTTGCAGCACTAGATATTGTGTGTAATTCGCAAGTGCTTCCATCTATAGGTCTGGGCAACTTAATTGGGATCCAAGTCCTCCAGAGGAACATATTGACACAAACAGGTGATGCGTTGAGAGTCATGAGACTCCAGTTAGTTGTAGAGCATCATTTAGAACCATGGTCACCTTCAGCACCCACAGTGTTCTTGCATTTGCTTTATTACTCATGGGACTAGCATGCCCCCAACCAGCTTAGCAGTGCACATGATTTGGCAGTTGATCTAGGGCCCAGATGAGGTTTGTCTCACCTTGAGACATGGGATAGCTAGCACTATCTTCAAATCCCTCAACGTTGAAGCAAAATCAGGCTTATTCACCACTTGGGGAGCCATGAGACCCAATTTTGTGCCCTCAACCCACATTTGGGGGCTACAAGATGATTTGCAGAGAGATCTAGGGGCCAACCCTAGTCCTTGATTTTAGGAGCCCTCTACACTTGTAGTGGCACCATAGGAGCTCACTGCAAGCCCTAGAAGGGCCTATGGCAGCATTATGTTAGCATTTCGACCCTCTTGTTGGAGATTTTATTATGTTTCATATTAGCTACAAGGTCGGTTTGTGACCTTGCTTGTAGTTTGTCCATTATTTTATGATTTGAGGGGCTTGTATGCATAATTAGACATTAGTAGCACACATATATATTATAGATCATTGATTTGTGATCTCTCATCATCGTCACACTTGGAAATTCCGCCTCATTGAGGAATTCGGCCTCTCTAGAGAAATAGCACTTGTTCTCTTGTGGATGTTTCGGATCTATTGGATGCATTTTGGCATTTGGGGTTGATTCTTAGATATTTCTTGGAGCTATTCTTTGGATAATGGAAGGAATTCTTGCATCTTGTCTTGTAAGTGCTCTTTATAGTTGAATATCTATTTTTTTGTCTAATGTATGGAATTATTGATTCAAGTCATGGTAGATTGGGCCCTAACTTGTTGAAGGTTAATTGAATTCCTATCTAGATGAATATTGCATACATTACTCATGTATAACATGTGATGAATAGTCCTAATGGTGAACTTATTGAATCTCTCCCATAAAAATCCATTTTTCATTAAGTGGGTAAATGCTTGAAATTTGTTTGCTAGGGCATCAAATTTCAGCGTCCTTGAAAGCAAGTTTAGTTAACCTAAAACATCCTAGACTCCATTCTCCCAAGGAACAAGGCACTAATCCAACTTGTTGGTGATCAATCTCATCTTTTATCCATCTTCTCTCTCTAAATTTCGGTCCTTTCAAGGCTAGGCTAGAAAAGCTAGGGCTTGGTGCGAATTTCTAGGTAGGAAGGATATTGGTGATTGGAGAGACTAAACATCAAGGGGGTAGGGTTTTCCACAAAACCTATCATTTTGGTGGGCATTCACTCCAATTTCATCCATAAATTCCCTTGCCCTCGGTGTTTTCCCTAAGAGAGAAACCCTGGCTCTTCTTCCTCAACTTAAGGACTTTGTTGAAGGTTTCATGAGCCTTGGCCTAGCTAACATACATTGTAAGAAACATTTTCTCCATGCCTTGACCTTGACTTGCTCCAACACTCGTCTAATCTTTCAAACCCTGGGTCTTGTGCCCTTATTTCTAGGTCTCTTCATAGAAAGAGAATTGCTTCCTTGTGAAGCCTTGAAATTAAATTGTCTTTCTTGAAGGCCTCCTAGTGAGATAATTTCACGCATTAACCATAGAATAGCTATTATAAGTGATCTCTTTCCTATCGAGACTCCTCCCATCAATGAAAGTTCATAAAGAGCAGGGGGTTTCGGCTATAGTGACAGTGGGCCACTACCCTATTTTTTATTCTTGGTCTAGTTAGAACCTTGTAGGGTTTCCCTCTCCAAGGCCTACTAGATTTTGCAACAACAATGCCTAGAGAATAGGATGATTCCCAAAGACGGAGAAAAAGGCATAAAAGGGTGCAGATTAAGGAGAATGTGGATTCAACTGATTTTTATCAATTTCACCCTCTTTTTGTCTATGTTCATGTCTATCACAATGAACCGATTAATGGGACAAAGCCTAGCAAATTGGTCACTTTGAAATTTGAATACTTGCTAAAGCTACATGTTGCATATGTTGGGATTGATGGTGTGTAATGAGGCAGTGAGAACAATTTTATTACAAACGTGTTTCCAGATGACACTGGGATTGAGCCTCCTCATCAGATAGTTAAATTGCCCGCAAGTTTCAACTCTGCATATGATGAGAAAAGAGCACAAATGCCATTTAAATGGGTTTAGTACTTGGCAGGCATTGACTTTTCAACCAAAGCTACTCCACTGCTTACTGATAAAATATTTGGAAATGATGAAGCTACTAAAGGTGCATTTGATTTCAAAGGGTTGAACATATATAGATAACAACATCTTGTACAAACCATTTTGCAGCGGATTCGTGCTCGAAAGGAGTCTCCTTTGGCTCTTAAGGAGAAACTTGACTCGTTATCAAAATTCAGGTTGCATCTTTAACATTCAAAAATGTGCTATGGGCAATTTACAGCTCAAAATGCAGTTTGCACAACTGGTCTTCAGTGGAAGCTGGACATAACCACATCTCAGTGACTCTCGTCACTAGAGAAGAGCCAAGGATTGATACATCACTTTTTTTGGATGGAGAGGGTGGTTCTCTAAAAGAAAAATTAGAGAGTATGAGGGAAGATGGGGAGCTCCCATCAGAAACACATGCTTCAACCATGTTGATGAAAGAATATGATTTTGAAAATTCCAACAGTCTCACTTTCATTTCAAAGAGTGCAAGTTCCTAGAAGGGGGAAATCTAAACAACATAGAGGATTTATTTATGGTAGATTGGATGTTGGAGACAGTTTAAGTGACGATTTTGGGGAAGATCTAGTTATGGCAATGCACCCTGATATTGATGAGATTGAATTAGCACAAACAAAATTGGAAGCAGATTCTACAATAGATGTTAGATGGGGAAGTAAAGTTGGAAAATCCTAGGAGAATTTGCAGTCAAAGAATTTTCTCTAATATATAGGAGAGAAAACGATCCTTGTTAGAAGCAATTGAGTTGGAAGCAAAAGGTTTCCGTAAGATAACTTTCTATTAGGATTGTCCAGATATATTGTTAAAATTTCCGACTAAGATTGAGGCATATAAAAAGTTGTTTCCTATGTTATTGTCTAGAGGAAATCTAATAGTGTAAGGGGATCTGAAGGATGGCAAACACTATGTTGGCTGGGAAGATCCTTTCAAGAAGCCTTGATATCTATTTGCCATGTTTGTTGGCCCATTAGTAAATAAAAAAGGATTTATTCATTACACGATCAAGATGCCAAGTTTCACTTCACATTTGGACTCTTGCGGATAATATCAAAGACTATTCACACCACATATTCTCTTACGGCGGCCATGAAATGGCATGAGGATGTCTTTGGACTAGAATATGACCTTGATCTATTTAACATCGTGATAGTGCCTGATTTTAACATGGAAGCAATTGAAAACAAGAGCCTTAATATATTTAAATCAAGGCTTGTTTTAACATCCCCACAAATTGCAACAAATGTAAACTATATTGCTATCTTGGGTGTTACTTGTTAGTTTTTGTAGCATCGGACAGGTGTTCTAGTCTCGATTTGTGTCATGGAGGCTAAAGAACATAAGATCTCCAAAACCCAGAAAATGTTTTCAAGAGAAAACACATAGAGATAATTCAATTAAGTTAATTGATCAATAATTAAAAAATGCCTAAGTCTAACTTACAAAAATTGATTAATTAACAGCAATTAATTGAAAAAGCTCTAGAGACTGGTCGTCACCTAAAATGTACACCTAAGTGTGGGAAAAGTTTCCAACCCGACAAGGTTATGGCGCAACGCTCAGTGTAGGGGTTGTCATTTTGATCCCCACTCACTTTGTTTAAGCTCTCTCCTAGACAAGCTAAGGGGAGTAGTCCCTAAATATGGATGGAAAAGGGAGAAACTTGTTGGAACAACGAGTTCTAGGTGTCTAAGAGCAAGGCAATTATTATTAAAACAACTTGATTAAGATCAGCAAGTGAGATTATTGGCGGGCAATGTAGATATTAAGATGGATTAGATTAGATTACAATGACACTTGATGAGATAAAGTATTTAAAAACCAGTTCCTTCAATATTATGTCCAAATGAAATTAAGATACTCGGTCAACTTACAAGTTACAGTAACAACAATGTTCAAAGGAAAGGTTAGTACAAGATACAAGATTGATATATGAGCAAAAGATGACTTGCAAAAATAATAAAACGATGTACTTCCACTTTAATGAAATAGCAATACTACAAGATAAGAATCACTGACAAGTATAAGAAATATATAACTTTGCATGTAAATTAAGATTGCTCACAAATCAATGATGAGATATGAAACAATGTTAGATGGATGAGCTGCCACCTAGACTATGTGAGATCCGAACTCTTTATAATTTTAGTTAAATGCTTAATCTAGGTGAAGGCCCTCTCCTCAACTGTTTTGAAACAAGTCTCACACAAGTTGTATAAAGAATTGTTGGGGAGGGAGGCTAAGGCCTCATTAACGATACCTACCCAAGAGTTCTAACGATCCAAGTGCCTCCATTCCTACAAGGGATTGCCCACAAGAGAACTGCAAGGTCCCCTGTTTTAATCATTGAACAAGGGTCAAGTTTCTCAAATTGAATAGTGGAGGAGGTGTGCCTAACTTTCTATACAACCAAGCTTATGCTTGGAGGCAGATTTTAGGAATGAAAAACTGATTTCTAAAATGCAAGATGCAATGCTTCAATGAGATACAATGATGTCAATATGCTTCAAGAGAGATACAAATCCACAATGTATTGATAAGCACTTAGAGCAACGATTAGCTTACATGATGATTGATGAAACAATAATAATTCAATGTAACAAGAGCAAGATGACAATAAGATTAGATGAGTTAACAATAGCCCAAAATGCCTTATTGAGTGCTTAATAGAGATGTTCTCACTTAAATGTAGACAATGAGATTGCTAACAATGATTAAGGAAACTACTTAGATCATAAATAGCAAATGAAACAAGTGTTAAATTATGCAACTAGGGTTAAATTCCACTTTGGACAGCTCATTTGACAGAGATAATTGTTGCATTAAATTCCTCTCTTCAAGAGGACGAAAATCGACCTAAAGATCACTCATTTTGGACAAGCAGAAGTTGGCATTTTAATTTATTCTCACACATGTACAATTGTCAAGGTCGGCTTCAACTTCATGTAGGCTCATGAAGCCCCAAACGTCATGTCTTTTCACCCTCATGGATGCATACAAATACAACAAGAGACCTCACACCTCATTTGGGCATCTCATCAACAAAACACACATCATTCTCTCTCCTCTTGATTGGTTTGTACATCTCATAGTTGAAGGGTGTTTCTTCACATGTGTATGCTGAAAGAAGGATACATTTCAGGAGGCAAAAGTCTGTAATTTTTCTGCACTTTGTCCAAACATTGACCTGCGTTGACTTGATTTTCTGGGCAGTTTCTAAGTTCGCTTTTTCTGGGTGAAATTCTGTTTGGGCAAGCTGAGTTCTTTGGCACACAAACCAAGGAAATCAGTTGACTTTGACTGCGTTGACATCAGACCTGCAACTAGGGTTTTGCAGCAGATTTTGACCTTGACTTTGACTAAGTTTGAGGTGAAATTTTGGGACTGTTTTCAGGGCACTTTGACCAGCTCATCAGGCCGCAAATTTTGACTGCTAACCGAGCTCAGTTGGAGGACAGTTGACCATTGACCATTGACTACTGCTGCTGCTGTCATCTTTGACCAGAATTGACTTTTTCTAGATTTGACTATTGGAGGATATTTTTGATCTTTAGTTGGCATTCTTGAATATTGATTATTGTTTTTGGATATTGACTAGTCAAAGGTTTGACTTTTGACTCTTGGATAATGTACTCTTTCTCTGCTGAACATTTGAAAACAATCTAATAGAAGAAGATTTCCAAGGGTTTCCCCCTAATGGGGTTTTTCCCTAGTCATTGAACAAATATTGTCTCGTCTCTTGGATGTCTTTCTATGTGCATTTGTTTATTTGTTCTATCTACTATTGCTCTACTGTCATTGGAAAATTGAAGAAGTGAAATTGAGAAATTGAATGCTATTAAATATTGTTGAAGTAATAGTTGCAGCATAGAACAAGTGATGAAAAATTAACATGGTATCAGAGCTGAGGTGAAGACAAGCCCAAGAGACATGGAGCAAGAGCATCCATCTCTCAAGAAGCTGATTGAAAAAGGGAAAATCATTATTGTTGAGGTAATAGTTGCAGCATAGAACAAGTGATGAAAAACTAACATGGTATCAAATCTGAGGTGAAGACAAGCCCAAGAGACATAGAGAAAGAGCATCCATCTCTCAAGAAGCTGATTGAAAAAGGGAAAATCATTTGGTAAAAATGTCTTCCTCTTTCTTCAAGGAGCATGAAAAGTTGGGTGATTCATCTAACTTTGTTGCATGGAAAGTCAGGTTGGAGATCATAGCTGACAACAATGATGTGTTGGACTTCATTCAAGGAAGAGTACCTGAGCCTCCAGAAAATGCTTCTGCTGCTGTCAAAAACAAGCATAAGAAAGGTGAGTTAAAGGCAAAGCAAATTATAGTTGATGGTTTACAAGATAATCTACTTGCTTATGTTGGAAATTTGAGAAGGTCCAAGGACATGTATGACAAGATTGTTGGCATGTATGAAGTCAACAATTTGAATGAAATCATCTCTTTGAAAGATCAACTCAAAGACACAAAGATGAACAAAGGAGAATCTATACAATCATATATTATGAGGATATCTCGTATTAGAAATCAATTGCTAAGCGTTGGGAAAATCACATCTGACAAAGAATTGGTGATTGTAACTCTAAGAGGTCTCCCTTCCATTTGGGAAACTTTCATTACTACTATAAGCAACAACAACAACAACAACATCCCGACATTCGATGAGCTTGTTGGAAAACTCACACAAGAATAATCAAGGATGATATCTAGAGAAAGAATTCAAGGATCAAACGAAGGAGAGCCCTCTGCCTACATTGCTCAAGGAAAGAAGAATAATGCAAAGAAAGGGAAGGGAAAGCCATCCAAATCAAGAAAACCTCCTCAATCAAATCAAGATTCCAAGGAATCAAGAAGGCGAAATAGAGATGTTGAGTGCTACAATTGTCATCAAAAGGGTCACTGTGCTTGAGATTGTCCCAAAAAGAGAGATGCTCCAAGAAGGAACTCTTCAAGGTCCTATAACAATAATTGTGGCTTCAACAACAGGTCATATGAAAGAAGAGATGATAGAAGGAATGAAAGAAGAAGAGGCTCCCCCGATGATCGTGATGATAGCTATCATCCTCCTAAAAGGCCAAGAAACTCTAGGTATGAAGGCAATGTTACTAAACAATCTAAATATATTATTATTTTTGCATTAGCTAGTTCATCTCCTCCAGACTCTTGGGATAGTTGGTTGGTTGATAGTAGGATTCTCATCACTTTTCTAGATATAAGGAGGTTCTCTCTAATCTGGTAGAGAGGGAGACAAATTTGAACATTATTCTTGGTGACAATACCACTTATCCAGTAAATGGTTTTGGTTCTGTCAAATTTCACTTGAACTCTAGTGAACCTATTTTGCTTCATGATGTACTATATGTGTCGGGATTGAAGAAGAATTTGGTTTCGATATCTGCCTTGGAGGATAAAGGAATGAGGGTTGCATTTATTAAAGGAAAAGTACTTACTTGGCTTGCTGAATCCTACATGAGAAATGCCTTCACATTGGGAACTAGGTTTAAAGGACTCTATAGAGTCACTGGAAAACCCCTTCTAGCCATGGTCCATAATACAAATCTTCAAAGTGAGTTGTGGCACCAAAGGTTGCCCCATTTACACTATGGTGCACTTCCAAAATTGAAGAAGTTGGTTTCTGGGATCCCTGATGTTCAAGCTCAACATGATGGAGTATGCCCTGGGTGTGCAAGTGGAAAGAAGACAAGGGGACCATTCCCCTCTAGCGAAAACAAGACGGAAGAAATTCTTCATCTCATTCATTCTGATATATGTGGTCCAATGCCTGTGCATTCACTTGGGGGTCATCTTTATTACATCACCTTCATTGATGATTTCTCAAGGAAGACATGGATCTACTATTTGAAGCACAAGGATGAGGCATTCGAAATATTCAAAGAATTCAAGGCTTTGGAGGAAAATCATACAGGGAAGAAAATAAAGAACTTTAGGTTTAACAACGGCGGGGAATACATCTCAAATGAATTCAAAGACTTTTGCAAGAAGGAAGGAATCAGGAAGGAGACTATTGTGCCTTACACTCCCGAACAAAATGGAGTGGCTAAGAGAAAGAATATGTCCATTGTGGAAGTTGCCCGAGCTATGCTCCATGATCAAAAGCTGCCAAAGTTCCTCTGGGCTGAAGCAACAAACACAACAGTATATGTTCAAAACAGGTTGCCTCATCAAGCTTTGGACAACAAGACTCCTAATGAAGTATCCACAGGTGCCATGCCCAATATTGGTCATCTCTAAATTTTTGGCTGCCCCATGTACTTCCGTGCCGAAGGACAAAAGAAACAAGCTAGAAGCTACAAGAAAAAAGGTACATTTGTTGGATATAGTGAAGATTCTAAAGCATTTAGAATATATAGTCCTAGTCAAAGGAAGGTTGAAGTTCGCAAAGATGTGACATTCGATGAAGATGTTTCCCTTAGAAAAGCAAGGGACCTCCCTCCACCTACTCCTCCTGAAGACAGTAGCGATGAGATGGATATTTTAGAAGGTCCTCATGTGTCTGAATCCAAGAAGGAGATCGTTGATGATCCCATGGATCCTATGGACCCTTTAGATCCTCCTCCATGTGATCACCCTACAAGGAAAAGACCACTTTGGCTCAAGGACACATTACAAGATGCTGAGAAACACGTTGTTGCTCGGGGAACTTTTAGGGAAAGCAAGAATCCATGCAGGTACAAGCATATGATGTAGCCATGAGCAAGATAATTCAAGCCGAACCTAGTACCTTTGAAGAAGTTGTGAAGGAACAAGTCTGAAAGGATGCAATGGCCAAAGGATACGAGTCCGTTATGAAAAATGATGTATGCTATATTGTGCCGAGACCAAACGGAAAATTTGTGGTAACCTCCAAATGGCTCTACAAGGTCAAGCATGGGGTTGATGGAAGCATCTAAAAATACAAGGCAAGGTTTGTAGCCCGCAGTTTCACTCAAAAAGACGGAGAAGATTACGACGATATATTTTCTCCTGTGGCCCGATACACAACGATTCGTTCGATAGTTTCCCTTGCTGCAAGTCAGGGATGGACTCTCCACCAAATGGATGTGAAGATCGCCTTCTTGCATGGTTTGCTACAAGAAGAAGTGTACATTGAACAACCTCTAGGATTTGAAGTTCATGACAAGAAGACCCATGTATGTCGATTGAAGAAAGCTCTCTATGGATTGAAGCAAGCCCCTCGTGCTTGGTATGCTCGTATTGACAGTTACTTGATCAAGCTAGGATTCACAAGGAGCAATGTTGATCCAAACTTATACTTTAGAACGGTCCAAGGTATGCCTCTCATTTTGGTATTATATGTTGATGACTTATTCATGACAGGTTCAGACCCTCTCATTCTAGAGTGTAAGAGGAAGTTGGCTTCCGAATTTGAAATGAAAGATCTTGGTTTGATGCAGTATTTCCTGGATTAAAAAATGCAAAATTCGGGCGAGATTTTCCTATCACGAGGAAAATATGTTGTGAAACTCCTAGAGAGATTTGGCATGGTTGAATGCAAGTCCTTGCCTACACCTATGGAGATGAATTTCAAGAAGTGTGGAGAAGCTACTGGACCAAACCTAGCAAACCCTTCTGAGTTGATCCATGTGCATATTGGTGGCCACCCGCCTATTCCACTTGGACCCCCACCATTGTTTCTTTCAGTTTTTCAGTTTCCTTATTTGTAGCACAATTTACTATTTTTGGCAACTTTTTGGGTCTTGAACTTCCAGAGCCGTTTTGAGACCCTAAACGACGTTTTTTGGGAAAATTGGGACCAGCATGGGACTTCAACCGATGTTGATCATTCAAAAGTTGTAGTCCTCGGATAGATCTTTCTAACGAGGTATTGTGTGCGTCAAACGGAGATCGTATGCCAAAGTTACGACCCCGGGAAGTTGATGTACCAATTTACCCAAACGGGGCCCATAGTTTGGCACTTCATCTCCTAAGGTTAGGTTTTTGGATGTTTAAGGTTTTCCGTTGTTTCTCAATAATAAATAGGCCTTTGAGCCTCATTGTAACACAGTTCAAAGGCATGTAGCCGCCACATCTCTTCTTAGAGATAAGTTATCATCGTCTAAGCTAATCTTATTTCCATTGTGTTTGTAAGCATATTTCAATATTTGATATTAATGAAATAAAGTGTTGTTTCTACCAGTGTTGCGAAAATCGCGATAATATCAAAAAACCGCGGTTTTTTGAAAATGGCGATATTATCCCCTGATTATTACATGAAACTTTTTTTTCGTGAAATTATCGCGATTATTACGAAAAAATCTTGAATTTTTTTTTTGGCCGATTTTTTTATGAGGAGGAGGTGACACAACCTACCCAGGCTACCCCTGTCACCAGCAACGGACGTGGTCTACCTCCTGTAGCTCCTAGTTCTTCAGCTTCTAGAGCACAGTAGAGTCCACTGCCAACTCCACCGACATCTACATCTAGAGGGAAAGCTATTGCATTTTTTCACAAGAGGAGCAGAGGAAATCAGTGGTATTAGTTATTTGGTTCATTTCATTGTTTATGACATTATGACTCATGATATGAGATACATTATTATATTTTTTGTTGATATTTTGAGGCTGAGTTGGGACTCAGGAGTCAGGACTGACTATTCAGGACATGATTCACCGTTATGTGTGATGTAGCACTAGAAATTATATTACACATCTTATATATTAGTTATTTTTATCATATTTATGTGTCAATGTATTTATTTTATGTTGTAGATGCTTTAGATATTAAAAAAATTGAAAAAATGAATATTTTTGTATTTTACGATTATTTCCCGATTTTTACGATTTTTCCCTTGCCAATATTATCCCGATAACGATTACTGCAACATTGGTTTCTACTACATATTTGTATTTATGGTTATATTTTTAATTTGTTGCTTTTCTGTTTAAATCTGGATCAATGGTATCAGAGTGGTCTATTCTTTCTTTGTTTTTCTTTGCATGTCCCCAACGAGGTCGGGATATAAGGAGTTAGGGCTCGATCTGGTTGATTTGCAAGATCAGCCTCGCAAGCCCCGACAGCCGCCCATGGGCGAATAAAAGAAAGTCGAGGGCGCAGCAGATCCTATCAAAATATTGCTTGAGGAGGGCCCTCGAGAAACAAAAGAACACGATGATGGATAACTTTGCCCAGATCCTTCAACAGTTGCCCATCGGTGGCGCATCCACATCCAGCAGCCACTCTGGAGGCTCCACTGCTTTTAAGGTACAAGTAAACTTTGACATTCCCATATTTGAGGGCCAAATAGATGCAGACGTCGTAGATAAATGGTTAAATCTGCTAGAAGGATATTTTTTTGTTCATGATTTTTCCAGCCGAGAAAAGATTACTTTTGCTCTTCTCAAAGCCGCCCCCCACGTCAAGGACTGGTGGGAAACCTACTGTGAGCAGAAGGATGAAAGTATGACCTCACTTTTTTCAGCCGCACCCACTTGGAATTCGTTTCAGGATGCCATCAAGGAGCAGTACTACCCTGTCGGGAGCTATGAGGATAAATACATAAAGTGGACAACATTGCGGCAGGGAAGGGACCAAGATGTGCCAAAGTTTACCAATGTTTTTCATACCCTTCGCATGAAGTTGGGTATCAAGGATTCTGAGAAACATTTGGTACTCAAGTACCGCAACTACCTACACAAGTACATTTAGGAAAAGATGGAGTTCCTGGACATCTCCTTGCTCGGCACGGCGCACTGATACGTCGTCAAGATCGAGCAGAAGTTTAAACAGAAGAAGCAAGACTTTGGATCTGTGAATCTGAAGCAAGGGAAAGGTGCCCCCAAACCGCAAAACAAAGGATAAAGCCAAGGCAGGGCAGCCCAGGACAACCCGCCAAAGATGCAAGCAAAGAACAACACCGAAGCCGAAGATGGACACGGAAAAGTGGTGTGAGTTCCATAAGAGCTCCACTCACAACACAAGTGAGTGTCGAGCCAAGCAGTCACTAGTGGCCAAGCTGAAGGCTTTGGAATAAGATGCATGTTCCGACTCTAAGTCAGAACCTGACAAGGGCAATGACAAAGCAAAGCAGATTATCAATTCGGAGCCCAATGCCACGTTGCCACCACGAAGATCCAGAAGGAGGAACATGAATATCCGGAGGAGAAGGAGCTCCTCTTCCACTCCCAGATGTAGGTAAAGGGCTCCCCGCCACAGTTCATTGTCGACAACAGGAGCCAAAAGAACCTCATTTCGACAAAGGTCGTGAAGCGGGTGGGCTTACCGACCACAGCACACCCACAACCGTACACCATCAAGTGGCTTCACCAAGGACAGGATCTTCGCGTGAGCCAGCAGTGTCACCTCCCATACAACATCAAGCCCTTCACGGAAGAGGTATTGTGTGACGTTGCTCCCCTTGATGTTTGTGATGTATTATTAGGCCAACCATACTTATGGAAGCGACATGTTATCTATGAGTCAAGGCCTCGCGCTATTATTGTTACTTTGGGAAATAAGTTGTACAAGATACCAGAGGTAGCACCGCCTACCGCCACCTCTTTGGTTACTGCAAAACAATGCAGTAAGCTCATTTCCAAAACCTGGAAATTTGTTTTCCTAATGATACGCCCTCAGGGAAAGAAGAAGACGGTGGCCACGACGGAGACAGGGACCCTCCACACAACAACAATAGATGGACAAGGTCCTGGAGGAGTACGAGGACATCTTCACCTCCCCCGCAGAGGTGCCTCTTCACTATCAGGTCAAGTACTCCATCGATCTGACCCTAGGTGCATCGTTGCCCAATGGACCAATCTATCAGCGCTCCATTCTAGAGAACGACGAAATCAAGAGGCAGATTCAGGAGTTGTTGCAGAAAGGTCACATCCCGCCGAGTTCATCGCCTTGCGAGAGCCCGATCGTGTTGGTACAGAAGAAGGATGGGACTTGGAGACTCTATATTGACTGTCGGGCGCTGAACAAGACCATTGTCCGGAATAGGTACCCGATCCCACGGATTGATGACCTTCTGGACCAACTCAAGGGAGGGGAATATTTCAGCGAGATCGGCTTGAAGTCTGGATATCACCGGGTACCAATCGAACCCTTCGATGTATAGAAGACTGCCTTCAAAGCCAAGGAGGGCCTTTTCGAATGGTTGGTTATGCAATTCGGGTTGACGAATGCTCCTGCAACCTTCATGAGGCTGATGGATGACATCTTGCGGCCATTCACAAACTCATTTGTAGTGGTATACTTGGATGACATCATGACCTTCAGCCAGAGTTGGGAAGAGCACCTCCACCACATCCGTCAAGTTCTCCAAACACTGCAGCAACACAAGTTGTGTGCCAATTTGGAGAAATGCACTTTTGGAATGACCCAGGTTCAATATCTGGGATACATTATTGATGAACGAGGGGTGCATGTGGATCCAACCAAGATCCAAGTCATTCGAGATTGGCCAGCCCCAACCACTCTGACAGAGCTCTGTAGCTTTCTGGGTCTTGCCAATTTCTACCGCAGGTTCATGTTGGGATTCTCTCATATCACTTGGCCCTTGAGTCAAGTCACCAAGGGAGGAGTGAAAGAAAAATTCTTTTGGTCTGAATCTCAAAAAGAAGGCATTCGCAGAGTTGAAACATCACCTCTGCTCTACACCAGTGCTCACTTTACCAGACTTGCAACAGCCATTTGAGATCGAGATAGATGCCTCTAACTATGTTATTGGGGCAGTCCTTACTCAACAAGGGCATCCAATGGCATATCACAGTGAGACACTTTCAGACACAGTCCGGAAGTATCCCACTTATGACAAAGGGATGTATTCCATTGTGCAGGCTTGCCGGCAATGGAAGCATTACATTTTGGGGAAGAAAACGACCATCCACACAGACCACCGACCCCTGCAGTTCATACAGACGCAAAGGAAGTTGCAAAATGATCGCCATCAGAAGTGGTCCACATACCTGCAACAGTTCCATTTGAATATCAAGTATAAGAAGGGCAGCACCAATAATGTTGCAGACTACCTCAGCTGACCACCGATCATGGCGTTAACCACCGTGCTCAAGTCTTGTGGGCACGAGACTTCTGATTGGCCACTTCCCTACAAAAGCGACCCAGAATTCGGCCACACATATTAGACGCTCTTGGAGGGACAACAAGTTCTAGATTTTCACCTCCAGGATGCCTTGTTATGCCACCTGGGACACCTTTGTGTTCCTTCAAGCAAGCGTGCCAAGATGATTTGGGAAGCACACTACAGTCGGGTCGTTGGGCATTTCAGGGTTGAAAAGACGGTGACAATACTGCAGAAGTATTTATATTGGCCAAATCTTCAACAAGATGTCGGGAAGTACATCAGATCATGCACTGCCTACGCCACTGCCAAACCAACCATCAAGAAGCAAGGCCTCTATACTCCGCTGCCTACGCCTAGTTGACCTTCGGAATCCATCTCCATGGATTACATGTCGGGCCTTCCTTCTACTAAGCATGGAAACCACTGTGTTTTTGTGGTCGTCGACAGATTCTCGAAGATGGTCATTATAGTGGCCTACAAGAAGAATATCACAGCAAAAGCCACTGCTAAACTCTTCTTTGAACGAGTGTGGGTACACTTTGGAATCCCACAGTCTATCATCTCAGATCGGGAGAGCAGGTTCCTAAGTACATTTTGGTCCAGTCTCTAGTCGATGTTGGACACCAAGCCCACTAAGTCCACAGCCTTCCATCCCCAAACTGATGGCCAGACAGAGGTCGTCAACGAGATGATCGTACACATTCTACACATGTACAACTCAAAGCATCCACGCACATGGGATGAGAGCCTTGCTTATGTCCAGCACAGCTATAACCGGGCTCTCCACAACTCAACTGGCCACAGCCCTTTTCAGGTGGGCTTGGGATTCCAGCCACTATGTCCCATTGATGTGGCCATGCCATTTGCAGCTACTCAAGCAGATTCAACTCATGTGCAGTCCGAAGCCGATAAGGCAAACAACTTCATTAAGCACATCCAACATATCTGCCAGCAGGTCCACAATATTCTGGAGAAATCAAATGCCAAGTACAAGCAGCGACATGATCAACATCAAGCGCCACACAAGTTTCAAGTGGGCGACAAAGTCTGGTTGCATTTGCAAAAGGAATGCATTACCGGAGCCTATAAGAAACTCGTACCACTCCGATATGGTCCTTACACCATTACCAATGCTGTGGGAGACAATGCATTTGAGCTGGGCATTCCCCCATTCCTTGACCTGCACCCAGTGTTCAATGTGGACTGTCTTCAACCATACTTCCCACCATTGTTGGACACATTAGACATTGCAGAATAGCTCGCACCTATAGATTTAAATCCAGATTGCATGAAACAAGCCACAATTGATAGGATCATGGACACGCAGATCAAGAACACCCGACAGCAAAATATCCAACTATATCGAGTTGTTAAAGCAGGCCAACTCCTTCACCAAGGCAAGTGGCTCACTAGAGACCAAGTTCAGCAAAAGTTTCCTCATCTCGTGGAGGAACTCAACACAATGGGGACCATTGCTTCCTAAGGGGGGAGGAATGATCCAGGTGGATATTGGTGGCCACCCGCCTATTCCACTTGGATCCCCACCATTGTTTCTTTCAGTTTTTCAATTTCCTTATTTGTAGCACAATTTACTATTTTTGGCAATTTCTCGGGTCCTGAACTTCTGGAGCCATTTTGAGGCCCTAAACGATGTTTTTTGGGAATACTAGGAACAACATAGGTCATTGATCGTTGTTGGTCATTCAAAAGTTGTAGCCGGATAGATCTTTCTAACGAGGTATTGTGCACGTCAAACGGAGATTGTATTCCAAAGTTACGACCCCAGGAAGTTGATGTACCAATTTAGCCAAACAGAGCCCATAGTTTGTCGCTTCATCTCCTAGGGTTAGGTTTTTGGATGTTTAGGGTTTTCCATTGTTTCTCAATAATAAATAGGCCTTTGAGTCTCACTGTAACACAGCTCAGAGGCATGTAGCCACCACATCTCTTCTCATAGATAAGCTACCATCGCCCGAGCTAGTCTTATTTCCATTCTGTTTGTAAGCATATTTCAATATTTGATATTAATGAAATGAAGTGTTGTTTCTACTGCATCTTTGTATTTATGGTTATATCTGTAATTTGTTGCATTCCTGTTTAAATCTGAATCATGAGTATAGACAATTGGTTGGTGCTCTGATGTTTCTTGTGAATACTCACCCCAACATATGCTTCGCAGTTAACATTTTGAGCCAGTTTATGACCGAGCCTCACCATGTAAATTGGATCCCTACCAAGCATGTTCTGAGATATCTACATGGGACTATTAACTTGGATTGAGATATGCCATTGGAGATGTTATACTACATGGATATGCAAATGCAGATTAGGCCGGTAATGTTGTCGACAGGAAGAGTAATTCCAAATGTTGTTTTAGACTGGGATCTGCCATGATATCATGGATGAGCAAGAAGCAGAAATCTATAGCCCTTAGCACTGTTGAGGCCGAGTATATTGCAGCTAGCCTTGTGAGTTGTGAAGCAGTTTGGTTGAGGAAGCTCTTTGGAGAGTTATTTGAGCATGTTTTGGACACGACAGTCATCTTTTGGTGACAACAAAAGTGGGATTCGTTTGTCTGAGAATCATGTGTTTCACGACAAGTCCAAGCATATCGAGATCAGATATCATTACATCTGTGACATGGTGTAGAGAGGAGTTGTGAGACTCCATCACATTTCAACAGATGAGCATCAGCCGACATCTTCACCAAGCCTTTGCCGAAAGGGAAGCTCTTGGTCTTCAGAGAGCAACTTGGCATGGTTGAGATGAACCTTTCGAATAAGGGTCCGGGTTGATTAAGAACACTGAGCAATGCTCTTCCCCCTTGGTTGAGCTCCCAGGGTATGGAATGGAACTATAGGGTTCTCAGGGATGAGAGACCTCTGACTGATAGTATGTTGAAACCTGAGATCTCCCCTAGTCAAAGTATTTCCCAATTAGCATCCTACCCACTTTGTGGGATACCCTCTCCCATTTGGCCAATGGATTGAGGGACTTGGGATAGAGTGTGATCCCTAACCCTTATAGTAGGTGGATCTCGCCCAAGTTGGTGGATGCATGTGTTCTACCATCTAACTCTTTAGGGTTAAGATGGATCATTAGGGACAATAGGGTAGACTCTAGAGTGTGATCCTTTCGTTGACCTCACCTATTGTCAGGGACTCTGGGATAGAGTGTGATGCCTACGCTTGGGGTAGGTTGGTCCCACCCATTGACTTTGGATCCGGGTGGTAGCTATGGCTCCCCATCAATGATGATGATGATGATTCTAGGTGGTAGCAGAGTCTTCCCGATGGTGATATAGGTAGAATGGTAGCTGGAGCTCGGCTGCAACATTTCTTCTTTAGATTTGAGAATGTTCAGCATGAGACAATAGAAACAAGCAGAGATGGTACATGATGATAGGAGGATGTGATGATTGATGGACAAATATTGACAGGTGGAATTCTCCCTAGTTGAGAGGAAGTGTTAAATTATGCAACTAGGGTTAAATTCCACTTTGGACAGCTCATTTGATGGAGATAATTGTTGCATTAAATTCCTCTCTTCGAGAGGACCAAAATCGACCTAAAGATCATTCATTTTGGACAAGCAGAAGTTGGAATTTTAATTTATTCTCACACATGTACAATTTTCAAGGTCGGCTTCAACTTCATGTAGGCTCATGAAGCCCCAAACGTCATGTCTTTTCACCCTCATGGATGCATATAAATACAAAATACCTCACATCTCATTTGGGCATCTCATCAACAAAACACACATCATTCTCTCTCCTCTTGATTGGTTCGTGTTGTCGCACAAAGTGTCTAGGCACCGCGACAACGCTCCGGGTAAGGGTTGTCACTCTAATCCTTACTCACTCCATTTAAGACTCTCTCCTAGACAAGTCAAGGGGGGTAGTCCCTAAGGTGAATGAATGAGAAAAGCCTGTGGAACACAGGCTCTAAGAGACTTGAAAATGGAAAACCTGATGAATTTAGGACAAATCTTGGTTAACTGAGATCAATTGATTAAACACAAGACACATCCACAGGATAGAAATGATTATAGACCAGTGTTGTCATATTCGATTAACCATAGATTAAATAAAAACAAGTTATCCAAAGCAATTTACAAATGTGACTAATAATGACAATCATGAACGTTTAAATGTAAACACCCAAAACTTTATCATGCAAGAGATTCTAGATTTAAAATGATTTTCATTAATGACCCAGATCTAAAATTTAATTAACTTTCTCCTATAACCAATATAAATTTTAAAACATTAGTCGCACTTGACAATAGAGAAATTACTTACCACGAAAAGACACCAAGGAACTTTAGGTGAACAATTTAATGATTCCTTAAGAAATTAATTTAATGTGGTAAAATGAAGAGACTAAATGAAAAGTAAATTAAAAGGGTTAATAAATCGAAATTTTAATGGGCCATGGTCCACATTAAAAATTTTAATATATTAGTGCAAATCCTCTTTTAATTTAATTCCTTAGTCACCAGAATTTAAAATTTTCTAGATTTTTTAATTTTTTAGATTTTTCAATTTTTTTGTTTTTTATTTTTATTTTTTTATGTTTTTTAACGATTTTTTTAAATGAAAATCAAAATCATAAGTAAAAATGGAAATTGAAAAAAATAAATAAAAAATAAATCATAAGAAACTAAAACAAAAATTGAAAATCAAACAAAACAAGTTAAGAAACAAAAGAATATCGCACTAAAATGAATCCAAAGTAACCAAAGTAAAAAAAATGGAACCTAGTTTTAAACAAAAGGAGCAACTAACCCTAACACACAAAACAATAAAAAAAAAGAAATTGAAAAGTTTGTTTTGTTGTTTATGCAGGTTTGAAAGTATGGTGGCGGAAGGGATTTGAGCGATGGGTACGCAGATCTGTTGCAGGGACAGTGGAGTGTGGGCGAGGAGGGAATGACGCAGAAGAAAGGGATTACAGACAGCGGGAGGTAAGGGAGTAGAGTGAAGGAGGAAGTCGTAATGCAAGTGGGTTAAGACAGCACACAGATGGAAGAGAGGCGGTTGCGGACAACGAGAATGGAGCTAAACACTTGCAACAAATGGAAGAGAGAGCTTGGTTAAGGTTGCGAAGTGTAAACGCAGCTACGACAATGGTTTTTTGCAGGCAGAAACGCGGGATGAGGAGGCTGCGATGGAGAAAGCCACGGTGCGGGAGGGAGTTGCGGATTTGCAAGTTAAGGCACAGGGAAGAGATCCGCGGAATAGGAAGGAGCAGCCCACGCAGATGAAGAGAGAGGATTCAGGTAGCAAGGAGAAGAGAATGGCTAGGGTTTTCAGATTTGCAGGAGCGAGGATTAATGTTGCGGCTCAATGAGATAAGGGTTTCTTACAGTTTTAATGGAGAATGCAGGCAACAACAAAGGGCTGTGGGCCCTCCTAAAAAAATTCAAAATTTTTGTACCGAAATGAAAACCCAACGAACAAATCGAAAAACTCACAAATGGTAGCCAGAAAACCCCAGAAATTCTGTTTAAAATGTTAAATTCTTTTGCTTCAGGTTTATTCCTGAAACACTCATGAAAGTTTCCAGATCTAAAAATCTTTAAACCCTTGGACTGCAAAATTAATTTGAATAATATTCCTGCATAATGATATTGATAAACCCCCAAAGATTCAAATCTTACCCTCCAGGGCCTAGATCTAGACTCTACACAGATTTCTTCCTTAGATTTGTAGTTGCACGACAACAAGAAAACACCCAAACAATATATACAATGATAAAAACTAAAACCCAGAAAAACCCAAGTCAGAAAACCAAAAATAATTTACAGATCTATGTACAAGAATGGAAGATCTATCAGATTTGAGGAGTATGAGTCCAACTCCGCTCCAAGATTTGATGATTTAAGGCTCTCATCAGCTAGATCTATCAATTTCCCACATAAAAAATTAAGTTTTTTAAATTTTAAGGAGGTGCTTAGCTTGAAACCCTTCATGCATCACCAATAAAATTCTTATGATAAGCTTGGGATTAAATTTAGCTGGGCTCTTCAGAAAACACGGATCAGGAGTTGGTGAAGTGAAAACTTCTTGATAAACAGAAATATATATAAATATTTTATTAAAAATTAATTGACAGATGATGATTGTTTACATTGGGGTTCCTGGCTTATATATCGCCATGGGCACCCTTTGGGGAAAGGGCATGATCTTATGATCGTGCCCTTTCGTCTAATTAACCTAAAATTAAATAATAAACCTAAATTTAAATACTAACTAATTTGTTTACATAACATTGTCTTCCTCTTGAAAGAATGCTTTGTCCTCAAAGCATACATGACGACGGATGTTGTTGACAAAATGCTTCATTCTCCCAAGAAGCGTCTTCTTTGGGTAAGTTCTTCCACTTGATCAAATAGTCCAAGATGATCAAGGTCCCACACTTTAAAAGGTCTTGGATTAATCTCTCAATTTTCGTTTTTTGGTAATGTGGATATTGGTATGGCTTGATGTTGACGAGGTCTGACCCTGCCTTGACTTCTATTGTATGCTCAATTTCCTTATTAGGTGGCACCTTCATAGGTAGGTCTTGAAATATTTTTTCATGCTTCTGAATTAGATCTTGCATCTCTCGTGACTCTTCTCTGGTCATATTTGCAGATAACATTTCTAATTGGTGACATTGTACTACATAAGCGGGTGCTCCTTTTCGACTCAGCTTCATCATCTGAGATGATGATACAACTTGATTTTCTGGTGCTTGGAATCTATGTAGTTTGTACTTCTGACCTCCCCATTTGAATTTTATAAATTGTACTTGATGGTTGGCGGCATAAGTACCTAAAGTTCGTAGCCATTGGATACCCAAGACTACATCTACTCCTCCTAACGGTACCGTGAAGAACGGAGACTCTAAATTAAAGTCTTGAATCTACAAATTGACCTTATGGCATTTCCCCACCTTTTCAATCTTCTTACCGTTAGCTACCATCACTTTCATGTTTGGTAAGGGAAATGAAAAAATATTGAGTCTCTTTGCCACGGTTGCATCTAAAAAATTATGTGTGCTACCCGAGTCAATAAGAACCACTACGTTGTTCTTCTTTATGTGTCCTTTTAACTTTAAAGTCTGAGGTTGTGATATACTTGTCATAGCTAATAATGACACTTGCGGAATACTTCCGTCATCTAATTCTGGTGAGAATTCTGGGGCGTCTTCTATTTCTTCTATGTCATAATCTTCAATGTTTGAATCACTGGTTGCTTCACAATTATATAGGTTCTTTGGTTCTTTTCCTTTAGCACATCTATGTTTGGGGTCCCACTTCTCACCACAACATTTATATTTACCCTCTTTTATCCTTTGCATTTCCACATTAGATTTTTCATCTTCACGACGATGTGGTGGAACATATCTCGTATTATTTGAGTCCACATACTGGGGTATCCTTCGTCTTGAATATGTTTTTTCTACTTTTGACCAAAATATTGGTTCGAATTTCTTTTCCATTGTTTTTGCTTTTCGTCTTGCTACTTCTATTGATGTAATGTCATGCATCTCAAGTTCTGCTTGTAAATGGGTTTTGAGTCCCGAGACGTATGACTGAATTAGACGAGATTCTGATAACCCAGGTACTTGTGTTACTAAGGTCTCCCATTCTTGAGTGTATTTGTCCACACTTCCTTTTTGTCGTAATTTGATGAGTTTTGAAAAGAACTCTTCTTCCTTTACACCTTGGAATCTTTTAAAGAATGCATGCTTAAATTTTCTCCAGCTAATGACGTGTGTTGTCTTTTTCCACCACATATACCAATTATATGCCTACCCTTCCATTTTCATGGATGCGTGCCTGAGATTTTCGTCATCATCATTGATGTCATATATCTCAAAGTATTCTTCTGCTTTATTTATCCATGCAACATTGTTTTTTTCGTTTCCATCGAATTTAGGCATCTCGAATTTTGCCCTTCGTTGGTATGTCGCTAATGGTTGAGCAAAAAAGGGGTGTTGATTGGTAAAGGTATCCCAGAGTTGCTTGTTTGTAAGAGTCGTGTTACTACCTTCTTGGTGGGGTGTTGCTAATTTTTTTGGGGATTCATCTTTTTCATGAGAGTCTGTTGACTTTGTTGAATCTGATGGGTTGTGCTCTTGATTCTCTTCATTTTCTCGTAGTAGTTGTGCGGGTGTACAATCCATCTTTTTACACAGAAGTTTCAGCGATGTTAAGGACTCTCTGAGATCTGCTTCTGTTTGGGCATGTTGATTTTCCATCTTTATTTCTATTCGATTTGTCGTATCCTGAAGATTTTTGATATTGTCAGCCTTATTTTTGATACTGTCAGCCTGCTCCTTAAGCTTGATCTCGAAATCATCTAATCTTTTATTGACCTCGTCGTGGTTGTTATTTATCCTATGCTCCGCGTCCAACAATTTTTTTGGAAATCCGCCATTGTCATTGTCGACATTGAGCAAGTTTGTGGGTGCGCGTATTTATCTGCCAGCTTAATTTTTTTATTTAAATAATTAAATTTAATTAATTAATTTAATTATATGACACAAGTTTTTTTTAATAAATTAAATTAACTTATATATATATATATAACTTTTAATTAATTAAAATATATATATTATATATAATATATAATATAATTATGTATATATGTTATATATATTATATTATATATATATTTGACGTTATATATAAATTTATATATCTACCGTCACGTTTGCTGGTGGGGGGTCACCTCCGTTGACCGTTCAAAGAAAAAACAAACCTCAAGCGGATATCACCGCAGCGTGGCCAAAATACGATGGTAAGTTGGAAGTAGAATGGACAGCAGACAGCGTCAGAGTGAACAGCGAAATGAAGCGGACAGATTGCAGGGATATGGTGTGAGCCGGCAGCGGACGGAAGGCGGAGCAACGATGTGGCGGACAGACGCAGCGGTGAAGCGGGTGGCAAGAGAGCCGAGCGGCACGATTTTGATGGAAAACGATGGGAAACCTTGGGTTTAGAAATGGCGATAGGCAACGGAAGTGGTGTGGGGGTTGGACGGAGGTCTTACTGTACCCGCAAAGAATTTGTATGGCGGAAGTGTGTGGAGAGGGAGGTGGACGAACAGTTGCAGGGATCACGATTGGCAGCGGATGGATGCGTGAACCCAGCACAAGCAAGAGGATTCATTTTTACATAACGGTTGGCTAGTCCAACTAAAAACTTCCGCTAACGCCCGAGGATCTAAAAATCAAGACTTTCCTGCAAAACTCAATTCAGTCATCAAAATAGAGCGAGAAAACAATAATAAAACTCAAACAAATAGAGATACCTGCTATTACGTTCACAATTTAGATTATTATTTAAACCCCAACGACTGAGCAAGATACCTATACTCAAATCACTCTTTAGAAGCTATCATCAATGGCTAAAAAGAAATTACGCATGAAAATGACACATCTTACAGTATTTCCATGAAGAGTAACAGCGGTGAAAATTAACCCCAAAGTCTTTCTTTATTATCCAAAACTTACACGAGCTTTTTGCTTAGCACACGACTCAAAGGTCGGATGAATTGACTGACGAATGACTTCCTATTTAAAGATAAATCCTCCAATGGCTAGTTCGAGTGATCCTCGTCAAAGCAATCTCGACCATTGATGAGGATTAAAATTTCTTTTAATCTCATCCGTCGAAATATTTAAATATTTGGGGAAATTCGAAATTTTCAATTAAATGCATTTTAATTAATTCAAAAATTAAATTTTTGAATTAATTTCCCCAAAATTTTGACTTTGACTTAACCCCAGGGATCAAAGGCTTAAAATTTATCAAAATAATTAATTTACCTTAGTCCCTGGACCTCTTAAAATTTAATTTTTAAGGACCGACAAATTTTGCCTTTAGAGAATTTAAATTTACCTAGGACCTAGAATTAATTAAATTTTTGGCTTAGGATTTTAATTATTTTTTGGCCAAAAAATTTAATTAATTAACCTATGAGGGGATAAATTATTTTTCCAACCCTCAAGACACTTTACATCATGATTTTCATATTTTTTACATCTCAAGGGGGAAAACCCATTTGTAAAAGACCCTCACAGACTACCCATTTCTGCAACACAAATATAATCCAGCAGACCAAGCAATTTGTAATAAAATAACCTAACCAAATAGTTAGGATTATTCCCAAATTACTTTTACATAAACTTGATCTAGAACACTAGAACTCGCTAAGATCCCAGTGACAAAATCCATTCCGGCTTTGCGGTAAGACTGAATGAAAACTCTGCCGACCATCCGAGAGTGGATCAGTGAGACAAAAAACCTCTTGGAATATAGATCGTCCCCAGAAAAATAGGTTTACTTAAGCAATTACATACATGACACGGATCTGCTGAGATTATTTACATCATATACATGCAGAATGGGTTTACATTATAACATAATGATCAGGCTGATGATGATAGCTGGACGGCACGGACACATTGATCAGAGGCTATCCCTTTTGCGAAAAAAGGGGTGTACTACTATGGGTCGTTGACACGTAGTGGTCAACATTTCGTACAACTCAAAATTACATGGTCTTTCTTCACATGTGTGGGCTGAAAAAAAAGATAAATTTCAAGAGGCCGAACTCTGTAATTTTTTTGCACTTTGTCCAAATGTTGACCTGCATTGACTTGATTTTCTGCGCAATTTCTGAGTTCTATTTTTCTGAGAGAAATTCTCTTTGGGCAAGTCGAGTTCTTTGGCACACAAACCAAGGAAATCAGTTGACATCGACTACGTCGACATCAAACCTGCAACTAGGGTTTTGCAGCAGATTCTGACCTTGACTTTGACTAAGTTTGAGGAGGAATTTTGGCACTGTTTTAAGGGCACTTTGACTAGCTCATCAGGCCACAATTTTTTACTATTGACTGAGCTCAGTTGGAGGACAGTTGACCATTGACTGTTGCTGCTGCTGTCATCTTTGACCAAAATTGAGTTTTCCAGATTTGACTATTGGAGGATATTTTTTATCCTTTGCTGGCATTCTTGAATATTGGTTACTGTTTTTGGATATTGGCTAGTCAAAGGTTTGACTTTGACTCCTGGATAATGTACTCTCTTTCTCTGTTGAACATTTGAAGACAATCTAATAGAAAAAGATTTGCAAGGGTTTCCCCCTAGTGGGGTTTTTCCCTGGTCATTGACCAAATATTGTGTCTCGTCTCTTGGCTGTCTTTCTATGCGCATTTTTTTATTTGTTCTATCTACTATTGCTCTACTGTCATTAGAAAATTGAAGAAGTGAAATTGAGAAATTGAATGCTATTTGATCAAGATAGTAAGTATTCCAATGCAATTTGATCAAGTTGCAAGAAAATCATATATGCAAGTTATGGATGCAATTAGAATGCAATAATTAAAAATGCAAAATGCAAGGGTTGATGTCTAGATCTAATTTAGAGAGAGTTAGTAAGTTAGTGATTTCTCCCTTTTAAATAAGGAGAGAAGGATGTCTTGGAATGAGATTCCAAGCTCCCTCAAAAGGAAAGATTGCTTTTATTATTGTGATGGAAGAGGTCTTTCAAGACGAGGGAAGAAATCTTTTCCTGCTCAAAGATATTTATTATTTACAATGATAAGAGGACTCGGTAGCAACTTTTCTCCTCAAGTGACAATGCTGATCTACATATGGTTACAGCTTGAAAACACCTTAAAATAATAGATCAGACCTTCTCTAATTCTCTGCCTCCACACAGAGATGAATTGGTATGCAATTTTTCTCATGTTCTAGGAAGCAAAACCTCTGAAACTCCTTGATTTCAAACTCAGAAAATAAGTGACAAATCTCTGCAATGACAGTGCCTTGAATTTTTATGAAAACCTTTTCTGCAGAACCACAAACCACAAAGTTAGACCCTGAAAATTCCTTACACCAGAGATGAAAATGCTTACGGCCAGAGAGGAAATAAGTCTAATACTTATGGCCGGCTTCCCAAAAAATAAATTAAAACTTTGTTGACAAAAAAACAAAAAAAAAATTAAGGGAAATTTTGTTATGGCTTCAAAGTTTGGAAGCCTTCAAATGTTTTTGTGAATAAGTGAAACTCTACAAACCCTAAAGGCCTCTCTTATCATATGAAGGAGTTAGCCACTTTAGACTCACGACTTAGTGGAATTAGATTAACAAGGGTTATGCAATTTTAAATCTAATAGTCTCACACCCTTGTGGCTATGCTAGATCAGCCTCAAAAAAAAAACCCGAATAAAATCAATGTGGCGTATTAAAAAAAAAATTAAACCTTCAAACAAATTTCATGTCAATGGATGAAAAGCTTGGAGGCTTAAAAAGGGCCTACGGCCTGCCTGAAGATTTTGATTTCAACACCTGCAAAACCAATCAGATCAGAGAAGAAGCCCTAAAAAAAATCTGCGTTAAGATTCTATGCTCCAAACCCTTCCCAAAACTTTGCTTTAAGAAATGAGGCAGACTTATATGCTTGCGGCCAAGAAAAGGGTTGGCAACCAAGGCTTGCAGCCTCCCAAAAAATTTGCTATAGATTTAGTCAAGGCAGCAAGGTAAAAAGAGGGTTTGGCCCTCAAAGAATTCAGTCCTTCCAAAATCAATGGGCCAAAAACACCTGCAAACAAACCATTATCCCTCCACTTCAGATCTGCAAAACCCATGTTAGAAACCCCAAATATATACAAAGAAACCTAAAAATATACACAAGGGTTAGTATAAAATATGTACAAAAATATATTTACAAAATATACAATAAAAGGGTAGAAAATATCTACAAATATTTACAAATACTTTAAAAGTCCAATCTGTGGGTATGAGGTCACCTCCACCCACAGATCAGACAACATAGCTCTAGAAATAGCAGATAGGTCAATGAAAGTTCTTTAAAATAGGTGAAAGATTTGATTTTGTAAATAGGTGATCTTGGTAGAGTAAAAGGCAAGAAACTCCCTTCAATGTGATCTTATGATGAGCCTTTAAGAAACCTGTTGACCACTGGAGTGGCACTTGATGATTATATGAAAACTCCATGCCCAAGGATGATCCAGAGGACACTTGTACCATCAAATATTGTCAATCAACAAAGTTTTTTAACTCTACTTCTATCTTCTCATTATCTTTCTTGTACCCAGATTCCACACCCTACGGGGAATTGTAATAAGTGATACTAGTAATGATCAATTTTGAGTCTGTAACAGGCCTAGGATGTTGGGACTCGATCAGTGAACGAGTTCATCTTGGAGTGTTTTTTTTATCTGGTTAATTATCCCTTCTTTTTTGGAGGCGGATAATTTTCTAGGTTTTTTCACTCACGTTTTACCCCAAAGTTGGGGTGACGGTTTGAAGGTTAAGCCCCTGACACATCTTAGTGCCTAGATTCAATGTATATTACCATACTAGATCAGACAAAATTTCGTGGAATTTGGTTAGGTCTAGGTAGTCATTTTTTAATTTTTTAGATTTCCCGCAGGGCAAAAATTGCAAATAAAATTGTATTTAAATTGTAATAAGTATAGTCTAGAGAAGTTGTATAGGGTATGAGTAATCAAAATTACACCCCTCGCCCTCAACTTTCTACTATGACACACTTTGAGGGGTTAATAATGTGTTTTGGACCCTCAAAACCCACTTTTCCTAAGTTTAGTGGGAAATCTAGCAATTAATTAAGCCAGAAATTAAATAAATGGAGAAAAATAAATATCCACACATGCTAAATGTTGTGGAAATGAAATGGAAAATTATGGGGGAGTTAAAGTGATGTCCCAAGGTGATGTGGACTCCTAAAATCAAGAAAAGGACATGTGCTCAAATAAAATCGAATTTCTGCCATTAAATGAAAAAGCTGCTTGGAAATTAGAATTTGTAAAGTTAATACACATTTGGAAGGATTTGGGAAAATATTTGGTAGAGATTTTTGTGGGAAATTGTCTCCACATGGGTTACCATCCATATACACTTGTCATTCCACCATAAAATTCAAATTTGACACATAAGGGAAGAAGAAAATGATGTCCACTTGCCAGAATTCGATTTTTACACTTGGCATTGGAGCTCCATTCAACAAATTCGAATTTCTCTTTGGGATTGTCAACTCATGCCACTTGTTTAATCACTTCTACATTGGCGTTGGCTCCAATGTCATTTGTCATTGTCAATTTTCGTTGGGATTTGCTCCCAACTCTCTATATAATAGAGCCATGGGCTCTCACATTGTATCATATTGTTACTAGCTATTGTGCTTGTGGAAGCACTGCTACCTTGTACACTTTCAGAAATATCAATAAAGACTTTGGGGTTTCATTCATGAGGTGTTCCTCCTTTTCGAGTGTGATGAATTGTTGAGCATTGATATAATTCTTTTTACTCATGGCATGATCTAATTTGCTTCCATATGCTCTTGTAGATTTGTTAATGTAGAGCTATCTTGCATTGACATTTGATTTAGAAGTATGCTCTAAGTATAGAATGTTTTAGTTGGTTTTAAATAAATCTCTAGAGTTTCTTATCATTGTTTATTGCTAAATCTATATGGAACTAATTCCTAATTGAAGTTTTGTAGAGGGAACATCTTGTTGGGATTACAGAATCAAGCGCGAGGGGAAGTCTTTGGAGAGACCAACCCACTCTTGATACATTCTTAAAGGAGCTCTCATTTGTTCTTTGAACCTTCATAGTCTTATCTTACAAAGTGGTTCTGCAAGGATTTCGGCACATAGTTTGTACACAAGCCAAAAACTTCTAAATTTAAATCTCTTTTAAAAAACATTGTACTTCATTTCTTTCATTTTTTATCTAAGAGCTTGAAGATGGCTAAACAAAGACGAGAGTTTACTCTCACTCTTTAGCTTAGCCTTTTGTAAATTATAATTGTACATATACATTTTATCTTGCTGATTTTTCCATTAATACTTAAATTATTTTGCAATCATTGTTTGGATTGTTTGCTAACTCTTGCGTGGCAGATTTTGAAGAGCAATTTCCTGCAACATCTAACAAGTGTTTGCAGGACCTTTGGCAAGTGTTGGGGGTTTGATTTCCAAGGATATCGTGAGCCCCTTTGAGGCTTATTTTGGCCAAGTCAAGTTCACTAAAGGGCTGCCCATTTTTCTCTTTAAGCGTGGGAATTTGGAGGAAACTCACACCTTGTTTCCCTTGCATAAGTTTTGTGAGATCTTGTCACTACTTTCTCAAGAAAGGAGGTCTAGTGTCCAAGTTTCAAGCAATTATTGTGAAGACTCTCCTTGAAGTTTAGTTAAAGACTTTGAAGGACCCTCTTCTCTTTATAATATTAATAAAAGATCTAATTTTCTTGTGGGAGCTTAGGATTTCTCCCATGGTATCCTATCTCCCCATTTAGAGAGAGGCTTCTCTTGGGTGGATTGACATTTGCATGGTTTAAGCTTTCATACTTCATTCACTTGCATGCTTTAATTGGGAATTAACACAACCTCACTATCACATTTCAATAAGTCAAAGTTTGTTACAATTTCATTTGAGCTTTGCAATCTATCTCATTGTTGCTTGAAGCTACAAGCTTACACTTTACTTTGGGCAATTCATCCTTTACATGCAAGCATTTTATATTCTTAACAAACTTTGATTCATTTCCATTTACCTTCTTAAATTGTTTCATAAGCACTTGAATACATGCTTCAATTTTATGCTACATTGTTATTTTGAATATTGGAGCAATTTATTGTCATTGTATATTGGAAACAAATTTTACTTTCAAGCAAATTACTTGTATCATTTTAATTCATTGATGAAACACATGCAACACTTGTAAGCTAATTTTATTCCTCCAATTGAAGTTATAATTGCAACTTTTTTTTGCTTGAAAGAAAATTCATAATTTCATTTGGGTGAAATTACGAGCTGTAGATGCCCATTGGCATATGTTGTACTGTGATCGCCAAACCCCGAAGGGTATGCTGTTCAGGTCTGTGACCAATAATGAAAAACAAAAAATTCACCCACATGGGTGAGGTACTGTAGTCTGTATATATACATCATCTCAAAATTTAAAGCAGTTGAAACAAAATTTTAACAAAATATGCTGAATAATTAGGGGTTGTTCCCCCTCTGTAGTATCCTATTGTTGTATGGCCTATGAAAATAGCGAAAGGTTCCTTCAGGTGTATGCTCAACGATCATCGACTCTCCTAGAGGGCAATGCGTCGCTTCTTTCGAAAGCTTGTCTGCAATTTCATTTCGTTCCCCGGATGGGGAGCCAATCCCGCAGCAAATCTGGAGCACGTACAAGGTGGAGAGGGAGGAGCCTTTCGCATATTCTTTGCCTTCTGAGTCACCCCGGCCGCAGCTTCAGGTGGTGCAGGTCCTTGTTGTTGTTCACCCATGTTCTGCTCCTTCGAGAGATGATGTTTTGTCCCACGAGAGTTCTCCGATGCCAGTGATGAAAGTAGCGGACAGTCCTTATATAGGTGACCCACTTTGTGGCACCTCCTACAACGGAAGGGGACCCCTTCATAGTCAAGGAGCTGTCGACGAGAGAAGTGTCGCCGGTGTAATGTGATTTTTTCTTCAAGTCCCTCCCTGGTGTCGAGGTGAACTAGTATCCTTTCCATTGTCATGATTCCCGTTTTCTCATAGGACTGATCATGCTCCAGGTAAGTCCTCAGAGCGTCACCGATGCGTTTGAATACCTGGCGGGTCCAGAATTACATGGGTAAACCAGGTAAGCTGACCCAAATAGGTCCGGCTCCAAGTTGTTCGCGCTCTGGATCGAAGAGGGGATCCCATCGCTTGAGTAGCATGGGAGCTAACTCAATATGCCAGTAGCGGGATAGTATCCAATCCGTATACTCCCTGTGGAAGCGAAGGGCAAACCAACCCCTTGCCAAAACCCTAATAATAGGCGGTTCCTTCAACAGTGAGCCCCATACTTCCATGGCCCATTGACGGAGGCGCTCCACTGAATAGTTTCTACCACGAACTCGCCCAACAAGTACCTTCCTCGCCGTATCCAATGCATCTCCCATAGGAACGTCTTCACCGAAAGTCAGGTTTATGTCTGAGTCCACCGCTCTGAGGCACCGGCCCTTTTTGGGCTTGTCCGTGCGCCGGCCCGTAGGGTGCTCCCTAAGTAAACTTCGGCAAGCTTCCGAGGAGTGGCGAGGGGTAGACAATGCAGGTCTAGGGTTCGGGATGGGCGAGCTAAAACACCCAGACCGAATCGGTGAATTAGGGTTACCACTACAAGAGCCCGGATGCACAAAGGACTGAGCAGGGGAGCGTGGGATTTGAAGGGCCAGTCGGAGTGAATGAGTAGGAAGGTGCGTGCAATGGCATGGAGGGATGCAGAAATGGAGCCAGGGGAGAGTCGAAAGTGGGTGAGGCTTGAAGACAGGAGCCGAGCAAGTTTAAGGTAGTCGGTGAGAGTGGAGGGCATTCCAACCCGGGGAGGTCTTCAACATTGACAGCAGTAGGGAGCCGTTTTCCGGTGGAGGGCGTGTGTTGCAGCGTCGGTAGTGCATTTGTCGTCCGGAGAGATTTTGTCTGCCTGGGACCAGTGTTCGGTCCAGCTCGATGAGACCAGATTTCTTGTTCGGGCATCGGGTCCTCCTCATAGTCCACGAGGTCCTCCTCTACCATTGTTGACCGACAGTAAACTGACCTCTGTAATACCAAGGAAGGGTTACCAAACTGTAACGGTGTTCGCAAAAGACGGACAGAAAAACCAACAGCAGCAGACAGTCTAGCATGGGTCACGAGGTCAAAACAAAAGCTTGTTCAGTAATGCACGGTCAGACCCGCGTGGTTAACCCCCAGTGAACTCCATAGTATCCGCCGCGAGGTTTACAGGACCAAGTCACTATAAAAAACCTAGGGTTCTACCGCCATCGCCAAGGGTTCCATGAACTCCGCCAGTTATAATTGCAACTTATGTTAAAAACTATTTCATTTTCAAGCATTGCAAATCAATCTCTTTGAAGCATTTGCATGTATCATTATTTTAATTTGGGGAATTAACACAATTTGCATTTCATCTTAGCATTTTAGTGTACGAAGGCTCCAAGCCTCATTAAAATTTTACCTCCAAGATAAATTGGTTGAAGTAGACATCTTAGGGATCCTTTACTCCTCTATTGACTCCTCACTGTGAGATCCATATCATTGGGCGTGGGCAAGGTCTGAGGATTGAAGAGTTAAATTGTAATCTTGTTGTAGAGCTAATTAATAAAATTAACCAAGACCACCTTCCATTACATTTACTTTACTTGTCTCTTGATGGTTTGAGTTTTCATATGCAAAGTCTATTCCAAAAGCAAGTATTGTAATCATTTCAAACAAGTGTTTTCTTTTCATGTTTCAAGTCTAATTGCATATTGATGTCTTGGTTTAGCATTTCCTTTCTTTTACATTTCCAAGTTAATTACCAATTTTTTGATTTTGGCAAGATATGTTTCACATGTTTTGATTTATAAAGTTGATTATCTCAAAAGCATTTTGTATCTTACATATCTTGTGCTAACAATTCTTATGTACAATTCAGGGTTACTTTGTTTTCTCTTTTGAAAGCATTGCATTTTACTTTGAGCAAATATATCTTTAAATTGTTGAGCAAATTCCTTATAAGGCATTGGTTTTATGGTTTTTTTTTATCATATTAATGATTGGCATTGTTATTTCAAGTTGCTCACTTCATATTTGCTCATAAATCCTTAAAAATAATCCAATTTGCACTATAACGCTCTCCTAGAAACTCACATTTTTTAACTTAACTTTTCATTAGGGACCACCCCCCTTAGCTACCCTAGGAGATAGCTCAAACGGAGAGAGTCGGGATTAGTGTGACAACCCCTTCTCTGAGTTCCCTGCCACCAACCACACCTTGTGGGGTTGAAGGCTTTTCTCACTAACTTGTAGGTAGGTGTAGGCGGCAGGGTCAACAAAACTCACTATGAGTTCTCAGTTATTATGTGCCAAGTAGATTGATGGTTCAAACAAGAACTTCTCCAAATGCCTGGCTCAAGTACTTCGCTGATTCAAGCAAGAATTTCCCCAAGTCCTTGATATCTGATCAGAAAAGATTTTCCACACAACTTCGAAAGGTTTTGTTAGATTCATAGGGATGGGATGGCACATTGAGAAGGAGCTCTAGTGGTTCCAACAAGAATACACAAGATCTACCTAACTAGCAATGTTTCCCAATCCAAATAGAGGTAGCAAACAAGCGACCAATAAATCCAGATGGCTAATGAATATAACAATTTTAAAACAACAGATAAAATTAAAAGCACATTTTAGAAAATATTACCATAACAAGTTGAGAAGAACATGATAGCTTTACCCCAAAGACTTTGCTTTAATTAACAAGAGAAAATACTAGAGAGCTTCCAGAGCCAATTACACCATCCAAAGATGTTTACAATGAGGATCCTTAGGCTCAATTAATAGAAAAATGAGAGATCTAGATTCCCCCTCCAAGTGGAAAATGGCTAGGTCCAAAGAGGTGCACAAATTTGACTTGATCCCAAAGAATAACAACTAGTTGAAGCTTGATCCATGCCAAAATTTAATCTTGTCCCTTGATCTAGAAGAAGAAATTCGAATTTGTTGATGAAGGCTTTGATCCCAATCCAAAAAATAAATTTTTCAAATTTTTCTCCTTGAAAAATCCCCCTTCAATTAACCACCATGGTCCAAAAGTTTGATTTTTCTTAAAAAATCATATTTTCCTTTGATAGAGGGCCTCAAAAATATTTTCCAATTTCTTTCCTCGAAATTCCCTCATTCAATTTAACCACCTAGACCAAAAAAATCGATTTTCCTTGAAAAAAAAATTTGGTCCAAGGAATTTTTTGTGGGATTTTTCTACCTTGAAAACAAGTCCTTCAAATTTAATCTTCCTCTGGAAAGTCAATCTCCTCCAAAAATTCATTTTTCTACCTGGAGAGAATTTTATTCTCTCATTTTTAGTTTTTTGACCATTTTCCAGCTAATTTTTTTGCCAATTTTTTGCCGAAAAATCAAAAATAAAAATAATTTGACGGGATAGACATGATTTCAACCCTCAAAATGTGTTTGAACAGAGAGTTGAAGTGTAGAGGTTCTAATTATGAGTACTCTACCCCCATCAACTTCTATAAACATTACATTTTACAATATACATAGAAATAAATATTAAAACCCCGACTAGTGGGAAATTTTAATAGTTAAAATTAGACACACACTTAACCAAATTCTGCAAGACTCGGGACATGATCTAGTATGATAATTTACATAGACTCTATACACTAGGACTCACCTAAGGCATCACCATCTAGCTCCAACCTAGCTTTGGGTTATATTTGGGAGAAAAATCCTGCCAATTACAAGGGTTTATAAAACATGAATAATTAGCGGAGGGTAAAAAACTCCCTAGAGTGAAACTTTTCGCTGAAAATATTAAGCTTACCTAGGTGTGTTATATGGATTTATAAACATACTAGAATCATTTTTACATATGTCCCACAGGGCTGCAGAATTTAGATTACAATTTTGAAAAAATGTATGTTGCTATAAGGTAGTTGACATAGAGTGGTCAACAAGACTCACAGATAGAGTCTAAAATGATCTTAGTTGTTGATAATGGTGGTCGTTGGTGCTCCAACGAGAGATTATAAAAGCAAATCGATGAGATGGAGATATAGATACATCGAGCAAGAGGGAGAACAAGAATCCTAAGCAGATCGAGCTATCCAGCACAGTGATTCAGCGAGGAAGTCTGATCGAGCCAAAGCATCAATTATTGAGGCTATGTTACCAGAAACCAGAAATGGGAAACGAAATGAAAAGCACTCAAGAAACGAGGAGAGAGAAAATGAAAATAAAAATAAAAAATACAGAGTTAATTTCAATTTTCAATATAGTTTCAACTAAAATTCAAGCCCAAATTTTATTAAAAACCTAAATAATTTGAATACCAAACTGATGCTTAGCAAATTGACTATTAAATATATACATTCTTATACCTCCTAGTCAATTACGTTTATACATTCTTATGCCTTCCGCTAATTATTGTTTTCTTTAAAAAAAATCCAAATAATTAAATATATATATTTAAATAATTGTAATCAATAAATAGAATTTGCAATTAAATGTGAAATTCTTGAGCCACATATAGAATAGTGTTTAAACTATGAATTTTAACAATATACATGTTAAAAGAAAACAAATCAACTTAAAAAAAGGATAATAGTACAGAAATGATCAACTTTCTGTATACTTGACCCAGGCCTCTAAGTTATTGAATGAATACATACATGAAATCTACGGTAAATCTACAATAAAGAGTGAAAATACAAGGCTGAGAACAATCTGCAAAAGAGCGAACTACGACCTGTAAAAGATTTCCCATAAATATATGCACCCGTTAGCGAAAACGACCATAGAAGTTTCCGTCTGGTCTAGTTTCTTACACGTTTTTTTACGAGGAACGGTGGCAACCGTCCAGTTTTTGGTAACATAGGATTGAGGGAGTAGCAGAGACATTTCCATAAGAGATTCCCAGCAATAGCAAGGAGGCCGAAATATTTCTGCAGAGAGGTTGAATAACTAGTGCAAGCAGCCAAAAACACAATGCGAGATGTTGGAAGAGGGTTTGCAGAGTTGTGGAGGTGAGATCGACTTCTAGAAGGCAAAGTGAATTTCTTCCAGAGGCAAAGGGAGGCAGGGCGGCTTATTTGGAGCCAGCTAGCAGGTTGTATCGTTGTACAATTTTCCCAAGCTAGGTAATGCGAATTCCTAGAGGTCGAATTTTCTCAATGGAGTTCAAGATAGTTAGAGGGAGGCCAAGATTATTTGCAGAAGGGAGAAAATTTCTCCAAATTATTTTGCCTGTAAATTCTCTGGAGGGTTGCCAGTTTGGGCATCCAAATATTGTACTTAGTTTTTTTCGCTGTTGCATAATAATAAAATAAACCCTCCTATGTTGCATTGGTTTTCCCTTCGGGGTTTTTTCGAGGACTATTGTCCAAAAGTATTGGTGTCATTTTTGTTGTGCGCATCTATTTTCTTAGTTCCAATATTTTAATTAGCCTCTACAGAATTTATTTGTGAAGAATTGCAGTGTGATTTATTCGATATTAATCAGAAAATTAATAAACTACTAACTAGTTAGAAGAGTAAATTCCAGTTGTTGCAATTCAAGGAAATTTCACATGGTATCTGATGAATTTTGATAAGATCAGAGACTCAATAGCGAGAAGGAGAAATTGTGCAAGTTCAGAGGAAGTTTTGAGCACAAATTTCTCAAATCTACGCAGGCCACCAGGAAGTGCAAATTGCAGAGGCAGAGGGTTTGATTTTCGGACCCGGGTAGGAGGAAAATTCGATCAGTCTCAAAAGCGGAGTTTGTGGGCAATGGATTTGTCGGATAGAGAGTTTCGGTGAGCTGATCTGGGCGCAATTGGTTTGCAGCAGGTTTTGCAACAGTAGATCAGCTTTGGGTGGAAGAGAAAAGCACAAAGAGAAAGAGGAATTTCTAGAATTTCCTAAAGGGTTTCCAGATCCAGTTTCTAGGAGGAGATCTGATATTTCCAGTTGCAGTAGGCCATAGCAGTTTTGCTAGTCAGCCAATGTGAGCTTCAAGAGCAGCAGATCACGTGCAAAATTCCGGAGGACTTCCGAAAAGTTGAGCAAGTTGTCCAGTTGAGGTAGCAGGCAGTGTGAAGAGCAGAGAAGGATTTTTGAAGGTGAACAAGAGCAAATCTACACATTCCAGAAGGAAGTGCGAGCAGCAAAAGGAAGGCCAAGTATCAAGTAGAAGGAGATTTCCAGTTTATTTCCCGATTCTTGAGTTTTCGCAAGGATGGCCACAACAAGACACAGAGATCAAGATAGACTTGATGGAGCCTCTAACTTTCGTGTATGGAAGGCTAGGATGATTTTCGTATTAGATGAACATGCACTGAAGGAGTTTGCAGAAAGTGTTATTGTCGTACCGACAGATCCTCAGCAATAGGCAACCTACAAGAAAGAGATGGCCAAGACAAAGAGGGTGGTCTTGGATGGGGCCTGAGATCATATCGTTCCACATATTGCAAAGAAGGAAACAACAAAGGACATCTGGGATGTCGTCGTGAAGCTATACCAGGATCCATCAAAGAATTGTAAAATTATTCTCAAGGAGAAGCTGAGGACTACAAAGATGTTGAAGGAGGAAGGCGTGAATCCTTATCTCACCAAAATTCGGGACGTTTGTGATGGGCTAGTAGTAGTAGGTGAGAAACCAGAGGATAGTGAACTTGTGAGAATAGCACTAAATGTGTTTATCAAAGAGTGGGCAACATTCCTTCAAGGAATCACTGGACGAGACAAAATGCCTGATTGGGAACACCTATGGAGTGATTTCACACAAGAGGAGCTAAGGCTCAATCTTGTCCAAGGTGCTACTAGCAGCAGTAGCAAAGGGCTGAAGGTTGAGAAAGATGAGGAGAACGTAGCCCTTACATCTAAAGGGTAGGCGAAGAAAGGCCCTAGTCAGGGACAAGGCTCAAAGGGAGTAGAGAATAAAAAGAAGGATATATCGAAGATCAAATGCTTCAGGTGTGGTGAGTTTGGTCACTACAACACCCAGTGTCCCAAGAGGAAAAAGGACGAGAAGGAGTAGCAGCAGACAACAACTTTGGCAGAAATAGAAGAGTTAACCTCCAGGTTGGAGGAGTTTGCATTAATAGCAGTCATACCTCCAGATGGAGGAGCATGAGGCTTCAGAGTTGAAGGATTGGGCAGGGTCCAAGGAGGACAGCATCAAACAAGTCTTTCCACTTGGATCATTACCTTGGCTATGGGAGCCCACAATATCCAGTGGCAAGAGGATTAGTGTCAAAAGGCACAATCAGATCTTGCGAGATAGTGCAGAGACTAGTCGCAATCAGTTACTAGAGTGGCGCTGAGACAGATGAACGCAGACAGTTACTCAATAGACAGTGTAGAGACTAGTTGCAGTGTAAGACTCAAGGGATAGTTGCAGAGGCAGTACAGAGATACAGTGGATCTATAGATCAATTCTTAGTTGCAGTAGTTGCAATAGTAGCAACGCAAGCAATGTTGATAGTAGTGTAGGGAGGCATAGAGCAGTGTCAGCAACAGCACAGATGCAGGGTGATTCAGCTACAGGGTTTGCATATGAATCAGAGTATGTGCAGTGTTGATGGACAATGAGAGCTAGTTGCATCACAGCTGTTAGACATCAGCAACGTGAGGTGGTTGAGCTACAGACTTCAGGATATTCATCAAGTCGATGGGTATAGTAGTGGAGTGGATAAGATAGAACACCTTGCTCGCTAATAGGGATTGTTAGTTTTTGTAGCATTGAACAAGTGTTCTAGTCTCAATTTGTGTCAAAGAGGCTAAAGAACACAAAATCTCCAAAACCCATCAATGGTTTCTGGAGAAAACACCTAGAGACAACTCAATTAAGTTAATTGATCAATAATTAAAAAATGTCAGAGTCTAACTTAGCAAATTGATTAATTAATAGCAATTAATTGAGAAAGATTGAGAAAGCTCTAAAGACTCACACGGATCGACTCTAAGATGATCTTAGTCGTTGATAACAATGGTCGTTGGTGCTTCAACGAGAGATTATAAGAACAGATTGATGGGATGGAGATAGATCCATCGAGCAAGAGGGAGAGCGAGGGTCCTAAGCAGATCGAGCTATCCAGTGCAGTGATTTAGCAAGGAAGTGAGCTCGAGCCAGTGAATTAGTGATTGAGGGAGCAGCAGAGACTTTTTCGGAAGAGATTCCTAGTCGCAGAGCAGCAATAGCAAGGAGGCTGAAATATTTCTGCAAAGAGGCCAAATAGCCAGTGCGAGTAGCCATAAACCTAATGCGAATTGTCGGAAGAGAGTTTGCAGAGTTGGCGGAGGTAAAATCGAGTTCCAGAACTTCCAAAGGCAAAGGGAGGCGGGACAGCTCATTTGGAGCCAGCTAGCAGGCTGTACGAATTTCCCAGGGCAAGCAGTGTGAATTCCTGGAGGCCGAGTTTTCTCAGTGGAGTTCGCGCTGGTCAAAGGGAGGCCGAGATTATTTGCAGAATGGAGGAAATTTCTCCAAATTATTTTGCCAGTAAATTCTCCGGAGGGTTGCCATTTTGGGCATCCAGATATTGTACTTAAATTTTTTTGTTGCTGCATAGTAATAATATAAACCCTCATCTACTACACCGGTTTTCCCTTCGAGATTTTTCCGGGGACTATTGTACAAAAATATTGGTGTCATTCTTATTGTGTGTGCATTTATTTTCTCAACTCCAGTATTTTATTTAGCTTCCGCAAAATTTATTTGTTAAGAATTGCGTGTGATTTATTTGATATTAATCAGAAAATTAATAAATTGCTAACCAATTAGAAGAGTAAATGCCAGTTGTTGTAATTCAAGGAAATTTCACATTACTAGTCATGAGTACTTCCACAACTCAACTGGTAATAGGGTAACATGTCGTGATTGGTTTCAATTAAGTTTAAAGGAAGGACTTACAATTTTCAAAGATTACGATTCTCGTCTGACAAGGGCAATCGTGTCGTTAAGCGAATTGCAGATGTGGTGAAGTTTTGTAATTATCAATTTCCTCAGGACGTTGTTTCCATGGTTCATCCTATGCATCTCCATTCATTTATTAAGATGGATAATTTATATACTGTAATGGTGTATGAGAAGGGTGCAAAAGTTGTCAGGATGTACAAGACCATGTTAGGCCAATCAAGGTTTCGTAACGGAATGGATCTTTATTTTCAAAGATATGATGGGTAAGTTATAACTTGTGAAGTTTTTTTGTTGCTATGCATGATGCCAATAATGCAGATCTTAAATTTCTTGCTATGGTATTCACAAGCGGGAACCCCTTTTCTAAAAGTGCAATCATCCTACAACCCGAAGAGAAATATTTATACACTTAAGTTAAGGCAATAAATTCCTCCTACTCCAAGTCAATCAGTGAAAGGACCAATGTTTACCCCTGTGGCTCTTGGGTTGTTGGATTCCAACGAAAAGGATTTGCCTCTTTCATTAGTCTATAATGGAGAATCTTTGCAGTCCTTTACTAGTGAAGGTCATTATGTTTCAACAATAATCCTCTGTATTGAAAAGGAGGAAGAAGAGTTTGTCTTTATTGACATTCCTGAAAGGCCAATTCCCTCTCTACTACGCAATTATAGTGCTCACGTGCGTCTTGTTTCAAACATCACCAATGATGATTTGCTCAATAGTGCGAGGAGGAGCATGGGTCGTGGCATTAATAATGGAAATGTTGCTTTTGATGACTTCCTTGCATGTGTAGGTGGAAGTGGAAGCACAATTAGTTGAAAGAAAGAACCAAATGAGAAGAAAACTTTCTATCACAGGGATCTGGGAGTGGATAAGAGGTTGTGATTTTCCAATGCTAAAGCAAGTCACTTTCCAAACTTGGATTTAGATGACGATGATGATGATGATGTTGATTCTAATTGGAAAAAGGAAAGTGGTGGAAGCATATCTAAAAGATATGGTAGAGACTCTAACAGTGCCACATAAAAATGACGGGCTTGTTGTCGCACAAACTAGCATGCCTAGTATATAGGTTGGCGCTAGAGGGCACAACAACAATTTGGGACAAAGGCCCATTATCACCACAGCCTATGTCCCTTTCTCTTCTCAGATTTTCACCATCGGGAGGAATCCTAGTATCCCTCACTTATGATTACCATGTTCACACTAGGGTTCAAAGTGAGGCAAGGATGGCTCATTCAATGGAAAGGCTCAATTGAGGTGTAAGCTTTGGGTGAATTTAGGATGGCTTTCCACGAAAAACCCCTTGAGATAAATACTATACGAGACCTAGGGTTGGGGTATTCAATGAGATAAGAGTTCATCCAAGGTCAATATAGTCAAGAGAAAAGGTTTCGAATTATATGATACTAAAGTACAAACCTTCAAGAAATCCCCAAGTTGAAAGGAAACTTCAAGGGTTCCTACTTGGTACGAGAGCTAGGGCATCAAATAAAAAGAGATTCCACCATCAAAATTTGTTCAAAACTTGAGGATGCCTAGAGGAGAGACTAAAGAACAATCATGTCTCAGCGGAATTCAGAATGCACTCTCCTAAAGGATTGATTGCACACCAAGCCCTAGAAGGCCTCCCTTAGTCTTAAAGAGAAGAAGAAAAGAGAGATGAAGAGGTGAAGGAAGATTGATTCTTCAATAAGAAGATGATCACCAAGGATTCTAGACCAGTCCCTGCCTATTGGGAGTAATGGAGTCAAGAATTACTTTGATTTGATGATTTCACTTTTCAAAGAGACCTAATGCAGTGTCACTAACCCTAGATGAGGCAACTTCACAGCTACAAAAGAATTTTATACTTCGCTAACAATATTTGATAGAGTTCCAAGGAATGCAAGATGTAAGGTTGACCCCTAGGAACATTCATTCATCATTGCCCATGAGTAATGCATGCAATACTTCCAATAATTTTAATGTTCTCACAGTTTCGCATTAACTAGGGCACATTAAAAACATGAAATGACATTCCATACATTAGACATTAATCAATGTAAAATATAGCATTAAAATGTACTTACAAAACAATGTGAATATATCCATCCATCAACATTGCAAAAAGAAGCTTCAAGAAAAAATAGCGAGATTTCCAAATGTCAAAGTGCATTCAAACAATTCCAAAATTCGTCCAAAATTGCAGGTCTGAATTTCTCAAGAATAAAGATACAAATCCAAGTGATGATGTCCAATACAAATGAGGCCTCTCTTATTTATATGAGTTTCCTCAAGTTCAATTTAGCCTAATTAAGCCCCTAATAATATTTTAATGCGAAAATAACATGTCTTTGGTGACAAGGCCACCAAATAGCTACTAAAGTGAATGATAAGCCATCCCAAGAGGGCAGAAATAGTACAAAATGGAGTAAGAAAGGTCATTGGAAGGCCAAGATGAGTCCTCTAAGTTCCATGATGAAGAGGAGGTCTCCATAAATGATGATCAAGGAGATGGCTCCTTGATTTCCAAGCAAAACATCATGTGGTGCTCCCAAGTTGTTGTGGGGCACAATCAATGGTCTCGTGGGTCTCCATATGGCCCCATAACAAGTCAATGCTCCATCAGCGAGGGCTAGAGGATGACACATACCCTCCCATGTCTCTCTGGATGAGACAAAACCTCATTTGGGCCCTAGATCAGCTGCCAAGTGTCGGGTGCAAATGTGTGGCTAGTTGGGCAACGTGGTCCAAGTGCATCATCGTCTCTGTATGGCTGGAGCACGAACAAACAATGTATGGTGCTGAAGAAGCCCATGGTGTGGAAATCAACGTTGTGCGATGGTGGAAGCCCATGGCTCTCAACGCTTACCCTACAAGTGCCATTGTGACCCTTTGGAGGGCTTCGACCTCGTATAGGGAGACCAAGTCCAAGATGAAGACCCACCTACAATCTTGTATAAGATTCCATGCATCTCCTCACCTTCCAGTACAATTAATCATTAGTGCAATTGAGTAAACAAGCTTGCTAATCAAGGGCAAAAGTGGACACTTCATATTGGCATGCCCTTAATGGCCTTTAGAATGTACAAATGTTACCTTGCTCGACAAGAGGGGTTAATAAAGGACCCTATTAGGTAGTGTCAACCTCTAAGGGAGTGACGAGTCCATGGTACATCCATCAAATGCCAGGTGTCATCTGAAATAATGATGGAAAGAAGAAGGGGCAAGAGAGAAGGCTCCAAGCTACATGTCATGGTACAAGGGTAGCTATGATGAGGGAAGCCCATGCCTCGGGTGTGTTAGCGCTTGAGATTTCACCCTAGGCTGAGGAAGGTAAACCTTCAAGGCAACATCAAACCATTTCACCTCGTAGCTAGCCCTACGGGGTATGAGAAGGCTCTCTCTGGTCAAACTAGGTGGATTTTTCAATAGGATGAGCTGACCAATTAGAAACACTGATATTAGGCTAGTAAACTGATAAGGAGGGTTGATTTAAAGTTTTTGGGGTTTTTCTGGGCTGCATGGGCAAAATCACAGCTTCAAACAGAGAAATATAATGAACAACACAGGTTGACGACTGAGGCAAGGTAGGCAAGGAATTTACCATCAAATCTAGATTTTTAAATGGGATGGCAAGACTGGTGAGGAGCTAAGGAGGGCAAATAATACTTTGAATCCTCCTTAAACAGAAGAAAACATTGAATATGAGCAAATTTATAGGAGGAGCATACAATACTATGAATTCCTACCTAAACACTTCATTTGCTCAATTAGATATGATCATGAGGTGAATGAAACATAACAGTTTACATATGAGACAAAGGGAAAACTTATGCTAAATTAACATACCACATGAATCTCAGAAGTTAGAGCTGTGAAATTTTCATTAAAAATCCCTGCAGAAAACTGTACATTGAAAGCTCTGTTCCAGCACTCAGCACTCAGAAAATCTCTCCTCTCCTTTTCTCCCTCGCTAACTCTCTTCAAATGAATTTTTTTTTAATACAATACATGAAACGCTGCCCAAAACAGGGGCGCAGTTTAACTAACATTACCAAAAATAACAAAAAACGTTACATCTATTCTCTACATGGTACAGCGTTTCTCTGACTCTTTTGACAATTGGCTCATTAAGAGAAAATCTGGTGCTAAGATCTCATAGAATCAGGGCTACGGATTAAAATAGGCAAATGCGTTTCTTTTGAAATCCTCTGCTGGCTAATTAAAAAAAACAAATACTGGAGCGCATATCTTTTTGATTTCTGAGGTCTTGAAATAGGAAATTCGTTCCTATTTTTCTGTTGCGGTTGATGTCTTTGTGGCATGAATGAGGATCAGACTTAGTGCCCTGGCGTGGTTCCCTATTTTACATTTGTCATTTGAATGAAAACTTAATAATTTTTTATAATGCAAATGCTTTTATAATCCATCTTTGGTGTCATTGGATGCTATGTAATCTGTTCAATAAACCAATCTCCTTACTATGCGCATCTGTATGGGTGGGAGAGCGCTATCTGGCACAGGGAGAGCGCTATCTGGCACGCATCTTTGATGAACGTTGCCAAGCGCTGATACATACGCAAATGATGCTCCGTGGCCGGTCCACATAGCTTGAATTCTAAACTGTTTCAGAGATATGCACCCTTATGGCGTTGCCATTAGTTGATGTGCAGTGAAAAGGGTCCTTTGGCGTGTGTATGATTGTTGCCAGTATAAATAATGTTCTGAGAAATCTTCAAGAAGTTCCATTTGAACAAAATTCTCAAACCTTTGTTGATCAAGAAGGCCTGTGGTTTCTTGACCAAGCAATATATCAACGTTTTCGATTATTTGAAGTGCTCACCTGATGCCACCGCCACCATCAAACTTATCTACAATATATAGATACTCTGTTTCTGCCTGCGCTGTCTAAACCGCTTTCATCTGCATTGCCACGATGATTCAATGATGATTTAGTGTCAGAAACAAATATACGTTGCCTATCTTCATCTGTAGAAACAGAACCTTCAGCTTTATCTCCATTTAAACCGTGTCCAGCTATTGACTGTAATCTGTGGATTTCAATTTTTATCCGAAATCTACATTAGGTGAAAACAACCACAAATTTTGACATCTGACATTGAATGGAGTTCTTCCTTCGAAATTCTGCCAATCATCTTTAAATACGAAATTGTTGATTTTTTTTTAATGCGTTGCTCCTGAGAGAAGAAAAGTCGTGACAACTTCATGTTGAGGAAATATTAAGGGAAGAAGAAAAACACAAGATAGGAAAAAACATTGTAGCCATTGACAACTTGCGCCCAAAACTGACAATAGAAGCCCAGGAATCTCTGCAAAACTTGAAATAAAAAACATGCCTGTGAAGACTACTCTCATCGGAAGCAATTAAAGGCATAGTGTCTGATGTGCAATTCCCACCTCCACCGCTCAATTCGGAAGTAAGCAAGACAAGTCCATAGTAGGAAAATGCATTTGCAAATAATACTATCCATAGAAGAAGTGTTGACCTGATTAACGACGGGGAAAAAAGACTATAGACCTGCGAGAGTACTCCAGTTTCACTTTTAATTTCCATGTGGCTCTCCTCTAATTTCCCATGGGCTTCCAACAAACAAGTTTCTTCTAACCCATCAATGGTATCTACTTCATTGAGTTCCATGCTGAGATCATTAACAAATCTCCCAGGTGAAAGTTGCTTTTTATTTACATGTGCAATTTTTTCAAGGATATGGCGTGCATCATCAGTTCTACCCTTCAGCAAAAGATACCTCGGGGATTCTGGGACCGTTTGCTCCTCTTTGATGGTTCTTGGCCTCTCCTTGATGATGGCTCGGCCTCCGACATCCGTCTTAACATGACAGCCACATAGATACATTTTGGCCGAAAATTATATTGATATACCGGCTGCCCTGAGCAACATGTTTGATGCTATATATCTTTTCCGTGGAAAAAGAGAACGTGGGAAACTGTAACAGAGAGTGCTCCAAATCCGACTCCATATGTAGAGGCAAAGAAAGCACTCAAGTGCTGTTTGCCATAATAAGTATATGAAGCCTCATCGAAGGTGAATTGGCTTGTTAACAATTGTAATGTGTTGTAGTTATGACCAGTCTTTAAGAAGACACCTGATGAAATGATGGGAAATGTTTTGGCATCGTAAACATTGTTCCAATATACGATTGGCGTTAAAACATAGACAATGAAAAAGGAGTCCACTAGAACATTGGCGATTGCGAAAACTTCATCCGAATGTCCCCTAAAGACCTGCAATTGGGTAGGTCGGATTCTTCTCAAGTCCCAGAGACGCAAAGTTCTGTCAAGAGAACTTGAAATTAACAAATGTTCATCCAATGCAGCTAGCTTGGTGACGAAACCATCATGAGCCCGCCAATGTGTAATAATGGTCCCACTCTTTAGATCAAGCAATCTACAATGCCCTGAACTGAGACCAGCAGCTATCCAAGTAGAGTTGGATAATCCTTTCTTGCTTTCAAGGTTATCTCGATGTCCAGAACAGCAAATAGCAAAAATTAAAGAAGAAAATGAAGTCTCCAAAGGCTCACATCGCCATAGATGAAGTTGGCAACCAGCATTAATACCAATAAACCTTAAGTAACCATTACCAGTGCCAGCAACAAGCTTTTCTTCGGCCTCCATGCAATGCATACAAGTATACAAGCTTCCATGAAATCCAGCAGAGAGTATACCTCCAGATAAGGTTGTACTGTTTACTCCACTTACAACTTCATTACCCTCCCTAGACACTGAAGGTATGCTAGAGCCCATAGAAGGAGAAGTAGTTTCTGAAGGTTCAGACAATATGAAAGTCGGTTGCCAGTTGAAGAGCTGAAGAACAAATTACATAATCTGAAAAACAACATTTAATGATTTCTTCTTCAAAACCCTGTTTTGAAGAAGAATCAATCTCTGACATGAGACGGAGTCTAACATCGGCTCCATTTGGGATGGCAACTGCAGCTTCCTGGAGGTGCCAAGAACCGCAGAACTTTGGGAGAGCAGACAGTGCCTCCATCCATTGGGCAATGGAGTCATCATCAACACAACTCTTGACTTATTTTCAAACTGAAACTGAACTCAAACAATCTTCAAGCAAACTAAAACAAGATGCTGCCCTTATGGCTGCTTATTTATTTACAAAACCTACTCTAATCTGCTGTACAAACAATAGATCAGGTAATGCTAAAATGCCATATTAACCATTCAAGTAAACCTGAAAATGAAGCCGCTTGAGAATGCTGCCACGAAGTCACAGATGCAGATGCTGGCAGCCCTTCATGCACGTGGTGACCCTGGTCACGGAAAAGACAGCCTGATCTGTCAGTCAACCTGAAAAATGTGTCCATGTATGCCGCAATAGGATCACGGACACCGGACTCTGTTGGCTGCCCCAACTCTGCAATGCATACTTCCAGCTGCACACTGTCAATGTATACCTCTATAGGCAAGTCTGTCATTTCTTGTTGTGAAGGAGGAAGGATTTCCAAGAACTTTTTAGGGTCTTGGAAATCATAAGACTGGATCTGCTCATCTAAATCTTGAATCTCCTTCTCGATTCTTTCAACAAGTAAGTCACAGACGCTACGATGATAATTCAGAGATTTCAAACATTGAAGGAAAAAACTTAAAACTTCTTCATTAATTTCAATATCCACTAAGCATTCTCTAAATTCGTTTAGAGCTTCACAAAGTGCAGGGTTTGCCACATACCCTACCATTGCATGAACATATCAACAGGCACTGGAATGTCTGGATCGAGTTGGAGTCGCCAGGTGAATGGTTCAACCTGCATATGTATCTGACTGCTGTCCACCATCAGCATCAGATCTGAAATTGATACATGTACTGGGGTAAAATTCAAATGAAGTGCTATATTCACAAGCTCACGGAGATTGACTGAAGCAGCGTTTATCTACTAACGTTGATGTGAAACAAGAGCGTTTTCGAAGGCTACCTGGCGTAACTTCAGGCTCCGTCTAAGACTTATGAAATAACACATCAATGAGCAAAAGATCAGTTTGTTCTCCCCAGTATGGTCGCCACTATGTTAGCGCTTGAGATTTCACCCTAGGCTGAGGAAGGTAAACCTTCAAGGCAACATCAAACCATTTCACCTCGTAGCTAGCCCTACGGGGTATGAGAAGGCTCTCTTTGGTCAAACTAGGTGGATTTTTCAATAGGATGAGCTGACCAATTAGAAACACTGATATTAGGCTAGTAAACTGATAAGGAGGGTTGATTTAAAGTTTTTGGGGTTTTTCTGGGCTGCATGGGCAAAATCACAGCTTCAAACAGAGAAATATAATGAACAACACAGGTTGACGACTGAGGCAAGGTAGGCAAGGAATTTACCATCAAATCTAGATTTTTAAATGGGATGGCAAGACTGGTGAGGAGCTAAGGAGGGCAAATAATACTTTGAATCCTCCTTAAACAGAAGAAAACATTGAATATGAGCAAATTTATAGGAGGAGCATACAATACTATGAATTCCTACCTAAACACTTCATTTGCTCAATTAGATATGATCATGAGGTGAATGAAACATAACAGTTTACATATGAGACAAAGGGAAAACTTATGCTAAATTAACATACCACATGAATCTCAGAAGTTAGAGCTGTGAAATTTTCATTAAAAATCCCTGCAGAAAACTGTACATTGAAAGCTCTGTTCCAGCACTCAGCACTCAGAAAATCTCTCCTCTCCTTTTCTCCCTCGCTAACTCTCTTCAAATGAATTTTTTTTAATACAATACATGAAACGCTGCCCAAAACAGGGGCGCAGTTTAACTAACATTACCAAAAATAACAAAAAACGTTACATCTATTCTCTACATGGTACAGCGTTTCTCTAACTCTTTTGACAATTGGCTCATTAAGAGAAAATCTGGTGCTAAGATCTCATAGAATCAGGGCTACGGATTAAAATAGGCAAATGCGTTTCTTTTGAAATCCTCTGCTGGCTAATTAAAAAAAACAAATACTGGAGCGCATATCTTTTTGATTTCTGAGGTCTTGAAATAGGAAATTCGTTCCTATTTTTCTGCTGCGGTTGATGTCTTTGTGGCATGAATGAGGATCAGACTTAGTGCCCTGGTGTGGTTCCCTATTTTACATTTGTCATTTGAATGAAAACTTAATAATTTTTTATAATGCAAATGCTTTTATAATCCATCTTTGGTGTCATTGGATGCTATGTAATCTGTTCAATAAACCAATCTCCTTACTATGCGCATCTGTATGGGTGGGAGAGCGCTATCTGGCACAGGGAGAGCGCTATCTGGCACGCATCTTTGATGAACGTTGCCAGGCGCTGATACATACGCAAATGATGCTCCGTGGCCGGTCCACATAGCTTGAATTCTAAACTGTTTCAGAGATATGCACCCTCATGGCGTTGACATTAGTTGATGTGCAGTGAAAAGGGTCCTTTGGCGTGTGTATGATTGATGCCAGTATAAATAATGTTCTGAGAAATCTTCAAGAAGTTCCATTTGAACAAAATTCTCAAACCTTTGCTGATCAAGAAGGCCTGTGGTTTCTTGACCAAGCAATATATCAACGTTTTCGATTATTTGAAGTGCTCACCTGATGCCACCGCCACCATCAAACTTATCTACAATATATAGATACTCTGTTTCTGCCTGCGCTGTCTAAACCGCTTTCATCTGCATTGCCACGATGATTCAATGATGATTTAGTGTCAGAAACAAATATACGTTGCCTATCTTCATCTGTAGAAACAGAACCTTCAGCTTTATCTCCATTTAAACCGTGTCCAGCTATTGACTGTAATCTGTGGATTTCAATTTTTATCCGAAATCTACATTAGGTGAAAACAACCACAAATTTTGACATCTGACATTGAATGGAGTTCTTCCTTCGAAATTCTGCCAATCGTCTTTAAATACGAAATTGTTGATGTTTTTTTTAATGCGTTGCTCCTGAGAGAAGAAAAGTCGTGACAACTTCATGTTGAGGAAATATTAAGGGAAGAAGAAAAACACAAGATAGGAAAAAACATTGTAGCCATTGACAACTTGCGCCCAAAACGGTCCACAATAGTTGCTGACAATAGAAGCCCAGGAATCTCTGCAAAACTTGAAATAAAAAACATGCCTGTGAAGACTACTCTCATCGGAAGCAATTAAAGGCATAGTGTCTGATGTGCAATTCCCACCTCCACCGCTCAATTCGGAAGTAAGCAAGACAAGTCCATAGTAGGAAAATGCATTTGCAAATAATACTATCCATAGAAGAAGTGTTGACCTGATTAACGACGGGGAAAAAAGACTATAGACCTGCGAGAGTACTCCAGTTTCACTTTTAATTTCCATGTGGCTCTCCTCTAATTTCCCATGGGCTTCCAACAAACAAGCTTCTTCTAACCCATCAATGGTATCTACTTCATTGAGTTCCATGCTGAGATCATTAACAAATCTCCCAGGTGAAAGTTGCTTTTTATTTACATGTGCAATTTTTTCAAGGATATGGCGTGCATCATCAGTTCTACCCTTCAGCAAAAGATACCTCGGGGATTCTGGGACCGTTTGCTCCTCTTTGATGGTTCTTGGCCTCTCCTTGATGATGGCTCGGCCTCCGACATCCGTCTTAACATGACAGCCACATAGATACATTTTGGCCGAAAATTATATTGATATACCGGCTGCCCTGAGCAACATGTTTGATGCTATATATCTTTTCCGTGGAAAAAGAGAACGTGGGAAACTGTAGCAGAGAGTGCTCCAAATCCGACTCCATATGTAGAGGCAAAGAAAGCACTCAAGTGCTGTTTGCCATAATAAGTATATGAAGCCTCATCGAAGGTGAATTGGCTTGTTAACAATTGTAATGTGTTGTAGTTATGACCAGTCTTTAAGAAGACACCTGATGAAATGATGGGAAATGTTTTGGCATCGTAAACATTGTTCCAATATACGATTGGCGTTAAAACATAGACAATGAAAAAGGAGTCCACTAGAACATTGGCGATTGCGAAAACTTCATCCGAATGTCCCCTAAAGACCTGCAATTGGGTAGGTCGGATTCTTCTCAAGTCCCAGAGACGCAAAGTTCTGTCAAGAGAACTTGAAATTAACAAATGTTCATCCAATGCAGCTAGCTTGGTGACGAAACCATCATGAGCCCGCCAATGTGTAATAATGGTCCCACTCTTTAGATCAAGCAATCTACAATGCCCTGAACTGAGACCAGCAGCTATCCAAGTAGAGTTGGATAATCCTTTCTTGCTTTCAAGGTTATCTCGATGTCCAGAACAGCAAATAGCAGAAATTAAAGAAGAAAATGAAGTCTCCAAAGGCTCACATCGCCATAGATGAAGTTGGCAACCAGCATTAATACCAATAAACCTTAAGTAACCATTACCAGTGCCAGCAACAAGCTTTTCTTCGGCCTCCATGCAATGCATACAAGTATACAAGCTTCCATGAAATCCAGCAGAGAGTATACCTCCAGATAAGGTTGTACTGTTTACTCCACTTACAACTTCATTACCCTCCCTAGACACTGAAGGTATGCTAGAGCCCATAGAAGGAGAAGTAGTTTCTGAAGGTTCAGACAATATGAAAGTCGGTTGCCAGTTGAAGAGTTGAAGAACAAATTACATAATCTGAAAAACAACATTTAATGATTTCTTCTTCAAAACCCTGTTTTGAAGAAGAATCAATCTCTGACATGAGACGGAGTCTAACAGGGTGTATGAATGTAGGAGGGAGAAATCGTGGCACATGAATTACCCCAGCGTTTGTTTTTCCACCCTTCTTCATATGCTTTTTTCCTTTTATTGATTTTTCTTCCTTTTACTGCTCGAGGCTCCAAGGGATGAGAGCATGATGTGTATGATGTAGCAGTGATTACCCCTTAAGGTTAGGCAGTTCATCGCCCACAAGGGGTTGGGACAATCATGTGTTCCTTAATGATGGAGGAGGCACTCATAAGGGCCCTAGGAACCAGGGTGATGGCCATAGTGATACGGGGTAAAGCTCATGTTTGGCTTTTGCCCACACGCTAATTTTTTATGTCCCGACCATCTTTTGCGTTTTGTGGTACATTTCCTATTGTAAGTGACCAAATTATGCTTTTATCTTTCTTTTTAGCTGCATCAACCTCTGGGGCGTTGTTTTAAGCCTAACCCAAAGTGTGGAAAGGGGAAGGGGAGGCTAACACCTTGTGGACCCAATGGACAAATGTGGACCCAAATGGGGAAAATGTGAAAAGGGCTTGAAATGAGCAAAAGGGAGTGAGATATATGGTATCGAGAGCAGGACCACGTAACCAAAATTAGGGTTTCCCATGTAGTGCCACTCTTAAAGCTATAAGCCAGTAAAGGAGTTCCCACGAGACTAGGATACAAGATTAACCCCCAAGTTGAGATAAGGTAACAAGGGTACAATCCAAGCCCACTCTTTATGTTGAATCCTCCCACCAATTCATGTCCAAATGTGCCCAAGAAAAACAAGCATAAACACCAAATTACATAATGAAAAGTCATACCTTCAGGGTTGGAAGACCCACCTTCAAACATACAATCATAACAAAAGAGCAAGGGCACACAATGGTTGGCTCAAGTGGCGTAAAATGGTGGCACATCGAGCTATCAGGTGGCTGCAAGGGGTTGTTGGTTGTTCGCTGAAGACACATCTAGGAGAAAATTTCTCCTATAGGGGTCACCCACAGATGGTGGGTAACAGGGCCCACAATTTTGATGAGGATGGGGGGTTTGAAAGTAATCAAAGGAAGGAATATGGATCATTTGAGAGGTCCTCATTCTTGGAACCAATAAGAGAGGAGCAGTTTCAAAAACTTTGGGGACTTTGATTCGGATGATGATGATGAGAATGATCTCTTTGAATCTTAGAACAAACAACCTCAGACATCAAGATTACGACTAAGAAGAGACAAAGCTTTGATCATGGCAAGGGAGAAGAAAAATTTGTTGTGGGGTGGGAAGCAGAGGAAAGAAACAGGCACAAGGTTGAAGTCTTCAAAGTTTGACAATAAAGCAAGGATAGTACATCAAATGTATGTTGGAGCATTCTTCAAGCATAATTGGGATCATATTGATGTGTTGACTCTGCAATTGCTTGAGGACGAGCAATGTCGACAAGGGGGGAGTGTAATGTCCCCTTCTAATTAAATTTCCCAAGGGAGGACGAAGTAGCCTATCCAATCTCATAGGCTATAATTATTTGAAAAGGGGGGGAACCCATTATTTGATGTTAGTATGTTAACATTGGATAATTTAGGGTAATTGGAGGAAAACTTGTGATAAAAGCCAAATTTGGGGCAAAATGGAGGGAAACGTGTTAGCCCATAAAACTAAAATGAGGGAAGACCCCAAAGGGAATCTATAAAATGGAGAGAGAAGAATCATTCCAATCATCATGGTTGTGGACTTTTATAATTTTTGAGCTGAGGCTCTTGGAGGGTTTTAGGACCCCTTTCTCTGATTGATTTCAATGGTGAAAGATTCTACCCTAGCCAATCCCTTCTCTCTACTCTATTGAGAATAATATTTGAAGCAGCATTCATCCATCTTGAGACAGTGAAGGGTTCTAAGGCTAGGACTAAAGTTGCGAAGGGTTTTTTCTGGAGTCGCAAAGGGTTCTAAGAGCAAATATGAGGCAACAGGGGCTTTCGTGACCCGAGTTGATGCAACGGCCCATATAGAGGGTGGTTTCTTGTGATAGCGCATTAAATTTTGTGGCGAAATCTTTGACAGTGAAGTTCCTGGGCCAAATATGAGAAAGCAAAGGAGGTTTAAGGCTCAATTATGACAGTGACTCACCCTTGAAGGTACCCACTGTGATAGTGAGGGTTTATTATGGTTGCAGGGCTCAATTATGACAGTGGATCACCCTTGAAGGTACCCACTGTAACAATGATTGGTTTACTGTGGCTGCAGGTTACTCCTAGAGGATTCCTTGTGGTAGAGGCACTCCATTAAGGTCAAATTTGTGGTGGCAGAATACCCCTAAGGCCCCATTGTTGAACTGTGACCCCTACATGAGCAATTCTTTGGCAATTGGTCATCTTTGTGACAACAGAATCATTCCTAAGGCGGTTTTGTGACACTAGGACACCCCTAAGGTCGGTTTGCAGCCTCAAATATCTCTGTGGCATGATCTATGGAAAAACAAAGTTCAGTTGGGTTTATTGTGGCAGTAAAGAGGCAGCAAGTTTGGTTGATTATTAAGGTTGGTTGTAAGGTCGGACCAATAGTATTAAGACATTAGGGTTTGCTAGCAATTGTTGTGAATCTAAAATTTTAGTGTGTTATTGAAAGGACTATGGGTTTAACACCCATTATGTACTATTGGATTGGTTACATGTGTATGAGTTGTTAGTGGAATTGATATTGGTTACATTGTTTATTGCATTCAATATTATCTTTGTTTGCAAAAATTGAGAGATTACTGTGATACTAGTTAGGATACGGTTGTTTTTCATGTGCTCCTTGTTGAAATTCTATGGCAAATGCAGTTGAATACAATTTTATGCCCGATAATCACTTCCTAATGATTTTCAAACAGTAATTTTATGCCTTTGCTTTCATTGAATAATTATACTCAGAAAATCTCAATAGTAAATGCAACAGAAACAGTAAAGATCATAGAAAGACAGCCATGCACAATAGACACAAAAAATTTCACCTGGGAACAACCTTGGGAGAAAACCCAGCAATCTTTTCTAGGAGAAATTTGTCTTTTCAACAAGATCACAAATCAGAAATTTTGTCTAGAAATATGTGCCAATAATCCAAGTCAAATGTCATTCAAACAGCTATAACTCAACGTTAGTTAAACTAGAACCAGTCAAAAGTCAACGATGGTCAAACTGCAATTTGTGATCGAATTCAACCCTATGGTCAAATCCGCACATGTGACCTGCAATCAAAACCCGCGCGTGCAGCCTCCAAAAATCAATAAAACAACCAATGAGACCTGATCAAACCTGGTTGTACGACTAGTCAAACAATCCTCTCTTCTCACACGTGCAGCCACAACAAGAAAGACAGAAATCATGAAGATGATCTCTAGCAACAAATTTCTTTTTGGACGCATTTCTCCTCCACTAAAAATGATTCAAATGAGCTTGCTATGGTGATGATTTGCCTCACACATGTTGTCTATTTATATAGAGCGCTAATGTGGAGTAGAGACCCATCAAGGTGGCTTTCTATCACAAGAAACCCCTTCACTAATGGAGCCTACTTCACAACTCAATATTAGACTAGAATTGTTTACCCTCTGTTGGCTGAAAAAACCCAATCAATAAACAATTCAAACCCGCTATATAAAAAATTAGCATGACCCAATGGGAGAATGTTTGTCCGATGTTTCAAAAGCATCAAAGCTCCCTCTTAGTGAGGGAGACATTCTACATCACACCAAGCTTGTCTCGAAAGTATACAAACTTTCCCCTAGACAAAGGCTTGGTGAGAATGTCCACAATCTGCTCGTTTGTGGATATGTATTGGAGCTTCATTGCTCCCTTCTGCACCATGTCTCGAATGAAGTGATATTTGATCTCAATGTGTTTCGACCTGTCATGAAACATTGGGCTCTTTGAAAGATTAATACAGCTTTGATTATCACAATATAAAGGTCGTCTCTAGCTCCTAATCAAATAGCCATGCAAGCAGCTTCCGAAGCCACACTACTTCCTGACTTGCGGCACTAACTGCAATATTCTACATTTTTGTTGTACTGACTGCAACAAAAGTCTGCTCCTTGCTAAACAAGGAAATCATAGTTGATCCTAAGTTGAAGCAGCACCCTGAGGTGCTTTTTCTGTACACTACACTCCCGACCCAATTAGAATTAGCATATCCCTACAACGTCACCTCACCACCTAAGACATATCTCAGACCATATCCAACTGTACCATGCAGGTACCTCAACACATTGTTTGATACAACCCATTGTACATGCCTCGGCTCAACCATAAATTGGCTCAGGGTGTTCACTACAAAGCAGATATCTAGCTAGGTGTTAATCAAGTACATCAAGTATCCAATCAACTACATGTATATCATGGGATCCACCAAATCTGAATCTGAAGCAAAATCACTCAGCTTCTTCATATTGGTCACCATAGGTGTAACCATGGACTTGCAATCCATCATACCGAATCTCCTCAAGATTTGAACTATGTACTTCCCTTGTCCAAGGAAGATCTCATCTGATCTCTGCCACACCTCCAATCCCAAGAAATAATGCATCAAGCCAAGATCCTTCATCTCGAACTCTGAGGCCAACTCCCTTTTGCACCCAACAATGAGCCTCTCTGCCCTAGTTAGGAACAGATCAACATACAGCACCAAGATCAAAGGATCACCATCAACAACCATGAAGTAAAGGTTAGGATCTGCATCACTCTTGGTGAAGCCCAAACTCATCAAGTATCCATTAATCCTGGAATACCATGCCCTGGGTGCCTACTTAGGTCCGTACAAAGCCTTCTTCAACCTGCAAACATGGGGCTCCTTCCAATGTACCACAGGGCCCTAAGGTTGCTCTATGTACACTTCCTCTTCAATCACATCATTGAGGAACGTAGTCTTTACATCCATCTTATGTAACCTCCAATCCATAACTGCAGCAAGAGAAACAATAGTCCTGATAAAGTGTACCTGGTGACTGGAGCAAAAGTCTCATCATAGTCCTCTCCCCCTTTTGGGAGAACTCTCATGCCACAAACCTCGCTTTGTACTTCTCGATGTTGCCATCTGCTACATGCTTGATCTTATAAATCCACTTGGAGGTCATTATAGACTTCCCTCTCGATCTCGAAACTATCTCCAACACATCATTCTTCATGGTGGACTAATACTCCTCCATCATGGCATCCATCCAAACCTGTTGGCCTGTTGCCTCCTCCTAACTAGAAAACTCGAAATCAATGATGTGGCTCATCAATGCCATATAGCTCGAGAACCTTTATGGTTGTCTACTCTACCTGAAAATACCCATGGGAGCTACATGCCTCTCAAGATTTGAAGAGCCCTTCTCACTGTCTAAAGGGTCTCTTCTTCCTTTGTAATATTAATAATAAAAGTGATATTTTTCTTGAAGGGAGCTTGGGATTCAATCCCATGGTATCCCCCTCCTTATTTAAAAGGGAGGATCTCTCATCTTCTTAGCTTAGCTTTCTTTCTCATTAGTCTTAGATCTAATTACTAACTTTTCTTCTTGCTCTCATTTGATTAGTTGGAGTTTCATTGTCATCATATCATAGATCTAATATCTTGGGCTACTTTTTCTTCTACTTGCTCTTGTCACTAACTTGGCTATTTGATCTATTTGCATTTGAGAAATCATTTGTCTTAAACTCATTTGCATTTTAGATTTAAAGTAGTCTTTCTATTATCTTCTTGTTAGCAATCTCATCTTCCATCATTTACTTGTGCTTTCATCATATAATTCTCACTTGTTTCAACTGTCATAATATAATATAAGTGAAGAACATCTTAAGGAGCACTATTAACTAAAGGCATTTGAGCTATTGTTTCTAACATTTAGATCTAATTGTCACCTCTTTCATTTCTATTGTTTCATTGAGTAATCTTAAATTTGCTTCATTGAATCATTGTTGTAAGCTAGTAATCTTGTGCTTTAAGTGATTATCATAAACCTTGATTATAAGTGGATTGGCATTTCCTTTATTGAAGCATCTTGTTACAATTGAATCTCATTGAAGCATTTGCATTTGCATCCTAGATCTAGACTTGCATCCTTAAAATTTACCTCCAAGCATAAGCTTGGTTGATAGAAAGTTTAGGACAACCTTCTCCACTATTCAATTTGAGAAGCTTGACCCTTAAACAATGGTTAAAACAAGTGACCTTGCAGTTCTCTTGTGGCCGAGTCCCTTGTAGGAATGGAGGCACTTGGGTTGCTAGAAGCCCTGGGTAGGTATCATTAATGAGGCCTTAGCCTCCTTCCCCAGCACTTCTCCCAACAACCTTGTTCTAAGACAAGTTTTGACAATTGAGGAGAAGGCATTCACCTTAGTTTAGGCATAAATTAAAATTAACCAAGATCTTGCATCTCACATAGATAGATCTTGCATTCATCTAAGATTCTCTTTCAATTGGTTATTGTAATTGGAATTGTGAGCTCATTATTTATTTGCAAGATTTACTTTATTTCAAGCTTATTGTCTCTTGAATATCATATTTAAGCATCTTTACTTGCAAGCTTATCTCAAATCTTATTGCTCATATTTCTAGTTGTTTTTAATCTCTTGATCTCTTGTACTAACCTTGTCTTGCAGCATTGCCTATCTTGTAACTTGAAGTTTCATTTCTTATAGTCTAAGTGTTATATCTTTCTTGACCATTATTTTAAGGCACTTGTCTCTCATTTTTCATCTCATTAAGTGTCATATTGATCTAATTAAATCCATATTTTGATACTTGCATTGGTCAATAATAATCACACTTGCCAATTCATCTTAATTCAAGTTATCTAGAGAGGTAATTGCCTTGCCTAGGAGAGACCACCGCCCATAGCTTGCCTAGGAGAGAGCTTAAACGGAGTGAGTAGGGAATAGGTGACAACCCCTACTCTGAGCGTTGCGCCATAAAGACTATACCTTGTGGGGTAGGAAACTTTTCCCACGTCTAGGTGTACATCTTAGGCGACAACAAGATCAATGTTGTCCACTGTGTGCATTTATTAAGTTAAAATTATGAAGGAGACACCTACAGCAGTATGCAATCAAACTATTTGATAAAAGGCATCAATGAAAATTTTACAAACACAGGAAATCATTGAAACATTGAAGGTTACACCAGAAGGAATTTTACATTGTGGGCCATTTACCCCAAGCCAAATCAGCATGGCCCCATGGGTAAATGTATCATTCTCCCTGTTCAAATAAACATGACCCCACGGGAGAAAGTCTGCCCCTGGGCCATTCACCCCTAGCCAAATCAGCGTGGCCCTATGGGTGAATGTACCATTCCCCCACTAGTCAAATCAGCATGACCCCGTGGGAGAATGTCTACCCAATGCTGCAAAAACGTCAACACTCCTTCCAACCCTAAGGGCAATTTTACCCCAAGGGATATTACAGCAAGGACCTATCAATCCAAGACACTCTCCCAAGGATATGATTTAGAAAGAACTGCATGTTGACACCCACACCATCCATTCATATGATCAGTAAAGCTAGCTCTCGCAACCCTCCCTCCCCACCCCCATGACTCTCTACCACAACCGATGACACCTCGTTCTCAAGATTCTATCTCTTTTCATACACTTGTTCACCTCCTATAGTTCACCTTCTTGGTTTAACTATTTTACTTGTATGCTTATGTCATTTGGTGTTGCTATGTTGTACTCATTGTTGTCTCCTCTTAGGCTGCTTCATGCACCCCCACTTTCTTTTTTGGCTATAAATGCTGTAAATATTTGTTGTACTCTCTAGTTCCTTAGACCTATTTTGGTCTTTCATGACATCAATATGAATTTTATTTCATTTCATTTATCAATCTCCATAACTCACATGTCATGTGTTTCTTGCATCCCCATTTTCTTTTTTGGTTATAAATGGTGTACTCTCTTAGCAGTCCCATTGACCTATTTGTGGTCACTTGTTGGACATTAATAAAATTATCTTATCTATGTTATTATCTAATCCCTTTGACATTTTTCAGTCTTTCGTGACATTAATACAAGTTTCATTTCTTTTCATTCATCACTCTCCATAATTCACAAGTCGTGTGGTTATTGTGTCAATCTTGACCCTCAAACTTTTTTTATCCCATGGCTCTTCATTTCCTTTAAACTTTCATGTGACACATGTTCATTTTCACTTGGCACGTGGACATGCATTCTGACACTTGCGCACCCTAATTCCATTAGAACTTTACTAATGATCCTCATGTCACTAATCTTAACATGATCTTAATGAGTGTTGATATCTCCCAAGTCCCAACAGAAGTAGCTATAAAAGAAAGTAATTTCTTGAGTTACTCGCGCACCTTTTTACTGTAAGTGTAGTCACGCTTTGGAAGGAAATCTTGTGATGGACCGATTCTAGCTGGAGCCTTAAACAGTAAAAACAATTTTGTAGGTCCTGCATGCCAATCACAGGTTCAATTTCAAACACAATTACACAGGTTTACCAAAACTGGAAAGTGTTTCTCTAGAGTAATTTTGTGGTATAACTCACCTGATAATGGACCCCCACATCCTGCACCATTCGATACAAGTTCACGAATTATCTACACAGTTATGAATGAAATGATTCGTATTCAAATTCACAATCTACACTCTCGAAATAACAATTAGGGAACAAGATAAAGCAGAAGTTCTGCAATAAACTTTTCAGAAGACAAACCCTTGACATGTTTTCCACTCAAGGACAATTTTTCACCTCTTCATTTTATTAGTATGCCAAAACCTGGCAAAATGTATACCTTTTTCGACAGAACATCTGCTCTACCAATTTTTCTTGGAGGACAATTTTCAACATCCTTTAGAACTAATCCCTTGTAAGAAAAACATATCTCATACAAATGCTGAGGCCGCGTTGAGCTTGCTCCAAGTGCCAAAAGCACCAACTGAACTTCAGGAATTTCATGAACCATAGTTTGCATTGCAGAAAGTAGATTGGAAATAGAAGTCATAAGCTTTTCAAGCTTCTTGATTCCCCTCTTTATTTCCCTTGATTGTCCTATCATTTTCCTTTGAGAAGAAGGTTTAAATTGCATCTCTCTTTCAGTTGATGCAGTCACCTGCATAAAGATAATTCAGAATGTGTGAAAGAAACTTAAAATGCTTGTTTAACACAAAAGTGGGAAAATAGGTGCAAAGACGAGGGTAGATCAGTTAATGAAATCAGAGGGTCACCTTACAAAAATGACCTGAGAATAGGCCTAGAGTGAAATCAATATTGACAGCAGATTTGTCGTTTGATGAGATTTCAGCAGGGTATGAATGAAGTAATGATGGCAATAAGTTGGCGCTAGATGAACTGCTTTGTGAACAAACCATCAAAGTGGAACTGAAGAGGAGCAAGTCATAAGCAAGTGTACCGTTGATCATTGCAACCAAATGTGATTTGGACTCAATAGTGGTGGTTTGGCAAAGCAGAAGGGCAAGTGTATGACTTCGACTTGGGAAAATCTTGGGGAAAAGTCTGCCTGAAGCCTGATAAAGAAAAAGACCTGAAAAATACTCAAAAGAGGTAAATGTTGGTCAAGGTCAGTCAAACTTGGTAAAACCTACTTAAGTTTGGTCAAAATTAGTCAAACTGATTGAGTAACTCAACCAAATTCATTGAGTCTTTGTCAAATTTACCAAGTCTTCACAAGTTTGACCAAATTTGATCAGTTTGGCCCAGACTAGTAAATTTGGTTCATTTCAGAGACAAGCTTAGTAGACTCACCAAGTGCTTGGCAAACACGATGAGTCATGTCTCTATGATTAAATGAGGAGCACCCTTTCACGGCACTCACCACTTGATAGTGAGGAGAATGGTGAATGTCAAGCCAGGAGGGAGTTAATTGTAGAAAATATTCCATGGGACGATGCACCCCAAGATCTCCAACTGGTATCAAAAGAGCTTCAGAAGATTCGATGGTTTATAAGGCTGAGTAAGCAATGACTAGGAGTGGCATTAGTTTGGAGCAGAATCTAGTTTCAACCTTTGTTTGTTGAAACCGGTATGGGAAAAATGATGAAGTAGCAATTGTGCCATGGAGGCAGGAAGCAGCCTGAGAAATTAGAGTCAACCTTTGTTTGTTGAAACCGGTATGAGAAAAACGAAGAAGAAGGTAGCAATGGAAGCATGGAGGCAGGAAGCAGCCTGAGAAATGAGTCAAAGTGCTAATTGAAGAGTTCAATGAGACCTACTCAAAACTTCAATGAGTTCAATGACTCCCTTTGTCATCTAGAAGGAAGGTGGAAGAGTAAACGAAAATAGAAGCAGAGGCAATAATAGTCACCTAACTGGAGTCCATTTCAAAAGGGGGAGCTACAGACCTCCTTCCCAGCAGACCCAGCACATACAAGGCAGCAGTGGAAATACACTGGCAAGTGCAAGATCTACTGGCAGGGCTGGTTTACAATTTGCTAGAGTACTTTGGGAGGAATGCACAACACCATGATCTTCATAAGGCTAAACTGAAGGGGAAGAAACCAATTCCAAAGATGGAGCAAAGGGTGCTGTGCTCAGCGAATCAGCTGGAGAAACCGGAATGCCAGATGACAAAACTGAGTAAGACCACGGAACAAATGTTGGGATGGATTCGCAAGTAATATGTTGCAAATTCCATCAGAGTAGGGAAGGAAGCAGCCAGAGGTACCCAAGATGCAATCCAGATCGTGGGATCCTCTCAAGCTTATGCAACTTATGATGAAGTCTACAGCCCATGAACAGTACGTGTCTGGTTCACTGTTCTATGCATAAGTTAAGAAATTGTTTAATATCTAGATGTTCAATGATGCTATGCTCTTTTTGTTGGCCTTGGGTAGCAGGACCCAAAAGTGACCTCACTTTCTTTTCGCTATCAAAAGGGGATAGTTATTCTTGCTTAAACACTAGAAAGATAAGGCACTAAGAGAGAAAGAAACACCCTCCGTGACACAATGCAGATATGTACTTTTATGAATATTAATACAAAGTCTATTTTTTAACGATGAAAAAAGTAACAGCATAATCAACTCACCATTCTTTGTTGCTCCAGTTTCAGACTTGCAAACTCCACCTCCAGTTGCTGCAGTGTACTGGAAACAGGTACTTGGATAGTTAAGAATGGTTTAGTATTAAACATGGTTTAGTGTTCAATGATAAAATATTTGTAAACAAAGATCCATGTTAACCCCAGATCTACCAAGTGCTAAAAGGGATCAAACCCACTGAGGAGTAAATTGTTTGGTCACTTAAGATGGATCTGCATTGGTTGTAGTCTCCCTTAACACAATGGAACTCAAAACTTATGCAGAAATGGATATGTAAAAATATAGTTTGGATTATTGTCAATATAGTTATATTTGCATTGTAATCTGTGTAAATATTATATTTATAGTATTTCTATTTATGTCTAATCTGGTATCTCGTTTCTTTATCTTTATATAGAAGTTTTTATATTAGGTGTACATATCGCTCTTCCATATATATAGAGATTTTTATTTTCATTTGTATCTATATTTAGCTAGCATACAATATTACCATTATTTTTTGTTATAAGTACTATATTCTTTTTTTAAGCCATCATATAGCGTTACCCACATGACAAAATCTCTATTACACTGGGCAGTTGAACTAGCAACTTTCGACGCAATAAAATCTGTCATTGGAAATCCTTATAGAATACGTTGGGAAAAATTTTAGCATGTCACTTTGACCGTATACTTATTCAAAACCATTAATTAGAGAGGTTCAACACAATTTGCATGAACAACCTCCTTGCGTTTGCTGAAGACTTTGTTTGATCACAACATTTCAACAGTATTTACCTTTCCTTTTTTAGATTCATAATTTTCCATATTTTCCTATTCCATTAGTATATGTGGATGATTTTCTGTATCTTTGGTAAACTCAAAGTAGACTTGACAACTTTCAGGCCATGTTCATTCTTGCGACCAGTTTTCCAAAAATCAAAGCCAAGACCTTTGTTTCCTCTTATGAAGAATCTTATGAGCTGAGTTTCCTTGGGGAGGCCTTGAGCATTAACTTGGATGTTATATGTAATATATGGGATAATCCCAGTGAGTTCTTTTTGGTCATCTGTACGTATTCTATAATTTCATTCTTTCCTTTTTATTTTCTTGTAAATGTTAGCTATGTGCCACTTGTCTGAGATTTAAACTAATCTATGGAGAAATGTTACCTCTGTGTTGACATTCTACTCTACCGTTAGGTGATACATCTTTGGTTAATATTATCCCTCAGTAAAAGAAATCTATATACTCTATACTTTGAAAATATCAAACAGCGTTGCCTTTTATCCTCTCCGCTCTTTCTGGAATCATGCTTTATGCAAAAAATGGACAGAACAGCAATCTCAAGATCCATCTAATACAATGTGCATGCCCTTAAACTTGAAATCTTCTATGAACCCTGGAACAATGATCTTGAAAATATAAATAGGCAAACTCCATATGCCAATGCAAAAGGAACGCAATTTGTTCAACATTTCAACAATGGAAGATGCATACAGCAAGACAATACCAAACCAAACCAAGAATAATTGGGGAAATAAGATCCATTCGATTAGAGTCTAGACAATAGATAATAACCTTGACAAAGAAGTAGAGACCTGAGCCAATAAGCATGCTGACTAATGTCGACAAGCCAACCAAAACACACTACAGACAAGGCAACAAGGAAGCCTGCACACAAGTAAAAGAAGTGGTCAAAATGCAAACACCATGAGAAGATGACCTGTTGTTACCATACAGTGAGAGTTCCCTCCCTTAATCTACGTATATTACAATGCAATGTAACCAGCTTACAACACTCCAAAAAGATCCCTTCGCGTAAGAAGGTCCGGTGGAAGGTAGAGTTCCTTCCCCCAATCCAGGTATATTACAATGCAACGTAGCCGGCTTACAACACTCTAGAAAGATCCCTTCAAGCAAGAAGGGGTGGTGGAAGGTATCTATTCCAGTAAATTCACCCAAGGCTTGCACAGGCAAGATGGCTTATGAGTGGCGAAATTTATTTTGGGGTGGATTTGAACCTCAATGGGGGGTATGAAACAGCCCCACTTTACCATCTAACCAAGTTTCCATTGATAGAAAGTAAGTACTGATTCAGACATGACGCTGGTTGGGATGTGGGGTCTCACAAGGAGGTTTGGGAGCTACCCATATGATTATCCCTGATGATGCGTGGCTATCACGCACATACTGCATTATTTCAAAACGACATTACCTTTAGTTAATTGAGTGAAATTGCAAGCTAACCCATACGCGTAGATATTGCTTATGTCTATGAGCTGCAGATGTAAGGAAAAGTTGTCCTGTAACAGTCAGAACATAACTGTTATCTCACCGTAGATAAGAGACATGGTCAAATTAGAGCAAATAAAGGAGCTATTTGGGAAGCTTCAATTGGATAGGAGACACTTCAAAACGAAAAGAAAGATCCGTCTTCTCCATATTGGGTCTACCAACGAAGGGTCCATCTCAAGAAAGTAAATTTTCCATCAAATTTTCCATAATTTGATGGTAAGGTGAGAGTATTGGCTTTATGGAATGGATGAGATCTATTGGTAGATATATTTCTATTGTATAAAATTATAAGTGGACGCGAAAGAGAAAATTGCAATGAGTCTTAGCTTTAACAGCTTTGGCTATAAGAAACTGAATCGAAGCAAGTTTGGAAATTGCTCATACAGGAATAGTTACCATTTGGGATGCTATGAAAAAATGACTGATTAACCCGTATGCTTTCGAAGAGGTTGAGGCGAACAAACACTGCAAGGACTATCCTCATCGAATGGACATACACGCACTCGTATGCAGAAGATAACTATAAAAAATTCAAGTCAGTTCCTTGATGGGTGAATGTCGAAACATACATTAGCGATACGCTGCTGTTACCAGGCAAGACTCTTTGGAATCGACTTTAGCCATTACTATGAAGGGGAGAATACCGGGTGGACACAAGAAGGCGTGAATTCTCAAAGCCATTTGGAAAACAGAAAGGAGGAAGCAACCAGTTGATGAGAAATCCTTTCCTCAAACATGAAAATTCATAGTGTTAAAAGCAAACGAAGGAAACCCATTGTTGGAAACAATCAAAAAGCCGTTTAGGGTTTGGCGTGCTCTGGTACATACAGAACAACATTGATACCATTCCACTGAAATTTATCATACAAAGGAAACTAAACAGCTCCTCTGGATTAAAAGAATTGTTATTTGCAGCTTCAACTCTATAAAGTTTTGAACTGTGGAGCAACCAAACCCAAAAAAATGAGCCATGATAGGCTAAGTAGTACCTGAGATTTGATATGATACTTGCAGGAAGAAACAATGGAAGTGAAAAAAAGGGAACGGACTAGTGTATATATCTAAACTTACTGAGGAATTTGTTGGTGCATGTAAAGCACAAAACCAATGACCTCTTTGATGATGTGGCAAATGCCAGGTTTGTCCACTGCTTTTCCTTCCGTCTGGATCTCCACGGTCGTCTCTGCCATTTTCATCCCCTTCTACCAATTATGTTACCAGCAAATTGAATTCAAATATCCTGGTTCAAGCGTATCTTTAAAATCTTACGCTGCTTTTTAGGAGGAAATCAAATAATAGGGGGATATTTGAGATGACAAAATTTGGCCGTTCGAAGTTTTGTGTAATAGAAAAGAACAATACCATAAAATAAGAAGATACAACAATGGAATAGAAGATTGGCCAATATCATGTTGAAAAACAAAAACAAAATTTGAAAAAAATTGTTCTCATAAAAATAAAATGTATTTTTAATTAAAGATATAAAAATTAAAATAAAATCATTGGAAAGAAAATATATATATATATATATATATATTTTAATAAAATATAAATGTATTTTTAATTAAAAATTAAAAGAAATTTAGGTGAGTGGGATGAAAATTGTTCAATAATTAAAGTCTGTAAGAACATTCTTTGATCGTGCCACCAAAACACCAAACTCCTCAGAGTCCTCCATTAGCTATGTAGCTCTATTTCTTAGATTTTTGTGGAAGGAGGTTTGGGCATGAACTCAAACCTTCCAATCTCATTGTGCAAATGCATCTCCTTCAATGTAGAGAATATATCAAAGCAAATGATAACCAAATGTTGTAATTTGGGGCCCTCATTATGCTCTAGATAAGCATGTAGTTGTAACTTCCTTTTGGTCCCAAACACGGGCTTGTTCATGAGAAACAAAACCATCTCATTATAGCTCGCCAACACCATTGAATTCAGGGCTCTCTCTCTTTCTCTCTCTTCACCTTCCACCCTCTCCTTCCCTATCCCTCGCTCCCTCTCTCACTCCCTCCTTCACAACAATCTCCTTGACACCCCCTCGCCCAAGCTTCGTCTCTCCCTCCTCCTTGTCCCCTCTTTCTCTTTCCCCCCTCTCTCCTTTCTTTCACATCTCTCTACCACCATTACTCTCTTCCTTATCCTCTTTTAGTATTAGAAGTTTAGAGAGAACCACACCTACTCACTTTTAGGTGCCTCATACATCTTAATTTAAATTAAATAATAATAATAATAATAAACACCAAATTGATATGTGAAATATCCTTATTTTGGGACAAGATACTAACTTCCACTAAAACAATTTACCATGAAAATCTACTAATATATATATATATATATATATATATATCTATCTATTTAAATTTAAATGAATTATTCTATAAAAACAAAACAAAACAAAGCAAAGCAAACAACCACCTAACCTTACAATAACAAAACAAAACAAAAAAATCATAAAATAACCTCAATTTTTTTTAAATAAAAACTTTTTATATATAGCAATAAACATATTGCATCCCTTTAAAAATACATAAGTATTATGTTATACAACCCCATATATAATTTATAAACTTTTATGCTCAAAGTTAGAAAGTTAATAATTTATTTAATCATTAAATTCGAAATACTTCACATAATCAAATTAAACAAAATTTTAAATCATATTTAAGGCTTCAATCAATTAAAGAGAATTGATATTATGCTCAAACCAATATTTGAAATAATAGAAGGGAAGGTTTGGATGGAGCTACCACTGCAGATGCGATTGTGCATCGAGACGGGTTAGGGTTAGGGTTACTGGCTCCTTTCTCCCTGCTTCGTTTTTCTCTAGTACACTTTTGCCTGCTCATTGTCATTACTTGCTTTTCTCCCATGCTCCCCTCGGTGGTCTCCTATTGCCCGTTACCTTACTATTGTTGTGATTCCCCGGAGTAACGCTTACCTGACGATCCTTGCAGCTAGCGCGGTTATTTCGTGGATTATCAACTATTGACGTGGAGATTGACCAGGTTGATTATTTGGAGGACCCTTTTGCTTCGATCCCCATCTGGACGACCACACCTCCCCCGATATCGGATGTGTCATTATCTCTGAACCCTACCTCCTTTGACGTTTTCCCCCAGGCAGCTAACTTTCCCTTTCACTCTAAACCGGGAACCTCGTGTCCGATCGATCATCAGCCTAATGTCCCCTTCTGGTCGGATTCCGCTACCCCTCCCCCCTCGCCAACATCCCTACAATTTTTGGCTTCCTGCATAGACCCTGACCCCTCTTTTTACCCTCCAGGTTTTACCATATCCCCTTCTGTTGGCATATCGGCCCATCACTCATCCCCTAGGCCGAATATAAACGCCCCAAATTTTCCCCCTGGTCCTTCGCACACCATTGTATCTGCTCCTCCCACGTCCGGTTACTTTGAAGGGTCACCAACTGGTCTAGAGGCTGACAATCCTGGGCAGCGGGCTAATGAACAGGAACTCCCTCTTGAACCCTCCTAGGAAGCAAAATCTGAACAGTTACCAAAATAGGGCAAGAAATTCAGGTGTGTTAAAGCAAAGAACCAAGATATGTCCCTTCATTTTGGTGAGGGCATACAAATGGGCGATGTCGTTGATACTTCTGATAGCGTTTTGCTCGGTCGCGTTCGGGGAAGGACTTATTCTTCAGCAAGGCTCAAATAGTGGATAGCAGAGATCTGGGGAAACATTTTGATTGAGCTACCAACTATTACTTCTTTGGCTCGTGGATGGTTCGCCCTCTGTTTCCTAAGGGCAGACTACACATCCTGGGTGCTATCTAAATTATGGCACATTGAGCACACTCTGGTGCTGCTCAAGAGATGGAGCCCCTTGTTTGATCCGGAACGGGAACAATTGGGAGTTGGTCCCCTCTAAGTAAGACTCCTTGGTTTACCCTTACACTTTTGGTCAAAGGATATCTTCCGGTGCATTGGGAACGCCCTTGGCACATACCTGGAGCATGACAATTCATACCTATCATCTGGAAACATGTCTCTGGATTGGATTTTGGTTCATCGGGACACAAGGGAGGGGTTAGAGGAACACATCACTCTCCATTGGAAGCATTATACACACACTCAGATTTTCGACTACGAGGGTGTACCATTCCATTGTAGGCATTGTCACAAAGTCGAGCACCTATACAAGGAATGCCCTTTGTTAAAGCATACCTCTGTTCCGGAGCAACAGACAGAGGCACCTGAGATCATTCCTAGGGCACCTGATCATCTGGCTACCACCAACACCGAACCGAACAAGGCTGCCAAAGCACATGAAAAGAAGCGTGACATTGCGCATACTCGGCCTCCCTCACCTCCACTGACTAGGGCTCGGGCAACAATGAAGATGGCGCTCTCTTCGGATAATCCTAATCCTAATTAGGGTTAGGGCAAACTTTTTCATATGAGCTATGTCTTGACATTAGATTGATCAATGTTTATGGACCCTGTCAAATTTCGGCAACTTTATGGGAACATATCCTTCGATCCAGTTCTCTACAAGTGGATAATATCATATTGGGAGGTGATCTAAACTTTTCTGTAGGGTACGTTGAATCATGGGGACATAATGCACAGGTTGATTAGCTATCTAACACTTTTGAGGCTCTTCTTGAGGAACACGTGCTAATTGACATTCCTTTGGCTCGCCCTCAAACGACCTGGAGGAACAGGAGGATGAGGGATGCCATGTTGGCGCGCAAATTGGATCACTTCCTTATCAAGGAGCGACTTTTATGACATTGTCATATCTACAAACATTGGGTTGGTTCTGGAGGAATGTCTGATCAATCACCTATTTATCTTGAGATTAGTGGCCAAACACACAAGCCCAAAGCACCTTTTAAATTCAATGCATCATGGCTAAATGACCCTGAGTATATCCGGCTGGTATAAGACGACTAGAAGGCTAACCCTCCTAGTGCGGGTGGGAATATATTGGAAGGTTTTGCTCAAAATCTCATAAGTCTTAAACGACTCTCTATGACTTGGGCTCATAACAAGAGGCTTCGTGATGATGAAACCCTTCGTAACATTGAATCTGAGATAGGAAGTTTGGAAGATGAGCATGGGCACGGTTACCTGACTATTGACCATAAAAAACACCTCACCTCTCTTGTTACTCAAAGGGACAATATTCTAAAGGACAAAGTAGAATCGTGGAGGTTTCCTAGAAGAGCAATATGGCTCAAAGGAGGAGATGACAACACCGAGTTCTATCATAAATTTTCTAATGGACGCAAAGCGATCAACACTATTTGGAAAATGACCAATGAGCATGGAATCCAGGTACATTCTTTTCAAAACTTGGCCACTATTGGGACCACTCATTTTGGGAATCTCTACAAGGCACCCCGCAATGCATCTTTAGCAGAAATTATAGGAGTGGCCCGTCCTTTTCCTCGCTTTGTTGATTAGGAGGATGCAAAGGATCTGAACAAGCCTATATCGATGGGGGAGCTTGAATCTACACTGAAATGGTTCAAGAAAGGCAAGAGCCCCGGCCCTGATGGATGGTCTGTGGAGTTTTATACAACTTTCTTCGACATACTTGTTGAGGACCTACTCAAAATCATTGAAGATTGCTGCACCTCGAGATGTATGTATGAGGCTTTCAACTCCACATTTATAGTGCTCATCCCGAAATCAGATCATCTAGAATCCTTCAATGATTTCCGTCCTATATCGCTCTGCAACTGTATTTACGAGATCATAGCAAAAATCATTGTCAATCGCCTTCAACCCATCCTATTTGCACATATCTCATCCGAACAATTTTCTTTCCTCAAGGAACACCAGATACATGAAGCTATTAGAATAGCTCAGAAGGTCATGCACTCCATCAAGTCTAAAAAACTGAAGGTATGATCCTAAAGGTAGACCTCTCCAAAGCTTTTGATCGTGCTAGCTAGTTATATCTTAGAATGCTTTTAACTCATTTGGGTTTTCCTCCTGAATTCATCAATTGGATTATGTGTTGTATAACAATAATTTCTTTCGGTGTTCTTATAAGTGGCTCAGCCTCTCCATTCTTTCACTTGGAGAGGGGTCTCAGGTAGGGTTGTCCCCTCTCCCCTCTACTTTTTTTGCTTATCATGGAAGGACTCAGTAGACTAATACTGGAAGAGCAAAGACTGGGTCGCATATAGGGCATCAAGATTACCAACAATTGCACTTTGACTCATTTAATATTTGTAAATGATGTCATGCTTCTCCTTAATGGTGGTATTGGGGATCTGACATGTTTATCTGTTGTCGTGACATTATTCAGTGTAGCCACGGGAATGGAGATCAACAACAACAAATCTACCATCACTACATCGGGATGTTCACCTCATGAAATTCATTATTCCCTTCACATGTTCCCTTTCACCTTACAATACATGGATGATGGCCTAAAATATTTTGGATATCAGCTTAAGCCTCAACACTACAGAATTGCGGACCGGATATGGTTGGTTTCTAAGATCGAGCGAAGGCTCAACATCTGGCATCACAAATACCTCTCTAGAGCTAGTCAACTAGTTCTCATAAAATTTGTATTGGAGGCTATCCCTGTCTATTGGATGTCCCTGGCTTGGATCCCTAGGGGCATACTCTCGAGGATACAAAATCTATGCTGCATATTCCTTTCGAAAGGTAGACAGGAAGGAAGGCTATTTGCCTGGGCTCACTGGGAGCTGATTGCTCTACCCAAGAAATGGGGAGGGTGGGACACTAAAATCCTGTCACATTTCTCCTCTGCCCTTGCTGCAAAATTAGGGTGGCAACTTCTCACATCTTGAAGCTTATGGACTATGGTAGTCTCCAAAAAATACATACATCCTCTTGGCATCATGGACTGGATATGACTACCCTCCTGGTGCAGAGCGGGCATCTTAATAATATGGAAATTTGTACTCAATTCTATCACCTATATTTGAGAATGGATTACATGGAGATTAAATCAAGCTCTTCGGTCAGAATGAAGTTGGATTCATGGATAGGCAGTGGAAACGCTACAGGCTCCCTCATGATTTAATCACGCATCTAAAAAATGCGAGCTTCTCACATCTTGATCATATCGTTGATCTGAAGAACACCAACCTTTTCTCACAAGCCCAGAAATTTGTTAATAAATTAAACCTACCTAATATTTGGCATCTTGATTGGGAATCATACTTAAATTCTCTCATTGAATCTCATATCAAGATCACAACCGGTGAAGATGAATTAATCTAGGCATTGGCAAAAAATGGGAAGTATACACCCAAGGATGGATACCCTATCATCTTCACAGCACAGCGACCACCTGTACTGGAGAAGTGGTGGAGCTTGCTCTGGAAACTAAAAGCACCTCCCCGCTCCCGCATGTTCATGTGGACAGTGCTCCGGAACAAAGCCCCCACAGGGGATAAGCTCATGAAATGCTCCTTCAATGGCCCATCTTGGTGCTATTTATGTAAACAAAGCTTTGAATCTGTTGAACACCTCTTTTTGCTATGCATGGTCACATCGAAGCTATGGAATATGCTTTTCTCATATATCGCCATACCCCTTCGATGGCAAGGTAACTCCTTACTGGATGCCTGACACATCTGGTGAGCGATGGTCAAGCCACACAAAGCCAGGAACATTCCTATTCTCATATGTTGGGCCACTTGGTTAGCAAGGAACCATATTATATTTTGTAATCACCCACCTAACTGGAACCTTATCTCTGCCCAAGTACAATACATTTATAATCTCATTCCTAATGATGATCTACCCAACACCAATTGCCCTGTCATCCCCGAATCTATTGATAAAAACATTCCATGGGCATATTTTGACGGATCTGCACAAGAGGAAGGATGTGGGGGGGGGGGGGGGGGCATTGTGCTTCACCTATCTGATTCCCATTTTTTCAAAATCTAGATGGGGTTGGGGAATGGAACCAATAATTTCACTAAGCTTATCACTCTCAGACACCTTCTCCAATTTGCATTAGAAAAACAGTGTAGAAAATTACAAATATTTGGGGATTCTAAGATCATAATCGATTGGTTCAACAATATTACTATCTGTCATGCATATTCTCTGAGGCATATTTTGGATGAGGTACTTCGATTGAAGACACATTTTGACACCATTGTTTGTCATCATATATATAGGGAGCGTAATCAAATTTCTGATCAGTTATCCAAGGAAGCTGCGGTATAGCCTAGAGGTTCATGGATGATTTAGGAGCAGAGGGACGGGAACCACTATTAGTACTACCATAGACCTTATATGGACATCAAAGCATAGCGGCTAGATGGGCATGTTTTTTGTGTATTTATTTTGATACCTCACAATACATGTTTCAGTTAACATTATGATGTATATATTGACAGATACACTATCTGTACTCCCACAGGGAGCATTTTTGTACACAATTATTTTTTGAAGGGCGAGTCGCCCCAACTTATAACATATGCTACAAAGCATCTACAACATGTAATTTTCTTAATATTAATGAAAATTAAGATTTTTCCTTGAGGGAAAATATATATATATATATATATATATATATATATATATATATATATATATATATATATAGATATATATTTGAAATAAAACTCTCAATGGCTTTGATGGGAATGGAATACAATAAGCATATTTAAATTTGTTTCACATTACTAAAAAAACTTAAGAGACGAGAGGAAACATGGTGCAGCCGACAATTCCCAAGGAAACTACGTGGTCCCCTACTTATTCCTTCCTTTACACATGTATTGGAGATAATAGAGACCCTACATGACCTAACAAGTCTAACACTTTGTGAAATTCTATGTAAAATCGACATTTGTTTTGAAAGTTTTTCATTGTGTTAAAATTATCATAGTTCCAGGTTCAATGGAGAAAAATTAACAAGGTTACAAAATCGACATTTGTTTTGAAATTTTTTCTTTATGTTGAAATTATCATAGTTCCAAGCTCAATGGAGAAAACTTAACAGAGCCGAAATATGGATTGGATACCATGCAATCTAAACTTGAGAGGGGAGATTGGAATCAAGATTGAATGGTGTGTTTTTGTTACCTTGTTGATGATGGACAAGTATGTTTTGTGGGGAGAGGGGTAGGAAGAAGTAGTGTCCAAGTCTAGTTGGCACAATGAGAATTACTAGTTGGTATATTGAGAGTTAGAAAGTGTTGAGGTGGGGTGAAGAGAACAATAACAAGCAGATTGATTGATTGATTTTGGGAGGGGAGCAGGCAGTGAGTGATGGGAGAGGTTAAGGACAACTGGGATGTTACTGGTAGCGTTGCAGTTATGGTTCGAGTCCATGGGACTGTAAGTAGGTTTTCTATTCAATCTTCCCTTTTGTAACCATAAATAAATGGGATATGGAATCCATCCATCCCAAAGATGAGACCCAAACCCCTATTATCCTAGTCAAATTCAATTTGGTGACCTTTAGAATGAACAAATGGAAATCTTTTACATTCATTTTTTGAAGTTTTGATAGAAAAGGGAATCAATTAACCTCTATTGTCACCAACAAGTTTCATTTCATCTCATTTCATGAGACCTATGAGAACGCTATGTATATCTTACGAGGACGTTGTGTATATCTTAAGACAATGGGTAAAGAAAATGTCTAGTTAATAATTAAGTATGTTTTGTGTTTGCAACAATCCAGGATCCAAAGGAATGTAAAATGTGAAGATATGCCTTCGATCAGTCAAAGTAAGTTTATCATCCCATTGCCAGGACCTACCATGTTTTGTGTTGTTTGGCCCTTATACTTCCCCATCTTCTTCAATGTTTGTTTCTTCTTGATTTAGATTATTTGGGCTACACGTTGGTCCTAAAGATTTGTTCCTTATATTTTTCACAGTTTATCTTTTGAAGGATCTTCCATAACCCCAATGATTGAGAACTAAGTGTTTTGAGATTTTTAACTAGCTATTTTCTCCGTGAAAGTATTTGGTATCTTCCTTTAAAGAAGATTGACGCGCCTATCAATTCACATTTTTACAGGATTCTTTGACTTGATTTGCTCCCATGTGTGTAGAATGAGTTAGCTACAAAGCATAAGAATAATGAGATTTCAAAATTTTGTTGTTTCCTCAGTTTGCCACTGAATGATAGGTTGTATTTTTCGTGTGCTTTGTGAGCTTAGTGTTTCAGAATTCTATACTTGAGTTCAAATTGCCAACATTGTTTGTTGTATTGGAAAGACCATTAGTCAGTTGTGGATTGATTTTCATCGTCAAATTTTTTGTCAAGTCCCACTTAACTCTTGCATTGAGCTTTCCGTCAGTCAATATTCATCCAAAAAGCATTCACTTTGGGTCCAAGAAATTGGAATCGAACTCATAATGCATAGATGGAACTTTAGTGTACCAGTTGATTGAGAAGGAACCTTCGTGGAACCCATGAATACATTGTGGCTTTCAAAAAAATTATAATCAAGAGGCTTTGTGAAATCAAAGTGCAACCCTTCAAAAAGATCAGGGTTCAGTGACATCATAACTTCCTGTTGAATCTCATCATAAGCGATTGGGCATGAAAGGTTGAGCCAATCCACTTTGCTTGTACCCTTCATGGTACCCTCTATTGTTGCTCCTACTATAGGAGGTGCGTCCAATGGGTGTGGGGAAGAGGAGGAGGAGGGGCGTCAGCATGGCTTACTGAAGCACACATTCTTCACTAAAACAATCTCGGACTGTCGATATAACTACTGTATTTTATTTTATTAACCTAATGAATACCAAAACATAATATTTGCCTTTTGCAGTCACGCAATCAATATCTACAGTGTTGGTTTGCAAGAGGAAAAGCAGAAGTATACACTAATACAATGTCAGTTTGCAGGAGGAAAGCAGAAGTAGATAGTAAACTAATTCATTTCCCAGTTCCCGGAGACTTGAACCTTGTACCATGTAGTACCAAGCGGAGGGGTGGGTGATGGAGGGGCGGGCAACGGAGTAATGCCTCATGATTTTTTATTTTATTTTATACGTGTCAATTTTTAACTTGATAGAGGACGACAAAAATGGGACGCTGGGATTGTCCAGGATGAGCAATGTTTGCCTGACCAACTTCGTAGAGGGACACCTTCGATGTAATTAATATGTGAAATGCACTTACATAATTAAAACTCGTGGAATTAGAAGTTGCTTAGAGTATCTTAGACTCGTCTTAATAGCTTTGGATCTATCCAGTGTAAACATATTTTAACAACTTTGGATCTACCAAGCTTATAGAGGGATTGAATTTTTTGAGGTGCATATCTCTTTTGGAGTGAAAAGATATTTGATCTCTCTTCGCAGATGGTAGATCTTAAGTTAAGATGGATCTAAATTGGCATTATACAAATTTCACATCTCTACATGTAAAAGTCTTCTCATTTTTTTGTATTATTAAAATTTTGAATTAATTTGTAAAGAATATTCACGAAATATTTTTAGTAGAAGTGAGGGTAGAAGATTTAGATATATCTCAAAAGAATAATATATTTTTTATATTTAATTAAACAAGCCTAGATCCATCTTAACTTCAGATCTACCAAGCGCCAAGAGGGATCAAATCTCTTTACACTCTAAAATAGGCTTGCACCTCAAGAGATTTGATCCCTCTCACAACTTGGTAGATCCGGAGTTAAAATGGATCTAGGCTGGTTTAATTCCCCCCTTTAAATAGGCTATGTTCCACATGAATACCGTGGGTCTATACCATGGGTCATTATTATTTTATTATTATTTTGTTTTTATTAGGTTATTTTTGTTGAGAAATGTAACTAGTTTTGGTCTTCATAATTGTTGTACTCATTTCATGCTCATTATTGATGTTATTTTAAGTAAAAGCATGTTCTTCGTGCTCCTAGGGTTTTTTAGGTCTTAGGATTTATTGTCACGAGTCAAAGGAGTAAACATCATGATTATAAGACCCTTCCGAGCAATTTGTGATTGTAAAAAGAACTATTTTTGAGTCTAGAAAGTCTTGGAGTCTCAGAGAGTACAAGTAGGCCCTGGGATCCTCAAGTCGGCCTAAAGGAGGGAATTCAACCCCTTGAGAAGGCTATATAAAGAGCAGTTCGACTTCATTTGGAGACACACTCAAAAACAAGTTCGATCTACAAGAAAGAGTTTGATCTATAACTGCGTAGCTGCAGGGAGATTGAAGGTCAAGAAGAAGGAAGAAGAACGAAATTTCTTGGTTTTGGTCTCTGTCTATCTCAAACGTGCGAAATTATAGGGTTTATAGGTTGCAGGAATAGGTCGAAGTTGCAGGGTCAAGTTGCAGTAGGACGGAGTGCAGAAACTAATATCTGGAAGGAAGAAAACTCTGTCTAAACCTCGCTTAGGTGAAAATGTGAAGTTGGGTTACACTTTTGGCCCTTTTTTGAGAAAAAAAATATCATTTTTAGAAGTTTTTCAACTTTCAACAAGCCAAAGTATATTTTATGTTTAGAATTTCATTTTATAGTAAAAATAAAACTTGTCGGAAATTTTATTATCTTTCTATTACTATTTTTTTATTCACATTTGATATTTCAAATTAGCAATTGTTTGACTATGTGTTCTTTAAAAATCAAGGGATTCATAAAAAGTCATGTTTTTTGGCACCAATGTATTCTTTGTTAACCTTGCGTTTTTGAAAAAAAAAAATGTCACAAGAATCTAGATAAACTCTACTTCGATATAGCTATATTTACGAAACCAACAAATGCACATCATAATTACTATAATTTTTTGAATTGAACCAATATGAAAAAACTATAGATTTTGAAGATGTTTAACATAACACCATGTTTCTCAACATATTTGTTAAAAACCAAAAATCTAAAAACTACCCATTTAAGAAAACATACCAACTTAATGTACCATAAATTTTCCATATTTTTTCACTGTGTATTTTGGAAGATACAAAATTTTGATTTCACTAAATCATAATGACCTTCGAAATTTGTTTGCACACATTCTATTAGAAAAATAGTTAAAATTAACAAATATCTATGGAATTCTATAAAATTTATATCCACTAAAGGTAGATTCAATTATGCAAATGCTGGTACTCGTTCCAAAAGTAAATTCACCATATTTGATGGATTTTAACCATTTCAAACTTGGAGAAAGGTGGACAGAGCCGAGTTGTTGCAAAGTTGCAAGTTTTCGGGTAAAATTTTAAAACTTCGGTCAAATTACTTTTTGTTGCAAACGGACATCAAAATAAACAAAAAAGAAGTTTTTTGACCAAACATTTGAAAAAGTCCGGCCAAAAAACCTATCCATATTTTCCGTCAGCCACAAAATTGAAACGATGGGACCCTCCAAGATCATTTTTCTGGCCAAACGCTATAAATAAACTCGACTGAAACGTTATTTTCACACTCACATTCTTCATATGCAATTTTTTAATACCAAACTTCTTTGAATCTAATTTTTGGACAACAATTATTTTTGGGTTGGATTTTGAAAGTGAGTTTTTTGAGCTGAATTTTGAAAATGTATTTTTGGGTTGAATTTTGAAAGTGAGTTTTTTATATTGAATTTAAAAAGTGAATTTTTTTGCTGGATTTTGAAAGTGAGTTTTTTTGGCTAGATTTTGAAAGTGATTTTTTTGGGCTTGATTTTAAAAATCTACATAGATTGAATTATCTTGGGAAATCGAAGAAATTGTAAGAGAAAATATGATCGAATAAGAGACATTGATGCTCACAGAGACTACTCGAGAAACTATTACAAAAGAAAGAAGGAAGAACACTTAAATATTGAAAGAACAAATCAATCTCAACAAGAATTTGAATGAGGTATATAAATGTAGAAATTATAAATGATATTTAAAATTTAATAGTGTATTGTGGAATTTATTTTATAATGAACTAATTTGAAAAATATTTTGCAATGTAAGTAGAGAGAGATTTTCCTCATAACATTGATGAAGAGATTGAAAATGTTGAAAGACAAAGTGAAAAAAAAATGAACCAATGATTGATGATGTTGTTGAAGATGTTGAAAGAGATTCAAGTGAAGAAGTTGAATCACCCTTAGGTATGTATATATATGTCATGTATTATTGAAATTATACATATTTATTAGTTTCAATTTCATTAACTCTATTCTTTAATTTAATAATTTATTGTATATATATACTCATTTACATTAAATTCTCATATGTACAGATGAAATCAATATCGATGATGAGATGTTAGAAAATGTTGACACTGGCACATATGGAGATAAAAAAGTTGACCATGTTATATGATATCGTGTTAAGCTCATTATTGATAAGTTCTTCAAAGATGAAAATGTGACAGTTCAAGCTCAAATTTTGAGATGTCTCTTAACATCAAAGAAATTAAAATAAGCTACGACACTATTGGGCATTCGAAAATCAATTAAAGATAAAAAGGTAAAGTAAAATGTGATTCAAAATATAAATAATCATCTAAAATCAATTAGAAGATCTAGAAACAAAAGTGATCTAGATGCACGTAGAGAAATACAAATGGCAGTGGTTTCATCAAGTACTAAAGAAAATCATTGGGTAAAATTTATGGCACAAGCATTAGGGACCTCACGAAAAGCATTGCATAAGCATAGGAAATTTCGATTACAAATAGATGCAAATGATGAGCTTGCTTGTTGGATAGTTATTTGTAGGCAAACATACAAAGATAGACTTGGAGAAGATTTAAAAAATAATAATATATGAACATTAGATGAAAAATTCTCGTGTTTTGTAATGCCCCACTTAAATCTTATCCTACAAATTGTGTTAATATTTACATTATCTGAAAATATTGAGAAATATTGGTCTAAAATAAATGTATGATTTCCATTATTCAAATTCCCCACTTACCTTCTCAATTTGAATATTGTGTAGGATATGGTTTCCTTCCATTAATTCAAAATATATTTATTCATTCACACACCTCAATGTACCCTCACATTTAATAAGGAGAAGACAAAGTCCTCTCCATCTTATCATCAATATATATATTTATTCATTTCACATTCCTCAATGTACCCTCACATTTAATAAGGAGAAGACAAAGTCCTCTCCATCTTATCATCAATATATATTTATTCATTTCACATTCCCCAATGTACCTTCACATTTACTAAGGAGGAGACATGGTCCTCCCCATGTAATTACACTTCACATTCCCAAATGTACTTCCCCATTAAATTCTCAATTTTAAATTCATATCACAATTCCAAATGTACTCTAGCTTGGAAGAGAAGTCAACCAAGGATGGGTGAGAGTTAATGACATTAATGAGAGGTGGTTGAGGAAAGAGGGTATAAAAGGGAAGGAGGAAGGAAGAAGAGGGGGAGGGGGAGTCTTGCTTAGGATTGTGGGGGTTGGTTGTGATTGTTTGGCCTTGTTATGATTTTGGGAGACCTTGGAAACCTGTGGAGGTTTCTTGGGTTTGAGAGGAGGAAATATCATTATCTAGTTTTGCACATTCTTCTTGAGGACACACTATATCTGGTTGGACTTGGGCACGGAGGGCTAGGGAACCTGTGGAGGTTTCCTGGGCTAGGAATTTGTTTCCTAGTTGGCTGGGAGGTAAATCCGGTTGGGTCGGCCAGAAGGAGCGTTCAGCTGGAGCTATCAGACAAAGGTATCATCATCAACCGCCGGAACAGGTATTTTTCCATGGACTACTCTTGTTAAGTTGATATCAATGGAATGCTCACCTTAATTTATGTTGCTTATGATAAAATGATTAGATGTTAAATGTTTAAAGCTATGTGAAAAGGTCAGCAAGCTCCTTTTATTATTTATAAATTAACAAGAAAATAGATCTGTTAGTGTATAATAGATTGAGGCTCTAATAATAGGAATCAGGCCCTTACACATGGTATCAGAGCTTTGGTTCAAAATCTGGACCCAAAGCCTACTAAACCCGCAATTCATACTTTCCACAAGCCTCCTTGTCGTTTGATGCGAATCCCCGCCCATGGCTACTGGCCTTTACTTATGACAGGAATCCGTATTCCATTCGCATTTGGTTTGACTCTGACATTTCTTCCACTAGCAAAAAGCCTGATTGGTTTGGCCATATTTTCAAAGGCGCGGTGTCAATACATCTCAGGATCGAGTCATTCATCGATGCAAATCGTAGTGCCAACCAACATCTCCGGGCACATGAAAGATTTTGGTTTGGAGCCCTTGGAGATGTGCTCGGATCCAGAAATTCAATCAGACTGAAGAGCAACCAGGGAAAAATTATTGCTTCAACCCTGTATTAGTCAGCAACTATTATTTAGTTCAGAATGATCAATCTGATTTTCATCGCACTATTATACTTCTCACTACAACATTAAAATGGAATGCGAGATTCTTAACTTGGATTTGGTCCATGAATAGATGCATTCACTGAAACAGCGACAATTAGACGGAATACTGGCAAATCAACAGAAATTTAGTTATTCACTGTAAAGGCCATCTCTTACTCTTGGGCTTTTAAATTGATCTATGGAGGTGCACTTGAGCATTTCATTTGCAAACAAACAAGGACAGTTGACCCAATACGATAGCAATTCAAATTAAAATACAATTCTCTGCAATATGAACTGGTTTTCAATTTATATTTATAATGAATCCGTTTGTCTTGAATTCGAAGATGATTTCTGCTTACCACTTTCTTGCATTCATTCTCTTTTCACTCTTATTGGTAACGAAGGATCCCTCGCATAACACATTGCTTCGAGTTATGCCTTTGAGAATGCAGTCCTGTTGTTGATGATGGATATTAAAAAAAACCAATATCTTCAGTAATTTAAAACAAGCTGTGCTGTAAAATCCAAGAACAGAGTACATAGGTGTAATTCAAACCAACGACACTTTTACACAGTCAATCCTGTCATGGTTGAAAGTTTCTCTGTTCGGACTGGTGCTTTCCAGATTTGCGTGATAACACGTCCCTATCCAATCTGTTTGTATTTTGCTTCAAATGCTCACTTAAATTTTGTGAAGCCGTTGATTGTGAAGATGCTCCAAAAATGAAGATTTATAAATGCTTCAAGTGCATGATCTCCAATTCCTGTCTAAGTCTGCCTGCCTGTTCTGAAAATATAACAAGCTTTATCTGAGAGAAACAGACATAAGCTCAAAATACGATAAGTAAGCCCTTTGTAAAGAAGAAATTTACAAATCAATGGCAAGGACAAATGTTATACCACTATAAACGTCTAATTCCAGACATGCTTCAGACGCATGCCCTGTGCTTCCTATGCATGCATCAGTCTACTGGTTTTCAACCATGGAAGCTATATTTCAAAATTCACATTGAAATAAGGTAGGAATGCAGTTAAACAACATCTCTCTGTCCTGTGATCCTAAGGTATTTACAGATTGTCCCTGCGGCCTTAGTCTAATCATTAAGAGTAATTTGGTGACAAACATGTGAAACATACGCAGCCCCTTGATTTATCTATCCTGCGGCCTAGGTCTTGTTCTAAAATACTCCTGTGGTCTTGTTTTACTAAACCTGGGCATGATTTCTGAATCACCTTAAAGTAAATCGCATGATTGATGTTTATACTTCAGCAACCTTGATCTACTCCTAAGGCATCCTTATATATGCGGTCTCATTTTTGGACAATTTAGATGTTACAATGGCTTGATGGTCGCATCGTTTGGATCTTTTCTCAGTGCCTCGTAGGCCAGCAAAGGAGGTGAAGTTCGTGCATGATCCATAGCATAATTGCGATCTGTTTGAACTCCATAAAAGAGCAGAGACTTATCTCGCATTCCTGGATGAATTTTGTGGACAATCTCTGAAATTGAAGTGTTGTTTGAGGCTCAGTTTAAGAATAGCTTCTGTGATAGCATTTAAGGCTTGCGACCTTGACCGGTTGGCATTGGTCCCTCATAAATCACTCGCTGGTTGGACCTTGCGTGACAATTCTTATATAGCGAATTTGATTCTCGGCCTATTCTGAAAAGTTATCACTCCTGTAGCAATGTGTTTTCTCTTCAACAGTGAAAGGTTGTGCCTTATCTACAGCGATATGGATATGAAGTGTCTTGTATATATATTCTTGTTTTGTGTCTGCCCAAAGAAGTCGAACTGTGCAAATTCTATGCTTTCATCTTATTCTTCAGATCGGCCTATGAACAAGGAAGTTTGCACATTTACCTATTGTCTAATTACACTCTAATCATTTCAAGCGAGAGTTGATTCTTGTGATCTAGATTCAAATCTAATATATTCTTGTGGCCACATTCCAATCTATGATATATCACATGTACACATTAATGGCATGCCCGTAGGCAGCGCTGAATGTGTGCACTGCACCAGCCTACAGTCTGATCATCCAATCATCAACATTAATTTTGTCTCCCAGCAAAGCGGAAGGTGTCACTTGCCAGATCGAGTCCCATCGTTACCTTGCAGCAGCACTAGGGTTATATATATACCTGACAAGCATCAATTCTGACTGAAAATTCAAAAGACAGATCAATAATAAGGATGTCAGCAGTCGGGCCTTCACCATTTCACTATATCATTGTTATAAGTCATTCTCATCAAAGAATAGGCAGAGAAGGTATGCTTGAATGTTGCTTGTTGAATTGTTTCAGTTTCAGTCCCGTAATTGAAAGATGCCTTCTTGTAGATGTGCAAATTTGTGGACAGATTGTGATATATGCGTAGACCTGCAGTTAACCTTATCACGATAAAGTGACCGAAACTTTTCATAAATAACAGTGACATATCTCCTTGAAGAAATGATTGTTATAAGGTATATAAAACCTATTCTCGTGATTCAAGTATGAGAAGGCGTCCTAGTGATATACTTAAGAGTAACATCAGCTAAGACATATTACCTTGCTGTGACAAGATTAAAATCCAGTTCAAGCAACAAAATTTGAGTCACTTTGTTGTGGTATATATATACATCAAGGAAGGGACCAGAACTATGAAGGTCGAGATCTTGACTAGGTAATGAACACTATGGCTACATCAACCAATGGCAAGTATCAGATCCTTGAGGCAGAAGTCAGTTTGTACTTTGTCCTATTTCGGGAATCTGGTACATCGACTATTATATATATCTCAAGCATATTGACAACTTTTTTTAGAGTTTTGTCGAGTTTTGCTGAGTTGATGCTCATGATTTTTTTTAGTATGTGTTCCTTCATTTCTCTTATAAGTTGAGTTATTGATTTATTTTGCACCCAAATATTGTTGAGTTTGCCTTGAGTTGATATTTCATTTTGTATTCACTGAGTTTTGAGTCCGTGACATTGAAATTAACAAAAGAGTGAACAGTTTCCTTGGATAAGGTGGGATCCATGGACGTAAAAGTGGATGTAAAGATTCCCTGTCTGCAAATCCACCTGTTAAGAACCTGTATGGCTTTTAACTTTTCTTAACAATTATATTTCAATTGAGAAATATGTATATGATACATTTTCCCAAGGAAATAATGGTAGTTTTTGTCAGTCTTTTTAAAAATTTATAGATCTATGAATGAATAGTGAATGTCCTACGAGCAATTGCATATTCCATCATTGGGATAAACAATACTTGAGCTTATACACACAAATTTTATAGGGATGGATATGTCATGATCATTGCTTGTTAGTTGTTATGCCCCTGAACTTTACAGCCATAACTTTGGCCACCTGTTTTGCCAGTCAACACAAGTGTCTCAAAGCAAGATATATTCTATGTTTTTACATTATATATATATATATATATATATATATATATATATATATATATATATATATAATTCTCTCCAAAGAGAGATCCACAGTTCAGATGGCCACTATCAGTTGCTTTCACTTTGAAGAGCAAAATTTGCAAAATATACAAAATTTACCATGATAACCCCATGGAGCTTAGAACAGTGCCTAGTCCTAAGTACTATCACAGTTGAACATAGAAAGCTATCTATTGCTATGACTTTTGGCCACACAATTCCCCAATACAAAAATTAAGTAAACCATTGCAACAGATATTGAAACAAAAGATTTGCCTCAAGCTTATCCATATGGTCTTCAAGTAAGGGTCCTGCTTCATCTGCCCGTTTGTTGCTAGCTGTGTCTTCTATAAAGGGGTTCCTCTTAAATAATGGTAGGTGGATGTCTGTCGTTCACATCATCCATTACCACAGCCAGGCATGAGCACCTTCCTCATGAAGCCCTTGTCCTCTTTCCATGAATGGCTAATGTCAGCTGTCTGAATGCCAGCATTCAGTAGGTAAAGAGTGTGAGCTTCCTGCTTGAACTGGGTACAAGCATCCCCTTTCCGCATGCCACAGGATTATAACTATCCTACCACATCCATAATTTATTGATTTGATACCTTGCTGCCTGGGTATCTGTGAAGGGTTGAAGGCACTGATTCTGGGTCATGCTGTGACATGTAATCATTAAACCAAGCTCGAGTATTAAAGGGGAATGTGGGACTGCTACCAACTATTGAGAAATGTAGCTCGAGTTGGAACTTCATGCAGAGGTTTGAGTGTGAACATGCAGGAAGTGGTTCGAGACGCTTAATGTTTTAGGTTAACTTAGTGGTGGACATTTTGCAGCCACAAGAACTGCTAAGAAAGTACTCTCCACAGGTTTTTATTGACCAACATTGCATAAGGATGCAAAGGAATATGTGAGGTATTGTGATGAATGCCAAAGAAGGGGCCAACCAACTAAATCAGAGGAAATGCCTATCCAACCATTAATTTTTCTGGAGCCATTTGAAAATAGGGGATTTGAACATAAGACCTTTGTATTCACATTTACTTTACATTTTACAAGCTTGGTAAGTGAACAGCTAACAGTGTTTACGAATGAAGAATTCCAAGAGTGAACCTTTTCTTTTGTCTAAGCCATCCTTGACCTTGTTGGTTCAATTAATATTTCATGGTTTGCTTTTCTGTACCAATTTCTAGTTGTATTGGTATCAACTTAATTTCATCCATAATAGTGCCTTAGGTACGCATGTAGTTGAGATTGTGAGTGATCAAACAATAATCATGCCCTTAAAGTATAACATGAAAAACTACAACCAACAGTTAATATATCTCCCCTACAGATATAATGTGGTTGGAGGGATCTTCTTTAGGTTTACCATTAGTTTTAGGAATGATTAAGGGTAGATTAGTTGGCATATTGGCCAATTTGGATAATTATGGATAGAAACCTTAATATTATTTGAGGAGATTCAAACCTGCCATATATGTAGAAGGCATTGGTTGGCATTGTAGTATTCAAAGGATGGGGTTGAGGAGATTAGTTCACTATATCATGTTATCAAAGTAGGATCAGACTTTCTAGGTTCAATTCAGTGGACCACTCGAATGCTTGCACACTGGTTGGTTTAATACTCAATTGTAAACTGTCAATTACAGAACCATCACAGTTAAGGTCCTTTCAGGAATATCAAAATTTTGGGTTTATTTCATTGCAATTTGAATCATGTGTGTTTTTAAGTTCCTCAAGTATGATTCTACCCAATAACAAATTTTCATTGAAGGATTTCACAATCTCAATGGATACTTATAGTTAACAATGATAACATCTACACAATGTTCCCTAGGTTATGCTGATTTTGAACTAAGAGATTACTGGAACGCTTACATACGTATCATGCATATCACCACTTTTTTCTCCCCAAACCACAATGAAACAATAACAACAACCTCCATGACAAATGCAACGATCGTTCATTGAAGGAGGATATGGATATTTTGTATGACAAGAGCTATCGAGGTTTACTAATTGACCCTGATGCTGCTCTATTGCAAGCCTATGCTGATATCCGTGCGCCTTGAGAGAGCTAAAAACATCATACCCAAATAGTTATAAGTGGCCTTTAACAAATCCATTGTGAGATAACAACATTGTAAGCATGTATGCCAAGTATGGCAGTCCAGGAGATGACCGACTATTTTATGATAAAATTCTAGGAAAAATATTAACCCATGGAATGTAATTATGAGAGTTTGCCACAAACCGGCTGAGCGGGCAAACACCTACACTGTAGTACCAAATGTAAAATGAAGGCATATTCCCAATTGACTTTACGTTCCCATTGGTACTAGGATTTTAGTGACATATCAACTTTGCAATAGGGCAAGAAGTTCATTATCATATAGGCATAAATGGGTTCAATTCCAACGTTTTGTGGTGGATGAAATCATTTCTATCCTAAATTTGGATCTGTCGAGGTTCATGTCAAATGTTGAGAAAACATCTAAATTGAGTGTGGTTTAATGCTCTACAATGCTTCTCGGTTATGCACTGAGAAATCATAGATCATATAAGGAGGTATTCGCATTCTTTCATCAGCTGTAGCTGGTGGGTGTGATTCTGGACTCAGTTACAGTGGTAGGTGTGCTCTAAGCTTGTGATCATTTAGAAACTCTAGAAGAAGGTAAATTGATTCATAGTTATGTAACTAGGAATGAATTTCAGTCAGATGCTTTTGTAAAGGTTGCTCTTATGAATATGTAGTGTGGTGTTTTGGAATGCCATGATCTTTGTGTATGTTGTTGAGGTAATTCTGGATCTTGAAAAATAGAGCGGACTGCGCAGAAGTGCTGGGAGGTTTCCAGGAAGAGTTGCAGCCTCAACAGGAAGAAAAATATTTCTTATATTTTCTGTGAAATAGAAATATTGTAGCAATAGAAGCTGAAATATGGCAAAGGATCCCAAAAGAGTTGCTGCATATGATTTTAGCGAGGCTGCCCATTAGGGTTCTTGGCAAAATGAGGACTGTGTGCAAACAGTGGAAACATCTACTGTCTTCCCGTGATGCCTTCGAAGGACTTGTTCCAATTTGGTCGCTGTACTCCACCCTTGGGTTTTTTATTCAGATCCATTGGAATCCAAAAGATGACGTGGATTCTTGGGTTATAGAAGAACGCAGTTCAGACATGTACAAAGTTCCTTTGCTCAATCACGTCGTTGTCGTTGTGAATACTTGCAAGGGCATCTTCTGTTGTCATAGAAAAGGGGATATGTTGATCTTTCCATAGGCATTCCCAGTACCAGGAATTGGGTACAGCTGCCTCGTCCTCCAATACCTGCTTTCGTTTTCAATGGATTGGCTTTCGATTATTCCACAAGGCGTTGCACTCTCCTGCTGGGCAGATATTCTAGTAGCAGGAGAAGAATTGTGATGTGTATTTATGATTCAGAATCCAACGCCTGGACTCAAGTTTCCATGATGGTCCCGGACCATATTCGGCCTACTGGAAAGGGTATCTTCTGTAATGGCAAGTTTTACTGGGTGTCTCTGCCTCCCAATCCCCCGAATCCCATCCCTAATCTCATGGTAGCCTTCAATATTGCCGACGGGCTGTGGACAGAAATCCCGTTGCCACAGAGATGCAAAAGGATTAGTCCTGAAAATTTAGGGGATTACAATGGGCAAGAGGTGCTAGTGGAGCACAAGGGCCATGACTCTGTTCGCATATGGAAGTTGAATGAAGCAGAAGTATGGTGTGATGTAAAAAAAGAACCGTTTGGCAAAATGCAGCATTCCATTATTGGATTCAGTAGCAGTTAATAGCAGTGGGTTGGTAATGGTAATGGATCGGAAAATGAATATATCGATATATAACTGGAATGGGAAATTGATAGTCTGGCGATTGAGATTCCCTTGGCCTCGCATGTCTCAACGACCAATTCGAGTATCGATATCAGCCTTCGAATCTAACAACTTATGGTGGCCTCAACCATGATTTATATACTGATCCATTATTTAGGAAATTTTAGATGGTTGTGTTTTATTTCTCCTAGTTCTTTTTCTAAATTTCGATGATAATTGAAGTGCTGGGTTTATGAATATATTCTTTCTTTTTATCATATATTACCAGCGTAACATTTTTCATTTACTCAAACTATGGATCCTGAAACTTTATTGACAATTAAATTAGAATTGTGGAAGTTAGTTTCTAAACTTGCAGAGCTGTTTTATCTATATATGTAAAAGAGAAGTAAAAGGTATGAATAGAGAAGAAGATTATTCATCGTTATATGCAAAAGAGAAGTAAAAGGTATGAATGGAGAAGAAGATTTGGAGGCTTTTTGGTGTTTATTTTGCAGTTTTGAGATGGCTATTAGTGTACCATAGCTTGATGAGAAAATGGTATCTGGTGCATCAAGATGAAGATTCTTTTCTACTTGTAAGAAATATATGAGATATCCAAGTGTGAAGATGATGATAATGACTTTGTGAGTTTTGCTATATTTTTTTTTAATCTGATTCTATTTATTTTGAGAATGTAGTAAAAGAAAGAAAATGGTGTGATGACATGGATGAAGAAATCCAAACAATTGAGAAAAATGAGACCTGAGAGATAGTAAATCTTCTAGCAGAAAAAGGAGTTATTAGTGTGAGGTGAGTTTATAAACCCATGAATGATGTATAATGCATAATTGAAAGGCACAAAGCACAACTTGTAGTCAAGGGTACAAACGACAATATGGAAGAGAATATAATCAAACCTTTGCTCTTGTACAAAGAATGGAAACCGTTACAGTTGTCATGGCAATAGTAGCTCAATACAAATGATAAGTCCATCAAATGGATGTAAAATCAACTTTTCCCAATGACGTATAAGTTAAGAAAAGCATTGTGTGGGTTCAAGCAATTGCCAAATGCTTGGTATAGCTGCATTGACTCGTAACTATTGAGCAATGGTTTTAGTAAAAGTAGCAGGAAGCCAAACAGTTTACATCAAAGTTAGCAATGAAGGTGAAATTATAATTATTTGCTTGTATGTAGATGATTTTATTTTTACAGGAAATAATCTATCCATAGAAGAATATAGATTAGCAGTCGAGAAAGAAATTGTAATAACAAAAATGGGCTTATTGAGATATTTTTTGGTATTAAAGTCGAACAAACAAATGAAAGTATCTTTATATCTCGAACCAAGTATGCAGGGGTTATCTTGGAAAGATTTAGGAAGTTGAATAGCAAGCTAATGCCAACAATTATTGCATGGTGCATAACAGATGGAGGCCTTACAAAGATGGTCTAGTGGGGTAGAATTTTCTAGTGAAAATATTAGGATACACATTTACCCTTATTCTAGTGTTGAATAAAAATATCGTGAAAAGTAATGTGTTGCTAGTTTTGGATAAAAAGACCCTCAAATTTATTCACAACTTTGTGGTCACTGGCCACTTATGAAAGGAGTAGGCATCTTTAGAAATGCGGTGCCATTTAGAGGAAATACTAATAGCAACAGGGAAAAGGAAATTATTCCGTTCATTTAATTATTTTTCAATTGTCTAGTCATATTGTGAGCTGCAATATATATCACAAGATTGTTTTAGTACTAGTAAACAATGATTAAATATATAATAAATTTGAACCTTTTGACATTTACAGGACATTCCTCTCAATTTACAAAAAATAAAGTATGAAAATCATGTTGGAAACAGTTCTGAAGTTTGGAGTTTTTATTTTATTTTCAAGATTAATTAAATGGGTTTGGAAGATTGGGACTTATCTATTCACTAAGGTTTTAAAGAAATTATATGCATAAAACTTATACTAACACCTCCTAGTGGAATTGATAGTGCACTAATTTGTTGCTTGCTATTATCTTGGTTTTGGTACCACCATATAGCATATACGGGTTCAAATTCTATTTTCCATGATGAACAGTTGAATCTGTTTCAACTCTAATTGTTATTGAGGGGTTCCACAAGGATGTCACATGAGCATTTATGATGCCCATTTTAACATAGATAGGCACCTATGTTAAGGTTCTATTTTGCAGTTCCATGTTATTTATGAACATTATATACATTTGGTTGGACACGTGAAAATCGATTGATGGATTGGATATTGATGATGGACATGTTGGATGTATGACCAAATGTATGACTTACTTGGTTACAATTTATCTAGTGCATGACTTGTCAAAGTTATTGTTGCATCGTATAGGCTTATATAGATATGATTTATCTAATCAATGACTTAGTGAAATTATGATTTATCTAATGTAAGATTTATTTCCAGTAGGAACAACAAAAATTGACACGTGGACACTGGCCTTAATAAACATGATGTTTAAGATCATGTACCTATATCTATTTTGTGGTTGTATATATGCATGGATGAGAACTAAACTACAAGTTGGAAAGAACCATATGATAACCAAGATATACTATTCCATTGGGGAAGGTCGAGATGACCAATGAGGAAAGGTACGATGTACATTGTTCTATTACATTTGGTATCTACTTGATATGCACTCTTATGACATGAGTAAAATGCAAATGACAGGTGGCAAGACGACCTGACTGGATTATTCGATGACAAGTCCAACCGGCTCTGTAGTGTGGTCCGTGCTCTGAAGGAGGGGTGGAGGTGTTTCCCATCGTGTATCCTTTGAAACCTGGAATCGTGGGGAGGACAGCTGAACGCTCCCCCTAGACGTGTGATGACGATTGCCAGATGCCTGCTGGGGAAAGTTCGGTCGAGGTATTCGATGCTTCCACCATGTCCGTTTTATCAGGGGTTAGTATGGCCGTTGCCACTGATAGAGCAGCAGAGGATGGATAGGGTGGGAACGAAAGTAGTTCAAGATGGATAGGAAGCTATAGATCAGTTGGAGACTCTTGATGGGAAGTAATGCCATTATCTGACTCATCAAATTTTAATGCTATAACTCTTTCTGGTTTGCTATGCTTTCAAACTCCTTGTATCTTTTCATTCTAACTTCGGGACGAAGTTTTCTGAAGGAGGGGTGTATGTAATGCCCCACTTAAATCTTATCCTACAAATTGTGTTAATATTTACATTATCTGAAAATATTGAGAAATATTGGTCTAAAATAAATTTATGATTTCCATTATTCAAATTCCCCACTTACCTTCTCAATTTGAATATTGTGTAGGATATGGTTTCCTTCCATTAATTCAAAATATATTTATTCATTCACACACCTCAATGTACCCTCACATTTAATAAGGAGAAGACAAAGTCCTCTCCATCTTATCATCAATATATATATTTATTCATTTCACATTCCTCAATGTACCCTCACATTTAATAAGGAGAAGACAAAGTCCTCTCCATCTTATCATCAATATATATTTATTCATTTCACATTCCCCAATGTACCTTCACATTTACTAAGGAGGAGACATGGTCCTCCCCATGTAATTACACTTCACATTCCCAAATGTACTTCCCCATTAAATTCTCAATTTTAAATTCATATCACAATTCCAAATGTACTCTAGCTTGGAAGAGAAGTCAACCAAGGATGGGTGAGAGTTAATGACATTAATGAGAGGTGGTTGAGGAAAGAGGGTATAAAAGGGAAGGAGGAAGGAAGAAGAGGGGGAGGGGGAGTCTTGCTTAGGATTGTGGGGGTTGGTTGTGATTGTTTGGCCTTGTTATGATTTTGGGAGACCTTGGAAACCTGTGGAGGTTTCTTGGGTTTGAGAGGAGGAAATATCATTATCTAGTTTTGCACATTCTTCTTGAGGACACACTATAGCTGGTTGGACTTGGGCACGGAGGGCTAGGGAACCTGTGGAGGTTTCCTGGGCTAGGAATTTGTTTCCTAGTTGGCTGGGAGGTAAATCCGGTTGGGTCGACCAGAAGGAGCGTTCAGCTGGAGCTATCAGACAAAGGTATCATCATCAACCGCCGGAACAGGTATTTTTCCATGGACTACTCTTGTTAAGTTGATATCAATGGAATGCTCACCTTAATTTATGTTGCTTATGATAAAATGATTAGATGTTAAATGTTTAAAGCTATGTGAAAAGGTCAGCAAGCTCCTTTTATTATTTATAAATTAACAAGAAAATAGATCTGTTAGTGTATAATAGATTGAGGCTCTAATAATAGGAATCAGGCCCTTTCATGTTTCACCAAAAGTAAGGGATGTGATGCGGCGAAGAATAGCATGAAATCAGTATGAAGAACATGCAAAACATATCTTGGACACCACTCAGATAGAGTTGTTCAATAAGTTCATAGAATATAATCATGAAATTAATGTCTCAATCAATACATTTGTGCAACAAAAACCATGGCATGTTAAACCTATCATTGTACGCGACACTTTTTGTTGTCATTATCATGTGGAATTTCAATTATATTATGACACTTTCCTTAATTTTGGTAAAACATTTTGGAAAAATTCACCTCCTCCTTCCACTATCCATGATTTCATATCCAAAATTCTATGTGGAAGAGAAAATCATGAATTATTTTACCAAAAGAAATGTGTTGGTGGTAAAAAAATGTGATCATTGTGGAAATTTGACTTTGTTTCACAAAAAATATCCTATTGATATGAATGATCAATCACTATCCAACATAAAAGTGAAATGGAAGAGATATGAATATATCCATACATCGATTGGTTCAAGTAGTAGTACAAGTGCTAGAAGGATTGATTTACAAGAAGAAGAAATTTATGTGATAGAGTTTTTGAAGAAGTTTGAGACAAAAATTTATAAATACACCAAGCATTCTCATAGAGCTTGATGACAGGAGCTATCATTCAAAAAATCTTGTGAAATTTTTCCGCAAGGGACCATTTTGTCATTAGTTGATTTTGCATAAAATTACACATCTGTTGCACAAAATGAAACACAGAGTGAATATTATCATTATGACCAAGTCTCCATGCTTGTCCATGTTCTATATAGACATGTTGAACAAAATTTTGATCATATAGAAAGCACTAGTGAGAATGACATGTTATTAAATAATATCATTTTTATATCAGCGATGATCATACACATGATACACATTTTGTACAACATTGCTTTGATAAGATTTATGACTCATTGAAAGGTCATGAAATAAAATTCAATGAACATTGGATATGGTCAGATGGATGCGCGGGTCAATTCAAATCTTCACGATCATTCTTTTGGTTGTGTTGTCTTCATATGAAAACCAACATTAAACATTGTTGGAATTTCTTTGAGACTAGTCATGGAAAAGGAGAACATGATGGCACAGGGGCATGTATAAAATGAGCACTTCGAAGATATCAAATGGACCACTTTGCAAATTGACTTGTCTCAGTTGAACAAGTTGTTCAATGGTGCATTGTTGCACTAAGCCATGAGACTAACCCATCAAGGGAGGTACGCAGGTATGTACATATACATTAACTTGTATATATTTTTAATATATGATAATTTTTATTAATTTTCTAATTTTAAACATTTATAAATTATATAGTTTAAATAATTGATCGATGATTATCTTTGATATATAAATTGTATTTTAAATAACATATTTAAATTCTTGTTTGAATTTACTATAGGTTTTTTTGGCATATTGGAGTCCAAGATGTAGATAAATCGATTACATATGAAGCTGAAATAATAAAAGGGACTCGAAAATTGTATTCGATTAATACAAAGAGTATCGAAATGTGTTTGCATTTGATAGAAGAAAATAATATTTTTTTTTGTCTTGTTTGCATAGAGGACACATAATTCATTGATGTTTGTGAAAACAATATGTATGTGTAAGTTTGACAACATACAAAACTTACTACAAGGGGGAAAATGTCGCTTGCAAGCTTCGAAGAGATGGAATGAGAGGAGACTATAGTGTCATCTGAAGGTGATCGAGTTTCTGATCTTGTTAGAGAAGGTAACATTTCAATTGATTTCAAAGGATATGTGTGTGTGTGTGTATGTGTGTTTTTAAAATCATTGTGTACAAGTATCTAGATAATAGTTAAAATATAGAAGCCCCAAGGGTTAGCTCAATTGGTCGAGTCCCCATTGTTAAGTACCTCGTCGATTAGGAGGTCACATGGTCAATTCTACTCGACACCCTTGGGGTTAGGCCCTGCTAGTCTAGACGTCGGGTTTTAAAAGATCCCGATCTGCCCAGATTTTCCTATGGGGAAAAATAGTTAAAATATAGGTCTAAATAGATAATAAAATCAAGTACATGTTGATAACTAATTTCTTGTTAATTATGATATGAATGTACACTTTTTTTATTGTGCAGGAGATTTTTTTTTGTAGTTGCACCCATTAACAACACAAAAAATGTCAAGTATTATTCGATGCAGTGCACTAAATGAAACATGAAGTTATTGGAGGACTATGGTGATAATGATTTTATATATGAAGGAGGGTCTATTATATTGAAAGGATATTTTTCCCAAGAAACTCATCATACCAAGAGTCTTGTTTACTTTGAAGAATCTCAACCCGATGCCATAAGTTGTCAATATAGTCACTTGGTGTGCACAACACACATAAAGTTAGAAGTTCAATCAAGAAAAAAATTGAAAGTTAAAAATAGAGAATGTCAAAAGCTAGCCATGAACGGATTATTGAGGATGGCATTCCATTAGAATTTATTTAATTGAACTGCCCAACAATATCTTTTCCTTGTATTCATCTTTCAGAAATAGTTAAAGTAGATTGTTAGCCTTTCTTTTTGTGCACTCTTAAGTTGCCCATTGTAGCTAGTACTAAGTATTACAAAATTGTTTTCATTAATATGGCAGCTTTGTTGTTAAGTTAAAAAGAAACTTAAAGATCTCAAATACTACTATAATGTAAGGATGTAGCATATCACAATTTTCTTATTTGTTGTTGGTTGTACACCTACCATGTTTGGACTGCATTTTTCTTTTTTATTCATCATTTTATCTTTTCAAATATTTTTATTGTTACTTTAGTAACATTATTTACTTTATTAAAATGTTACCATAAAAAATGTGTTATTAAATAAATTCATTTTATTGTGTTTGTCATATACATGCAGTGCATACAAAACCTATTAAAACTAACAATGCATGCTCCACACATAGTATTTAATATTTGAAAATTTCATTTACTTTAATGCAACTTTTGAGATTAATGCAACTTTAGTTGATTCAACATTGCAATTTTTAATTCTCAATCTCTAAGCTTTCTCAAATTTCATGAAAAATACAATTTAGTATCTGAAAGTAGACTTTAAGACAAAGAAGGTAATTTAGAATGTATGTTTTATAATGCAATTTTATAGTATGTTTGCATTGAACAACTTTATATTAAAAGTTAAGTATCAACCCACATCCATAGTAGCTCTTCTATACAAGATGATGATCTATTCATGAATGAAAAATGTATACATGTACCATGTTTTATAATGTGCAATTTTAAGTTATATGATTGTTTTAGACATCTACACCATTATAAGATTCATGAATGCAAAATGTACCATGTTTTGTAATTTGCAATTTTACTATTCATTAAACAACTTGACAAAACCTAAGAATCAACCCAAATCCTTATTATCTTCTACTAACATTATAAGAATCATCATGCAAAATGTACCAACTAAATGCAAATTTACAAACATTTCTTCATATTCATGAACTTATATGTAAAACCTTTAAACATCAAACCATGCATCATGCAAAATGTACCAACTAAATGCAAATTTACAAACATTTCTTCATATTCATGAACTTATATGTAAAACCTTTAAGCATCAAACCATGCATCATGCAAAATGTAACATGTTTTAAATAATGTTTATTGTTGATTAAACTCACAAACTATAACTTGAAACCTTACATCAAACAAAGAGTTGGAAGTTAACTAGAACAACCAAGCAAAGGTTGATCCATGAGAACTTTGGTGGGTAATAATGAAATCCAAAATGACATGCATTCTACTTATCATTTAACTTGAAACATACATCACTTGAAACTTTGGTATGGGAAACTGTAACTATTACAAGGGTATCAAAAGTTGGATTTTGATACTCTACATATGTGAGGCATACAAGGTACCAGCGAAAGGCAAATTTACTATAGTATGTTTGTTTTGAGCAACTTTATATTAAATGTTAAGTATCAATAGCCCTTCTATACAAGATGATGGTCTATTCATGAATGAAAAATGTATACATGTACTAGATGTTTTATAATGCAATTTTAAGTTATATGATTGTTTTAGACATCTACACCATTATAAGATTCATGAATGCAAAATGTACCATGTTTTGTAATTTGCAATTTTTGTAATTTTGCAAATTTACAAACATTGCTCCATATTCATGAACTTAAATGTAAAACCTTTAAGCATCAAACCATGCATCACACAAAATGTAACATGTTTTAAATAATGTTTATTGTTGATTAAAATTACAAACTATAACTTGAAACCTTACATCAAACAAAAAGTTGGAAGTTAACTAGAACAACCAAGCAAGGGTTGATCCATAAGAACTTTGGTGGGTAATAATGAAATTTAAAATGGCACGCATTCTACTTATCATTTAATTTGAAACATACATCACTTGAAAATATGGTATGGGGAAACTATAACTATTACAAAGGGTATCAAAAGTTGGGTAGCAACATTATATTAAAAGTTAAGTATGAACCCACATCGATAGTAGCCCTTCTATACAAGATAATGATATATTCATGACTGCAAAATGATCCATAGTTATATGATTTTTTTCGACATCTACACCATTATAAAATTGATTCAAATGCAAAATGTAACATGTTTTGTAATTTGCAATTTTACTATTCATTAAACAACTTGACAAAACAACTTTGAACAAAACCCGAGAACCGTCTACTAACATTATAAGAATCATCATGCAAAATGTACCAAGTAATTGCAAATTTACTTTCATTGCTCAATATTCATGAACTTAAATGTAAAACCTTTAAGCATAAAACCATGCACATGCAAATGTACCATGTTTTATAATGCAATTTTTATAGTATGTTTGCATGAACAACTTTATATTAAAACTTAAGTATCAACCCACATCCATAATAGCTCTTCTATACAAGATGATGATCTATTCATGAATGCAAAATGTATACCATATTTGATAATGCAATTTTAAGTTATGGTTATTTTAGACATCTACACCATGATAAGATTCATGAATGCAAAATGTATACCATATTTTATAATGCAATTTTAAGTTATGATTGTTTTAAACATCTACACCATGATAAGGTTCATGAATGCAAAATGTACCATGTTTTGTAATTTGCAATTTTACTATTCATTAAACAACTTGACAAAACAACTTCACAAAACCTAAGAATTTGAAGCCAATTCCATATTATCTTCTACTAACATTATAAGAATCATCATGCAAAATATACATAAACTCCAAAATTAGCATATTAAAGATCAATTCATAATAAAGAGTTCTATTTAAAATATGTCCAAAATTTATATCATTATAAAGTAAATATATAATAAAAAGTTGTCAAATAAAAATATGCATCAAAGAGATCAATTCATAATAAAGAGTTTTACTTTAAATATGTCCAAAATTTATATCATGATAAAAGTAAATATAATAAAAATATTGTCAAATAAAAATTTGCATCAAAGAGAATCTCGTTGAAATATACGATCTATCAACATCCTTGTGCTCTCATCATAATCATGGGTGCCCTGCAGAACATGTGTAAAATGTATATATACATAAGATTGTGTACTTTAAAATTAAATTTTGATGTTTTAAAATTAAATGAGAATTTAATCATCAAACAAAATTATAAAAAGTTTCAAATTCCATGCAATACCCATGGTGCTCCCCCTTCATTGTGCCCTCGTGGTTTTGCCCTGCATTGCGCCCTCATGGATACCCTGTACAATACATGTACATGTATATATTAAAGATTTAAAATTGCACATGAAAATGCATAAACTCGCAATATTAAAAAAATCAAGTAGCAACTTTTTCAAATTGTCTAGACAATCCAATCTCTGTAACCAACTCGAGTTTCAAATTCCATGCAATACCTCATGGTGTTCCGCATGCATTGCGCCCTCGTGGATGCCCTTTACAATACATGTACATGTATATATTAAAAATTTAAAATTGCACATGAAAATTCATAAACTCGCAATATTAAAAAAATTGTTACAACCTTTTCAAATTGTCTAGATGATCCTATCCCCATAGCTGACTCCATTGCTAATGTCCCTAGAGAAGGGAAATTGTCTCCACAAATTTCGAATTCAAAAAATTTAAAACTGTAAGATAGGGATCTCATTTTTTAATGAAACTTGCTTCAATTTATAACAAAACAGAACTGAAATATTCAATGCATGTGACAAATGAATATTTGACACATCTCCTAATAGAGAGGAAGAGGGTGGCGATCTTTTGAAAACGTCAGATGGAATCGAAATCTATTAACATTTAATTATATATGTAATTATTTCTTTTACAAATATGTCTTCACAATACCGATATAATAAAACTAAATTAATAGTATCAACATGAACTCTTCAAAAAATACTAACATCTCTCAACATATCCTAATTTGAACCTGAGCCCGGGACCGTGATATTATCTAAATTTTCGTTAAACAAACGACTTAACTGCAAATGGTGAAGATATGATACATTCATGTTAGATTATATCTGATTTTTTTTTACAAAATGTATGTGAATCAACATTAATACATACATTACATTACATTAAAATATCCACCTCAAACTGTTAACACATATTGATCCCATGCCCTCTTCCTCGTGACCAATTAGGTCTTTCCAACCATCATATTGTAGCCACTGCAACAAACTCCAAAATTTTGGCTTGCATCCCAATTTCGGATCCTTGGTTTTTCCTTTGATGGTTGCAAACACTTGAGCTCACCCCATGAGCTCTTGTAAAGTCCTTTTCACCTTTTTGCTTGTTTGACCAACGATCGTCTTTCGGCATGTTGATTGCTTTGTCATGCTTGAGATATTGTTTTGTGAGTTTGAAGGTTTGTCTTTGTGTGTTTTGGTTTTTTTCGCTATGTGAACATCCGTCATACTCACACACAAATCTATAAGCATTGTCGTGCAAGTGTTGTCATGGTCGTCCAAAGGTCTATCACAAGTGTCATGCTTGTCGCTCTTAGCTCTAAGATAGTCTCACCAAGGGCATGCTTTTTCTTGTTGTCTTGGTGGCCTATGTTGTCTCGTCATCAAGTATGATAAGTATATGATAACAATGTCAAGTCCACACAAGTTCACTTGCTTTTGACACAGCCATTTTCTTGAAAATTTGTCCAACCGGACAACCCCCTTCCACCGGACCCCGACTGAGCTGTACTACGTAGTCTCAGCCCTCAGTGACCCTGCTCTGCTGCTCGGAACTGCACAGTGCTTAAGGTTGTCCTCCATGTCAGTTGTACTATGCAATCCCAGAGGTGAGTAGCCTTTCTGCCTCCCAGAATTGCACAGAGACTGCCTCCTTGTCCAAACTGAACTGCGCATTTCTCAAGCATTGTCATCAAGCCTCCCTACTCTAAGAGCTGAGTTTTCATTGTTCTCCAAAACTGCACATACATGCCCAGTTGGTCCTGAGCTTCCTTACTCTGTACTATTCTAAAAAACTGAGCAGACATGCCCATTTAGTCCTTTGCTACCTATCCTACACTGCTCTTAGAAACTGCGCAGACCTACCCAACTGTCTCTTTATCCCTACTCTATCTTCCCTCTGGAAACTGTGTAGAACTACCCAACTATCCCTATGTAGCCCTGCTCTATCTTCCCTCTCGAAATTGCGCATAAGTGCCCCCCCTTAGGGTCCCACCTTGTAGTTGCCACCGGTGTCTTTCATTGTGCAATTTTTTCTCATAGTGGTCACTGCACAAGTTTTTCCCGATAGTGCAGGTTGTCCTCCAAGAGTTCCTCATTTCAGCCTGAGCTATGCTCTGCACTGCCTCAGTGAGTTGTCCTCCCTCCCTGTCACTCGGAACATGATAACAATGTGTCATGCTAGACTATGAGGTTTTGGATTTGATGTCATCCTGTCATGAGTGAATTGCAGGAACAGGTACACTGATAGATCATGGGGAGACGATGAACGGGATGAAGAAGGAGTGCACATGCTGGAAGACTTGCTTGTGGCTGGACGAACGTACCAAGAATATCAAGCAACAAGTGAAAGGAACACATGCATTGAACCATTGTGCAAGACAAAGACCATCAAAGACCCTACAACACTATGCCATGCGGAGGAGAAGACAAAGCACAAAAACAATATATCCATCACTCAGCAGTGCATCAACTTGACATGGACACCATAGTCAGCTAGTACGTGTTAGCGGTGTCATGTTGAGTTATGTCATGAGCTATCTTGGTCACATCACCACTATGGGCCATATCCATTGTAACTGAATTTAATGTAAAGTGAAGTCCAATAGACGCACACAAGAAGTTGAAGAGTCATGCCAATTGAAAATTCATGGGAAGTTGAACAGTCACGATGGTAGTCCAAGAGTCACAAGGCTCAAGCATCACCCTTGGCTAGATATACCCCTCCCATGGTATGATCAAGGACTTTTCACCTTGGCTCCTCCCACATAGCCTTGAGAGTCTGTAGTCTGTTCTTTGAGGAGCGAGGAGTGGCTCCAATGTCCCACTACTGGGACTAGTGATATATGGTGTACAGATGTGTCTTGGGATTTTTTCTTAATTCATAAGCCTTTTAAGGCGAGCACGTTTTCATGCATGTTTTGTAGATGTTTGTAAGACTACTCTTTAAACATTTGTAATGCATGTTTGCTTAACATGTATTAAGATAGTTGAACTACTTTGGTTATTTTAGTACTTACATTGTTGAGCACGTGTTGTATTGTTTATCATTGTTGTCTCGTCCATGTGGACTACTTCACTAGACATTAGACAAACCATTCTTGTTTATTGTTTATAGCGACCATCACCTTTGTGTGGACTACTCTGCTGGATGGTGTACATGTTTTCCCTTGCACTTTTCTTTTAACGACTGCTGCATACACTGTGGACTACTCTACTGGATGTTGGGAAAACCCATGTTGGTTCATCTGTGTCTCTCCCTGGGTGGTATTATTACCTTTCATCTAGAGCCTCACTTTACTCTCTCCCCTTAGAGTAAGAGAACCCGGGCACAAGTTACATTACGCACTCACCAAGCATACTCACCTCGCTTTTTGAAGATACAAGCATAACACTCTCATGTGCTGAACAATAAGAGCTAAGGAAAATCTCTAAGATAATGGCAACCGGGCCATCGTATCGGATGGGACTTCTACACCAAATGGTGTGAGGTCTAGTTAGGACTTTATATTGGGGAGATCCCCTGAATTTTGGCAGGTCCAACACAGTCAACATTTCTAACGCTAGAAGGAGGGTCGCCAGTAGTTTATAGCTGAATGTCCTACCAACCCCAATTATCTATCATCTAGTCAAGGCAGTATCATGAACTCCCTCTTCCTTATGTGCAACTTTGAAGTTGGTTATTCCTCACCTCCCAGACCCAAACAAGAAATCTCGTATCAACACATCTACATTGTCCATCCCATCACCCGTCAATTTTCTAAAGTTGTTGGACTGATTCCAGGAGTGCACACTCTTCCCTATTCACAGAAGAAGCAAAAGACTACTCCCACAGGAGTGGTAGTCTCATCTGTGGAAGAAGAAATCCTCGCCACTCTTGAAGAGCTGGCAGAAGCTGTTGAAAATGAAGAGGAACCTCCAGTATTCCGAGAAGGAGAAGAAGACAACCTCTTACTCTTGGGTTCAGGTTCTGGCTGAGGAGGCGGAGGAAGAGACGAACCAACATATTCAGAAGAAGAGGAGGAGGATGAATAAAAGGACAACATGGCTGACCAAATCTGGAATGGATGACCCAGGGCCCATTGGCACTCCCAAGTGTCTTGCATAAGATACCAAGACACACAGAGAAGTTGTTAACAAAGTATGACCCTGACAAGACAATGAAGGCAGAAGATCACTTAGACATGTTCTACCTACATCTGCAGACACTTGAGGTACGTTATGACGACGTTGCATGTAGACTGTTTCCATGTACCTTGGATGCAAAGTAGTTGTATGGTACCACAACCTTCCTGTGAACTCCATTCAGAACTGGGGGGTGTTCAAGAGAATTTTCCTTGAGAAGTTTGTTGAAGACAAAACCCCCTGTGATGTTGCTAAAAGAGTTGGGTAGTCTCAAGATGGAGCAGAAAGAAAAAGTCAAAGATTTTAACTAGAGGTTTAACTGTATCTTGAACAAGTTCACAACATACACCAAACCCATGATTCCATCACTATTGAATACTACACGTCTGCACTGCCAACCAACATTACGCAGTTCGTCAAGCGAGTTGCGAACCAACACTATTGGAAAATTTCCAAGAGGCAATTGCTGTGGAGAAAGACCTACGCATTATTGGCGTCATTGTGGATGACGAATCAATTAAGGACTCTAAAGACACAGGCAGGAGGTATCTAACTATTGTGAGTAAGGCAAAGGAAAAGGAAGCAAGTGAAATTGAAAGCCTTAATCGTCTCGTCAAGTCCTTGACAACCAAAGTTTCCGAACTCAAACAATAGACGAACGAGACAACCGTGAACAATAGGCCTCCCAAGTTCACATAGAGGAAGAATGTGACTTCAGGCAGCAATAGTAGCCACCCGTCGAACCAAATTTGCTCAAAGCTCTAACCTTGTGCTCAACTTGGATCAGATCACGACAAATCAATACTGCAAGTTCCATAAAGAACAACGTTCAAAAAGAACTTGCCGAGGATGGAACTAAGGAATGAGCGCTTTGGCTACACAATTGACCGACCAATTCGCGACCAGTGAACAAGCTCGACTTGAGGATGAAGATGAAGAAGAAGTTGTTGCATCTGATGAAGCTCCACGTGTTGGGCATGTATCAATGCACTCACACTTCCCAAAAGACGACCACCGAGGAGGAGCCTCCAAACGAATGTCCAGCCCCAAAGAAAAACAATCAATGCAACTTGAGAAGTCAAGGGAGGCCCATTGTGTTTTAGATACCGAAAGAAAAAGTAAGACAACATTTACTTAGAGCAGTTGATCTGTTGGTCAACTCATCTCAGAAAACTCAAAGAAAGTTCAGGGAGATAGCTACGTCAAAAAGTATGTCCGTGAGTAGCAAAGACAAGAGCAAACCATCGGACAACAAGAACACAAGTCTACCCTCAGACATCTCGGTGAGTCTTGCCGCTCTGGACTACAACATTATTGAAGACATGAAAAATACCCATGAGAACATATCTCTGTATGAGTTAACCAAGATCACGATTTAGCGGGATATTCTTTTGCACGCACTAGGGCAAACCTCCACAGACAGTGTTTCCTCTTTGAGCAAGGGATCAAGTAAGTCTCCCGACTCACTCACATCCATGCTCAACATGGTTTGTATAGAGGAAGTGAACTCGCTTTGCCCACCATTTTTGTTGTCATTCGAAATATTCAACTTCAATGTTCACAACTGCGGTTGAATCTAGCACATCAGTCAATGTCATGCCACTCTCCATTTTTAAGAGGATCAATGCTCAATGGAGTAGAACAACTACGCAAATCATCCAAATTGACAGAACATGTGTGCGAACCATTGGTGAACTACGAGATGTGATCATACGGTTATCATCCGATGAACGATTTCATCAGTGCATTAACATTGTGATTGTGGACATCCCGGAAGCATATGGCTTACTGCTCAACAGAGACTAGTCTAGTAAGTTGCAAGGATACTTCGCTACAGACTGATCACACTTATGGCTTCCGCACAAGGGCAGAAACAACCAGATCCAAATGTTGTTGGAAAGATACATGAAACATAACGTTACTCCCTTGAATGGTGAAAATGAACTGTTGGATTTCACAGCAGTCATGTTCGACAATTGCTTTCTGGAAACACAATTGGTTATCGTAGTTATTTCTGGATCCTTAGCATACTCACTTCAAATCTCATTAAGTCATTCAGGAACAACAACTGAGACTGCAAGTAATTCTGGTTCTTCATCCTTCCTAGATAGGGCATCTGCTACTGCATTGTCTTTTCCCCTTTTATGTAGTATCTCCATGTCAAAGGCGGCAATTTTTTCAATCCATTTTTGTTGTTCTTCAGAAAGTGTTTTTTGTTGAAAGAGGTGCTGGAGACTATCATGGTCCGTTCGAATGGAGAACTTACTTCCCAAAAGATATTGTCTCCACTTAGCTAGTGCGTGCATAATAACAAGCATTTCCCTGTTGTATGTGGACTTGAGACGTTCTCTTTTATTGAGCTTCCTGCTTTCAAAAGCTATTGGATGCCATTCTTGCATTAACACTGCACCTATACCGAATCCAGAAGCATCACACTCGATGATAAATGGTTTAGAGAAATTTGGATTGCCAATACCGGGGCATTAGACATAACTTCCTTCAGTTCTTCAAAACACCTTCCCTCTTCCTCATCCCATTGAAATGAATTCTTCTTTAAAAGGTTTGTGAGAGGTGCAGTTATATGTGCATAGTTTTTAATAAATCTTCGGTAATATCCAGTCAATCCTAAGAACCCTCTTAGCTTGGATACATTAACCGGTTTGGTCCATTCCTTTATAGCTTTGATTTTATTAGGGTCCTCTTTTACGCCTTCATGGGATATAATGTGTCTGAGATATTCTACTTATTTCTTTCCAAAGGTGCATTTGGATTTTTTTTTTTTGGCGTAGAATTGATGCTCTTTTAGTAGTGTAAGAACTTTATCCAGATGTTGTAAGTGCTCCTTCCAAGTTTTAATGTAAATTAAATATCATCAAAGAACACTAATACAAAATTCCTAAGATATGGACGAAATAATTCGTTCATAGTGGCTTGGAATGTTGTTGGTGCATTGGTTAACCCAAACGACATTACTTTAAATTCATAGTGACCTTCGTGTGTTCGGAATGTCGTTTTTGGTATGTCTTCCAACCTGATTCTAATTTGGTAATACCCTGACCTTAAGTCTAATTTTGAGAAGTATTTTGTGCCATGTAGCTCATCCAACATTTCGTCGATAAAGGGGATTGGGAATTTGTTTTTAATCGTTATTTTGTTTAATCCTCTATAGTCAATGCATAGTCTGAATGAACCATCCTTCTTCCTTACCAATACCACTAGAGCAACATACAAACTTTTAATTTTTGAGATGATCCCACTTTAAAAGGTCTTGGATTAATCTCTCAATTTCCGTCTTTTGGTGATGTGGATATTGATACGCTTGATGTTGACGAGGTCCGACCCTGCTTTGACTTCTATTGTATGCTCAATTTCCCTGTTAGGAGGAATTTTCATAGGCATGTCTTGAAATACATTTTCATGCTTCTGAATTAGATCTTGTACCTCTAGTGACTCTTCAATGATCATATTTGCAGATAAAATTTCTAATTGGTGACATTGTACTACGTAAGCGGGTGCTCCTTTTTGAATCATCTTCATCATCTGAGATGACGATACAATTTGATTCTCTGGTGCTTGGAATCCATGTAATTTGTACCTCTGCCCTCCCTAGTTAAATCTTATGAACTGTACTTTCTGGTTGGCAGCATAAATGCCTAGAGTTCATAGCCATTGGATACCTAAGACCACATCTACTCCACCTAATGGTACATTGAAGAATGAAGATTCTAAATTAAAGTCTTGGATCTGCAATTTGACCTTATGGAATTTCCCTACCTTTTCAATCTTCTTACCATAAGTTACCATCACCTTCATGTTTGGTGAGGGAAAGGAGAAAATGTTGAGTCTCTTTGCCACGGTTGCATCTAAAAAATTGTGGGTGCTACCAGAGTCGATGAGAACCACTACGTTGTTCTTCTCTATACGTCCTTTCAATTTTAGAGTCTGAGGTTGTGATATACCTGTCATAGCTGATAGTGACACTTGCGGAATACTTCCATTATCTAATTCTGGAGAGAATTATGGGGCATCTTCTGTTTCTTTTATGTCAGAATCCTCACTGTTTGAATCATTAGTTGCTTCACAGTTATATAGGTTCTTTGATTCTTTTCCTTTAGCACATCTATGTTTATGGTCCCACTTCTTACCACAGCATTTGCATTTGCCTTCTTTTATCCCTTGTATTTCCACATTAGATTTTTCACCTTCACAACGATGTGGTGGAACATATATTGTATTTTTGAATACACAGACTGGGGCATTCTTCGTCTCAAATATACTTTTTTTTTTTTTTTCGGTTTTGACCATAGTATTTGTTCAAATTTGTTTTCAGCAGTTTTTTCTTTTCGTCTTGCTACTTCTATTGACGTAATGTCATGAAGCTCAAGCTCTACTTGTAGATGAGTTTTAAGTCCAGAGATGTATGATTGAATTAGACGAGATTATGATAAACCAGGTACTCGTGTTACTAAGGTCTCCCATTCTCGAGTGTACTCATCCACACTTCCTTTTTGTCGTAATTTGATGAGTGTTGAAAAGAACTCTTCTTCCCTTACACCTTGGAATCTTTTAAAGGATGCATCTTTAAATTTTCTCCAACTAATGGCGATTGTCATCTTCTTCCACCACGTATACCAATTATATGGTTATCCTTCCATTTTCATGGAAGCGTGCCTAATCTTTTCGTCATCACTGTTGATGTCATAAATCTCGAACTATTCTTCTGCTTTATTCAACCATGCAACACTGCATTTTTTCATTCCCATCGAATTTAGGCATCTCGACTTTTGCCTTTTGATGATATGTTGCTAACAGTGGAGCAGAAAGAGGGTGTTGATTGGTGAATGTATCCCAGAGTTGCTTATTTGAAAAAGTCGCGTTACCATTTCCTTGATGGGGCATGGCTAATTTTTCTGGAGATTCTGTTTTTCTTGAGAATTTTCTGACTTTGTTGAATCTGATGAATTGTGCTTGTTGGCACCTAAATTTGCCTTAGGCTGAAGGAAGGCAAAATTCAGGGTAACCACAAACCACGCTCAGTCTGGTAGCTAGCCCTACCAGAACAGGAGAGGGCTCTCTCCGGGTCACACTCAGGAAAATAAATAATAGGGTCTGAGATGACTCAAAAATGGATACTGATTTTAGGCTAGGTAAATAAATATGATGGAGATGTTTGAAGAATAGCTGAGTTTTCTGGGATGTGTGGGGCCAAGGAACAACATGAGCAGAGAATTTAACTCAAAGACGCAGGTTATTTCGTGAGGCAAGACAGGCGGAAAGTCTAGCAATTGGAGTTGAAAATATGTGAGGTGGAGAGATTGTTTGAGAGTGTGAAAAGGGAATAAATACATGAATCCTTTTCAACAGAAGAAAACATAGAACATGAAAACTATCCCAAGGCAGAGCAGTGCACTGAATTCTACCTTTTTTACTTAGAAATCTTTCACTGGAAATGAATGTGAATGAAAATATGAAACATAACGAAATACATATGAAACATAAAGAAGATACATTTGCTACATTGACGCCACAGGAATCTCATGAACTAGAGTTCCAATCTTTCATTAATTCTCTGTCAAAATGTACAGTGAGTGACTGGGTGTCTCTCCCATAGTTTCCCAGAAATTCCAACACTTTGCAAATAGTGTTGCTTAGGGTCCCAAGGAAACTACGTGGTCCCCTACTTATTCCTTCCTTTACACATGTATTGGAGATAATAGAGACCCTACATGACCTAACAAGTCTAACACTTTGTGAAATTCTATGTAAAATCGACATTTGTTTTGAAAGTTTTTCATTGTGTTAAAATTATCATAGTTCCAGGTTCAATGGAGAAAAATTAACAAGGTTACAAAATCGACATTTGTTTTGAAAGTTTTTCTTTGTGTTGAAATTATCATAGTTCCAAGCTCAATGGAGAAAACTTAACAGAGCCGAAAGATGGATTGGATACCATGCAATCTAAACTTGAGAGGGGAGATTGGAATCAAGATTGAATGGTGTGTTTTTGTTACCTTGTTGATGATGGACAAGTATGTTTTGTGGGGAGAGGGGTAGGAAGAAGTAGTGTCCAAGTCTAGTTGGTACAGTGAGAATTACTAGTTGGTATATTGAGAGTTAGAAAGTGTTGAGGTGGGGTGAAGAGAACAATAACAAGCAGATTGATTGATTGATTTTGGGAGGGGAGCAGGCAGTGAGTGATGGGAGAGGTTAAGGACAACTGGGATGTTACTGGTAGCGTTGCAGTTATGGTTCGAGTCCATGGGACTGTAAGTAGGTTTTCTATTCAATCTTCCCTTTCGTAACCATAAATAAATGGGATATGGAATCCATCCATCCCAAAGATGAGACCCAAACCCCTATTATCCTAGTCAAATTCAATTTGGTGACCTTTAGAATGAACAAATGGAAATCTTTTACATTCATTTTTTGAAGTTTTGATAGAAAAGGGAATCAATTAACCTCTATTATCACCAACAAGTTTCATTTCGTCTCATTTCATGAGACCTATGAGAACGCTATGTATATCTTACGAGGACGTTGTGTATATCTTAAGACAATGGGTAAAGAGATTCTCAAATTTACCGTGCTTACCCTTTTCCTCATTTCTTGCATCCCACTTCAGCACTACATCATCTAGCTGAAATTTGTCCACCTTTGATTTTCTGTCATAAATTTTCTTAATCTTCTCCTGCAATTTGGATGTGTTTTGAAAAACTTCTTCTCTGGTGTGCTGCAAATGGATCATTTGATTCAATCTTCTCTGCATAGGATCATCTTCACTGTCGGCTTCCTGAAGAAGTTTGAATACCGGGGCTGCAAGAGAGGTAGGAAACAAGGCATCAACTCCATACACAAGCTCAAAGGGGGACACACCAATGGATTTCTTCTGACTGGCCCGATCTGCCCAAAGTGCATTGACCAACTTCTTATGCCAGCTCTTCTTGTTGATTTCCAGCAGCTTCTTAATGATGTTGACCAAAGATTTGTTAGAGGACTCCGCCAATCCATTGTCTTGCGGATGATAGGTAGTTGAGTGACCCAAAATGATGTGATATTTATGACAAAACTCTACCATCCTTTTTGATTTGAAAGCTGTTGCGTTATCGGTGATTAACTTATTCGGGCAACCAAAGCGAGACAAGATGTTATTTTTGAGGAATGAAATAATTACCACATTTGTAGCTTGTCTGGTGGGAATTGCTTTGATCCATTTCATGAAGTAATCTGTTGCCGTGAGAATCCATCGATGCTGACCGGAAGAAGCAGGATGAATTTCACCAATGAAATCCAACCCCCATTGCTAAAAAGGGGCACTCACCTCAATGGGCTTAAGCGGCAAAGGCTGTAATTTCTGCCTTCCTTCAAAAATCTGGCATTTTTGACAGCTCTTGACAACCTTATACACATCAGCAAACAATGTTGGCCAATAGTATCCTGCTTTCAAAACTTTATTTGCTGTTGTTTTCCAAAAAAGGTGACCACCACAATCCCCTTCGTGGAAATCCTCCATGACTTGCTTTGCTTCTTCTTCCACCAAACAATTCAAAAGAACACCACCGGGATCTTGCCAATAAAGTGCAGAATTTAGAATGCAAAACTTAGCAGCCTTTAGTTTGAATTTAGAATGAAAAACTTAGCAGCCTTTAGTTTAAGAGTTCTACTTTTGTTTCTAGTCATGCCGGGTGGTGGTGACAAATTTTGAAGCACATATATGATATCTGAATACCACGGAGAAAGAGCAAACATTTCAGATACCTGAATTGACGAACCTTCCTCATTCTCATCGGACATAGCAGCGATCAGATTTATGTCTAATGCGTGCAAGTTTGATTCGGCCATTAACTTTGCCAATCCCTGTCCTTTAACAAGCTTTGTGGGCTTTATTTCCACATCATATTCCAACAAAGCTGCAATCCACTTGCCTCGTCTTCCTTCCGGATCCGTCTGCACTAAAACATCCTTGACAGCAGCATTAGGAACATAAGCCAAAATATGAGAATGCAGAATGTATACCCGAAAATCTTTCAATGCTTTCACAAGTGCAAGGGCTTGCTTTTCAATGATGTTGTACTTTAAGGCTGCATCTCTTATAGCTCGGCTGAAGAAAGCAATTGGTCTTTCGTGATCATCTCTTTTCTGCATCAACACCGCTGCCATAGTATGCTCCGAAGCGAATGAAAACAATATAAAATCCTGAGTGTATTCCGGGCTGATTAGAACTGGAGCTGAGGAAAGAGCCAATTTGACTAAGTTGAAAGATTTGACCGCCTCTTTTGTCCACTTCACTTGGCTATCCTTTTTAAGCATGTTGGTAATCTCTCTTAAGTGTTCAGCAAGATTAGGTACAAAGCGACGTATAAAATTCATCTTACCATTGAAAGATTGAATCTCCTTCTTATTCCGGGGCAGATCGATTTGCTAAATTGCTTGTACACGTGCAGGATCAATATGAATACCGTCTTTTGAGATGATGTGCCCAATTAGTTTGCCCTCCTCCATGGCAAACAAGCTCTTTTTCGAATTCAGCAATAGACCATATTTTCTGCACTTTTGAAAGATAGTTTTCAGATGATACATGTGTTCTTCATCAGATTTGGAAAACACCGTCAGATCATCAAGGTATACAACCAAAAAGACATCCTTCTCATTTGCGAAAGCCAAGTCCATTGCCCGCTGAAAGATGGCACCCGCGTTCTTCAAACCGAAATGCATTTAAGTGTAATGAAAAGTTCCCCATGGAGTAGTGAATGCTGTCTTGTCTCGGTCATCTTCATGGATTGAAATTTGGTTATATCCAGAATAACCATCAAGCAGTGACATACAAGATGCTCCAACTACTCGCTGAAGTGAATGATCCATTTTGGGCAGTGGGTAGTTATCTTTCAATGAAACTTTATTGAGATTCCTAAAATCAATGCACAAGCGAATTTCACCTGTCTTCTTCCGCACGGGCACCAAATTGGAGATCCCAACCGAAAATCTGATGGGAACGATGATTCCTAATTTGTACAACCTGTTTATCTCCTTTTCAAATGATGGCAACAGTTTTGGATTTAGTCTTCTCAACCTCTGTCTAAAAGGTTTCTGATTAGGCTTAATGGGTATAGTGTGATGAATGATATTAGTATCGTATGTCTTCAAGTCAGAATAATCCCAAGCAAACACGTCAGCAAATGAAGACAACAAACTGATATATATGGCTTTCATCTTTTGTGGCAATGCTTTAGACAGTTTTACCATTTTAGGATTAGCAGTTGTTCCGATATTGACCTCTTCAACGCCCTTCTCTATTGGTTGCAATGTTGATTTGCGGGCTACGTCATCTTGATCAAAGAGTTCTTCTAAAGGTATCAAGCCTTTAGGGATGATGTTATTCTTCAGCTGCAATACGTCCATTTGATTGATCTGCATCCCATCTTTGCCATCATCATTTTCTTCATCAATTGAGGTCTCTTTGAACTTACCTTTGTTTTGCAGAAAATCATCAATCTCCTCATCATCTTGGAAGACTTGCCAATACCTCTGATTATCAGGAACAGTCGGACGATATATGACATGGATTTCAAATTTATTACTGGAGTTCATTGGAATCTTCAAAATACTGGTTGCCTTAGCAAGAGCATCAACAATGCCATTTTGAACAAGAGGCACACATGTCAAGGTATATTCTGAAAATAATTTCAGGATGTCTAGGACTGCATTCCGGTAAGCCTGCATCCAAGGATTCTTTGCTTGATATTCGCCTCTGACCTGCTTAATCACCAACTCGGAGTCGCCATACACTGCAATCCTCTTAGCATTCAGCTTTCTTAGAATCTTTAGGCTAGCAATCAGAGCTTCATACTCAGCCTCATTGTTTGAACAATCAAAAGCTAATTTGTAAGAGCATACCCGCACATTACTAGGAACCTTGTTCGGGGCGGAGAAAGGATTGCATACCCAAATTCCAATTCCAGCGCCATCATTTCCCATTGCTCCATCAAAATCCATGGTCCAAAAACCTTCTTCCTCTTCTCCCAAGTGCTGAAATTCTGCTGGCTCTGTTTTTCCTGCTTGCTGTCCATTACCTTCAGTTGATTTCTCAATGGTGTTTTGCTGTTCTCGTCCTTCTTTCTTCAAAACTTCTATGAAATTTTCTACTATTTCTGGAATACTTTCTGCTTCAACTAACTGACTATCTACAGCGTTAAAATTATTTGAATACAAAACAAAAGACTCTAGATCTGTATGTACATAATTAATTGGATGATTAATGGGTTTCTCCTTGCTTGTAATCATGTATTTAATTTTTTGTTCCCGATACAGCTTGCTCATCTGACCAAACACAGGAATTGTTGCATAGGAGAAATCAAGTTGTAGTGTCCCTTTCAATTTCACCGCCCAAGACCTGGAAAGAAGCATGCCGAACCTGGGAGGAATATCCGCTACTACAATATCCATCAAAACGTTCTTCACTGGGATTTGATCTAGACTTACAACCAAGTATTTGATGAGCTCGATACATCTTACTCTGCTGGAATCAAACAAATAGAGATCATGGTATTTCCGGGTGATGTCCAAACCCAACTTATCCATGATAGCCTTGGGCATGAGATTGTGAGAAGCTCCGGAATCGAACATGGCATTGTGTAACACAAAATCATGCAATCTTAAACTGATATAAAAGGGGGCACATCATTTTCTGGAGACTCACTGTTCAATGCTGGCCCAAAAATCATTTCGGGTTGATCATCTTCGACATTCACCATATCAGACATTGGATCACAGTTTAAAATTTTAGAAACTTTCCCTCTATAACTGTTGTTCTTCATTATTTCAGTCAAGGGAATGGATACCTTCAATTTAGAAATTTCATTCTCTAAACTAAAAGCGGAAGCCTTTTCTACCTCTTTGACTGGGGCTTCTTTCTTTTCCTTTTCTCTCGATACAATTTGCTGATTTGATTTTTCTGCTGATGGTGAATTACTGCTGTCAGGTCCAAGTGCCTCTTTGCCTTTCTTTTTTGCAACTGACGAATCATTCTTTGATGCCGAAACTTCCTTCCTCTTCTGAATTGGGTTAACTGGCACATCTCTGTTTCTAAGTGAATATTGTTGTTGTTGAGCGGACAGAGCATTCATATAGCCTCTTTGATACTCCTCTGATTCTTCTTCCAAAACTATGTCACTTGCTAGAATGAAATCTGCGTCTTTGTGTGCAGCTGAACTTTCCGCATACTCCTCCTCTTCAGTAATGTAAGTAGGCAAATCATCCGGAGTAAAGAAGTGGTTCTCTTCCCCTATTACCTTCCCTTCCTCGTCAGACTCTGATCCGTGCACAAAGTTTTGCTGCAGAGGTGGCTGTACTGGCTGCTGTGCTGTTTGATCTTGGGCTCGTTGATCTCTCTGCCTTATCCTATATTGTGGTTGCTGCTGGCCACGGAAGTTAGGATTTCTAACTTGTGGCTCAGGTTTGTCGAGTTTCACCCTTTCAAGCATCTGCTCTACCTTCTTGAGTAATTGATCCATCGAGGAGGACTGTGACCTTCTTTTCTGCTTTCGCTCTAGCTTTTTTGGACGGCAGATTTGCTTCAACGCTGACCGTGATTTTCTGCATGTCTTCCATTGTAGCAAGCTCTCTCTCTCTCAGTTGATAAGCCATGTCAGCATCAAATCCATCCGGAAATTTCATCATAGCTAGTCCCACAGGTGGCCTTAGATGATCAGGAATCTCATTATAAACGGAATTGAATCTAATACAGTAGTCTTGGACCGACTCACCAACATTTCGTTTGATCTTCTCATACTCAGCAAGAATTTGAAGAGGATTCTTTTTCACTTCCCAGCGGTCTAAAAATTGTCTTTGCAGTTCGGCCAAGGTAGTGATATGTGCAACCGACAAACCTCTGAACCATTTCCTAACTTCACCTAAAAATGTCTGTACAAAGAGTCTCATTGCTACATTTTCTGCATTGATCTCATGAAGGTCATAGAAATCTGCCATTCTGTCCACATGTTGCTGAGCGGTAATGCTGTGAGGGGCACCGTCAAACAAAGGGATTTTGCTTTGATAATTTGCGGGCATATCATCTAGAACTTGAGGCAGCACAAGAGGTGCAAAACAGGCAGCCATCACTCTTGGTGGATTTGGTCTTGGAGGTGTTGGATGAGTGTGTGCAGTTTGTAGGGAATTAACAATTTGAGTTTGAAGCTGTGTCGCAATATAATTGTCAATTGACCGGTTAGCCCTTTCAGTTTCTAGGTCTACAAGAAACTGTGGATTGGGGACAGTATAGTCAACAACCCTTTCGGATTTGGTCTCGAACAATGATATTTCAAACCGTTCATCAAACTCAAGCTCTTCAAGATACTAAAAAATGTCAGGACATGAATGAGATTTGAACACGGGAGTTATAGAGCTCTCTTGACGAAGGAGTCTTGGAATCAAGTTGGGGTTTTCGTAGATATGGGGAGGATCCAGATCTGGATTGGCTCTGGTATATCGTCTCGAAGCCAGCGTGCTATTTTTGAAAAAATCAGAAGGACATGAACAACTTACTCAGCCTATAAAATCCTAAACTTATCATCCGGAAGCTTAGAATTATTAGAAGTATGGGGTGTTCGTAGGTTAAGCCTGCCGTTTACGCAACGGAGAAGACTAACAAACAAAGAATTTCATCCCCAGTATGGTCGCCACTATGTTAGCACCTAAATTTGCCTTAGGCTGAAGGAAGGCAAAATTCAGGGTAACCACAAACCACGCTCAGTCTGGTAGCTAGCCCTACTAGAACAGGAGAGGGCTCTCTCCGGGTCACACTCAGGAAAATAAACAATAGGGTCTGAGATGACTCAAAAATGGATACTGATTTTAGGCTAGGTAAATAAATATGATGGAGATGTTTGAAGAATAACTGAGTTTTCTGGGATGTGTGGGGCCAAGGAACATCATGAGCAGAGAATTTAACTCAAAGACGCAGGTTATTTCGTGAGGCAAGACAGGCGAAAAGTCTAGCAATTAGAGTTGAAAAAATGTGAGGTGGAGAGATTGTTTGAGAGTGTGAAAAGGGCATAAATACATGAATCCTTTTCAACAGAAGAAAACATAGAACATGAAAACTATCCCAAGGCAGAGCAGTGCACTGAATTCTACCATTTTTACTTAGAAAGCTTTCACTGGAAATGAATGTGAATGAAAATATGAAACATAACGAAATACATATGAAACATAAAGAAGATATATTTTCTAAAATCACGCCACAGGAATCTCATGAACCAGTGCTGCAATCTTTCATTAATTCTCTGTCAAAATGTACAGTGAGTGACTGGGTGTCTCTCCCACAGTTTCCTAGAAATTCCAACACTTTGCAAATAGTGTTGCTTACAATAAATAGACTATGCCATTGGGAAATAGAACGACCCACAGTTGGGGAGTTTTTCAAGTGATTACAAATTGGAAATGGAAAGCCAACCATTAGTTACAGGTGTAGTGTTACAGAAATGACAAATGGCTTAGGTGACTGCTCGCCTTCCTTTGCCACTTGGATAGGAGCCCACCTTTAGTGAAAATACTTTTTAAGCATTGCCTTAGTTTCCGAGAAAAATATAGTGTAAATGAGCAGGCCCACTTGGAGAAAGTCGTGAATCGAAATGTCGCGGAGCGGAAGTGATTTTGGCCTTTGGGTCTATATGCGCCGCGCCCAAATCTATATGCGTCGTGCCACTTTGAAGGCGATTTTGAGGTACATGCAGGAGTCGAAATTATGCCCAAGTGTGCTTGTTCGAAAGCCTGACTTGTCTACTTAACAACCCAAGTGGAATTTCTAAATTTGGTGCTCATTTTCCCCTCCAAAACTTCATTCTCCCAAGACTGTTCCCTGTGTGTCAAAATAGGGGCAGAGAGGTCATTTTTTGAGTGTTTTTGACCTCCTGGGACTCAAAACTTGCCCAAACTTCTTGTCCATGCACCAGCAAGCATGATTTTTCATGATGAATCCAAAAATGCAAGCCATTTGTGATTTGGAGCTCCCAATCCTAAGCGTCGCGCCACACAGGGAGAAAAAACATGTGTTGTGACCAAAAATTTGCCATGTGACCAAAATTGCCCCAAATTTCTTGAAATTTGGGCTGGAGCTTCCTTATCAAGTGTTATGCTGGGAAAAAGAGGCTTCGGCCAATATCTGAAGTCGATCGAGCTCCCTTTGCCTCTTTTGCTTCTTGATTGCCTTCCTCAATTTCGCCTTCAAATTCCTGATTCGGGCCTTGCACACTTTGTTTCGCGCCATGTAGTGGAAAGCCATGTGTCTCAGCAATGCATGGTCCTTGTTGACCTTGTCCAGTAGCCTCTCCAAGTGCATGTTAACTCTCTTGAGATTGGCCTCCCGATTCTCATTAATCTCTTGCTCCAATGACATGAGCTCAACTCTTCTCCTTTGTGCAGCTTGGCGATGCTCACGAATGTTTTGTAGCTCCATGATCGCTTGCTGATCCTCCAGATGTTTGTTCCTCTGCTCTAGATATTTCATGTTCCATTTGGCTCTTTCCAAATCAAGGGACAAGGCTTGAATCTCTGCTTGCTGCTCCTGGATGATCTCTTTAAGTTGTGCATTTGTCGGTTCTGTATCTGTATCATCATCATGAAGGAGAACGAATTCGGTCTCGCGTTCACCTGATGGCTCACCTGAAGGTGCCTCATCCTGCATTGGCTCCTTGCCTTTGTCCTGTTCCTGTGATGCTGATGGAGGAAGCGAGGCGCCTTCCACCTCGGGTGGAGATAACACTTGCTTTGCCGTTGCAAACAAACGTTTGGTGCCTTTCTGATATGTGATGAAAAACGACACACTAGCAGTCTCATGGTGCTCATACCGACGAGAAGGTTCACCCTCATGCTTAACCTCTGATAATACCTATGAAGTGCTGAATAGGTCACGGGAGATGAAATCATCCCAAGTAATGCCCTGCAATCCCAGCTGATGAACCACCAAAATCTTAATAAGAGCAAAGAGATAAACACTGTTAAGTTGCTGCTGAGGGGTCTTGTGTTGCATGAAGGTGTTCATCCTCTCTATGTTCCTGCAAATGAAATATGGGATGTTCATCATCCGTACCCTGGTAAAGTGCATGAGCAACCTGATGTGATAGGCATATAGACGAGAGAACCTCCCCTCACAGCTGAAGTACTTCATGATCAACTTCATGAGTGGAGCATATTCATCTTTCAAATATTGGAATGGAAAGACTCTTGTGAGCTACCTCAAGCAACTGGCCTTAATGTAAGGCTCATAATGCTGCCGATCAACCTTTTGTTTCTTGTGCCATGGTTCTCCAACATTCGGTATGTCGGTTGCTAATGAGACAGTTTCGGGTGTCAGTGTGAAGGTGACCCTGGCCAAGATAGAGTGATCTCCATGTAGGTGAAGCACAAAAAGACGGGCCAACTCATGATGAACTCGAACATTAGCCACCCTTTGACAAAACTCAAAACATGATAGATGCTGGAAACATGACATAGCAAGAGGGCAGGCCTGCAATTCAGTGAGGGTGGTTGGCTCATCCCTAACATGTTTGCCACTTTTGTGATGTCTCCGAGGAGCCTATTCTTCCGAGGATGAATCACTTTGTGTTTCCATCTCATACTCCGATGAATGCTCAGATGCCATGATTGCTGTATGTGTACTGTGCTTGGAATACCCTTTGATGATGGTATGAAACTAGGTGTTGTTGTGAGATCTGCCACCAAGGGGAACAATGCAAAAAGGGAGTGTTAGGGAGGGGAATAATATGATGGGAATAGGGGTTATGGGGGGAAATTTTGTTTAGGGATATGTAGGAGGGCTTGGAGATTTTATAAGGTAGGTTTTTGGGGTTTTACATTGACAAATGAGTGAAGAGATAGGGAATAGGGTTTAGTAATGTTTTAGGGTAGGGAAAATAGGGAAAATGGGATAGGGGGGAAGGGAACAATGGAAAGGAGTGAAAAAATGAGAGGTGAAAGAGGAGCCTTGGCATCAATACCACAAGTTTGCAACCCTAGCAACAATGGATTTGATGTTTTCTAGTGGTAGGTTTTAGGCATTTTTATTGCAACTCTAAACGACCATGAACCATCACTACATTCCATAAAATTTGATGAGCAAGCCAAGATATAGAGCCTACCTGTCAATTTGAAGGGTTTCAAAATGATTGGTTGCATGTTTGGCACAAATTCGGGCCTCTGTGGGTGTGTGCCGCGCAACAAGCCCAATGCGCCTCGCTCGGTATATGCATCGCGCCCGTGTTAACTTTACACTGCGGGGTCGCGCTCTGTGCGCCGCACTCCCTATGTGCGCCGCGCTCCTGAAAACGACTCCAAACTCACTCCAAACGCGTGCTTGCACTCTCACACTCACTTTGCAATGTTTCTCTCTTCCTTGGTGTTCACAATGACTTTGTTTCTTGTGGAAACTTGTATATAAAGGCTTTGAAGTCATGGGTTTGATTTTTGCTTCTCCGAAACCCATTTTGCTAATGTTTTGTTTTGACACTTTTCACTGCTTTAATGCAACACTGAATTTCACTTTTCCCTTTGAATTTTTAGCTAAAATGATGAAATTTTTTGGCACTTTTGCAGGGGTCGCACGACATGGAATTTGGCCAAGGAAACCATGACTGCACCTGAAGAAATCAACTGGAGACTTTTTTGAAAATTATCACAAATGACACACTGTTTGACTTTTCTTCAAAACAGAGTTTTGAAGAACAATCGTAATCTGTCAACATGGCAATGAAAATCTTTGAATCATAACTTTTTAAGGGCCTCCCTCTGGCCTGCATGGATTTATTGGACATGTTTGAAGACCAATTTATCTGATCCCTAGACCTAATGACTGAAAATGACTCTCATCCATTAAAAGATCGAACATTGACTGTCATGGACTTTAGTGAACCTTGACAAAAGACTTGAGCCAACAGGTGCCAGACATGAGGGGAACTGACTAACAAGACCTTTTCCGTCAGATTATGGCATTCCCCTAGTGGAATGCAGCTGAGTGAATGGAGCGAGACACCTAAAAATGAAATGCAGAAAGAGTTTTGATCTCTGACAGAGGACTGACAAGACCGACTCTAACAATGCTCTTGATTACCTCCATCATCTTGGAATAGTTGTTCGGGTGTAACCTTCATCCTTCCAAACAAGGTGTTCAACAATGCTAATTTTTTATTATGATTCATTTCAGATTGGAACTCGTTCTGCCCAAGAGGTAGTTCTATCCGATTTGTCGTATCTTGAAGCTTGTTGATATCGTTGGAATGCTTGATAAATTTACTCTCGAGATCGACTAATTTTTTGTTGAAATCATCGGAGTGGCTAGTAATCCTATTCTCTAAGTCATTCAATTTTTTACTGAAATCGGCCATTGACATCAACGACATTGACCGAGTTTGTGGGGGTGTATATTTGTCCACCAACTTATATATATATATATATATATATATATATATATATATATATATATTAAATAATTAAATTAATTTAATTTAATTATATAACATATAGTTTTTTTGTTTTGTTTTTGTTCTTTTTTATATGGTTTTAAACTATATAATATGTATATATATAAATAAATTATATATCATATATAATATATGTTAAGATATATATATATATATATATATTTTTTTTTTTTTTCTTTGTAAAGCTAATTCTATTAAAAGGAAACAAAAATAAAATTACAATGAGGCTGCAGCCTCAGCCGAGAACAACAGAGTTCCTTCTGAGTATCATAATTGCCCCAAATTTGGGGAAACCAGTTTAACATTACAAAAAACCATGCAGAAGACCGGGAAAACATCGACAAAACCAGAGTGAAGACTTGAGACATTACCATCTGAAGCAGTTGAAAACAAGACAGAATTGCCTACCATGTAAACGAAAGACACAACAACAAAAGACTGGACCAGTCAGCATCAGAACCCTGAGCTGGCGCGTGGGTGTCCACGAGGCATCACATTGGGACGTCCTGGTCAGGAGCCTCCTCGATAATGGGGCACGCGTTCCCATACCAGATCTCACCTTCCTTCGCCACGTCGCTTTCTGCCCTGCCCCTTGGAGGTTCCCTCGCCTGAAGGGTGCCGCTTGAGCTGCTAGCAATTGCCATGGAAATTGTGGGCCCATGACAGCTACCACTTGGTTGCCAAGTGTCGCCTGCATTATCACCTTCCGCATGTTGACCACCACGCCTAGCTTCCCTGCCTTCTTCTGCCGGGAGTTGCTCAAAGCCATGACTAACATCCATTCTGCGAATGTCCTGAGGTTGCTCTGGAGAGTTTCGCACAGAAGCACTGTGCTGATATTCTTCTTCTGAGAAAATGATGGTGACATTAGCAGTGATGATGGGCTGGTTCAGGTTGCTCTGGAACTTGAAATGAGTCGAGTGGGAGGGCAGATTAGGATGCCGAGGGAAGGTCGCAGTGTGAAGCCGAAAATATCTGTGCTCAGCCATAGATGCCTGCTCACAACCTCTGCCACTGCTAGTGTGAGGAGAATTGGCCTGAGGAGGAGGCAGAGAGGCAGGTGGAGGTGGCGGATCAGAGCTTTTCTCTGTCTGAGAGTGAGCACTACCACCTCGGTTACCTCCTATGTGGCTCCTCATGTGGTGATGAACCATAGCAATGTGGTGGGAGAGAAGTTCAGGATAATTGGGGGCCTGGAAGGAAAGCAAAGAATGCATAGAGGGCTCCTAGACAGGGTTCAAAGGGCAGTGCTCGGAATGGGAGTAATGATACCCATTTCCAAAGTCAATATAGCAAAGAAGCCAACGACGTCTTCCTGTAACATTTCTACTGCAGGGGTTTTCGGCTTGGAGCATGCAAATGCTGAAGGAGGGAGGGCAAACAGAGGGATTGATGGGTGCCATGTGAAATCGCATAGCTTTCGTATCTCGGCCTGAGCAGCCATTAAAGGCTTCCTACAGGCGGACCTGCTCTTGCCTTAAGTGAGTCTACGGAGGCCATAACTGAACTTGGGATGGTGCGCTGGCCACCATCTGGCTGGGCCGAGCGCCGTCATTCCGTCAGCTCGCCATTAATGTTCTTGAATTTCACTCGCATCTGGGTATATGTTATGATATATTAACCTCCGTGGGTTATTTTAAATAATATGTTGTGGAAAAGAAAGACACAGCTAAGGAAACAACCTCAGCGTGTAATGACGGCATGGGTCAACAACATGAGGGAATTGGCGGTGGTGGTTGTGAGATGGCAAATAGAGAAAATGGCGGCGGCGGTGGTGAGACGGTGGAGAACTGACAGATGGCGGAGAAGACGGGGCACAATACCAGATATGTAGGGGTTTGATGCATGTCTTCCGTAGTCAGCGGTGTGGAGGGTAGCGTAGCACGGGACGATAGTGAAGGCAACGATCTCACTCGCTCTAATACTAGATGAAGCACACAATTTTAGCTATTGACAGCCATGATAAAATGTTTTATTAATAATTGAATATATGTTGATTACATTTTGTGAGAGGCCCCAACTATATACCGCCTTAGGTGCCTCTTGTTGAATGGGCATGATTGTTGATCACGCACTTTGCCTAATAAATGATAACCAACTATTTTTTTACATCCCGACTCCTTCTACAAATAATATGTGGATCTTATACTTTGACGAATCCAAGGCACAAGAGGGCTCTAGAGTTGGTTGTGTCTTGGCAGACCCGTTGCAAAGGAAACACTTGGTCTCTAGTCGCTTAGAGTTCGAGTGCACGAACACCACCACCAAGTATGAAGCACTCATTTTGGGCTTACAGAAAGTGACCAGTGTCAACATTGTTGTGTTAAAAGTGGTAGGTGACTCAACGATTGTGGTGTGTGTTGTGGCCAGCAACAACCCCCCTTCTTATTTACTTTTATTTCAAATACTAAATAAGTGGGGACCCTTATCCATAAATTTCAAAAAATAAATTAGCACTTGTATTTCCTTTTTGAATAAATCTTAGTATCATAAAACCTAGGAGAATACTCGAAAATCACAAAAAGACTTGAGTTTTATGATAAGTTCGAACAAAACCGTTCCCTTAATAAAAAGCGTCGCATCGAAAAAATGTAATGGGTGCCTTCCTACAAGCGGAATCCTAAGATTGTGAAATTGCGATGTGGAATCACGCATCAAAAGACCCTCATCGCATCGCATGCCTCAAAACTCACTTAAGCTGAAATGCCTCAAACCGCCGATATGCGATGGCGCATCTCGCAAATCGCATTTCGCGGAAAACACATTGTAACAGATGATTACCACACGCTAGGAATCTGCGATATTGCGGAGTAAATCACAAAAGCGCCTTATCGCAGATCTACAGGGCTCGTTGTTCAAGAAATCTTTTTCCATAAACAGATGCCCAGTTATGTGCGTTAATGTTAATTAATGAGTTAGTTGGCAATCATTAATGAAATATAGTTTTGATCTGATCGAGGAGCCATTTCACGTAGGGTGATATATTTTATATGTTTTCGGCATTTAAAGCTTTCCCGTCACCTTTTTCTTATCATTACTCTTGCCTCATTTGTAAACTGCAGGAGTGAAGAACAGAGAAGTGCACATAGAATTGTTCAGAATATTATGGGAGAGAAGGGTAAAGCTCCGAGCTCTAAAGATAAAGAGATGAATTCCTTATACAAAGACACCACCTGTAACAAAGATGCCGATATTACTACTTGGGAAGGCATGTAAAGTCTACTCGAGGAAGAAAATCCCAGGTAAATGGAGGTTACAACTACTGCTGGCTCACACGGGTCATCTGAGGTGTCTATAACAGAACTAGCATGTTCGTTCTTGCACCGGATAGCAGCGAGGCCCAAAATTCTTCCATACACGGACATGGTCAAATGGGTACTAGATAGTGCTGATATCATGAATAGACAATTTAAGACTCAAAGCCAAGAACTTACGAAGTCGTTCTTTCCACAAAATTTAAGGTTTATATCCTCTAACAAAAAATGCGCAAGAGGCAAAAAATATCACCAGGGAAGCCCGGATCAAGGAATGGAGGTAGTTTCTGATTCGCGATTAGCGAATCGCGCATCGCTAGGAAAAACCCCTTGAGAAGGAAAGCCTCTAATCGCTCAGTCACCTGTAAGCCCGAAAATTTGTAGGAAAAAGTGCTAAAGGCGAAAGGAAAAACTTGAACTCAAAAACCAGTGGTATTTATTAGGGATATCCACAAGTGGTATGTAAATATCTACAAAATGTACAACATCTATAGATAAGCTGGAGACAGAAGGCTCAAGAAAAAGCAGAGTCCATCAAGAGGTTAACCAAGTTGAATTGGGATTCCTACTGGACGTACTTGGTAAAACCACACAGCCAGTGCATGACTCTCAAATGTATCATTAATTCTGCCGAGAAGATTGCGCCAGCTCTTACTGATTCTATTTTCACAAGATAGCTAAAATTGAAAGTCGGCCAGCCAACTCTCCTCAAGCAAATGTTGAACGCTTGTGACTACAAGGAACAGATACATAGATAGTTAGTTATTAGTTTTAGTTTTAGAGTTAGTTTTAGTTTTAGTTTTGCTTTATTTTTGCCTAAAATAAGGACGGTCTTTTAAACCATATCCTACATTTTTGTAATAAATTATTTTTAGGTTTAGCTAGTAGTATTTAAACTCTTCTCATGCATTTAGAGAAGGGTCCTGTTACACAACAATTTGTCACCGTTTGTCACCGTCCCTTTTACCCCTCACCCGCACACTGGAGGACTCATTTCGGGACCTGTGAGAAGTGACATGACCTGAAACCACTTGCATCATATTCCTCTAAGTATGAGCTTCATTTGCCCTGAAGACATCTCATGCAAAATCTCCATGAAAACAACTCTTTTTGCATTAGCGCGGGTCCGCAGTTCACTGCCCGTGCCAATGAGGGAAATCCTCTGAAAAGGACGCGGTATTGGCACTCTGTCTCAGAGTCGCACTCGCGCCAACCGAATTGAGTAAAGTTTTTAACCACCAAACTCCCGAAGGTTCTCTTCAACCCATTCACCAACTGAATCTATGTTGAGCTAGGATGGTTTGGCTTCGAATCTCCATAGAAGGGAAAGTGGTTTGCCACCTTTCATGGAAGTTTCCAAGTGATAAAGCCAATCCCATGAATAATGTGGTTGATCCTATCTCTTTCTTCTCTATCTATAAAAGCTTGCCTCTATGCCTTGAGCAAGCTAGTCATAGTCATAGTTACAATAGCTCCAGTTCTAGCATAGTGATAGAGAGTTTGAAGCTGCAAGAGCCTTCTTTGCACCCATAAGGCCAAATCTAAGTAAGGAGATTCTTGTCACCCAAAGAGAGAGAGGCTTGTTCCTCATCCCAACAAGCTTTGCAAGACTTGTGTAGCTGACTACCCAGCCAAAGGAGGATTTGACGTCAGAACAATGGTTGTATTCTTCTTTGTTACTTATTAATAATAGATGACTATCATTATCGTTCCACTCTCATTGTCCTATGTTGATGTTGAGTTATATCTTTTCTGACTGATATATAATTGCATCTACTAGATTTTATGCTTGTTTTCGTGTTTTTCTTTGCATGTGCAGGTGTCCAATCACGGAGATCGTCGGGATTGTGACCGGCCAAAGCAAAGGAACGAGGGCGACATCTCTTCTACGAACACTAGCGTTGGAATCCAAGTAGGTTCTCACCATCCACTTTGTATTTGCAATTAGGAACTTGCGTGATAGCATTGTGTGATTGTTGCTAGACCCGGTCTGAGCTAGTAGGGATCGTCTCTGTCCGCAGAGAGGATTTACCTCCACAACAATTTGGCGACTCCACTGGGGACGAGGTCTAGGCTAGAGACGTGCTCCCGCGTCGTTAAACCTAGTCACTGTTGTTTCACACTACGGTTGGGTGATTCCTCCTTTTGTGACTTGATAGTGGTCTAGCACGGACTTGAGCTCCCACGTACTGTCGCGTATATAGGGGAGACCCACTAGGTTATCATCCTTTATCCATAGGAAGCCGTGTCTGCCGTCTTACAAGCCGTAATGCACCGAACACAGCATTCGGGAAGATTGACTGCCGTACGGGAAGTCCTTGGTTTTCATATGATTGCCAAGGTGTATATGCAGTTTTACGGATTTGTTTGGTAAACCCTTTGCCTAGTCTCTCCAGAGTAGTCACTTTTGATCCTTTTCGGACTCCTTAAAAGAAAAGGCTCACTTGAGCAATTTGTCACTTCGGGCTCACAAAACATTCGAAGGCGACTAGAGTCACCTTTTTTTCCTTTTCTCGACTCTTAAAACATGAAAAGGTCAAGTTGTGTCCTTGCGTCTTAAAATTTATTTGGCCGCGATAAACATTACCTGGTTAGATCTTGTGTGCGTTAGTTTGAGTAGGGTCCTTTATCGTTAGATTCCTTAGGTCTTGTTTGAAGTTTGTCATCCTGGCTGAACCGTCGACTCCCGTTCCAAGTGATCAAGGGTCTCCGTCTTCCGTTGCTCCTGAGGTACCGGTTGTAAGTGATACTCTTCCTGTTATCCCGAGTATCCAACCGATCAACTCTCGCGCTCCGGACGACGAAGGTTACGAAATTCATTGGAACCCCATTTGGGAGCCTAAAGAGGACGATATTCCTTTTACCCCCCTGGTGTTTCGTCTCCAAAGTATACCTCTCACATGGATGAGACATCTACTAGAGTGAGTGAGACACCTGTTTTGTCAAATATCGACACTCCCATTCCAGCTACTTCTCCGCTCCCCCCACGCTACTAGTCGTTGAGGGATAGAGTAAGTGCCAGGACCCCCGCTTCGACCATGTGGGATCCCCATATCACTCCCACCATGGGATCTTTTGTTTCACAAGTCCACACTACACCTGTCACTTCAGTTCCGATGAATCCAACTGTTTGTGTAGCGCATTCAACTCCGATTGTTAGTGCCGTAACAACGTCTTCAGCCTTGAACACTGGTGCTGGCCCCCCTTACGGTCAAGTGAGTAATGGCCAGCCGACACTCTCACCTAAAGTTGTTCACCCTGCACAAAGTACTCCACCCTCTTCTGGTCCCGTTCCAGGAGGAGGGCCATATGATGCTTCTGGACAAGCTGTTCAGGATCCGAATGCGCAAGGTCCATTCTTTTATTACGATTCTACTGGTCAATACCTTCAACTTCCTCAACCCTTGCCTACTTGACCTTTTGTTGAGGTTTCGGTACCGTTATCCATTGCTTGGAACCCTGGTACCACCTCTTTCCATGGAGGCCAAGCAATGCCTGCACAGCTTCAAGGACCGCCTAACCAAGGCCAGCCATCTTATGTGCAAACCCCCCAAGGGCAACAATATTATGGCTAGACTTACCCAGGACAATCTGGGGGCCCACAAGGACAACCCTATCAGGGACAACCTTCGGTCGCTGGTGGTCCATCTTTTACTTATCTGAATCAACCTTCTAGTTATCCGGGGCAACCTGGTACCCAGCAAGGTTACCCGTCTGGACAACCAGGACAACCTTACATCCAACAAGGCCAACCTGGTATCCAGCAGGGTTATCCCTCTGGACAAGCTGGACAAACTTATATTCCACAAGGTCAACCGGCAGTCCAACAGGGGTATCCTTCTGGGCAAGGGGGGCAGCCTTACATACAACAGGGCCAACCCACTACTCAGCCTAGTCATCCTTCTGGGCAAGCGGGTCAGCTTTCTACACAGCAAGGCCAACCCACTGCCCAGCTTAGTCATCCTTCTGGACAGGCTGGCCAACCTCAAGGTCAACCAGCCGTCCAGCCCGCTCAACCATCTGTTCCGCAAGGACAACCCTTGGTTGCACAAGGACAACCTGGTACCCAACAAGCACATCCTTTTGGGCAAACAGGTCTGTCCCAAGCCCAACCAGGCCAACCTTCCGCCCAGATGGTCCAAGCTCAACCTGTTCAAGGACATCCTTCTGAGCCCCAGACTCAAATTGGTTATCAAATGCAAGGTGGGCCACGACCCCAACCTTCTTACCAAGCGCAACCTTCTTATCAGGCTCAGTATGGAGCTCAACAAACGTATGGCTACCAGCAACCCCAGGGGCAAACTCAATTTACCCCTTATCAAAATTACCAACAAATGTAGGTCACTCCTTACCAGAATTATCAGCAACAGTACGTTGCACCTGCAGGACAAGTTGCTAATCTATGGGGTGCTGGGGGCCAGACCCAGGGTCAACTGTTTGCTTATGGACAGAATCCTTATGGACAAAACACCTATGGGAAAAATCCCTATGGGCAAAACCCTTATGGGCCAGGCCCATCCGGACAAAGTCCATGGGGGCAACCACCACCTGGTTGGAACCCTGGTACTACCTCTCTTCCACAGCCACAAATGTCCTTTAATCCTCAGTTGCCTTTCTTAGCAACGTTGGAACTTCCAGATGTTTCCAAGTTGACGAATGATCCCATTCTTCATAATCCATATTGGCTACCAATTCCAACTAAGATACCCGGCGATTGCCCGAAATTCGACGGCAAAGCTGGTGAGGACCCTCAAGCCCATGTCATGACCTATCACCTTTGGTGCTCATCCAACTCATGGCTTGATGACTCCATCCGGCTCCGCCTCTTCCAAAGGAATCTCATCGGCTCGGCCGCTAAGTGGTATATTGAGTTGAATCGCGGAACATTTCAAGACTTCAACTCGCTGGCTATGGCATTCCTAACTCATTTTCAGTTACCCATTTGGTATGAGACATGAACACATCTCCTTACGTCTCTCAAACAGGACACAGCCACGCATATATCTGATCATATACATGAATGGAGACGGCGTCGTCACTTGATCAAATTTTGGATTCCTGATCAGCTCTTGACCGATTGGTTCACGACTTCCTTTGTCCCTGCAATTGCACGAGACATCGCCATGGGGGCTTGTGTAACTGAAGAGCAAGCTATCGCGCGTGCTCAGTACCTTGACTTGGTATAATCTCAGTCAGGTACTTTATATGATTATTTGCGAGACGCCCCGAGACCCGGAACATCCAAAGCTCCGCCAACGCATCTTCAAAGAAATCATCTGCGAACTTTGGGAAGCAAAACATAATGCTTCTAATGGAAACACTTCTCAGGGTCAATCTAATTCTGGAAGTACCTCCGAGGTAAATGCCGTTCAGTCCACCATGGCAGATAAATCCTCGAAAGAGAAAAAGAAAGGGAAAGTCAAGAATAAATCCGAACAGCCCAAACAGGACTCCCCTAAACCTCCACCTGAGGAAGGAGCCAAACGGAAACCTAAGTATCCTTGTCTTATCTGTGATGAGGATCACTACACTAAAGACTGCCCTAGGCGGTCCGAGGTTAGTCGATTATTAAAGGGTACTCCTGGGACTCCTGCTGTGCTTAAAGAACCTTTCCCTTCACAACAAACTCAAATGGTGGCAGATCCATTGCAACCCTCTTCTTCATTCGGCTCTCAAGTCTTCATGGCTGGGACGATTCCCATCCATGTCACTACTTGAGCGAAAGAATATCCATCTCATGCCGAGAAAGAGCCGAAGGTCCCCTCCAACGCTCCTCCATCCAGTTCTGGTCCACTCCACATCGAACGACCTAGCACTGAGACGACGATCCGACCCCCTCCAAAAGGTGTACTCCGGAAGTCTTCTTACAACCCGAATGCTCGTGCTGCTCAGCACTACAGCATTGTTGAGGACTTAGCCCAGGCTCCGTCTGCTATGTCCGCTCTAGAAGTCCTCCAGAGCTGCCCCTCCCAGAGGAAGTCCTTGCTATCGGCCATCGGTGGCATAGACCCGGCTGACTCGGATCTGATTTCTTTTGATCTCGAGGGCTATACGCCGAGACTTCCTCACCAAATCGCTTTCCTTATATAGGTCATCATCAATGGTAAAACGATTCATCGTACAGTCATTGATGAAGGTGCCTCAAGTTGCATCATGTCTATTGCTTGTTGGAAAGCTATTGGTTCTCCAACATTGAGCCAGTCTCCTACGACGTTAGAAGCCTTTGATGGAAGAGAGTCCCGTCCTTACGGTATCCTCCAACGCTTGCCCATCTCCTTGGAAGGGAAGACGGTAGAAGTGGAGGTCGAAGTTGTCGATGCTAATCTTACCTACAACCTCCTCCTCGGACGTAGCTGGACATACGCCATGCAAGCCGTGGCTTCCTCCCTTTTCCGTGTCATTCGTTTCCCTCATCAAGGGAAGATTGTCACGGTGGACCAGCTCTCCTTCTTTGCCTCTTCTTCCGAAGGTAATGTGCTGTTCGTGGAGCATACCTCTAAATCATTCGAGAGTGTGGGAGCCGGACTTTTTAAGGATCCCGCTCTTATGGGTGTCTTTCCCCTTCCATCTCTGAATCTCGCCCCTATTAACATGATTTCCGTGCGTTCTGATCCGTGGGTCCTCCCTCCCGCTAATCAGGTAGAATCCTGGGGCGATATGATGCCGTTGAGTCCTGCCGAGCTCAACTACGTCGAAATCGTTGCTGTATCGGCTCCCCCTCCCGAACCTGCTCTTCCGAGCGGTGTTCCCGATTCGTATGTTCATTTCCCTTGGCTTGGAGATGATGCTACTTCGGATCCATTAAAGGAAATATTTCCTTCCGATGAAGCCATCATAGAGACCATGTCTCTTGAGGAGCCCCCTTGGTCAAATCATCACCACCGTTCCTCGTTTCTCCCTGCCCATCAGGAAATGATCGCATGTCTCGAACGGTTTGCTTCGCGTATCCCATCCTCGCCCCTTCAAACACCTATTCAAATCTACCAAGTATCTTCTGAGGGCAATATGGGAAACATTACACAAACCCAACCCATCGACATCTCTGTCAAATCAGGGATTGTCGAGCACATTTACATTGGAGTCACTTGCACTCCAAAGGAAGTTCAACTCTGCACTGACCTATTTCGCGAATTTCGTGATGTCTTTGCTTGGTCCTACGAAGAGATGCCCGACATCGACCCTAGTATAGTGGTGCACGAGATACCTACGTATCCAGGTGCTAAGCCTGTTCGTCAGCACCTATGCCTTGTGCACCCCCGAAAGGCCGCAGCCATCAAAGCAGAAGTCGAAAAGCTTCTCAAGGCCGGTTTCATTTACCCCATTCCACTGACGGATTGGGTTTCTAATATAGTCCCTGTGAACAAAAAACAGGGAACTATTCGAGTCTGTGTTGATTACCGTGATATCAATCGCGCCTGTCCTAAGGATAACTTCCCTACACCCTTCATCGATCAGCTCATTGATGAGTGTGCAGGAAGCGAAATTTACTCGTTTATGGACGGATTTTCTGGATATAACCAGATCAACATTGCGCCCGCTGATCAACATAAGACGGCTTTTATCTGTCCTTGGGGCACTTTTGCCTATAAGAAGCTCCCTTTCGGTTTAAAGAATGCCGACGCTACCTTCCAACGTGCAATGTCCTATGCCTTTCATGACATTCGTCACATTGTACAGCCGTACCTGGATGATCTTCCAGCTCATTCAGTCAAGCGTCAGGACCATCCTTCCCATCTTCGTGAAATCTTTCTCCGCTGTCGACACTACCGTATTCGGCTCAATCCTCATAAATGTGTCTTCTGCGTTGAATCAGGCCGACTACTCGGGTTTATCGTCTCCCGAGAAGGCATCCGTCTGGATCCCCTCAAAGTCGAGGCCATTCTGAATCTTCCTCCCCCTGCTTCTTTGCAGCAGTTGCAGAGCTTGCAGGGCAAAGCAAATTTCCTCAGACGATTCATTCCGAATTATGCCGAGGTGGCTAAGGGTTTCACACGGTTGTTGAAGCGAGACACACCCTTTCATTGGGACGCTATCGCTCAGGAGTCTTTCGAGCGACTCAAGGGCCTCCTTGTCTCTGCTCCATTATTGAGACCTCCGAACTACCATCGTGATTATACTCTCTATCTGGCCGTCGCTGATACCACTATCGGCATGGTTCTAGTGCAGGATGATGATGACGGCAATGAGCACGTTACCTATTACCTCAGCCGCAACCTCGTGGATACGGAAACTCGCTACGCTTACGTTGAGAAGTTGGCATTGGCCGCTGTGTGCGCCGTCCAACGTTTCCGGCATTATATCCTACTGCGCACCACGACCGTGATTTCTGACTGCAACCCGATGACGTACATTTTGTCGCGTCAGTTGCTGGGGGAAAAATACTCGAAATGGATCATAATCCTCCAAGAGTTTGACTTGGAATTTACCGCTGCCAAGTCTAATAAGTCTCTGGTCTTTGCTGAATTACTCTGTTCTTTGCCATCTCCTTCTGCACCCTCTCTTTCAGAGGATCATATCCCGGACGAAACTCCTTTTCTGATCAGCACCCTCGATCCCTGGTACAAAGATATTATTGTTTATTTACAAACGTCCTCTTTCCGCCCCGCTGTATCCAAAGATGCTCGGCGGTGGATCCGCCATCAATCTCAACCCTATCGGATCATAGGGGACACCCTGTACCGTCTCGGCATTGACTCCGTTCTTCGCCGATGTCTTACCCTCGAGGAGGCTGAGAAAGTCCTGAATGACTGCCACTCTGGCGCCTGTGGTGGCCATATGTCCGGATATGCCACAGCTCAAAAAATCCTTCGCGCTGGTTATTTCTGGCCCTCCATTTTTAAGGATTGCATTCTTGCTGTCCGCTCATGCCATGCATGCCAGATATACCAGCGGAAGATGCGTGCGCCACCGGCCCCGCTACACCCTGTAGTGACCGTAGGCCCTTTTGCAAAATGGGGCATTGATTATACAACCTGTAAGCCTCGCTCGGCCGGGGGGCATGGGTTTATTATCGTTGCCATCGATTACTTTACAAAATGGGCCGAGGCGATGCCCACATTAACTGAAGATGGTCATACAACGGCGCAGTTTTTGTTCAATCATGTTATTACGCGGTTCGGAGTTCCACATGCCATCGTCACAGATCACGGAAAGCATTTCCGTAATCACATGATGACTGAGCTGACAACCCAACTAGGCTTACGGCACGATAGCTCAACCCCGTACTATCCTCAGTCTAACGGTTAGGTTGAAGCCGTTAACAAGATTCTGGTTACGATGCTTCAACGTACTGTTGACATGCATAAGTCTAATTGGCATCTGATTTTGTTTCCCGCCTTGTGGGCCTACCGAACCTCTGTGAAGGACGCCATCGGTTTCACTCCATTTCAACTAGTTTATGGACTAGAGGCTACCCTTCCTATAGAATGTGAAATTCCTTTGTTGAAAATAGCCGTCGAGTTGCTTCCCAACACTACTTCGGTAGAGGAACGACTTCTTTATGTAGAATGGTTAGACGAGACCCGTCGTCTAGCCTCCCTAGCCATCGAAGCTCAAAAGAAGAGAGTCAAAACTCATTTTGACCATACCATTCATCCTCTTTCCTTTGTTGAGGGAGACCTTGTCCTACTATACGACCAAGCAAATGACAAGCTGGGGGCAGGCAAACTCGAACCCATGTGGCCAGGCCCTTACATTGTAAAGAGAGTATTGCAAAAAGGGGCGTACGAGCTAGTTGAGTATGAAGGTAATCCTCTTGATAAGCCCCGCAATGGGCTGTACTTGAAAAAGTACTATGCATGATTCATGCGCTTCGACTTGTACATGCGTGTGTGTGTGTGTGTGAGTTTTCATGTTTTCGGTTTGGTGTGAAAGCGTGATTGCCCCTTATTGTGTCTCTTTGCTTCTTGTGCAGACGTCAGGTGCACCTTACATTGGTTTCGCTGATGGTGCCTGCCGCAGCACTCGTAATCTGCCCTCTGTGGCGTGGGTGATCTACGATCCTCACGGTGAGTTGATAGATCTTCAAGGTGTCTGTTTAGGCTGTACTACAAACAATGTTGCTGAATATAGCGCTGTTATTGAATTATTAGCCGAGACAATTGATCTCGGTATTCGTACATTGCTTGTTAACCTAGACTCTCAACTTGTCGTCCATCAGCTCAATGGGTGATATTCCGTCAGAGACCGTCACATTTTAAGGTTGTACTTACGTGTTAAATTGTTAGAAAGGAATTTTGACTTTATCACATATCAACATATTCCATGACGATTAAACACATTATCTGATGCATTGGCCAATCATGTATTAGATAGACATTTACGTAATTTATAATCAAAACATTATACAAGCAAGCACATAAAAGCACAATAATAAACCATAGGCATATGTATATATATATGTGTGTCATAATGTTTGCACCGCGTGCGTTACAAAACCCAAAAAAATAATACATGTTCATCCTGATACATCCTTGGACAACATGTCCCTCAAAAAATAAGCATGAAAGAAGCCTAGGAGTCTATTCATGGTGGTGCTAATGATAGCACGTCACCGCGCGCACCAAGCGTCTCAACAGACGATGGATGCGGGTCAACACCCCCACTGTGTGCCTCTGGTATGCAAAGGGCACGTCCGCCAATCTAGCGTAGCCTGGAATCCCTTGGGTAAGTCCCTCGAGATTCTGCACCAGCTCTTCCCCCACGGCTCCCCTTGCCCGAGGGTCAGCTACAGGTTGGTCCCTCCGCGCTATAGGAGACAAGCCGGCTGGTTGCTCCGGGCCCACATCTGCATATACATACAATTGTCATCAGAACATGCATGTATTGACAAAAAAAAATGAAAATACATAAAACACCAAAAAGAGAAGATCATACCTAACTCCTCTTCCCACTCCTCCTCCTCTGGCAGTGGGAGGTCTGGGTCCGCCATGAAGTTGGTTCCCACGTATGGCCAATCTTTTACCACGATCAGCTGACGGCGAAGCCATATGAAGAACTCGGGCCTCCATGACATCTGTTGGCCCCCTCCTCCTCTGGGCATCAATGCTGTCCAGTGAGCCATCCTAGGCTCTCGCGGCAATAGGTCCGCCACTACAGCTCCCTGGTACTGGAAGAGCGACAATCGTTCCAAGAAGAACGACACCACAATCGAGCCATACCCGAACTGTTTCACTCCCCCACGCTTACACTTTGTAAGCTGCCTTTTGATATTTGTAGTCACCGCTGTAGCCCAGTCAAAAATGGTAGGGCTAAGGCATTCTGTCGCTAGTAACAGATGATTCTTGCTTGCCTCATGGGGCGCCTGTACCCCAGCTGCACGCGTGATAGTGAACAATATCACCCTAAGAGCCAAGTCATGGATGGTGGCGATATCCACCTTAGCACTATTTTTCCCAAATTGTGCCTCTGGGCACACACGAGCCTTCACTTCACCTATCTTCTCCCTGGAAGGCCTGCTTCCGGTCAAAATGGGGCTCGCCCCTCTTCGTGACAGCCCGATAATGAAGTACACATCAGATACATCCAGCTCTAAGGTCTGATCCCATAAGCGGAATACTTGGTCATCAACATCCCAAGCGTCCACTATGAACTGTAATAGCTCCGGTTGAGCTCGCAGATAAGAGGTGAGGAAGAACGTTTTGAGACCACAGTCTCTCAAAGCATTCATACATCCCTCATCTGCTATGGCCAAGGCATCTACGACATCATGCTCCCTTTCTTTCCATTCCACCACCATTTTTGCTTGTTTCCTGCACCCACAAGGATGAACAAATCATTAATGAAACCCTGGTAGGGTTACAAAACAGACAAATTTCAAAAATGATGGGCAAATTCAAATAAAAAGTTAGGTCGCGCGGTTGGCGCGACTGTTTCTAAAATAGTCGCGCCGATAGCGCGGCACCTTTGGGTAAATCACCCCATTGGCGCGGACCCGTGCCGGATACCCGCGCCAATGGGGCGCAACCCTAAATTTTGAAATCCCCCTTGCAGAGGCTCAATCCGGGAACAAAATGCATAAAAAGAGTATGAAAATGGAGCTAAGGGAATCGCCTCTTACCTGAAACTGGCAGAATCTCAAATGGTTGCACGGATTGGCGGTAATCACTGCTCGAAGTTTGCTCCCCAAATGGACCACCACTACTATGCAAGAGGTAAAAAGTAAAAGTAATTCTATTTTTTACATTTTCACCATATTTATAGACTTTTTGACTTGTAATTAGGGTTAAAGAGTTCTTTTTTGAATATTTTAATATATTTTTGGTCGAAAATGGATTTTACGCTTGCTTTTGTTGCTATGGCAGGTCCTTCTTGCAACTTCGATGGTGAAACGAGTTGTATTTTATACTTTTTCGGACTCGGTAAATACACGAAAAAGTCACTATGGAGTCATCTTTCAGCTCTTTTCTGACTCGCTAAAAATGAAAAGATTGCCGGGTTTCCCCTCTTGACTCGTTAAACATAAATAAGAGGCGGTCGTCTTTAAACCCTTTTCCGACCGTGTAAAAACGAAAAGATCGTCGGACCCTTGTCGTTTCGGGTTCGTTAATGGTTACGAAATGACGTGATGTTGATCGCTTTTTTACTTTTTCAGATCGATATCACTACTCATGAAAAGTACTCCTCGATCGTAATGGTCGGGCGGTTCTTTCGAGCATTGTTTTATACTTTTTCGGGCTCGAGAGACACAACTTTACGAAAAAGGACCCCCCTGGAGTTTACTTTTCTGCTGTCTTTTCAGACTCTCTAAACAGGAAAAGACGCTGAGTTCTTCCTTTGTCAGACTCGTTAAAACTTAATGACATCGGATTCCGTCGTAATGACGCCCACAAGCATATGCTATCCCCGTCAAGCTTGTTAAAAATAACTGGGGTACTCGCCAGAAATGGTGGGGAAAATGGATCCATAATCATTGTCGTGTCGGCAGTATGTCGCTCTTGAACATGGCACTAGTCTGCATTCGTGTCTGGGTGGGAACATCTCGTCTTGTTTCACATTAGCCTCCGTGGGTTTGGGTGATCCTATTTGACCTCTCATCTGCTCATTGCCTTGTCACCATGACCTCTGCTCATTTGATGTCAAATACTGCCAAGTCCACTATCGTGCCGCCGATATGTTCAAGAGAAGTTGACCTCTGCAGAATTACAACCTCCCTTTGATACCTCACATAATTCTGAATCACCACAACATCTTTCCTCTGTCTCGTGTCAATGATGTGGGAAACATTATGGCCCACCTTTGATCAAGGTCACTTCCTGTCGACTTCAGCTCATTATCCAGGAAGCTGATCTAGAGACTCCCTTCGATGCCTTGGAGCCTGCATGCCTCAATGGCAGGTTCTTCGTGTTCGACGAGAGGTTTTCATCATTGGCCTCTGATCGAATGATTCTACGGGTGTTCAACGCCAGCTCATTGATTCACACGCCATAGATTGTACCTATAGTACCTTGAGGACCATTGTCATTATTGGTGGTACCTCTCGCGTCTGTTAACAGTTTTCATTATTGATTGGTAATCAGACGATGTTCATGCATGTTCGACTTCAACTCATGTATTCGCATGCTTGAACTTGTACTCTGTTCGGGTCGAGATGGATCACAAGACCCTGGATTTTGTCTATTGGGATCCAGGCTGCGATTTGTGGCTTATTATGATCATTACATGACTCATTCACTGGATGGTTGCGACCATGCCTGAGTCTATTTATCGATCCTCTCTGGATGGCTGCGACCATGCCTGAGTCTATTTAACGATCCTCTTTGGATGGCTGCGTCCATACCTTGGATCTAGATCGTTATGTACTCTATTATGAATGGCTGTGCCCATTCCACATACATCATGTACTTGAGATATCAGTTGTACTTCTTTACGCAGGTTCTCCGACAGCCGTGTTTTCAGTCACGCATGTTCTTGTAAAGCATTTCACCCCTCTCTCTCTCGGGCCTCATGCTTTAGGGGGCATCTGTTACACAACAATTTGTCACCGTTTGTCACCGTCCCTTTTACCCCTCACCCGCACACTGGAGGACTCTTTTCGGGACCTATGAGAAGTGACATGACCTGAAACCACTTGCATCATATTCCTCTAAGTATGAGCTTCATTTGACCTGAAGACATCTCCTGCAAAATCTCCATGAAAACAGCTCTTTTTGCATTAACACGGGTCCGCAGTTCACTGCTCGCGCCAATGAGGGAAATCCTCTGAAAAGGACGCGCTATTGGCGCTCTGTCTCAGAGTCACACTCGCGCCAACCGAATTGAGTAAAGTTTTTAACCACCAAACTCCCGAAGGTTCTCTTCAACCCATTCACCAACTGAATCTATGTTGAGCTAGGATGGTTTGGCTTCAAATCTCCATAGAAGGGAAAGTGGTTTGCCACCTTTCATGGAAGTTTCCAAGTGATAAAGCCAATCCCATGAATAATGTGGTTGATCCTATCTCTTTCTTCTCTATCTATAAAAGCTTGCCTCTATGCCTTGAGCAAGCTAGTCATAGTCATAGTTACAATAGCTCCAGTTCTAGCATAGTGATAGAGAGTTTGAAGCTGCAAGAGCCTTCTTTGCACCCATAAGGCCAAATCTAAGTAAGGAGATTCTTGTCACCCAAAGAGAGAGAGGCTTGTTCCTCATCCCAACAAGCTTTGCAAGACTTGTGTAGCTGACTACCCAGCTAAAGGAGGATTTGACGTCAGAACAATGGTTGTATTCTTCTTTGTTACTTATTAATAATAGATGACTATCATTATGGTTCCACTCTCATTGTCCTATGTTGATGTTGAGTTATATCTTTTCTGACTGATATATAATTGCATCTACTAGATTTTATGCTTGTTTTTGTGTTGTTCTTTGCATGTGCAGGTGTCCAATTGCGGAGATCGTGGGGATCGTGACTGGCCAAAGCAAAGGAACGAGGGCGACATCTCTTCTACGAACACTAGCGTTGGAATCCAAGTAGGTTCTCACCATCCACTTTGTATTTGCAATTAGGAACTTGCGTGATAGCATTGTGTGATTGTTGCTAGACCCAGTCTGGGCTAGTAGGGATCGTCTCTGTCCGCAGAGAGGATTTACCTCCACAACAGGTCCTGAAATTTATCAAAAACTTGTCCTCAGAACATGCACTTTTGCACCCTTCGAGGAGGCTTTGATGAATGAATGGAACATGATTTATTGATATTTGTGTTTAATATCTACTACTGATGTTGCACTTTTGTAATCTTAGTAGATGTTGAATTAAGAAGATATAGATCATTATTGCTAGAACTCATGAGTAGAACTCGTTATAAATGGTACTTTTATATCTTAATAAATTCTGCTTATGTGTTATGGTGATATTCATGTTCAGTTATACCCCGATCGGCGTGAAGGAAAGGACTCCGGGTAGCCTAATGATAATGGGTAGGGCTTGTCAGTACAAACCTTACTCTTGGGCAATCATAATAAAGGATGTGAAGGGAGATCACTGCAAAGAGAGCACCCCGAGACATGGTTCCAAGATCATCATGGTAGTAGAAGGGATGGGAAACGGCGGCGATCAGGCGGTAGCGGACAGAAGAGGTGGCAATAATTTAAAGGGAGCAACAATAGACATTAATGCTAGTAATTTAAGGACATGCAAGGTGGCGAGGGTGGTTGATACTTGGAGTAAATTTCCTGGAAACAATTTTCGTAAAGAGCAAGAGACTATGGCTGAGGGTGGCAGGCATGCTAGAGTAAATAGCGAAGAGGGTGGCAGAAGGAAGAGGATGACGAGGCAGTAGAGGATACAGGAGGACGATAGCTCTCATGGGACTAATAACCACCAGAGCGTAAAGGAAAGCGAGGAGAGGTTCAGGAGGTGACGGCAGAAGAGGGAATATACAGAGACGGAGAGATGAGGAATATGCAGGAGGAATGCAGGGGGAGAGGGAGGTTTGAGGTCGGACAAGGCAACCAGGGTAACATCCGTGGTCGGCCTTCTAGGAGAGGCAAGGGCAGAGGAAGCAAGGGAAGAGGAAACAACGGGCATGCTAGGGACTATGATTCTGAATCTCAGTCTCCCAACCAACGGAAAAGAGGTCACTTCACCATGAACCAGATGTCCAGAGATGCGAAGCGTGCGTACAACAATGAGGGCAATGTGGAGATAAGAAAAATTATAGAGAATTTGGAAAAGGGAGTCCTGGAGGAGGCCTCGGACCCTGAGATGAATGAATGGAGCTCTCTTATGCCGGATCCTGGTAACACCAGGGGTCGCCTCTCCTAGTATAAACAAGCCCTGCATATATATTGGGTGATGAAGTGTCTGCTGGCCAAAGCAATGGAACAGATTGCAGAAGAAGTGACTGAGATTGCGCAAGGGTACCTGAGCCTGAAAGAGGAAATGAAGAGTCTGCACGTCACAATTATGAAACAAGATAGAAAATTGGAGGATATCCAAAACACTCTGAAGCTGATAACCAAGGAGCACCGCGAGGAAGAGGTGAAACCAAAGATTATGGATGATTGATATGTCTTTGTTTTGCTTTCAAATTTCACCTGTTAGGACCAATAGTATCAGTTTTGGCATAGGATGTGGAATGCATAAGATGATAGGGAATTAGTTCCTGCTGGTAGGTAGACTGAAGGTTTTCTTTTAAACTTGTTCATGCACTGTCTCAGCTTTATGTTGAAAACTTCTGACTCTTGGCGGCCCTCCTACCTGGTTTCCCTTCGGGGTGGGAGGAGGATCCCTGTTTTTGTATATAGTTTCATTGGTTGATGTTAATAGAAAAGGCCCTGCCGTAGATTACAAAAAAAAAGATATTCATGTTCAGTTATTTATGTATGAATGCCTGAATGCTTGAGTTATCATTTGGCACTTCTGTATGGTGATATCCATTTATTTATGCTTAATATATGAGTGACTTATTATGTGATATGTTTTTCACAATTGTTCAGCTAACTTTTTATTCGAAACAGTTCATATTTATTTAATTATTTTCTTATAGTAATTGAATGATCTTTATTACCAATTGTTGTAGAAACTATTTTAGATCGCATAATTGAAAGATCAAATCCCGGTGTAGTTTTAGAATTAGATATTTCGGTTTATTAGAATACAATTGCATGTCATTAAATTAGACTTAGAATAAAATAATTTTACTTTAGAAGTTATTAGAAAGGAAATATCAATTCTCAACACACACACACATAGATTGGGAAATTGGTCCCATATCCATAGTCGGACCCACTATACCAAACGGAAAAGGAGCTGCTAACCAAGGTTCGGACCGGGTGGGTATCCCCCTTGTTGTAGACCCAATTTTCGGGGCTTCAACAGTGTGTAAGGTACGTAACACTATACATTGTGTGTCACCCCATATTAAGAGTTATCAACAAGAGGTATGTCAACTTATCTCTAACTTCCAAGCTTTCAATATTATTTATGTACCAAGAATGTGTAATGCAACTGCAGATGCTCTGGAAAATGCAACTGCTAGGATGACACCCTTGAGGGATATATTTTTAGTTGAAATTTTTAATAAGCCATTTGTCCTTGATAACATCTCTAATTTACACGTTTTTTATGATGACCAATAGATACTACATTTCATGGCTAACGCTGACGTCTTCAAAGACACAACGATAGATGAAGACGAGCACGAGTAGTCTTTGCAGAGCACAGTTGATGATAGTAAAGGAAACCTCATCCCCAAGGGTGTGGTATCACTCAATAAGCTGTATGACCTGCAAAACTGCATTCAGGGGCCCGTGAATGCCAAAAACCACATTTCCACAATGTTGTACGAATAGATCAACCTGGGAATAGACAAAGATCTGAAGTTTGTTAATCTCAGTACATGTTGCACACCACAAGAGCGGCAATATTTCGTCCACATGTTCAGATAGTACCATTATGTGTTCGTGTGGACGTACTATGACTTTAAAACATTTGACACGTGAATAATCTAGCACATCATTCCAATCAAAGAAGGGGCCAAGCATTTTCAGCAGAAGCTAAGGAAAGTGCATCCATCACTTGATCCCCTCATACACAAATAATTGACTAAGCTACTAGATACTCAGATCATCTACAAGGTTCGTCATTCCACGTGGGTTTCAAATTTAGTCCTTGTTAAAAGGAAGTCCGGGAGATTCCCCTGTGCGTTTATTTCTGAAATCTTAACCGTGCCTTGGATAAAGATAACTACCCATTGTCGTCTATGGAACACATATTGCATATGGTATCTAGAGCATAGATGTTTTGTTTGCTAGATGGTTTCTCAGGATACAATCAGGTTCTAGTAGCAGAGCCTAACAGACTCAAGACAACATTCTGTGCCAAGTGGGGTATGTTCGCTTACCGTAGAATTTCATTTGGGTTGGTAATGTAGGAGCTACATTTAGCGCGCAATGGAAATTTCTTTCTTTGGGCTCATCGAACGGAGCGTAGTGCTCTACCTCGACGATGTGACAATCTTCTCTAGACAACGGTCAGACCACCTGTGGCATCTTAAGAAAATATGTGAGCGATGTTGGAAGTATGGGATATCTTTGAATCCCAAGAAAAGCGTCTTCGCAATGTCTGAGGGTAACCTCCATGGGCACATCATTGCTAAGAGTGGGATCAAGGTAGATCGAGACAGATTTCAGACCATCACGTAAATTCCTTACCCCGTGAAAAAGAAAGCTAAAGTTCATCTCTGATTATGTGCACTATCAAACCCATTCAAGAGATGACCAAGAAGGACACAATATAAAGTTAGGGGAAAAAGGAAAATGAAACATTCACCCGATTAAGCAAGTTATAACAGAGGCGACTGCACTGTACAACCCAAACTTCAACAAGCATTTCTTTCTCTACATGTTTGCTTCTGACACTTCACTCGTTGTTGTGCTCACTTAGAAAGACGAGCTGAACAATGAAAAATCCATCTCTTTCATAAGCGCGAGCTTGAAAGAACGTAAACTAAACTATCTCGCCATGGAAAAAAAAGCATATGCAGTATACAAGGCGGTTAACACTTCAGACCCTATCTCTTGAAAAATCATTGCATTGTCTTTGTGTCACACCCAACAGTTAGATCATTGCTTGTTCAACAAAATCTGGGTGAAAGAAGGGCGAACCAGATGATGGGATTGCAAGAATATGATCTTGAAATCAAGCCAATTCACTCCATTAAGGGTCACTGTCTTTGCAGACTAGCAACGGAAGCAGTACATGCGCAAGAGGAAGAAGAAGAGCTCGTTGGCTGGGAGCAAGAAATTGGAATGTATAATGTTAAGCGAGCCCCCCCCACTCCACACAGAAACTCTTGGTATGCAGACATACGCTCGTACCTTAAGAATGGCACCATGACCTCTCACTTCTCCATGCAGTAGAAGAGGGTACTCCAACTCAAATCTCTATCTTAGCAGTTGGTACATAGAGTGCTTTAGAGAAAACATCACAACAAAATTTTTCTCAGGTGCCTGGAGGCACAGGATTCAGAAAGGGTGTTATGTGATGTCCATGAGAGACCAGCCAAGGGTCACTTCTTGGGCAACACAACAACACACAAGGTCATGCCGGCTGGTTTCTATTGGCCTACATTATTCAAGGATGCACATGCCTATGCTTGCAATTTCCTGGTCTGTCAGAGATGTGCCGACAGAAAATGAAGGTCAAAAACACCGTTGCAGCCTGTTGCAGTGGATGAACCATTCCAATAGTGGGACTTGGACATCATTGGGGAGATTTTCCAACATTGGTCAAAGTAGCACCCCTACATATTAACTACTACAGATTACTTTATGCGGTGGATAGAAACAGTTCCATTGAAACAAGTGAATGACCAGGAAGTCATCAGCTTCCTAAGGTAGAACATCATCTCAAGGTTTGGCATTCCTGTATCACTTGTTTTTGACAATGCAACGTACTTTTATTCATTAAAGATTTATGAATTTGCATTGCAAAATGGTATTGTGTTAAAGCATTCTGCTAATTACTACCTGCAGGGAAATGGTCTTGCCAAGTCTACGAACAAAAATCTTATCCACATCATAAAAAATACCATTTAATCTGAACAATGAAACTGGCACTCCGCTCTGGTGAATGCTCTATGGGCTGACCAAGTCACACCTAAGCCCTCTTTGAATACCTCCCCCTACTTCCTGGTATACGAAAAAGAAGCCATCCTCCCGCCAAACATCTACTTGCCTGCTCTCTAGTTGTCCCAAGAATCCCAAGGCAAGTTATGTATATTAGTTCAGCATAGGATGGACACATTACACAAACTACAGGAAGAAAGGGTGAAAGTAAAATAAAAGTTTACACTTCACTAGAACCCTATCAAGAGATGGTTTGATATAAATTTTGCAAGGAGTACCAGCTTCACTGTGGGTGACTTACTCTTGAAGTGGGATAAACCGCACGAATCCAAAGGCAAACACACGAAGATTTAGTCCCTGTGGATTGGGCCATTCACCGTTCACGAGAAGCTTTGCCAAGACACGTACCGTCTATAATCACTTGATGGGAAGATTGACATTCTCCCTGTCAATGGCCAAGACTTAAATATTATTTTCAATGATCTGGGGCCGCGCTCCACACTGTGTACATAATCCTTTCATTGTTGTTTTGTTATTTGCTTCGCTATTTTGCTTTGCTTTACTGTTCTGTTCTTTGCTTTGCTTTTTTGTTCCGTTAATTTGTTTTGTAAATAAGTGTTGTCCTGCACTGCATTCTAACTTCTGAATGTGTGTGGCTGAAGTTCAAAGAGTCTTATGACATTGCAACGCTTGGCCAGTCCTGTGTCCGCCTTCTTTATGTTTGGTTGTAACTTTTGGCCGATGAAGTCTTGACGGAAAATACGATTCATTTGTAAGGAAATCTTTTGTCAAACCATGAACCCGTGTCTAGTCTGGGAAACCTCACGACTATACTCAATTTTCTGCTCTGTGTGTTCAAGATCATCCAAGTAGTAGAAACGGAGAAGGGGAAAATCTAAACAAGCAAACTCGAATCAGAGGTATTTACATGCTCCTCCGAAGGAACAACCTCTTCTTCTCTCAATAAGTTGGGATCCCTCTTCCCCCCAAAAATTAAATAAGTGCCTATGCATAGTCCTATTTCAAAAAATAACAAAGGCGAAAGAAGAGAAAGGATTCTTGTGCAGAGAGGTGAAGCAAGCAACTCCACCAGGGTACTGTACAGGCTCGTTGGCAGTGGATAAATGTTTGTGTTCCTATGTGACCTTGTCAGGGTACTGTCTAGGCCTGTTGGCAGCGGAGCAACACCAGAGATGAAAAACTATACTTTGAAAATCTTAAGCTCACGAGCCAACTTATCCTTTCCGATTTGAAACATTGTGATCTGACTGAATTTTGTGTTGTGTTCAACTGAGTTGGTACAAGGTGAACCGTGTCTATTCGTGGGGTAAGTGGGGAAGTCGAAGTGATCTACACAACGAATCAATACTCCTCAAAAGGCCAAGGCCCTGCACTAAAAATGAACCAAAACAGAGAAGTTGGTATTCAACTAGTGTGTCGCCAAGTGTTGTAGTGACTGCAACACCCTCCAAAATTTTGGCTTGCATCCAAATTTCAAAGCCTTCCTTGGTTTTTCCTTTGATGGTTGCAAACACTCGAGCTCACCCCATGAGCTCTTGTGAAGTCTTTTTCACCTTTTTGCTTGTTTGACCAATGGTCGTCTTTCGACATGTTGATTTCTTTGTCATGCTTGCGATCTTGTTTTGGTGAGTTTGAAGGTTTGTCTTTGTGTGTTCACCTGTTGTACTCACACACAAAGTTGTGAGAACTATCGTGCAAATGTTGTCACAGTCGTTCGAAGGTCTATCACAAGTGTCGCGCTTGTCGCTCTCAGCTCTAAGACAGTCTCATCGAGGCCATGTTTTGTCTTGTTGCCCTGGTGGTCTATGTTGTCTCGTCATCAATTATGCTAAGTGTATGATCACAATGTCAAGTTTGCACAAGTTGAATTGCTTCGACACTTAGCTGTTTTCTTGCAAATCTGTCAGACCGGACAACCCTCTTCCATCGGACCTCGATTGAGCTACACTACGCAGTCTAAACCCTCAGTGACCTAAATTTAAATAGAAATGCAACAAATTACAGATATAACTAGAAATACAAAGATGCAGTAGAAATAACACTTCATTTCATTAATATCAATATCAAAATATGCTTATAAACAAAATGGAAATAAGTCTAGCTCGAGAGATGGTAGCTTATCTTTGAGAAGAGATGTCACTACTACATGCCTCTGAACTGTGTTACAATGAGGCTCAAGGGCCTATTTATTATTGAAAAACATGAGAAAACCCTAAACAGCCAAAACCCTAGCCCCAGGAGATGTAACACGATGAGTTTGTGGGCCCCGTTGGGGTTAGTTGGGCAGCCAACTTCCTAGGGTCATAACTTGGTCATATTATCTTCATTTGGCGCATACGATACCTTGTTGGAAAGGTCTCTCTAAGAAGGTTTTGCTGTAGGCCCAAATGACTTTAGCGGACCTAAAAAACGCTGTTTAGGGGGTCAAAACTGCTTCGGAAGTTCGGGACCTGAAAATCTGCTAAAAATAGTAAATGCTGAAATAAACAAGGAAATAAATGAAATTGACTGGAGGTCTAGGTGGATAGGTGGGTGGCCACCAATATCCACCTGGATCATTCCCCCCCCCCCCCCCCCACGAAGTAATGGTCCCCATTGCGTGCATAGCTTCCATGAGGTGAGGAAATTTCTATTGAACCTGGTCCCTAATGAGCCACTTGCCTTTGTGCAGGAGTTGGCCAGCTTTGACAACCCGATATAGTAGAATCTTCTGTTGGCGAGTGTTCTTGACTTGTGTGTCCATAATCCAGTCAATTGTGGCTTGTTCCATGTAGCTTGGGTTTAACTTTGTTGGCGGGAGTTGTTCTGCAATGTCTGATGTGTCCAGTAATGGTGGGAAGTATGACTGAAGTTGGTCCACATTGAACACTGGGTGAAGGCCAAGGAATGGGGGAATGTTGAGCTCAAAATCATTGTCTCCCACAACCTTGGTAATGGTGTAAGGACCATATCAGAGTGGCCTGAGCTTCCGGTGGGCTCTGGTAAGGTGTTCTTTCTACAAATGCAACCAAACTTTGTTGCCCACCTAAAACTTTTGTGGCATCCGATGTTGATCATGTCACTGCTTGTAGTTGTCATTTGACTTCTTTAGGATGTCGTGAACCTGCTGGCAAATGTGTTGGATGCATTCAATAAATCTGGTCACTTTATCAGCCTCAAACAATACATGTGTGGATTTTGTTTGTGTAGTCGTGTGAGGCATGACAACATCAATCAGACACAATGGTTGAAATCCTAGACCCACTTGAAAGGGACTACAACCAGTCGAGTTATGTAGAGCTCTATTATAATTGTGTTGTACATATGGAAGACGCTCATCCTAGGTTTGAGGATGCTTTGAGTTGTACATATGGAGTATGTGCACTGTCATCCTATTGACAACCATCGTCTGGCCATCAATCTGGGATAGAAGGCAGTCGACTAGGTAAGCTTGATGTCCAATAGTGTCTAGAGGCTTGACCAAAATGTGCTCAAGAACCTGTTATCCCGCTCTGACATAATGGTCTGCGCGATCCCAAAATGTACCCATACTCGTTCAAAGAAGAGTTTGGAAGTGTCCTTTGCGATGATACTCTTCTTGCAGGCTGCCAATATAGCCCTCTTAGAAAATTTGTCCATGACCACAAATACACAGTCATTACCATGCTTGGTAGAAGGGAGGCCAGACATATAGTCCATGGATATGGATTCCCATGGCTAGCTGGGAGTAGGTAGAGGAGTGTACAGGCCTTGCTTCTTGATGCTTGGCTTGGCAATGGCATAGGACATGTAGGATCTAATATAATTCCCAGTGTCCAATCAGAGTTTGGGGAAATAGAAGTATTTTTGTAATACAACCATAGTTTTCTCCACACCAAAGTGTCTTGTGACCCGACTGTAGTACGCCTCCCAAATTAGCTTGGCAAACTCGCTTGAAGGAACATAAAGGTGGCCCAGGTAGCATAATAATGCGTCCTAGAGATGTAAATCAAGAACTTGCTTTCCATCTACTAGCATCTGGTCTGTGGAGGTGAAATCTGGATCATTTTTGTATAGTTGCGGCCTTCCAGAGGTCTTATGGTTGTAGGAGTTGAGATTAGTCAGTGTTGCAACTGGCGGCTGGCTGAGGTAGTTTGTGACATGATTGGTGCTTCCCTTTTTGTGTGGAATGTTCAAGTGGAATTGTTGCATATATGTAGACCACCTTAAATGTCGATCGTTCTGAAACTTCCCCTGTGTCTGTATAAATTGAAGAGGTCGGTGATCGGTGTGGATGACAGTCTCCTTCCCCAGAATGTAGTGCTTCCACTGTCGGAAAGCTTGCATAATGGAATACATCTCTTTATCATAGGTGGGGTACTTCCAAATTGTATCAGAAAGTGTCTCACTATGATAGGCCACTGGATGCCCATGTTGGGTGAGGATTGCACCAATAACATAGTTTGAGGCGTCTGTATCGATTTCAAATGGTTGCTGCAGGTCTGGTAGTGTGAGTACCGATGCAGAGCAGAGGCGATGCTTCAACTCAATGAACGCCTTCTGTTGGGACTCAGACCAGGAAAACTTTTCTTTCACCCCACCCTTAGTAATTTGACTCAAAGGCCAAGTAATATGGGAGAATCCCAACACGAACCTCCGATAAAAATTTGCAAGGCCCAAAAAGTTGCGAAGCTCCGTTAGAGTGGTTAGGGCTGGCCAATCCCGAATGACTTGGATCTTAGTTGGGTCCACATGCACGCCACGCTCATCTATGATGTAACCCAAGTATTGGACCTGGCTCATGCCAAAGGTGCATTTATCCAAGTTGGCACACAATTTGTGTTGTCAAAGGGTTTGAAGGACCTTCCGAATGTGTTTCAAGTGTTCTTCCAAAATATTGTTGAAGATGAGGATGTCATCCAAATAAACCACCATGAACGAGTTGGTGAAGGGTTGTAAGATGTCATCCATTAGCCTCATAAAATTAACAGGGGCATTTGTCAACCCAAAGGGCATAACTAACCATTCGAAAAGGCCTTCCTTGGATTTAAAGGTGATCTTCCATACATCTATGGGATCTATTGGAACTTGGTGATAACCAGACTTTAGATCGATCTTGGTGAAATACTTGGCCCCCATGAGTTGGTCCAGCAGGTCGTTAATCCATGGGATTGGATACCAGTTCCTGACAATGATTTTGTTTAATGCCCGATAATCAATGCAGATCCTCCAGGTCCCATCCTTCTTCTATACAAGTACAATCAGGCTCCCACAAAGCGAGGAACTTGGTCAGATGTGCCCTTTTTGCAGCAACTCCTGGATTTTCCACTTGATCTCTTCATTTTCCAGAATGGAGTGATGATATATTGGCCTATTGGGTAGAGGTGCTTCGGGAGTCAGATCAATTGAATGCTTAACCTAACAATACAAGGTTCCCCTATGGGTGAGGAGAAGATGTCCCTATATTCTTCCATGATTGTATCTACCTACTTCTACTGCTTGGAGGAAACCTTCCCAGGGGCCATGGATGTAGCCACAACCTTCCCCTTACTTTGAGAGTGAATAAAAAAGAAAACAAATTTCCCAGTCTAGGAGATGACCTTACTACATTGCTTAGCAGAGATCAAAGACGACGGTAGGTGGGGGTACCTCTGGTATCCTGTATAAATTAGTACCTAGAGAAATAATGAAAAAGTGAGGTCTAGACTCATATACAACATGATGCTTCCATAAGTATGGTTTTCCTAATAATACATCACAAACTTCAAGAGGAGCGACATCACATAGTAACTCATCCGTGAAGGGCTTGATGTTGTAGGGAAGGTGACATTTATGGCTCACGTAGATATCTCATCCTTAGCCACCCAATGGTGTACGACTGTGGATGTGTTGTAGTCGGCAAGCCCATCCGCTTCATGACCTCTGCTGAAATGAGGTTCTTTTGGCTCTCGTTGTCGACAATGAACCGTAGTGGAGAACCTTCACCCACATCTATGAGTGGAATAGGCACTCCCCCTCTTCTAGATCTTTAGGCTCAATCTTATGGACCTTTGTGGTGGCCACAACGGCACTGGGCTCCACATCAATGATCTACTTCCATTTGTCATTCCCCTTGTCGGGTTTTGACTCAGAGTAATAATATGTGTTAGACTCAGAATCCTTAATCTCGTCCATGAGTGACTGCTTAGCCCAACACTCACTTATGTTGTGAGTGGAACTCTTATGGATATCTCACCACTTCCCTGTGTCCTTCTTTGTATTCGTGGTGTTGTTCTTTTCATGCAGATTCGAAATGTTATCCTGGGTCTCCCTGCGTTGGCTTTTCCCTTTGCTCTGTGGTTTGGGGGCGCCTTTCCCTTGCTTCAGATTCATAGATCCAAAGTCTCGTTTTTTTTTGTTTAAGCTTCTGCTCAATCTTGACAGTGTATCAATACGCCGTGACGAGCGAGGAGATGTCCAGGAACTCCATCTCATTCGGATGTACCTGTGTAGGCAGCTGTGGTACTTGACTACCAAATGTTTCTTAGAATCCTTGATACCCAACTTCATGTAAAGGGTATGAAAAACATTGGTAAACTTTGACACATCTTGGTCCCTTCCCTTTCACAGTGTGGTCCGATTTATGTATTTATCCTCATAGCTCCCGATAGGGTAGTATTTCTCCTTGAAGGCGTCCCGCAACGAATCCCAAGTGGGTGCGGCTGAAAATAGTGAGGGTGTACTTTCATCCTTTTGCTCACAATAGTTTTTCCACCAGCCCTTAACATGGGGGGAGGCTTTGAGAAGAGCAAAAGTAATATTTTCCCAATTGGAAAAATCATGAATAAAAAAATATCCTTCTAGTAGATTTAACCATTTATCTATGGTGTCGGCATCTATCTGACCCTCAAATATGGGAATGTCAAAGTTAACTTGTACCTTAAAGGGTGTGGCGCTTCCATAGTAGCTTATGGAAGTAGATATGTCGCCTTTGGCTAGCTGCTGAAGGATATTGGCAAAGTTGTCCATCATTGCGCTCCTTTGTTGCTCAAGGGCTTCTTCGAGCAAGATTTTGAAAGGATCTCATGCCCCCCATCTTCCTTTTCTTCCGCCATGGGAGGCTATCGGGATTTGCAAGGCTGATCTTGCAAAGGTTCAACCAGTTCAAGCCCTAAATCCTTATATCCCGACCTGATTGGGGACATGCAAAGAAAAATAGAGAAAGAGAAGACTGCTCTGATACCAATGATCCGAATTTAAACAGGAACACAACAAATTACATATATAACCATAAATACAAAGATGCAACAAAAATAACACTTCGATATATTAATATCAAATATTGAATTATGATTACAAACAGAATGGAAATAAGGCTAGCTCGGGTGATGGTAGCTTATCTCTAAGAAGAGATGTGGCAGCTACATGCCTTTGAATTGTGTTACAATGAGGCTCAAGGCCTATTTATTATTGAAAAACATGAGAAAACCCTAAACAACTAAAACCCTAACCCCATGAGATGTAATGCCAAGAGTTTTTGGGCCCTGTTGGGGTTAGTTGGGTAGCCAACTTCCCAGGTCATAACTTGGTCATAATATCTCTATTTGGCGTGTATGATACCTTGTTGGAAAGGTCTCTCTGATTACTACAAGTTTTGTTGCTAGTTATTGTCTACAACAGACCTCAAAAAAACATCGTTTAGGGGGTCAAAACTGCTCCAGAAGTTCGGGGCGCGAAAAACTACTAAAAATAGTAAATTCTGAAATAAACAAGGATACAAATGAAACCGAATAGAGGTCTAGGTGGAATAGGTGGGTGGCCACCAATATCCACCTGGATCACTTAGTGACCCTGCTCTGCTGCCCTGAACTACAGAGTGCTTGAGGTTGTCTTCCAGGTCAGCTACACTGTGCAACCCTGGAGGTGAGTAGCTTGTCTACCTCTAAGAATTGTGTAGAGACTGCCTCCTTGTCCAAACTGAATTATGCATTTCTCAGGCATAGTCATCAAGCCTCTCTCTATCTGTCAGAAGCCTTCACTTCTCTTAGAAATGGGTCTGCACTGTTCTCCAAAACTTCGTAGACATGCCCAACTGGTCCTCCGTTGCCTTGCTCTGCGTTGTTCTAAAAAATGTGTAGACATGCCCAGCTGACCCTCTGCTACCTGTCCTGCACTGATCTTAGAAACTGTACATAATTTCCAAGTTGTTCCTCTGTAGCCCTACTTTGTCTTCCCTATGGAAACTGTGCAGAAGTGCCCCCCTCAAGCTCCCACCTTGCAGCTGCCATTGGTCTCCTCCATTGCGTAATTTTGTCTCCCAATGGTCACTGCACAGTTTTTCCTGACAATGTAGGTTTTCCTCCCGAAGTTCCTCATTCCAGCCTGAGTTGTGCTCTGCGTTGTCTCAGTGAGTTATCCTCCCTCCCTATCACCTTGAACACGAGAACAATGCATTATGATAGACTAGGAGGTTTTGGATTTGATGTCGTCGCGTTATGAGTGAATTGTAGGAACATGTACACTAATAAATCATGGCAAGATGATGAACGAGATGAAGAAGGAGTGCACAGGCTAGAAGACTTGCTTGCAGCTGGATGAACGTACCAAGCATATCAAGCAAAAAGTGAAAGGAACACATGCATTGAACCATCATGCAAGACAAAGACCATCGAAGACCTCGCAAAACTATGATGTGTGGAGGAGAAGACAAAGCACACCAAGAGTACATCCATCACTCAACAATGCAACAACTTGACATGGACACCACATTCAACCAGTACATGTCAGCAATGTCATGTCGAGTTGTGTCATGAGCTGTCTTGGCCACATCATGACTATGGTCCATATTTATTGTAACGGAATGTAATGTAAAGTTAAGACCAATGGACGCACACAAGAAGTCGAAGAGTCATGTTAGTTGAAAATTCATGGGAAGTTGAATAGTCACGAGGGTAGTCCAAGAGTCACAAGGCTCAAGCGTCACCCTTAGCTAGATATACCCCTCCCATTGTATGAGAAATGAATTATCACCTTGGCTCCTCCCACATAGCCTTAAGAGTTTGTAGTGTATTCTTTGAGGAGTGAGGAGTGGCTCCAATGTCCCACTATTGGAACTAGTGATGTATGGTGTAAAAATGTGTCTTGGGACTTGTTAGTCCTTACAGTCTCCTAGGCTAAAAAGGAAACCGAGGAGGGTAACCTCAAATCACTTTAGCTCAGTAGCTCTAAGGGTAATCTATAAGTCTCCTATCAATGATATGACTTTAAGGCAAATGAGTTTTAGGATAGATATATGTATTTGTGTGTTTATTTGTGAAAATTTGGGTTTTAGGGTTTGCTGAACTTAGGGTTTGGAGCCACAAATAGGTCTAGGCTGTAGGAGTGCAGGAGAAAATATGAGAAGGAGCTAGATATCAGAAGCCATGGTGTATTTAGAATATTTTCAGTGTAGTATAGAGGAGAAAGTGTAGAAGAAACTAATGAGCATAAGTAAACATGATTTCATTAGCTTAGGAAGACATAAACATAACTATGAAAACCAGATAACATAGCTTGAAAAACAATAATTTTGCATATTTCACTGAAAGGAATCCATAAAAATAAGAGATATCATGTAGATGAATATGTTTTAACCATTAAAATACAAATAGAATGAATTACATACACCATGAACTCACTGGGCTAGAGTTCCATGAAAATCGTTGCAACCTATCTCTGTATCAACTGAAAAGATGATTACATGTAAGCCTCCTTCAAAAAAAGTTCAACCCTTTTCTCCTGAAGAGAGATGATACATATAGACTCTCCTAGACCACTTGCCCACCTTCAGGAGTCAAATTCCTTGGTGGAGTCAACCAACAAGTGAGAGTGAGAATGTGAAACTCAAACACTTCATGGAAAGTTTGTTTAGGAGTTTGCTTCCTTTATGAGGCCTAATAAACATAAAAACAACCTATGATGTACATATATTCATGCCTACATCACCTAGTCTCGAAACTAGTGCTATTACATAGAGAACCTTGACTTTGACTGAGTCAAACTAGAAACTAGAAATTTTACACAGTGGAATTTACAAATTAAAACACAAAAAAGTGCAGAAGCACAGCTTCCGACTTTGAGATGATTTTGAGGTGCCTTCTAGGGGTCAAAATAATAAAATGAGAGACATTCAACTAGCCCTTCAAGTCTAGTTTATAGAACAGTTTAAATTTTTGAATTTGGACCATGGGAAGGCCTTCAAAAATCCATTCTGCAAAGGTCACCCCCTGTGTGCAGCGCCTATCAAAAAAGGGTCCAGAATGCTAGTTTTTTGCCACTTGTTTGCATTTTTCTCCAAAACTAAGCCACCTCTACAAAATCTGAGCAAATGGGTGTTTAGAGAATGGAAGGAGCTTTCAAATAATGTAGACCATTCCTAAAATAGATGCCCGGGGAAAAAGTGCAACACCTTTCTGGAGTTGCTGATTTTCTGAATTTAGCTAAAAAATTATCAAAAAACAAAAAGTGCTTAGAATTTGCTCAAAATTGACTAGAAGCTATAAAAATATGTTTGTTAAACCTTCATAGATGCTTCAGCAAGCATCTCCAAATTTCCTTCATCCTTTTTATCTTTTTTTGCTTCCTTGAGCTTGTTTTTAAGCTGCTTTACCTTGACATTAGCGCTCATGTTTTGAGCCTGATAGTGGTTCACCATATCTCTAAGCAACTGAATATCTCTGTTTTCCGTCTCAAGGAGCTTATCCAAGTATTCATTCACCCTGTTGAGTCAATACTCCTTGTCTTGATTGACCTCAATAGTAATTCTATCTTCTAGCTCTATGTCTTCATTCAATAGGATGTGTTTTTCCTCTTCTTGCAATGCCTTCTTCAGGTCCTTTATTCTTGGCCTTTTCCTCTTTCCTTTCCCTTTTGATCCTTTAGGCTCACTTGATTCTATGATTTCTTTGCCTTTGCCAACTTGCTGCAATAACTTGGCTTGTTCTCTTTCCATGATCAATTCCCTTTCTTTGAGCTGACTATTCTCCTATTCAAGGAATGAAATGACATATTTAGCTCTTTCCATATTGATTGCAAGTTCCTTGATTTGATAGTCTTTATCTTTGATTGTCCGTTTCATGCTTGAAGTCCGATCCTCTGCCTCTGAATCAACTAGCTCAAACTCATGCTCAACTATGTCTTTATCTTTCGTTGCCGATCCTTGCTTTTTCAATGAAGAAGGCTTGGCCCCTTTCTCTCCATGAGAAGAAAACACAAGCCTCTGTCCTCTCTTGTACACTTTAGTCACCTCAGGCTTAGGTACTTGAGTTTTCTCAACTGATTTGCTAGAGGACCCCACTTCCATTTGTTGTTTTGGTGTGCTAGAGGTTTGAGCTGCTACATTGGCCTCATGCCATTTCAGGGCGGTTTCCAAAAAGGTTTCCCAAGTCATGCCTTTCTTTGCAAGCTGGTGAAGGACTATAGTCTTAATTAGACTATGATGAAACATGCTTGGGTAGTGCTCCTTGTTCTTAATTTGTATTTTCTCTAACATTTTGGAAATGCTCCTGAATAGGTAGTTACACATGTTGAGTGGCTTCTGAGAGGTGAAGTGCATTAGGAGGCGGAAATGATAAGCATACAACCTGGAGAATCTCCCTTCACATGTAAAGAAATTCATGATAATATTCATCAAAGGGGCATATTTATCCAATAAGTATCTGAAAGGCATAGTGTGATCTTGTTTCTCCCTGTATGGTGTTTTTAAGAAAGGCTTGTAGTATTCAAGATCTAGGCTCATTCCCTTGAACACATATTCACCATTGTTCGGTAGCCCTGTTGCAAGTGAGCCCACTGAAAAAATGAACTCAACACCAACAATGGTAGCACTTTCACCCTTCAACTGAGTTGCCACCCAATCTGTTAAATGTTCCTGAAATCCCACCTCACTCACCCTTTTGCAAAACTCCAAGCAATGTACATCTTCGAAACACTGTTTGATGAAAGGATAGGAGTTGATTTCATTAAAATTTTATGGCTCATATATGTGGATCTTCCCTCCCTTATGATGTCTTTTCCTCTCTGGTGAAGATTCTTCCTCCATGATGACAAAAAACCCTAGCAACAGGAAATGAAAAAAAGTGTGAGGTATGAATGAAAATGAAGTGATGTGAAGGTGGATTTTGACAAAATTATAGAGGATGTTTGAAAGAGGTGGATATGGACTTTGGAAGCTGATGAAAATGAGTGAAGAAATAGTGGAAGAGTGATATGCTTGCAAGGAGGAAAAATAGGGTTTGTAATGAAAAATGCCCAAAAACCTCTAGGAATGAGCCAGGGTTTTACTTTTTGAGAGGTAAAACTTTGTTTTGAGGTGTATTGAATGGTTAAAATGGTTTATTAAACATGTATGCAGGTGTAGGGAAACATTTTACATGTTTAGAAACCAAAAAATAAAAATGGCCATTATCACCCTATCATTTCCCATGAAAAATTTCACTACAAACCCTAATTTGAAGAATCATTGGCATGATATGATTTTGAAAAGAAAATGGTAGAGAATGATGGTGTAATTAATTTTTTCTTGGCTTATAAATCAATGAAATTAAGTTTTCAAGTCAAAAAATGGAGTTTGGGAGAGATTTGGAGTTTTTTGGGCACTTTGTCCCATGCGCATTGCTTTGTTCCTGTGCGCATCCCCTCAAGGTTTTCTTCAAATTTGCCTAAGAAATCAACTTTTTCTCTCTTTGGGATGGGAGAGATCGATTCTCAAGAGTGAATAGGAGGCAAATGAACCAAGTTTGGGGGCTTTTGAGTTTATATAGGCAAAATTATTTCTCTTTTTGAAAAAGAAATGAGACCCACAAACCTTTAAAAATTGATTTTTCACTTTTGAAAGCAGAGTTACCTTTACAACTGAAACCTGAGCTGCTTTTTCACTTTCCTCAGTGCTGGAACTTCTTCTTTTGGAACTTTTGACCATGAGAACATGATAGATGTGTGATAAATCATAAATCAATACACAATAGCCTCTTGTCATGCTCTATTCATTGCTGGATTTATTCATGAAAATGATGGACCTTGGAAACCCTAGTGGCCTAATGGATGATCTGAAACTAAATGGAATGATGTTTATGACTGAAATGTTTTTATTATGAAACCTTCATAAAAATGTGATAGTTGATTAGCATGAGTGAATTTCCAAAAAACTGACATCATTTCCAGATTGAACCAACAGTGTCCAAATTTTGCTGTGTAAACCTAGTGACATAAAAAAAATGATTTTGATAGTCTTGACAAACATAGTAAAAGCACATTTGATCCAGGTAACAGGCTAACAAGACTGACACTAACAGGACTTTTGCTTAATTCATAAGCCTGTTAAGGCAGGCATGTTTTCACGCATGTTTTGTATATGTTTGTAAGACTATGGTTTAAACATTTGTAATGCATGTTTGCTTAACCTGTACGAAGATAATTCAACTATTTTGGTTATTTTAGTACTTACATTTTTGAAGATGTGTTGTATTTTTTTTTTATCATTGTTGTCTCGTGATGGAGTAAAGCAGTAACTTTAGATAATTCGCCCGTGGACCTGTGGGTTAAGGGCCCACGTATACATCAGAAGCATTCCAATTAGCGGAATCACAACAAAATTGACCAATCACCGCCAACCACGTGTCATACAACTGACGTATTCATTTTAACACTTGACTTTTGTGCTCCAAATCTCCACCGTTGATCTCATTCCTCAATCCAACGGCTATTGCATCACCCGCTCGCCAACTAGCTTGGCCGATCTCCACCATCGATCAATCTTGCGTGATCCAACGGCTATCGCGTAATCTCGCATGAAATCTTGCACAACCGATATCAGATCGAGAGCGTGCAAGAAAAGTGGTTTTCTCGTGCTACGTGTCGACTGCTAAGGTTAATCGCGTGAATTTTAGAAATACCATTAACCAAGTTTTGTCCGTGTGAGATACCATTTCCCACCTTCAGAATACTACCCACGTGCTCAATACGGAACTTAAAGAAACTTGGCTTAATAAAGGGTTAGCGCTTAATCTCGATTTAACCCTCCAACGCTAATTAATTGTGATTATCAATAAGAACACATAAACAGAAATTAATACCTGATTAGGGTCCATAACGTGGATACACAGTCATAAGAGAATTTCTGCACCATAAAAGTTCGTCCACACCACACTTCAATCAATTATTCAACAAACTGGAAATTACAAAAAAATTATTACATATTCCCCATGGAGTGGTGACCCTCTACCAGATCTTACATCGATACCGGGCCTCCCCTACTACACACTCACACTTACAGTTAAATAGAGTAACACAATATGGATCGGATCAAGTGAGATCCGATCAATCCCTATCTTCACTCACATCCCTCAAAATATGCATAAAATAACAAATTACAAACAAACTCAATTAGATTTGGAGGAAATCTCATCCTCATGCCACGCATTCTCCTTTGGAAGGTTCCAAAATTCGATTTTGACTTGGGTCGTTGATGCTCCTTCATTAGACTCCCGAGGTACAAAATGTTTTTATGACCTCCTTGTCATATGCCTTCTTCATCCCTTAGCAATTCTACCCACATCCCATGTGGAATTGCCTTTATGATCTTTCCATGAGCTACAACAAAACCTCTACAGTAACAAGTCCTCCCTACTACACGATACCTCACCAAGCTTCTCTCCTCTGAGCTTAGTCTTTCGACATCTCTTTGGTTCTCTCTTCTTTGGAACCATTTGAGCACTCCTGGCTCTAGGTTGTTGCAATCTTCTCACCTTATTCTGCCGCTACCCGTACGACAATATAAAGACCACAAACTCTTGCATCTTCAACATAATTGTACCTCATTTTTTCACGCAAACTCTTTCTTGCAGGAAACCTTTCCCTGCTCTGTCACTTTGATGCAGTAAAACTACAACTTTAGATAATTCGCACGTGGACATGTGGGTTATGGGCCCACGTATACATCAGAAGCATTCCAATTAGCGAAATCACAACAAAACTGACCAATCACCGCCAACCGTGTGTCGCACAACTAACGTATTCATTTTAACACTTGACTTTTGTGCTCCAAATTTCCATCGTCAATCTCATTCCTCAATCCAACGGCTATCGGGTCACCTGCTCGCCAACTAGCTTGGACGATCTCCACCATCGATCAATCTCGCATGATCCAACGGCTATCGCGTAATCTTGCGTGAAATCTTGCATGACCGATATCAGATCGATAGCGTGCGATAAAAGTGGTTTTCTCGTGCTACATGTCGACCGCTAAGGTTAATCGCGTTAATATTAGAAATACCATTTACCAATTTTTGTGCGTGCGAGATACCATTTCCCACCTTCCGAATACTACCCACGTGCTCAATACGGAACTTAAAGAAACTTGGCTTAATAAAGGGTTAGCGCTTAATCTCGATTTAACCCTCCAATGCTAATCAACTGTGATTATCAATAAGAACACATAAACAGAAATTAATACCCGATTAGGGTCTAGAACGCGGATATACAGTCATAAGAGAATTTATGCACCAGAACAGTGCGTCCACACAACACTTCAATCAATTATTCAACAAACTGGAAATTACAGAAAAACTATTACATATGCCCTATGGAGTGGCGGCGCTTTATCAGGTCTTATATCGATACCGGGCCTCCCCTACTACGCACTCACACTTACAGTTAAATAGAGTAACACAATATGAATCAAATCAAGTGAGATCCAATCAATCCCTATCTTCGCTCACATCCCTCAAATTTGCATAAAATAACAAATTACAAACAAACTCAATTAGATTTGGAGGAAATCTCGTCGTCATGCCACACATTCTCCTTTGGAAGGTTCCTGCATCATCTTGTCCATGTGGATTACTCCGGTGGACATTACACAAACCATTCTTGTTTATTGGTTATAGCGATTGTCACCTTCGTGTGGACTACTCTGTTGGATGGTTTACACGTTTTCCCTTGCACTTTGGTTTTAATGACTGTCGCATCTATTGTGGACTACTCCACTGGATGCTGGACAGACCCTTTTTGGTTCATGTGTGTCTCTCCCTAGGTGGTACTATTACCTCTCATCTAGAGGCTCACTTTACTCTCTCCCCTTACAGTAAGAGAACCCAGACACAAGTTACATTACACACTGACCAGGTATACTCACCTCGATTTTTGAAGATACAAGCATAACACTCTCATGTGATAAACAACAAGAGCTAAGGAAAATCTCTAAGATAATGGCGACCAAGCCATCGTACTAGATGGGAATCCTACACCAAATGGTGTGAGGTCTAGTTGGGACTTCATACCGGGGAGATCCCCTGAATGTTGGCGGGTCCAACATCGTCAAAACATCACAACAAGCCTTTTCATATGATTTAACCTCTTAAATATTCATATTATCTATCTCCTCATCTGATTTATATACAAAAGTAGCATGTGCTCTTTGTGGATTTAGACCGACATCAATTCCAGTCAATGTAGTTAGTATGTTGTCTATAATGGCATCCCTTGCTTCTTGACCAATCTGAGAAGTGGCATCCATATTTGACCGCAAAGTTACCAGACATGGAGTTTAAGGTACCAAAGGTGGCGAAGAACGAGGCAATTCAGTATCCCTTAATGCACCCTTATGTTCATATGTACGACCTTTCCCATTACCATAAAATTCAGATGGAAGGTCAGTATAATCAGGTTTCATACCCAAAAATAATTATGCATAAAATAATTTTGTAAAATAATGTGGAACCTCGTCATTCAATGGCATCTTTCCATATGCTTCAAGGAACCTATAATACTAATGGTGGGTTATTTTAGGGTGCTTGAAGCATTGCATCTTAAGCATCTTTAAGTTTTCGACCCTTCTTTTAAATTAAACATAGATTTGTCATGCAATTTTGTAACCCTTCTATTTACCTCAGCCCATTTACTAGGACCTGTCATTGTTTCCTTTCTACACCTCATCATATATATAAAGTCATCAGTTGTTGGCCCAAGATTCTTGTAAATATCAAGAAATGAACTTAGAGAGTGAACAACTATTTGTAAGCTTTGTCAACTCTTTGAAAGGGGCTCCAAACTTGTAAGATCTTTCTTCAATTTTGAATAATGAGCTATGCACCTCTATAACGTACATTGTTGGACATTTGTTTCCCAAGGAAGCTCATTAGGAATATCAAATGGATAGGTGGTAGTTGGCATATGGTCTTCTTCTTGAATCACCCTGTTTCGTCTACGTGGACTTCGATCAACATTTTCACCCCCTACTTCAATATAATTATATAAATATTAAAACATGTCAATGTATTTATATGCATGCAAGATAACCATGTACATGTCTATGTACATGCATATCATTTACATGTACAAATTTGTTTTAACATAAAAATAAATAAATTATATAATTTACCAAAATGACGAGGATCATGATGATCTGATTGAGATTCACGACCACCCAGAGATGGTTGAGCACCATCATGCCAAAGTACATGAGTTTATTGAGCTTGCTGACCACCGGGAGAATGTTGATCACTGGGAGAATGTTGATCACTGGGAGAATGTTGATCACTCTCACACGACGACCTAGTGAGAGATTCTTCTAAAAAAACTAAAAAATATAATAAATTAATTAAGTTAAATTGACAAAAATCTATTCAACATATGTATGTACATATGATTCTACCGATTTATCATTTAAGTAAATGCACATAAACATGTATATACCATACCATGATGATGTGAATGATGGCCCTCTATTGATTGATCTGATACTCTCTTCGACCTACTGAGAGATACTCCTAAAAAATATGGAATTTATTTTAAACTAATAACTTGCTAAATTGAAAAAAAATCAATTCAATATGTATGTACATATGATTCTACGAATATAATTTAAGAACTTGCACATAAACATATCTATACCACGATGATGATGTAACGAACAATGGCCCTCCCCTGATTCATCTGATACTCTCCTCGATCGATGACCAATCTTATCGACATACATAGAAAGTTGCCCTCTAGTCGATGCATGAGACTCAGTTGATGCTCTATCTCGTTTACACCTCGAAGAATCAGGTGGTGACTGCTCATGTTAAGAGCCAAGCCCTCAATCCATTTTCATGGATGGATATATATATATATATATATATATATATATATATATATATATAGAGTGATATGATCTTTAAAAAAAACAAGTTACCTCATGCATTAAAAATCTTTAAAATTACTATTTAAAAATATCAAGAATTCAGAAAATTAATAAGACAAATAAATGCAACTATCCAAGGGTTTCTTCAAAATTATTAGGTGTAAATTATTCGTTTCAAATATACTCAAGACTAAAAACACAAATGCTGAAGTGCACATTTTGAGAATTAAATATAAAATTTTCTAAAACATGTGAGGTTCACCAAGTTATGCTTACATAGTGGGGGCACACTTGGTATAGTATTGAAAGAAACACATTGTCATTAAAAACCCCACATTTATAACTAAAAAACACACACATATCAAAGATATGTTACGATGTCCATTAATAAATTTTGACGGAGAGATTCTTGACACCAATTCACCTTTCACACACAAATCTTGAATTGGCATTGCCCCATACAATAGATCACTAGACATCATATTAACATTTTGCACAATGTATTATGCTAAATGATTGAAATTAGCTAGCAATACTTTTTGCTTCTCCATGCAGTTGTTTTAAATCCTACTTTTTGACTTGGTACATGCCTTTCATCTGGTTTCACACAAGTTCAGAATTGGTGAAGACTACATCTCCATTGGATCCATACTTCCTAGTTGTTCCTAAGCCTTCTATTAGTGCAATATAACATGCTTCATTGTTTGTTGTCCTACCAGGTACATTCTTTTTCATTTGGAGGAATTTGTTAATCGCAATATTGTATAGCACACAAGTAATCACAGATTGTCCTAGATTGGGATAACAAGAAACTTATATGCATAATGCACATTTTCCAACCATGTTTAATGGGTTTTCTGATCCCTATAAAAAACAAATTCAATAAAATGAATAATATATTTCTTTTTTTGCAAATGCCTTAGATTATGAGAGAATGATGAAAAATAAATATATATTGTGATGGAATGATGGAATATTACAGGATCTATTGTGATGCATCGCCCCAGTGGAATAATAATGTCAATTTACGAATCAATGCAATTGGGAAAACGTCTTAACAAATGTTCTCATGTTGGAATGCACAAGAATAACATTCAAACACATGCTACACTACATTGATTTTTGATGATGAGAAAAATATTTTTCATTATAAAAAATTAATGTGATTTTCAACCCAAGCTATGGCCTTTAATCCTCTAATAGTTACTCCCATGACTCTCCATAACCCTAAGGCTAAAGTAATTATGAGTACTTCCATACCTAACGAGATTCCTTCACTATTCAATGAATCTTATACTTATCATGAGAATACCAATCCTTGAAATTAGATAGATATTGTCATGTTTATCAAGTTTGGACTATACATAATCTTAACCTATCAATGGATATTTTCCATAATGTTATGTATGATTTAGGTTAACCTACATATAGTTCTTCCACTCAGAGGCTCAAGATAAATCATGAGTTATTCCACTGATATTAGTTGATGCCAAGACTTTTACACTAATTAAAATTAAAAGCAAATTTCCTTAAAAAATGAATTTATAATTTTCACATTAAAAGGAAAACTAATTGAGGTTATTTTATACATATATAAGAGATTGCATATATTTAATCTAATTCATTCTAGCTTGTAAGAGAAATTTGAAAAAATGGAAGCAACTTTACCAATTAGGAGGCAATTTTTCCTATATCTATAATGTGATGAAGACGAAAGAATGGTAGTTATCCTAACTATATAAAAGTGTAGGAAAATATTAACAAGTTGTATCTATATTAAGCATAAATTTCACAGGGTAATACCTGGGATTGGAGATGGCGAGTGCTAGGGTTTTCTCCCGCAGGTTTCTGTTTGCCGCCGCAGCCGTCCCTAAGCCTGCTACAGGGGTCGATGGCGATCCATGGCTTGGGGTTACGGAGAATGTTTCTCTTTACGGTGCTGAAAGGGTTTTCTTAGTGCAATCGTCTACAGAGAAATGGCTCCTCTCTTGCAGCCAAACGCTCGAGTTCAGGGTTTTCGCAAACGGGGCTCTGTTCATAAAATCCGATCAGATCCACGCAATTGTTTCTTCTTCCTATATTCTGAACCAATCTCCAGATGAAGCTGCCGAGGTTATTGACCTATGTGACCGCGTTTTACTGCCAGGATTCCAACTAGATCACGCAGCGAGGACATCAGCGGAAGACCAACGCCTTGTGTGGTTATACGAAGAGGTTTTAGGGTTGCAGAGTATCGAGGCGCCCAACTGTGAATTTGAGCCATGCAGGCATCATGCCACATCGCGTACAGAGGCCAGGTCACGCCATACCCAGAACGCACAGAGCATCGGCAGGGGGGGAAGAAGAAAAGAAATCTGGGATGGATCTATAGGTTTTCACACCGGTTTGGTTGCTGCAATCAATGAAGGGGGACTGCATGGTGCAGATCCGCCTCCTCTTTCAATGCATAGGCCCAAACACTGCAGATCTGGCCTGGATCTACCTGATCTAGCCAACATTCGAGAACAGCCAGATCCCAGGTAGCATATCGGTGGCAACAAGAATAGATCGAGTAGAGTTTTTGCAGATCTAGACATGCACAAGGAAAAACGACCCAATACGAGGCCAGATCTGGAAGATTGTTTACAACCAGAGCAGGTAACAACAACTCGTTTTCAGATTTTTATTAAATCCCCTGAGGGGAAAACACGTTTAGTGTGGGTTCATGCAGGAAGCACCATATTGCAGCTGAAACAACAAATATGGGCAATGACGGGATACCCAGTTCAGATCCAACATTTGGTCAGTGGTAGGTGGTCCCTCCAGGATAGTAGAACGCTGGAAAGCTATGAGATTAGTCCAGGAACAATCATTGCTTTAAACCTTAGGCTGAGAGGAGGGGCTCTGCCTCAGGGACAACCAAGCTCCTCAGGGGGAGACAAGGGGAAAAAGACAACACCTCAGCATCAACTCAAGGGAGGTTCCTCCTACAAAAACATTTTACAGGGCAACAGAGACTCAGGGTCCTCTCCAGATCAAGGCGGAAATACACCTAGGCCATACATAGTAGATCAGATAGGGCAAACCCCAGCCCTTAACTTTGATTCTACAGGGCTGGATGATTTTGTTAAGTCCTATGAAACGCAGGCCCTAATCTGCCGTTTTAACAGCTTTTGGCCAAAACCAATGGATCTATTCCACTGGATCTTCACCAAATGGACCATGGAATGTGACATACATCTATGCTCCAAGGGGTTTTTTATAGTAAGATTTGCATCAAAGGAAGTCATAGATACAATCATCAGTGCTGGGCCTTGGTTTTAGGGAACATCGGGGCTGTTTTTGACCCCATGGTTTCCAGATTTCGATCCAAACAAAATGACTGTATCCAAAGTGCCGGTCTGGGTCCGCCTATACAACCTTCCCCTTCACTTCTGGAGTGAACGAGTACTGGAAGGCATTGGGAACAACATAGGGAAATATATCAAAACAGATCTGGAAAGGATTGATGAAAGGGTCTACACTTTTGCACGCATTTGTGTGGAAGCAGATCTAAGTAAAGGGCTGCCGGACAACATAAGGCTGATCTACAAACAACAAAATTGGCTGCAAGCACTAGACTATGAAAACACAGCTTTCAGATGTAGGCTCTGTAGGCAGACATGACACTTGCAAAGCACATGTCCAGAAGCCAAGAAAGTAAATAGTAAAAAGAAGCAGAAAGGGAAACAGAGGAAAGGATGGCAATTCCCCCCCCTCAGACTCAGAGGACGAAGAATCAGAAGTAGAGGAGGAAGAGACCCCCACAGAGAATGCCGAGGTTTCTCAAGAAATGGAGACTCAGAAGGGAACCACATCAGACAGCAAGGCTACACAGTTCTCAAATCAGGCAGAGAAAGCAAGCGAGGATCTGAATATGGGAGGGATCAAAAGACATCACCACTCAGACACTTCAGACTCAGACAAGGAAACAACATCACAGAAAGCAGAAAGACAGTTAGTCTTAGCTTCGATTGAGCCCACTCAAGGAGAGTGGTGCAAGGTTGAAAAGAAAAAGGGGAGAAAAACTTGAAGGGTGAGTCCTTTACTCACTACCGGATTTCCAGTTTTTCTGCCCCTTTCTCCCTTCTTCTCTCTTCTCTTTTCCTTCTTCAAATGCAAGTTAGTTTTTGTAACGTTGCATGGGGTGCGAAAGCACTTGAGCCCAATGGGCATCTTACAGAAATGCTTTAATGCATCTGCTAGTGTAACTTTTCATTTTTTAAATAAGAAGTTACAGATTTTTTCCTTGGAAAAAAAAGCATAAATTTCACATTTCTCTCCAACATTGAATTGAATATATATGGTAAAGGACAAAGTTCAAGAAATTGTTCATATTAATGCAACAGAGTGAAAGAATGGTAGTTGTACTAACTATCCAAGAATTGTTCATATGTCAATTCACACTAGTGATCCTACCATTTAAATATCACTTATCACTTAAATAAATATAATAAAAGAGGGGAGAAGTATTGAGAAATATAGGGCATAGTAATTATGTGATTTCTCTTCTATTAGTAACTACTTGTGAGTGCTTTTTACTTCTTAAGATTATGATCTTCTTTTACTTAGGTTATTAGCGTTCTTCTTCATCAAAGAACTACCAATGCACACACCATAAAGAGACAAGAGATGCAAAATATAGGCTATCAACTAAGGCCAAAACCTCTCACTCTTTGAGAGTAGAACCTGAATAAATTATTCTTCTTATAGAGATTCCAATTGACGAATACCAAGACCAAGACCCTTGACCTATTAGACCTCTCCAAGACCAAGACACCAAGCTTCCTATCTTGCTGTCTTGAATCAATGATAGTCAACTTCCTGCTCCTTCCTTCTGCTTCGACTTCCTTTGAGATCTCAGCTTCCTTTCCTCTCCTTTAAGGCTGCAACATTTCGACCCTAAATTAGAACCCTTGCACATGTAAATGACCATCCTTTCTACCTTGATTTCCTTCGCTTGAGGTGGAGGATTATTCTTTAGCAACTCGACCTTCCTTATGACTTCAATTTGGTTACCTTTGAAACTCGGCATTACTGCAACAAATTGTTTCCTCTTTCTTCGCATATGTGACAACTACAACACCCTCAAACAAAACCAAAACTTGAAGTTTAGATCTTTGTTGAACTTCCTTCTCCTTTTGCTGATCTTTTGGCTTCCTTTCTGTACTCCACACTTCAGACTGTGATGATCGAAAATCTGCCTCTGAAATGATGCCATACACTCCTATTTATAGTTATTTCCTATCAAATTAAGCCGACTTGTAAGAGGGTGAGTCGACATATCATTTGTAGGAGATATAATTATCCTTCTTGAAGGCAACTTGAGGAGGAGACTTTGCTTGGTCTTGGAGGGCCTCCCTATACATTGAATGACTCATATATAAGTTTAATATGCCCAAGAATGGACCTTCATACATGACATAGACTCAAATTAACTTTTATGACTAGATGACAAATCCTAAATGCTCACAATGGGAGCCATCACTAAAATAAAATTCCTTGCTCACAAAACCCATGAGACAAGCATTGCAATTTTACTTTTATTTTTTCTTCTTTTCATTACATAAAATCACAATTACACAAGTCATTGTGAAGACCAAACCTAGTTACACTTTTCAACAAAAAGAGGTGAATATAGATCACTTATCACATACCTATAGAATATCTAAAGGGCGAAAGAGGTGAATATATCATTTTAAATGAGGTGTATATATATAATATTAAATTGAATCATATTGATGATAGAGTTGAAATCAATAAGTAATAAATCTTATGATTTATAATAATTGGAGTAGAATGATGCCACCTATATATAGTTCTTCCACTCAGAGGCTCAAGATAAATCATGAGTTCTTCCACTGATATTAGTTGATGCCAAGACTTTTTCACTAATTAAAATAAAAATAAATTTTCTTTAAAAAATGTATTTATAATTTTAACATTGAAAGAAAAACTAGTTAAGGATATTTTATACATATAGAAAGGCTTGAATATAAAATCTAATTCATTCTAGTTTGTAAGAGCAATTTTAAAAAATGGAAGCAACTTTACCAATCAGTGGGCAATAGTTCCTATATCTATAATGTGATGAAGACAAAAGAATGGTAGTTATACTAACTATATAAAAGTGGAGGAAAATATTATGAAAATATTAACAGGTTGTATCTATATTAAGCATAAATTTCACATTTCTCTCCAGCATTTAATTGAATATATATGGTAAAGGAGAGAGTTCAAGAAACCATTCATATTAATGTAGCAGAGTGAAAGAATGGTAGTTGTACTAACTATCGAGGATCTATTCATATTAATGCAACATAGTGAAAGAATGGTAGTTGTACTAACTATCCAAGATTTGGATAGATAAATGTGGAGGAAAATATTAACAGGGTTGTAGTTATACTAAGCTTAAACTTCACATTTCTCTCCAACATTGAATCAAATATATATGGCAAAGGACAAATTTCAAGAAACTGTTCATATTAATGCAACAGAGTGAAAGAATGGTAGTTGTACTAACTATCCATGATATGTTCATATTAATGCAACAAAGTGAAAGAGTGGTAGTTATACTAACTATCCAAGATTTGTTCATATTAATGCAACAAAGTGAAAGCATGGTAGTTGTACTAAGTATCCAGGATCTAAATAGATAAATGTGGAGGAAAATATTAAGAAAATATTAACAGGGTTGTAGCTATACTAAGCATAAACTTCACATGCTTCTCTCAAGTATTGAATTGATATATGGAAAAGAAAAGAGTTCATGAAATTGTTCATATTAATGCAACAGAGGCTTCACTCTAGATAAAAGGTAGAAAAGGGTATATATATATATATATACATATATATATATATATACATATATATATATATATATACATACATACATATATATATATATATATATATATATATATATAATGTTTTCATTAATATTAAAATCTTAAGATATATTGAGATGTAAACTAGATTACACCATAAACTACATATTCATAAATATTTTAAAATGCAAATGTTAAAGAATTTCACATTTCTCTCCAACATTGAATTGTTTATATATGGTAAAGGACAGAGTTCATGAAATTGTTCATATTAATGCTATATAGTGAAAGAATGGTAGTTTTACTAACTATTTAGGATTTGTTTGTATTAATGCAACAGAGTGAAAGAATGGTAGTTTTACTAACTATCGAGTATCTATTCATATTAATGCAACATAGTGAAATAATGGTAGTTGTACTAACTATCCAAGATTTGAATAGATAAATGTGGAGGAAAATATTAACAGAGTTGTAGCTATACTAAGCTTAAACTTCATATGCTTTTCTCGAGTATTGAATTGATATATCGAAAAGAAAAGAGTTCATGAAACTGTTCATATTAATGCAACATAGGCTTCATAATATGAGAATCTTAAGATATATCAAAATGTAAACTAGATTACACCAGAAACTACATATTCACAAAAATTTTTAAATGCAAATGTTAAAATTTTCATAGCTATAAATCAAATTTTAAAACACCACACAGTAAAAGAACAACAAATATTTCCCCATATCAATCAATGCACTGCAAAGCACATGTTCCTAACTATGGATCAAAGAGAATAATAAAGTTGTAAGGTAATAAATTTATAGGATGTATATAAAATTTATCTATCTATTGCAAGTTCCCTACAGAGATCTTAATAGTTTTCTTGTTCTTCACCCATTGATAAATGAAGTGCCCTAGAACTCAAAACAAATAGTTGATACAATTGTTGGTCATTTTGACATTCACTTTTCCCTGAGCGAAGATGTAGTTGACATTCACTCTACCTTCGCTTATCTCCAATGTAGGGCCTCAATAGTGAATGATTTGCTGTAAAGCTTAATGTGCCCTCAAATTTTATTTTGTGGATTTCGTCTTAGACATTTCATTTATAAACGAAGTCCGGAAGCTTAAAAAATAGCACTGGCAAAGGTAAGAAAGAATGGAAAGAAGAGAAAGGTGCTTCAATAAAATAACTTGTAAGATATCTGAGTCCTAGAACATGTGATAATATGATGGGGTGAGGTGAGGAGGACAAGGGGCAACATCATTGTTGTACCTAAAGATAGAAATCACAAAGCTTCTAATTTGGCCCATGACCTTCTTCAAATAGGGCACATGAAAGACTCGATGAATCTTGGAGTGGGCTCCCAATCTCTAGTAATGACTACCCTCAGTAACTAGGAGAGAAGTGCACAAAGAGAAAATACCTGCATAAAATTGAATGCCATTATTGGTAATTCTAATATGAAGGACGTCACACTGATAAAGAATTGACTAGTGGATTCTTTGGCGAAGCATTTTACATATGTTGATTCACTATTCGTGTTATATTAAGCTAACAATGGTTGCACCTAAAGATTCTGCTTCTATGGATTACAACATTGAAACAGAATATTTAAACAGGAAACCAAATTCAACTCCAAAATCTATCTCTCGACTTGATGCAAACTTCAAGACCTAAACAACCCACTGTTATCAAATCATAAAAACCAAATTCCATCATTGTAAAGTCGACATCCAAAACTAGATTATCAGCCTGACATAATTCCTACCTCCAGCACATGAAATAATTCCTCCAGCGAGTGTCAAAATCCTCAGGGTCGAACTCGTCCAGATCTGAACTCCTCCAACGGAGATATCCTCAAGCACCGAGCTTCTCCAGCCAAGGAGACCTGCAAAACCAAAAAAATATTAACCAATTTGCAAAGAAAATTATACATCAATGTGAGCTACTAAACATCAACATAACCCACTAAACATCAATGTGAGCTGCTAAACATCAACATAACCCACTAAACATCAACCTGTTCTGATTTGTTCACAATGCACAAACAATGTTCAACACAGTGTGCAAACAACGTTTAACGAAGAAAAAAAATGGCAAAAATTTCCAATGGGCTGATGAGCCAAATATATATAAACATTTTTTCGGCCAAACTAAATGTTCGGCCAAAAAACTTGTTTGGCCGAAAAATTAAATTAACCAAAAAAATATTTCGGCCAAAAAACTAACTCACCTAATTTCCCCCCACCGACCAACAATTCGTTGCAAGTTGTCGTTAAATTTAATGTTCAAATTTTCAGCCGAACCTTATGTTAATTGTTGGGCCAAAAAAAGGTGCCTGATTCAGTCAAAAAATATAATGGTTCAACTGAAAAAGCGTGATGATGAATTTTCTACTGCCAATTCTCACAAAAGTGTAACCCAAATTCACATTTCCACTAAGCAAGTATCAAGGTTAAAGAAAATAAGTATAATAATCAGCCACTTAATCATTTTCTAACATCGTATTAGAGCTAAGGTGAGCAAGGAAGGCAACCAGAAGGACATGAGAAAAAATTGTTGATCAAGGATAGGAAGCTCTCAAGGCCTAAAAGGAGAAGATTCTCTTGAAGGAATCTAGTTAAAAACGCGTTGGTAGAGGACCCTTCTAATCTTGGATTTCTATATTGAAGAAGATCAAAACTACATCCATGTTGCAAGGAGGGTATGGATCTCACAAAAAGGAAGTCTATTTGCAAGGCATCAATCTTGAAAGTTGTTAGTGGAGGAATCCTAGGGAACATCTTTCAAGGGCAACGTCAAGGACTCTTTGAAGATGTTGAAGACATCAAGAAGGTTGGAGATATTATTCAAGTAAGTATCACACTATGTCATAATGGTTGAATCTTCAAGTCATGTAGGTTCTTTCTACAAGGAGAGTGATAATCTAATTAGGGCTTCAAACTATCTAGCATGGAAGAAAAGGATTGACTTGATAATCACATATCAATATATAATGGGGTATGTTACTGGAGAAGTTATTGAACCTAAGAAAGATAAGACACAAGAACTAATGAGGTACAATAAAGGGGAAGTAAGAGCTCTAAGGATCATAGTAGAATCAATTAAGGACTCTCTTTTTCCATTTGTTGCAAATCTGAAGACTTCCAAGGCCATGTATGGCAAGCTAGTGAATTTGTACTTTATAAGTACAACATGTCAAAAGATGTCATTATGGAACAAGATATATAAAATTAAGAAAACAAAGGATGAGGATATGGCATCCTTCCTCATGATATTCTCTTAACTAAGAGACCATTTGCAAGGACTTGGGGAACCCATCACTAATTCTGAGGTGATCGTATGTGTTCTAAATGCATTGCCACCAGAATGGAGCAACTTTGCAACAAGTGTTTACTTGTAGAAGGATTCAACTCCCTTTGATGAGTTGTGGGCACAATGCATACTAGAAGAATCAAGGGTCGAGGTCAAGGATGACATTGGATCAAATGAGAAATCTCAAGCCTTTCTAGCATGACTCAAGAAGATGAAGAAAGGAAAGTTTGGCAAGTCCAAAAAAAGAAATATATGTCCAAGGTGCAATGCTTCAAGTGCAATGAGTTTGGACACTACAAGAGGGACTGTCCAAATAAAAAAAAATAAGAGAAAGGATAGAAGTGAAGCTCATTTAGTCACAACAGTGGAAGAACCTGCGAAGAAGGAAAAGAAGGAAGAAGTGAAGGATATCTACTACTAAAGAAGGTTCAATAAATTCAAGGTTCTATAAGAATGTTATTTTTTCTTGTGATATATTAAGCATAAGCATCGTAAGATAGAAGCATGTGACGATAACGTGTTTGGAATTTACATGATTAATTTTCTTAATATAGATCATCTAGGTTAAAATGTTAGACCATTTTTGCATCGTATTCATTTAGATATTATATAACAATATGGTAGAAGGTGTCATCTTGATTAAACTGATCATTATGATCCAAGAAGGACCATCATCTTGGAAAGTCGTTGGGAAGATCATCATGGCAAGAATAGTATGCATTCTATCTAATGTGGAAACATGTTGGTAAAAAGGGATGAGGGATTGCAATGGGTCACGATACAAACTTTTTATGAAATATATGATAGCTACATCTTTAGTTGAAAGCATGGGAATGTATGTTGTAAAGAAAACTTTGGATAAAATTTATTTGTATGAATCTTGTAAAGTTGGTTAGAAAGATATGCTTAAGTATTTTTTATGTTGGAAAATAATAGAACTTGACTTACTTAAGATTGTATAAAAGATTATGACTTTCTCTAGAATATGTATTTGATATTGATTAACATCTAGTATAATCTCTAAAAGTAAGATTGTAACTTTGTAATCAAGTTAGATCCTTGGGCACTATGATGCAAGAAGGAAAAATTCAAGTAGGAGATGGTCGATAAGGATGTTGATGGAAAGAGAATGTCACCAAGGTGAGGTAAGTATATTCCATTTTTGGTTCGGTTATCTGGTTAACATTTATTTTGCTACCTAGTAGAATGTTGCGAGAATATATGATCACTGCTGAGGCAAGGTCAACTATATGGATGAAAAGTATTGAGGCTCAATCTCTGGCACCTCGCAAATATGGAGTCAATATGTGTTCATCTTAGAAGGTAGAAGTGCGAGAAGATAACTTGAAGGTCAAGAAGATCACTTTCATAAAGAAAATCATGATCAAGATGTTTGGTAAGGCTAAATACATTGCGTTCATGTCAAATATTGAAAGTGATGAGCAAGAAATGACTCAGATCCTATCACAAGAATGAAGGAGTGGAGATGGGTCCATGATACCTCAAAAGAAAAAGTGATGCAAAAGAAAGAGGGAGCCATGTGGCTATGAATATCAAGTAGTTGATACTCTAATGAAAGACAAGCAATGAGGTTTGTGATGTTGGCTTCCATTATTAGAAGAAAGGAATCTCCTTTGGTTTGAGAGGGAGCAAGAAAGAGTCTCCATGAGTAAGGAGCAAGGGTCTATTCTCAATATTAAGGAAGAATAGGAATGTACTCTTTGATTGAGAGGGAGTGATGATGAACATGACATGTGCATTCTCCTCTTCGAGTGATGAAGAGAGAATGACAGAGGATTGGATAAGAATTTGTGGTTTCCTTGAGGATATAACATCCAAGAAAGGAAAGAGACCGACACTCTTTAAGGATCAAACAAGAATCCAAGAGAAGAGTGATTAAAGAGGACCGATATTCTTTAAGGACTCAGGTATGGAGATCCAAGATAAGGATAGTCCTAAAAGGACATACCTTGTGGACATCCAGATGGGGTATGTACCTCAAAGAGGTAGTGCGATATCACACATAAAGCCTCCCAGCATAATGTTCTTGATTAAAGTAGAGCTCCTTTAGTTAGGCCTCAGGGGCAATATTGGTCATGATGATGATGCTTACAGTATGGTTTATCAATCCGAATCTTCTTGAGAACTCTTCAATTTGAGATATGATTCAGGATTTAAGACATCTGTGGTTTATATCTTCTAACTTAGTAACTGGAGAACCCAGAGTAAAAACCATTTTCTGTCAACATTTCAAATCCCAACAAGGATCCATCATGAGGACTTCTTGAATGTTGATAGTAGAAGAGCTTGAATGAGGGTTTTAAATAGTTTTGAGGTGAGTAGATTTAAATGGGATGGATGTCGGCTTGTTTTAATCATTTTTATTATCATTATCCTTATTTTTAAATAATTTTTAAATATTTTAAAAAACTATTATTTAATCCAATTATTAATGCAATAATAAATAAATACTTTGATTCTTTAATCTTTATCATAAATATTTACTACTAAATATTTAATTATTATTAGTGGTTTAATTTAGTTAATAGATCTTAAATAATAATTAATAATAATAACAATTCATAAAAATAAATAATGATATAGTAATATTTATTATCAAAATTATTATAATAAATATTTATATTAAATATTAGTATTAATATTTAATATATATTAGTATGTGAATATATAACAATATATATATTTAAAATATTATTACACTAAAAAGTAATATTAGTATATTGTATTAATATTAAATATTAAATACTAAAAATATATTAATATTAATAATGTATTAAAATAATTAATAATTAATAATTAATAATTAATAATTAATAACTAATAATTAATATTAATAGTTAATAATTAATATCAAATCCTAATAATTACTACTAAATGTTTAATTTTTATCAATAGTTTACTACCAAAAGTTTAATTTTTATTAATAGTTTATTTAATTAATAGGTCTTAATTAATAATTAATAATAACATTTCATAATAATAATTAATGATAATAGTAATAGCTATTATCATAATTATTATTGTAAATATTATAATTCATACTTAATAGTATTGAAAATTATTATTGAGAATAACAATGAATGTAATGCTACTAACTCCTAACTGCTAGAATAGGAGAGGGAGATATCTACCTATTGAGCGCTATACCTGAGATGTATTGGTGATCCTAATTTCTCTGATTAAGGGAAGCCAACTTCCATTAATCTCAATACCATTGTCCTTGTTGAGATTATGTGGATGTTTGATAATCTCAAGAGCTTCTCTACTCTTTCGCCTATGAGATTATGTGGATGTTTGAGATATGATGTTATACCAGTTGTACAATTATGAATACCTTCCTAGTTAAGAGGGAGTGTTGCGAAAAGTAACTAGTTCCTGTTTTCATAATTGTTGTACTCATTTCAATATGTATCATATGTAACAAAGAAGAAAATAAAAGAAAATTTATTATTATTAAAGCATGGGTTTCATGCTCATTATTGATGGTATTTTAGGTAAAAGCATGTTCTTCGTGCTTCTAGGGTTTGTTAGGTCTTAGGATTTATTATCATGAGTCAAAGGAGTCAACATCATGATTATAAGACCCTTTTGGAAAATTTGTAATTGTAAAAAGAATTATTTTTTAGTCTAGAAAGTCCTTGAGTCTCCAAGAGTACAAGTCGGCCCAAAGGAGGGAATTTGAACCCTTGAGAAGGCTATGTAAAGAGTAGTTTGAATTCATTTGGGGACACACTCACACACAAGTTCGATCTATAGGAAAGAGTTTGATATATAGTTGGTTAGCAACAAGAAGGAGAGTAAAAGTCAAGAAGAAGGAAGAAGGATGAAATTTCTTGGTTTTTGGGTTCTATCTCTCTCACATGTGTGAAATTATAGGGTTTTTGGGTTATAGGAAGAGGTCAAAGTTGCAGGGCTAATTTGCAATAGGACGAAGTGAAAAAAATTGTAGTTGGAAGGGAGGAAATTCTGTCTAGACCTTGCTGACCTTAGGAGGTCAAATTAGGGTTTCTTCAGAAGCTGCAAGGCTGGAATTACAAGTCGAGTAGCAGTGTTGTAGAACTTGGCAGGTCAAAGTTGCAAGGTGTAGTTTTTTGGTATAGAATCAAGGAAGGATTTGAGGCAGGGTTGAATTGATACTAGGAGAAGGACTTGGTCTAGGGATTAGGAAATTCTGTCTAGACCTTGCTGACCTTAGGAGGTCAAATTAGGGTTTCATTAGAAGCTACAAGGCTGAAATTACAAGTCGAGTAGCAGTATTGTAGTTGGCAGGTCAAAGTTGCAAGTTGTAGTTTTTTGGTACAGAATCAAGGAAGGACTTGAGGCAGGGTTGAATTGATACTAGGAGAAGGACTTGGTCTAGGGATTAGGTCTTTGTATCTATGTTGAAGTATATTTTAAGAAGAGAAGAGTTTTCGAGTTTTCCCCTTAGAGGGGTTTTGCCCTGGCCGAGAGCCTATATCTGTGTCCTATTTTGTTGTTGTTGTTGTTTCTTGATATTGTTTGAAGAAAATATCTAACTGAAGAAGAACATAAAGAAGATAACCAAGATTCACAAGCAAGTTTTTTTTTTTTTTTTTTTGTAATTTTGTATTTTTGTATTTACTATTTATTATTTATTTTTAAACTGAACTGAAAGGTTTACAACTTAAGTGGGCCTAATGGTTGAGAGAATGTGTTTCCTCCTAAGAGGTCACAGGTTCAAAACCAAAAGCGGGTAGAGTATGTATGCCTTCGTAGACTTAGTAGTCAAATCGTTCCACGGAGGTGGGTCCCTTGTCCCACAAACAAGGGGGTTATATATATATATATATATATATATATATATATATATATATATATATATATATATATATATATAATGTTTTCATTAATATGAGAATCTTAAGATATATTGAGATGTAAACTAGATTACACCAGAAACTACATATTCATAAATATTTTAAAATGTAAATGTTAAAGTTTTCATAGCTATAAAAACAAATTTCAAAACACCACACCATTAAATAACAACAAAGATTTCCCCATATAAATCAATGCACTACAAAGCACATGTTCCTAACTATGAATCAGAGAGAATAATAAAGGTGTAAGGTGATAAATTTATAAGGATGTATATAAAATTTATCTATCTACTGCAAGTTCACCTATGGAGATTTTAATAGTTTTCTTGTTATTCACCCATTGATAAACGAAGTGCCCTAAAACTCAAAACAAATAGTTGATACAATTGTTAGTCATTTTGACATTCACTTTGCCCTGAGCGGAGATGTAGTTGACATTAACTCTACCCTGGCTTATCTCCAATGCAGGGCCTCAATAGTGAATGATTTGCTAGAAAAATTAAAGTATCCTCAAATTTTATTTTGTGAATTTCGTCTCAGACAATTCATTTATAAACGAAGTCTGGAAGCTTGAAAAATAGCACTAGCGAAGGTAAGAAAGAATGGAAAGAAGAGAAAGGTGCTTCAATAAAATAACTTGTAAGATATCTGAGTCCCAGAACATGTGATAATATGATGGGGTGGGGTGAGGAGGACAAGGGGCAACATCATTGTTGTACCAAAATATAGAAATCACAGAGCTTCTAATTTTGCCCATGACCTTCTTCAAACATGGCACATGAAAGACTCGATGAATCTTAGAGTGGGCTCCAAATCTCTAGTAATGACTACCCTCGTTAACTAGGAGAGAAGTGCATAAAGAGAAAAGACCTGCATAAAATTGAATACCATTATTGGTAATTCTAATATGAATGACCTTACACTGATAAAGAATTGACTGGAGGATGCTTTGACGAAGTGTTTTACATATGTTGATTCACAATTCGTGTTAGATTAAGCTAACAATGGCTGCACCTAATGATTCTGCTTCTATGGATTATAACGTTGAAACAAAATCTCTAAACAGGAAACCAAATTCAACTCCAAAATCTATCTCTCAACTCGATGCAAACTTCAAGACCTAAACAACCCATTGTTATCAAATCATAAAAACCAAAATCCATAAATGCAAATTCAACATCCAAAACTAGATTATCGACCCGACAGAATTCCTACCTCTAGCACCCAAAATAATTCCTCCAACGAGCATTGAAATCCTCAGTGTCGAACTCGTCTAGATTCGAACTCCTCCAATGCATATATCCTCAAGCACCGAGCTTCTCCAGCTAAGGAGACCTGCAAAACCAAAAAAAAAAATAACCAATTTGCAAAGAAAATTATACATCAATGTGAGCCGCTAAACATCAACATAACCCACTAAATGTCAACTTGTCCTGAGTTGTTCAAAATGCACAAAGAACGTTCAACACAATGTGCAAACAACGTTCAACGAAAAAAAAAAACATGGCGAAAATTTGCAATGGGCTCATGCCCTAAATAGATATAAACATTTTTTCGGCCAAACTAAATGTTCATCCAAAAAACTTGTTCGATCGAAAAACTTGTTTGGACGAAAAAATAATTAGCCAAAAAATATTTCGGACGAAAAACTAACTCACCAAATCTCCCCCCAACCGGCCAACAATTTGTTGCAAGTTGTTGTTAACTTTAACGTTCAAATTTTTAGCCGAACGTTATGTTTAATTGTCGGGCCAAAAAAAAGTGTCTGATTTGGTTGAAAAATATAATGGTTCGACCGAAAAAGCGCGATGATGAATTTTCCGCTGCCAATTCTCACAAAAGTGTAACCCAAATTCACATTTCCACTACGAAAGTATCAAGGTAAAAGAAAATAACTATAATAATCTGCCACTTTATCATTTTCTAACATCGTATCAGAAAGGCAACCGAAAGGACATGAGAAAGAATTTTTGATCAAGGATAGGAAGCTCTCAATGCCTAAAATGAGAAGATTCTCTTGAAGGAATCTAGTTAAAAACGTGTTGGTAGAGGACCCTTCTGATCTAGGATTTCTATATTGAAGAAGATCAAAACTACATCCATGTTGCAAGGAGGGTATTGATCTCACTAAAAGGAAGTCTATTTGCAAGGCATCAATCTTGAAAGTTGTTGGTGGAGGAATCCTAGGGAACATCTTTCAAGGGAAACATCAAGGAATCTTTGAAGATGTTGAAGACATCAAGAAGGTTGGAGATATTATTCAAGTAAGTATCACACTATCTCATAATGGTTGAATCTTCAAGTCATTTAAGTTCTTTCCACAAGGAGAATGATAATCTCATTAGGGCTTCAAACTATCTAGCATGGAAGAAAAGGATTGACTTGATAATCACATATCAATATGTAATGGGTTATGTTACTAGAGAAGTTATTGAACCTAAGAAAGATAAGACACAAGAACTAATGAGGTACAATAAAGGGGAAGTAAGAGCTCTAAGGATCATAGTAGAATCAATTAAGGACTCTCTTTTTCCATTTCTTGCAAATTTGAAGACTTCCAAGGCCATGTATGACAAGCTAGTGAATTTGTACTTTGTAAGTACAACAGGTCAAAAGATGTCATTATGGAACAAGATATATAGAATGAAGAAAACAAAGGATGAGGATATGACATCCTTCCTCATGAGAGTCTCTCAACTAAGAGACCATTTTCAAGGAATTGGGGAACCCATCACTAATTCTGAGGTGATCGTATGTGTTCTAAATGCTTTGTCACCAGAATGGAGCAGCTTTGTAACAAGTGTTTACTCGAAGAAGGATTCAACTCCCTTTGATGAGTTGTGGGCACAATGCATACTAGAAGAATCAAGGATCAAGATCAAGGATGACATTGTATCAAATGAACAATCTCAAGCCTTTCTAGCCTGAGTCAAGAAGATGAATAAAGGAAAGTTTGGCAAGTCCAAAAAAATAAATATATGTCCAAGGTGCAATGCTTCAAGTGCAATGAGTTTGGACACTACAAGAGGGACTATCTAAATCAAAAAACAATAAGAGAAAGGATAGAAGTGAAGCTCATTTAGTCGAAGCAGTTGAAGAACCTGAGAAGAAGGAAAAGAAGGAAGAAGTGAAGGACCTCTACTACTAAAGAAGGTTCACTAACTTCAAGGTTCTATAAGAATGTTATTTTTTCTTGTGATATATTGTGCATAAGCATCGTAAGATAGAAGCATGTGATGATAGCGTGTTTGGAATTTACATGATTAATTTTCTTAGTAGAGATCATCTAGGAGAAAATGTTAGACACTTTTGCATCCTATTCATCTATATATTATATAACAATATGATAGAGGGTGTCATCTTGATTAAATTGATCGTTATGATCCAAGAAGGACCATCATCTTGGAAAGTTGTTGGGAAGAGCATCATGACAAGAATAGTATGCATTTTATCTAATGTGGAAACATGTTGGTAAAAAGGGACGAGGGATTGCAATGGGCGAGGACATAAATTTTTTAAGAAAAATATGATAGCTATATGTTTAGTTGAAAGCATGGGAGTGTATGTTGTAAAGAAAACTTTGGATAAAATTTATTTGTATGAATCTTGTAAAGTTGGTTAGAAAGATATGCTTAAGTATTTTTTATGTTGGAAAATAATAGAACTTGACTTACTTAAGATTGTATAAAAGATTATGACTTTCTCTAGAATATGTATTTGATATTGATTAACATATAGTATAATCTCTAAAAGTGAGATTGTAACTTGTAATCGGATTATATCCTTGGGCACTATGATGCAAGAAGGAAAAATTCAAGTAGGAGATGGTCGATAAGGATGTTGATGGAAAGAGAAGGTCACCAAGGTGAGGTAGGTATATTCCATTTTTGGTTTAGTTATTTGGTTAACATTTATTTTGCTATCTAGTAGAATGTTGCAGGAATATATGATGACTGTTGAGGCAAGGTCAACTATATGGATGAAAAGTGTTGAGGCTCAATATCTGGCACCTCGCAACTATGAAGTCAATATGTGTTTATCTTAGAAGGTAGTAGTGCGAGAAGATAACTTGAAGGTCAAGAAGATCACTTTCATAAAGAAAATCATGATCAAGATGGTTGGTAAGGCTAAATACATTGCCTTCATGTCAAATATTGAAAGTGATGAGCAAGAAATGACTTGGATCCTGTCACAAGAATGAAGGAGTGGAGATGGCTCCATGATACCTCAGAAGAAAAAGTGATGCAAAAGAAAGAGGGAGCCATGTGGCTATGAATATCAAGTAGTTGATACTCTCATGAAAGACAAGCAATGAGGCTTGTGATGTTGGCTTCCATTATTAGAAGAAAGGAATCTCCTCTAGTTTGAGAGGGAGCAAAAAAGAGTCTCCATGAATAAGGAGCAAGGGTCTATTCTCAATATTAAGGAAGAATAGGAATGTACTCTTTGATTGAGAGGGAGTGATGATGAACATTACATGTGCATTCTCCTCTTCGAGTGATGAAGGGATAATAAGAGAGGATTGGATAAGCATTTGTGGTTTCCTTGAGGATATAACATCCAAGAAAGGAAAGAGACCGTCAATCTTTGAGGATCAGACAAGAATCCAAGAGAAGAGTGATCAAAGAGGACTGATATTCTTTAAGGACTCAGGTATGGAGATCCAAGATAAGAATAGTCCTAAAAGGACATACCTTGTGGACATCCAGATGGGGTATGTACCTCAGAGAAGTAGTGCAATATCACACATAAAGCTTCCCAACATAATGTTCTTGATTAAAGTGGAGCTCGTTTAGTTAGTCCTTAGGGACAATGTTGGTCACGACGATGATGCTTACAATATGGCTTATCAATCTAAATCTTCTTGAGAACTCTTCAATTTGAGATATGATGTTATACCAGTTGTACAATTAGGAATAACTTCCTAGTTAAGAGGGATTGTTGCGAAATGTAACTAGTTCCGGTCTTCATAATTGTTGTACTCATTTCAATATGTATCATATGTAACAAACAAGAAAACAAAAGAAAATTTATTATTATTAAAGCATGGTTTTCATGCTCATTATTGATGGTATTTTAGGTAAAAACATGTTCTTCGTGCTTCTAGGGTTTTTTAGGTCTTATGATTTATTGTCATGAGTCAAAGGAGTTAACATCATGATTATAAGACCCTTTCCTGCAATTTGTAATTGTAAAAATAATTATTTTTTATTCTAGAAACTCCTCGAGTCTCCAAGAGTACAAGTCGGCCTAAAGGAGGGAATTTGACCCCTTGAGAAGGCTATATAAAGAGTAGTTCAAATTCGTTTGGAGACACACTCACACACAAGTTCGATCTATAAGAAAGAGTTCGACATATAGTTGGGTAGCAACAATAAGGAGAGTGAAGGTCAAGAAGAAGGAAGAATGATGAAATTTCTTGGTTTTTGGGTTCTATCTCTCTCGCATGTGTGAAATTATAGGGTTTTTGGGTTGCAGGTAGAGGTCAAAGTTGTAGGGCTAATTTGCAATAGGACGAAGTGAAACAAATTGTAGCTGGAAGGAAGGAAACTATATCTAGACCTTGCTGACCTTAGTAGGTCAAATTAGGGTTTCTTCAGAAGCTTCAAGGTTGAAGTTACAAGTCAAGTAGCAGTGTTTTAGTTGGCAGGTCAAAGTTGCAAGGTGTAGTTTTTTGGTACAGAATCAAGGAAGGACTTGAGGCAGGGTTGAATTGATATTAGGGGAAGGACTTGGTCTAGGGATTAGGTCTTTGTATCTTAGTTGAAGTAGATTTTAAGAAGAGAAGAGTTTTCGAGTTTTCCCCTTGGAGGGGTTTTTCCCTTGCTGAGAGCCTATATCTGTGTCCTATTTTGTTGTTGTTGTTTCTTGATATTGTTTGAAGAAAATATCTAAATGAAGAACATAAAGAATATAACTAAGATTCACAAGAAAGTTTTTTTTTTTGCACTGAATTGAAAGGTTTACAACTTAAGTGGGCCTAATGGTTGGGAGAATGTGTTTCCTCCTAAGAGGTCACAGGTTCAAAACCAAAAGGGGGTAGAGTATGTATGCCTCCGTAGACTTAGCAGTGAAATTGCTCCGCGGAGGTGGGTCCCTTGTCCCACAAACAAGGGGGTCTCACACACCAATTTGGTGTCTGGCTTGGTTGTGACCTTAAAATTGGATAATGATAATAATGATACTAATACTAATTAATCTTTTTATTTTATATTATTAATGTAATTTAATTCAGTCAAATTGTTAAACATTACTATACAACGTCTCTACCATATTGGGCTGAAGAGTGGCACAATAAATGTTCTAAAATTAAATTAAATTAAAGTATTTATAAAAAATTTGATTATGAAATGTGTTGTTCCTTTGTAGACAGTTACAATCTATAGAATTGTGCCAAAGCATCTAAATAAGGGTTGTGCTTAAAAATTGATGATTCAAAGATACATACCCTCTTTGATGTTATCAAAACTTGAACCTTTTAAAAAGCATTCATAGTGCTTATTCCCAACCATAACAACGTACAGTTCTTTGAGATTATTTGGTAGAAGAATATAGAAAAACTTAGAAAATCAATTATTGTCACTTATATCAAATCATCTAAATGAGAAGAAGCGTATAGAAAAATTTCTATAGCAAGACATTATACATATGACAATTGGTATAGATGCAACAATATAGTGATACAGAGAAATTAAATTAAACATATTGTTCAATCAATTTGCTCAGTAATGAATATAACTTTGTAGTGAGAAGTCTGGGAGGTTGATATTCAACCCAACCTTTCCCAAATATCCATACAACATCAAATGTATTCAGAAAATATTATGTAAACACGGGAAAGTACTCACACAATACACAAATGTTGTTATAAATAAGAAACAAGACTCTTTGATTATCTTCAAAAATCCTATCACAGCAGAGTTCCAAAGCTTGGTCGAAGTATCACATTCCAAAATAAGAGTATATATAGAGTATTTTACAAAATATCCTATCTATTATAGTTTTACAATGAAAAATAAATATCATCTAAGATATTTTGGATAATCTAAATAACAACTTGATAAAAATAGAAATTTGAGGAATAGGTTTATGGAGACTTATCCACAATATTCATTTTTGCTCGATGTTTCAAGTCGAGACAAAGACCCATCATCAGGAGAGATCTTGATGAGAAAAAGGACAAGAGAACAAGTGTGAATAAATAATTAAAAAGAAAGGAAAAAAAAGCTGACAGAAGAATAAAAAAGTTATTTTTTTTAAGAATTAATCAAAATTTAATTGTTATTATATATATATATATATATATATATATATATATTTTGTATATATATAATTATAATAGTAATAAAAACTAATAATATGATTAATTAGTATTACAATTAATTGATTCATATAATAATTAAAATTAAAGGATTAGTATAGTTAAATATTTAATTAGAATTACATAATATGTTAGAGGTAATTAATTACTTAATTAATATCATTATTTGATTAAGAAATTAATAAAGTATTGTAGGAACCAATTATTTATTAATTAATATTATTAATAACGAAATTAACTAATTAATAATCTAAATTAATTAACTAATTAATCAATATAGTTCATTAATTAATTAATTATTTAATTGATAAAATAATATAGTAATTTTTTTTTTCTCTATAAGACTATGCTATTTATATTACAAAAAAACCAAAATTACAGCAAATTTTTACAACAGGGCCGTGGCCCTGCATCTCCAGAGAGATTTTCCCCATGATTAACCATTCAGAGCAACATTGGTGCAAAAAGGGACCAGTTTTTCTTCCTTCCGACATAACCAACATCTAAATCGACACAGTAGACATATGAGCCGACACAGTGGACACATAAATTGACACGGTGGACACATAAGCCAACATGGATGACACGTAAACTGACACTGTGGACATATAAACCTTCACGGTGGACATAGACCCAATAACAGACAGACAAAGTGAGCAGAAAGAGTTGGACAGAGAGTAGCGTTCCTGGCAGCGAAAACAGAGTGGCTTCTGAGCTATTCCTCATCGGTTGTGTGAGGCTCATCCGTCGCTAGACCTTTAAGCTTCTTGGTTTCCTCCGTGTCTGAGCGCAGCAACCTCTGAACCGGCTCACTGGGGCCAGCATCTTCAGCTTGAGTTGGTCGCCTCATATCAACTCTGGGAACTTGCATGTCAACCCTTGGCACCGTCAGGTCTTCCAGTTGCCCCCTGAGATTGCTGCAATGCTCCACGGTGACTGAGACGATGAGAGTGTTGTTCTCCAGCGTGCAGGGGATCCGATAGCGAACAGCCGGATGCTCCACATGACCACAGTCCATAATTTCTCCCCTACCTCTTTCATTGCTATGGCCTGCTAGTCTGCTCGGGATTCTGTTCTGCTCAGAAGTTATTTCCACTGAGGAGGAGGGCGAAATGGCAGGCCTCTGAGTGGCAGAACGACCCCTGGAACCGCCGCGACGACTGCTCATCCTGAGCCTTTCTCTTGGCATCCGTCGATTATCCCCCGTAACAGAATCCCTCTGAGAAATCTTACACTAAGCCATAGAATGTTCTGTCTCTGCCAGTGTCTGCTCGGACTGCTTGAAGTGATCTGAATATGAAACTACTTGAAATTCGTTTGCAAGGTATTCAATTCAGAAATAAACATATTTAAAAGCTTCCCATGTCTTGCAGAAATGAAACACATGAATTTTTCAGCTGATTACAACCCATTTAAGCATAGCAGAATTATTTCCTTTTACTGTTTAACACATAAAAACGAATTTGTTCTGCAAAATAAACCAACCACATATGCACAAGAAGTTGATAAAGCAGTTCACCCCCTCCAGGGCTACGTCTGCTGGGTCGAAAGCCTCCAAATGGGCTTGTCCTTGTTTTTATTAAATGCTCAAATTGAAAATACAGCTGAATAGAAGCATCTACAGGAGAAATAGATGGTAGAAATGGATTCAGAACACATTAATCCTTCAGGATTGACTATTGGATCACCTCCAATGGATACCTGCAACCCTGTACAGTCTTCCCAATACTGGCCCCTGGTGGCTCCTAGAACTTTCACAGCTCCAAAACGTATGCAAATGACCTCTAATGGCTGTAAGACCTGCACCAATGGCTTCAGAAGGTCGAAATTATCCAAAAAAAAAAAAAAATTCGTCCAAAACCGACTTTCTGGGCCAAAGTTATGGCCATTTACTCCTGACTGCCAGTTTGGCCTAAAAGAACTCCAGCTAACTGTAGTGAAGGTCCAGTTAGCCCTGCCAAATATGGCGGGACCGCCCAATTTGGCGCCACCACCAAATAATCCGCCAAATCTGCAGTTACAATAAATGTTTGGTAATGGCCGCCTCGGATCTCGTGCCAGCAGTTTGTGTTGGCGGTTGGGTTAAGCCCACGGTCCAAGGTTGAGGTCATATGGTGGGCGGGCTGGCCCTTAGGGGCTGGCCCCCTTTGTTTTCCCGCTCAGCACATTTCAAACCTTAATAACATTTCTTCTGCCACTTTAACCACATGTGAACACGTGGTGTAACGGTAACGTGCCTGGTTAATAGACCATAGTTTAGGGGTTCAAACCACGAAAGTTGCAAAATTTTATAAACCATGCGCATACTATTGCTGACGTCATCTGGGGGCCACGTGGCGCCCTCCGGGCCTGCCACATGGCAGCCTGTGATTGGCTGCTGCAGAGGGAATATTCTCTGGAATATTCCAAGGAATATTCCTTTTAATTTTTTTTTTTTTTTTAAATTCCAATTTTCTAATGTTTTGGGCAAAATATTGTTTTGGCCATATCTCCCTCATACGGCGACCGTTTTCCGAACCGTTTGCGGCGCCGGAATCAGGAGGATGAGCACTTTCCAGTCATTCAGCTGTGAACCAGTTCTGAGCACTTTGAATTTTGAGCATTTTTACAACACCTAGGACTTGAGCACCTGATCACGCCTCCCCATTGGGAAGCTTTTGGACCCCAAAAGCCTTCAACTACCTGTTAAAGAGGTGAGGGTACAGCTCCCTCACTCTGTCCACCTCCATCCATTTTTCCTTGTTCGGTTTGCTGCCTTTCAAACCAACCCGAACATAATCTACACTGCCCCTCCTTGAAGTACGTGTCCTTCTGTCAAGGATTGTATCTTCTTTCAGCTCATCTAAGAATTCTGGCGAGAAATCTTCTATAGATGGCAGCTGAACAACACTTTCATAATCAGCAATCAAAGGAGGTTCATACAAACGTAAGTTCTCCACATTGACAACAGAATACATTTGCATGTAGGAAGGCAAATCTAATTGAAAAGCATTATTTCCAACCTTCTTGAGGATTTTGAATGGACCATAACGAATAGGCTTCAACTTTTTACCTTCTCCTTGCATCCTTTCCTTACTAATGTACAGCCATACCTCATCCCCTTCTTGAAACTTGTGATCGACTCTATGCTTGTCGTGTCTTTCCTTGTACTTGCTTTGACTCTTTTCAAGCTGTTCTTGAATTTGCTGATGTATTTGCTGAATTCTTTCAATGAATGAACGAGCTTTGTCAATATCACTATGTCCCTCAATGGCGACATCTTTCTCAAGAATGAAATCAAGAGGTGATTTTGGCAAGTAACCAAAACAAGCTTCAAACGGTGAGGTGTTTGTGGAAGAGTGCTTGGCACGGTTGTAAGCATGCTGTATGTAGTGCAAATGTTCATCCCAAAGCTTGGGATGCTTGCTGCAATAACCTCTCAAGAGGTGCACAATGGTTCTGTTCACAACTTCGGTTTGTCCATCTGTTTGTGGATGGAAAGCAATGCTTTTCTTCAACTTTGTGTCCATCATCTCCCATAGGTTGGACCAAAAATTCCCCACAAATCTGGAATCCCTGTCACTAATAATGGAAGTAGGCAAACCAAAGTGAATCCATACATGATGAAAAAATAATTCAGCAGTTTGTTCAGCAGTTATAGTTTTCTTACAAGGCATAAGTATACACATTTTGCTGAAATGATCAACTACTACATATAAATAATCATGCTGCTTTTAGATGTTGGCAAACCTCCTACAAAATCCATAGAAATGCTCTCCCATGGTCTAGAAGGTACCGGCAAAGGAGTATACAAACCAAGCTTCCTATTGCTAGGCTTGCTTGTAGCACATAATGAACAACCTCTTATGAACCTTGAAACAGAATCTACCATGCGAGGCCAATAGCAATACCTCTGTAGATGTGCAACTGTTTTGCTCACACCAAAATGGCCAGCAATAAGAGAAGAATGAGCTTCTCTTATGACATTTATCCTCTCCCCCTGTGGTATACACAACTTGCCCAAATGAAACAGCAAATTGTTATGCATGTGATAATCATTTTCCTCTACATGATTCCCTTTACTCAAGTTAGCATACACATCTTTAAAGTCATCATCAGATGCATATTGTTCTATGTAGCTATCATGTACAATGGAATCATTCTTAAGTAAAGTAACAACACCAATAATAGGCCTCGAAAGCATATCAACAACCTTATTCAAAGTACCTTTCTTGTACCTTATTACCAAATGGAACTGTTGCAAGAAGCCCATCCATCTGAAGTGTCGTGACTGTTGTAACTTGCTTTGTGATTGCAAGTACTGTAAGGGCTGATGGTCGGTATGTATAACAGTTTCTTTGCCCATCAAATAGTGTTTCCACTTTTTGACGCTTTGTACCAACGCATACAACTCCTTATCATATGTAGGATAATTTACAACAGCACCATTAAAAGTTTCAGAATGAAAAGCAATAGGCTTACCATGCTGTAGAAGAACTGCACCCATAGCATAATCACTAGCATCAGTTTGTATCTCAAATGGCTGTCTCAAATCCGGTAATGCAAGAACTGGAGCTGAACTAATCTTCTCTTTCAAAGATTCGAAAGCTTTTTGCTGCTTGCCTCCCCATTGGAAAGCATGCTTCACACTTGTCACTGCATGCATAGGAGCTGCTATAGAAGAGAAGTTAGAGATAAACTTCCTCCAATATTGAGCTGCACCCAAAAAACTTCTTACCTCTGTTATGGATTTGGGAGTAGGCCACTTCACAATAGCCTCAATCTTAGCAGGATCAATTCTCAAAGCACCTCCTCCTACTATGTGTCCCAAATAAACCAAAGAAGTCTTTCCAAATTCACACTTTGACATTTTAAGAAATAACTGATTCTTCTTCAAAACATCAAGTACTTTTCTAACATGCATGACATGATCTTCTCTAGACTTGCTGAAAATTAAGATATCATCTAAGTAGACAATAACGAAATCATCAAGAAAAGGACGCAAGACATCATCCATTACCCGCATGAAAGTTGCAGGTGCATTGCACAAACCAAATGGCATCACAAGCCACTCAAAGAGTCCTTGTTTGGTTTTAAAGGCTGTCTTCCATATGTCACTTTCTTCAATTCTTACTTGATGATATCCACTACGCAAGTCTAACTTAGTGAAATATCGAGCATCTTTCAGCTGGTCTAGCAAATCATCTATCCTTGGGAGTGGGTAACGATTCTTTACCGTTATCTTGTTCAAGGCCCTGAAATCAACACACATACGCCAAGTGCCATCTTTCTTTGGAATCAATACAATCGGTGACCCACATGGCGAAGTACTTGGCCTTATGAAACCCTTGTCCAACAAGTCCTTGATTTGCTTCTTTATTTCAGCATTCTCCATAATAGACATGCGGTACATGCCTATGTTTGGAAGAGGACAATCTGGATGCAAATGGATTTCATGTTGAATCTCCCTCTTAGGAGGCAAACCTGTTGGCTCCTGAAACATCTCATGATATGCATCAACTACATCATACAGATCTGATTTAAGTTTTGGATCACAATTTTCAAATGACTCATGATTCACATCAACCTTGGGCTTAATCATCAGAAGAACAAAATTCTTACTTGAATTGACCAACCTTTTTACCTGCCCTGCATTCACCATCGCTATATTTGTCTTCTTGCGATGAGCTCTAACAATGAACTCCTTGCCATCTTTGAACAGATGATATTTGTTTTCATGGCGATGAAAGATAGCTTTCCTGTCAAACAAATAAGGACTTCCCAAAACAATTCCTGCTATATCAAAAGGTACCACATCAAGTTCAACTGTATCAATAAAATGTGCAGTAATTGCAAAGCGCAATGTGCACTTTCTTGAAACTTGTAAATTTGCATCCTTGCAAATCCATCCAAGTGGATATGGCTTCGGATGTGGAACGGTCTCAAGTTTAAGCTGCTTGACCAAGTCCTCTGATATAAGGTTTGATTGTGACCCACTATCAAAAAGTGTGTCAATTTTAGTATGTTTTGAAATCACCCTCACATGAAACAGTTCAATTCTTTCTTCCTCATTAGGAGCTTGTACATGGTAGTTTGAGGTACTAGTGCTGGCTTGAGTTTCAATTTCTTTTCCCTTCAAGTTTTTCAAACCCATGGCTGTAATTTTGGTTTCATCACCTGAATCTTCCCCTAAATCTTGTGGTGTAGATGTAGTAGCAGCAGTTTTCTGTTTCCCTTTGGATTTGTTAAATTGAGGTCTTTTTTCAGGATATAATTTCCAACAGTTTTTCTCCTCATGGCCTGGTTTAGAACAATGTTTACAGATCACTTTCTCACTCTCCTGTTTGACAGATGCATTCTTTTTTCCTTTTCCCTTGGAGGTTTTCTCTTTGCTTTTCCCCTTGGGGGGCTTGTTTCTACCCTCTTCAAATGTGTTTTTTCCCCTTGCCTCTAAATGGGTAGCTTGGACACAAACCTCGTCCAGGCTAGTAGGGTTAAACATCAAGATGGTGTGTCTAAGGTAGCTATGCAAGCCACCAATGTATTTCAACAAGGTGTCTTGGGACTGTAAATCTACCCCTAACAAGAGAGCTCTTCTCCTGAATTCTTGGGTGTAGTCTTGGACACTCTGACCCTTAATTTGTCTGAAATTTTGCCAGTTCATAATGGCTTTCTGCATGTGAGCAAGAGGATAAAATTGCTTTTTAATGGCTAACATAAATTCAGGCCATGTTAAGGTAACCTTACCAAATTTCTTGATCTCCTCTTTAGTCTTGGCTTCCCACCAGACTAAGGCTGCTCCATCCATTCTCAAAGAAGCCAACTGAATCTTTGTGGCATCATCATGCATATTTTGGATTCTCAAGTAAACCTCCAACTGCCTAATCCAGTTGTCAAGCTTTTCTGCATTCACTTCACCATTAAACATAGGTAATTCGAATTTTACATCAAGCTTTAAAAAAGGACTTTTTCCAGAGGATCTATGCTTATGAACAGAAGAAGACGAAGATGAAGAGGAAGAAGGTGAAGATGGGGGTGGTGGATCACCATTTCCTCCATGTCCTTTCTTGGAATGATCATCATCCTTCTTACCTCCTGAAGAGCCTTGTCCTTCAGGTGGATGTTTGGACCCTTCTCCAGCCAATTTCTCATTTCTTTCTTGGTACAATATCCTCACCATTTCAGTGAGATCTAAGAAAGCCTTTCTGAAGATTCTTTCTTCTTCTCTTGGATCTGTCTCTAGAGGAATTTCTCCTCCATGCTCAGACATCCTTGAAGCTTCTGCTGAGACTCTTGAGGGTGAAATTGAAGGTGTAGGTGATGGCTCTCTGGCCTTCCTTGACTGAGGATTCTCTCTTTCTCTAGTCAACTGTCCTTCCCCTCTTTTAAGTTTCAACCTGGTAAGCATCAATACTTGCAAGACAATTAGAAGATCTTTGCACAAAAACCCTGAGCTCTGATACCAACTTGATCTGAATATGAAACTACTTGAAATTCGTTTGCAATGTATTCAATTCAGAAATAAACATATTTAAAAGCTTCCCATGTCTTGCAGAAATGAAACACATGAATTTTTCAGCTGATTACAACCCATTTAAGCATAGCAGAATTATTTCCTTTTACTGTTTAACACATAAAAACGAATTTGTTCTGCAAAATAAACCAACCACATATGCACAAGAAGTTGATAAAGCAGTTCACCCCCTCCAGGGCTACGTCTGCTGGGTCCAAAGCCTCCAAATGGGCTTGTCCTTGTTTTTATTAAATGCTCAAATTGAAAATACAGCTGAATAGAAGCATCTACAGGAGAAATAGATGGTAGAAATGGATTCAGAACACATGAATCCTTCAGGATTGACTATTGGATCACCTCCAATGGATACCTGCAACCCTGTACAGTCTTCCCAATACTGGCCCCTGGTGGCTCCTAGAACTTTCACGGCTCAAAAACGTATGCAAATGACTTCTGATGGCTGTAAGACCTGCACCAATGGCTTCAGAAGGTCTAAATTATCCAAAATCAAAAAAAAATTCGTCCAAAACCGACTTTCTGGGCCAAAGTTATGGCCATTTACTCCCGACTGCAAGTTTGGCCTAAAAGAACTCCAGCTAACTGTAGTGAAGGTCCAGTTAGCCCCGCCAAATATGGCGGGACCGCCCAATTTGGCGCCACCGCCAAATAATCCGCCAAATCTGCAGTTACAATAAATGTTTGGTAATGGCCGCCTCGGATTTCGTGCCAGCAGTTTGTGTTGGCGGTTGGGTTAAGCCCACGGTCCAAGGTTGAGGTCATATGGTGGGCGGGCTGGCCCTTAGGGGCTAGCCCCCTTTGTTTTCCCGCTTAGCACATTTCAAACCTTAATAACGTTTCTTCTGCCACTTTAACCACATGTGAACACGTGGTGTAACAATAATGCGCCTGGTTAATAGACCATAGGTTAGGGGTTTAAACCACGAAAGTTGCAAAATTTTATAAACCATGCGCATACTATTGCTGACGTCATTTGGGGGCCACGTGGCGCCCTCCGGGCCTGCCACGTGGTGGCCTGTGATTGGCTGCTGCAGAGGGAATATTCCAAAGAATATTCTGCAGAATATTCCTTTTTTATTTTTATTTTTTTAAAATTCCAATTTTCTAATGTTTTGGGCAAAATATTGTTTTGGCCATATCTCCCTCATACGGCGACCGTTTTCCGAACCGTTTGCGGCGCCGGAATCGGGAGGACGAGCACTTTCCAGTTGTTCAGCTGTGAGCCAGTTCTGAGCACTTTGAATTTTGAGCATTTTTACAACACCTAGGACTTGAGCACCTGATCATGAAGGAATGCGGGAAAGCGACATAGGGTTCGAACTTATTGAGCTCCATTCTCCTCGTTCGTTGCTGCGCATTGAATGGCACCTGAACCAGACTTAACATCCCAATGACTTCACCTTCCGCATTGAATGACGCTTGAACCAGACTTAACATCCCGATGGCTTCACCTTCCGTCAAAGTTAATGCACCAGCGTCCTGGTATGTCGTGGCTCGTCCGGGCTGACACCTGCCCATGTGACGAGCCACCTGCCTCTCACGCATCAAAGGCACCCGCATCCGGGGAAAATAATATAGTAAATTAATTAATATTTTTCTACTAAATTAATTAATTAATGTAACGTAGTAGTTAATTAATCTTAACCTGATTAATATAAAGTTAAAAGGGTGGGAAGGGGAAGGAAGTAACCTTACAGTTGGGAGAGCACATGGAGCCAACTTCTACTTACCTCAAGACCTCCATCCCGATTAAGGTTATTATGATGTCTCAGAATCTCCAGAGCCTCTCTAAATCTTCTTTTGAAATAATGATCTTCCTTATCAATGATAATATCATCCTCTATGTAGATGTGATGCTTTGTGTGAAAGGCATGCTTCGCAAGAGTAGATGTGTGAGTTCTTTGATTTCTAATGTCAACACAATGCTCCTTAATTCTTTTTTTGAATGATCTTCCAGTTTCACCTATGTAGATTTTTCCACAAGAGTAGTTCATATTGTAGACTCCTTTTAACTAATTTTGATTAATTTTATCCTTAACAAATTTCATTTCTACCTTATTGTTTCAAATGGCTTAAACATTGAACCAATATTTGTTCTTCCGAGAACCTTGGCAATTTTGTCAGTGACACCTCGAATATATGGAAGGTGTGCTCTTCTGTCGTAAGGTTGAAGACTGGTAGATCTTTGTAAGTTGTTTACCTTTTCCTTAGATTTCTTTATGGCCTTAGGGATGTCCTTTCTTTTATAACCAATCTCCTTTAATACCTTACTGAGGTGGCACAACTCCTGCTCCAAGTGATCTTTATCTGATATTCTAACAACTCTTAATACCAAGGCATTTAAAAATCCAAATTTTGGAGCTGGGGAGTTGGCATGAAGATAACTGTTAGTATGTGTCTTTTTTCTGAAAACTTTATGTCCAAGGATTCCATCATCATTAATGGTAATTAATACATCTAGGAAAGGAATACAATTATTGTCCTCTAGTTCCATAATGAATTTTATGTTTATGTCCTTCGATATACCATTAAGATGATCTAAGAATTTATTAAGATCTTCTTTTCCATGCTGCCAATTCACATTAGTATCATCAACATACCTTTTCCATCTTTTTTGTTTTAACAGGTAGGAGTTCATAGCTTTATGTTCAAAATTTTCCATGTATAAATTTGCTACAATAGGAGAAAGGGGGAAACCCATTACAACCTTTGTTATTTTCTCATAGTATTCTCCCTGGAAGATGAAGAATGTTGAGCGGAGGAATAATTTTGCAAGTTTTACAGTATCAGAGTCAGTTGCTCCATGGAGAACTTGGATAACAGCTTCTAGGGGAATATTGGTTTATAATGAGACACACTCAAAACTAGAGATTATGTCACCCTTTTCCAATTTTTCATCCTTGATGAGATTGACAAAGTCATATGAGTCTTTTATGGAGACATTATATGGCCAACTAAGGGGCTTAATTTGCTAGCTACATATTTGGCTAATCCATAAGTGGGGGAGCCAATGGTATTAACAATAGGTCATAGGGGGGCATCATTTTTATGGATCTTCGGGAGATCGTAGATTCTAGGGGTTATTTTCGTTGTTGGGAGGAGCTTCTTTTTAATCTTATCATCAAGATGGGAGTCTTGGATTGATTTCTTTACCTCTTTAAAGAATTTTGAGATAGGGTTTTTATTCAACCTTCTGTAGTTGCCACAGTTAAGGTGTTCTTTCATTTTATCAATGTAGTTATCCTTGTTAATGATTACAATGGCTCCTCCCTTGTCAAATTTGAGTATTACAATGTTATCATTATTCTTTAATTTGTTTAGAGCTGATATCTCAATTTTGGACATGTTGTTCTTTGGTGGTTTGGCCCTTCTGAGTATTAATGCACAATCCTGTCTAATAACTTCTTTTTCATCCTCATTCTCAATGTGTTGCATGCTATTTTCAATACAACAAATAATGATATATGTTGGGATGTGTTTAGGTATAGAGGTCTTGAGGTAAGTAGAAGTTGGCTTCTTGTGCTCTCCTAGCTTTAAGGTTTGTTACCTCCCCTTCCCCCCACTTCTAATGTTACACTAATTAAGTTAAGATTAATTAACTACTACATTAATTAATTAATTAATTTAGCAACAAATTATTAAATAATTTACTATATTAATTTATCAATTAAATAACCAATTAACTATATTATTTAATTAGTTAATTAATTTACATTATTAAGTAGTTAATTAATTACTGATATTAAGGGAGTTGTCTTTAGTGCGAATTTTTGGACTTTCCTGTGCCAGAATCCGATGGAAACTTTTTAGGTGAAATTTTGATTTGTGTTATTTAAATTGGTTTTTTTACTGTATATATGGATTCAACACCCTGAAAAACCCCTAGAGCACTTCGATTGTGTAGGGGTTACCCATCAAACTTGTGATTTCAATAAATTCTTGCTAGATTTTAGAGAAATTAGACCGGAAAAACCCACCGGAAAAGCTTCCAAAGCTTCCAAAAAGTCTCACTAAAGACAAAGTTAATTTAGTTATTAATAATAATAATTAATTTATTAATTATTAATTCCTATAATAATTAATTAATTAATTTTTATTACTAATTAGTTAATTAAATAATGATATTAATTAATTAACAGAAAAAATAATTAATTAATTAAAAATATTAATTAAGTTATTAACTACCACTAACATATTATGTAATTCGAATGAATTATTTAAGTGTACTAATCCTTTAAATTTAATTATTATACGAATCAATTAATTGTGATACTAATTAATCATATTATTAATTTTTATTACTATTGTATTAATATATATCTACTCATGTTTAATAACAATTAAATTTTGATTAACCCTTAAAAAAATAAAAAATAAAGATTGACAAAATAATAAAAAAGTTGTTTTTTTTTATTCACGCCTGTTCTCTTACCCTTTCTCTCCTCAATATTTCTCATGATGACGGGTCCTCGTCTCGACTCGAAATGTTGAGAAAAAATGAGTACTGTGGATAAGTCTCCAGAAACCTATTCCTCAAATTAAAATCATTACCGAAATTGGCAAACAAGAAAAATAGAAATTTGCTCCTAGAATGTCTTCAACTGCCCCTGTTATCTGCATTTGGTTTTGATGCATTTGAAACTGTTTTGCATTTGCTCCCCAAAATCCTGAACCGCTTTGATTCCTTGCTGATATTTTGCATCAATAAAATGAACTTATCCAACAGTTTAGCTAGTTGTTCCCATTCTTCTTCTGTTGGATAATCTAAATCAATCATTTTCGTGTGTGCTTCATCTACTTTAGTATATTTTTTGAAAGATTATTGTACTATGAAGAAATGTTTGATCTCATAGCAAATAAAAAGATCATCAGCTAAAATATGAAGTAGATTTTGACCACTTAATTCTCCCTTGACTCCAACAAACTTTGACTTGTCCATCACTACTTTGTTCAATGATCTTTGATACTCGTTCTCTGTTATCATTTGGTCTTGTGAATTTTTGAAAGAACACAAAACTTTCTGGTGCAAAATAGAAAATTTCTGTAAAATTTATTAATCAGTACCTGCAAATTTTCACTTTTATCTTTTGTCTTCAACATAAGAGTTTTCTTTGTTACATCTTTGATAGTTTGAATAACTAATTCAGTTATGTCATCAATACCTTACTCTTCCAGCTCTTCTCTTTATTTCATCAATAGCTTCATTTTCTCTTTCTAGCAACCCTTTTTGTTCCACAATAATTTCAATAGAAGTCCAAAAATCATATACAGATGATATGATTTCCATCCAAATCTGTTCTTTTTCCTATGTTAAACTTTGAGCACTATTAGATCCACTCAAATATTTCTCAAATTGTTTTTGAAACTTAGAAGTTTTCTGCATCTCGACTACTAATGCATTTTCTAAATTGATCTTATTTTGTTTTTCTCTCTCCAATGATCTTTGCTTCTGTTAATCTGCTTGTGGCATCATTTCCTACTAAACCTGTCTCCAGTGCTGAAATCTATATGTTTCCAGCTTGTTCCTTTTCCTTTAAAAAAATCTCATCTTTGCTTCCTTTTTTACATTTGTATGTTTTGTTGAATTATAATGGATAACAGAGTCTCTTTCTCTTTTTCATGTTCTCCTACCTCCCCTGTCTGTGGATTCTCTGTTGTGGGAGAATTGAACCTCTTTCGAAGAGTCTGGATGTCATCATTCTTCTTTTTGTTAATTTCTTGGGCTGCATCAATATATTTAGGATCCAAACCTAATTTAATCACAATATCCTCCAATGATTTAATCTTACTGTCCTTTGCAAGAGATGACATCTTCTCCATTTTGAGCTCTGAAAAAGTATTATTTAAAGAATTATGTAATTTAGACACACTAATGGTAGAACTAGTGAGAGTGGAATAGATCATTTCACCAGTTCGTCTGTGCAAATCGATTTGATCAATGGGATGAATCTGTTTAGTATTAAAAGAAAGCACAAAGGTTTTGTAATCTTCAACAACTCTAGCTCCATGTATCTTAGGTTCAATAAATTCTAATTTAAATTGGCCATTTTCAAAATCTAGGGCTAAAAGCAACCAATTTTTTGTGGATGAAGTCTGTTTCCAAAACTGAGTATAAGTTATTGCTTTCAAAAATCATTCTTTTTTCTTCATTTTCGAGAACTTAGGAAAATGTGTTTTGGTTAAAAGAAGAAGGATATGACTATTCTTCTATTGTCTCTATTTCTCGTAATTTGAACATAGGCTCGCTTGAAAGGACCATGATAGTAGGCGAGGAAATATTAGAAGATATAGTTTTTGACATTGTTTCCTCCACATTCCTTGTTTTTTGCCTTTTGAACACTCTAAACTGGTCTACTTCCGATCTTGATACTCTCTCAACTGTCCTCTTAAGCTCCTTTTCCTTCAGCTAAGGTGTTGTTAATACCTTAGTTTCCACTAATTACTCTATTGCTTGCTCCTCTGTTATCTCTTGTAATATATTTTCTTCCTAGATTTCCCTATTTAGCAAACCCCTCCATTTCTGGTTTCAATACATGGAATTAGGGTGTAGATTTTTGCTGAACCCTAATGGCTGAAATTTTCCCAATTGGGTCATATGGCCAACTGATTCCCAATCTGAATTTCATTTGTGCTAGCAATTGCTCCACCTCTTTATCTGTTGATCTGAAATTTACCACAAAAGGCCCTATTTGTGCCTTTAGTTTGAACATATTTTGTTTCCTTCTTGGTAAAAAATGCAACTCATCTACATTAAGGCTATATATGGTAAATTCAAGAGCAAAAATAAGCATGGGAAGAAAGACTGGTAATTAATAGGGTGGGATCTCACAACCATATAATCCAATCTTAGTAAAATCTTTATACAAGTATCAGTCACCTAGCTTTGTTTGCTCACCCAGTTGCATAATTATCTTGATCTCTGGCGAGATTCTAGGGACACTATCACTAATTATCAAACTGTAGCATACATGCATAAATTTGTCTACTCAGAATTTCTTCTAACCAATGAGTTTTAATGTACCTCTGACCACTGATTTCCCTATAAATCTTGTTTCCGCAATTGCATTTGAAATCTATCTAACTGCTCATATAAAAAAAAATAAACCAGTATAGACTGATATTTTCATGATTTCTCAACTCCAAATTTTAGAAACTGGTCGTGAATGGCTTCAAAGAGAAACTAGTTGAAATTAAACAAAATTTATGGTTTTTTCCTTGGTGAGAAAGTTAATAGAAAACGTAGAATGACTTCATCAACTACCTCATCACTTTGATACCCTAATAGGCACCATAATATAGATATAACTTGTCTTGAGAGCTCTGAGAACATAGACGAGGGATAAGGCGGATTTTAAGTGGGAATTCTAGTTCCTTCAGGCATAAACAATTCAAAAATAGAGTCTCTCTTTTCAAAATTCAATTTCTGATAAATTTCCAAAAGCATCTCACTGAAGAACAAGTGTAGAGAACTAGGAAAAACAGTATGCATGGATTTTAGTATGGATTCAATAGTTATATATAACAATGGTTCTCCATTTTGAGCAATTATGGATTTTTTAGTGGGCAAATATCTATCAACACACCATACAATGAATTCTAGGAAGTGGTGGGTCTGAGGGAAGATAAATTAAGGCAAAAATGATTCCCCGAGAGAGAATTCGTCACTATTATCCTGAAACTTCTAGAAGGCCTAGTTCTGAAGCTCATAAAGATCAAATTCACAATTTGTCTCTACTATCTTGTCCTCCCGATCAACTAAAGGCAATTCATCATGTTTAATTGTCGTAAAGGAGGGCATGGTTTCAAACTGAGTTTGGGGTTCTTTTCCTTTTTGTGAGCTCGTTTTGGAATATAAAAAGATGGCAAAGGAATTGAATTACCTCGAGAATGATGCTGAAACTTTTGAAACTGATAACTTTCAATCGATTGTTATGTTGCGCTCAGGTTCACTGCAACTGGAAAATGAGGAAAGAAATGAAAGTGGAATATAATGTTTAAGTCGTGGCGGGAGAAATTGTATATGAATGATTAAGAGCATAATGTATTAATGATATAAACATTTAAATCCAACTAAAATATTTTTCATATACTCTTCATGGTTAACGGAAGATGGATTTGAGAAATAGATTTGGCTATAACGTAGTTGGCATGAACTAAAGAGGGTAGAACAAATGAAATTTTAGTGGAAAGTTAACTTTGGCGGAAAAATGGGGGTGGTTTTTCATGGAGGGAGGGGTGGGGTAGGGTGGTAACTGGTAAACAGTGAAGGGGGTGTGCAATATATGAATGAACACAACTTTGCAAGTCAATTGAATGAACACAACTTTGCAAGTCAATTGAGGAAACAACTTATTGCATCCCCCGTTAAATGTTGAGCAAGCGAGGGGGGGATGATATAGAAGTCGTTGATCATTGTGGGGTCAATCTTGACTATGAAAAGGAGCACGATGTTACAAAATTTATTCAAATAGTTTTATTTGAATATATACAACTATATAAAGAAAAAATATGTCGAATTATAAAATTGTGAACATCATTTAGTTACAAAGTGCATGAAAAAGGTAAATATATTTGCCTATTTAGCAAAATTTTGAAATATTTATTGTGACAAGAAAATATTACAATAATGGCTCCATGTAGGGATTGCTTCCCCCAACAGGATGCATAGAACTTGCAGATCCATGTGCCTTTTCCTTGAGCTATGGAGTCAATGTTGTAAGAAAACTTCACACCTGCTCTAGAAAAGTAAATCACACTCATTATTTACAATGAAAAAGAATGAAATTTCTTTAGTATTGAATGTAATGTTTCAAATACTATCTTAAATATCAATCTCCCTCTTTGTCCATCACTGTCTGCCTAAGTCAACACATCATATTCCGAATACATAAGTTTTGAATGATTTCAATGCCTGAACTAAAGCATATGATTGTTTTTCTATGATATCATACTTTAGTTCAACATCTCTCATAACCTTACTAAAAAATACAATAGGTTGTTTAGAACATTGAGAATTCTTTTGTAACAAAATTGCAGCCAATGTACCGCCTGCTCCTTCTTCCCCTACCTGAGACGGGATCAAATAAAATGGTAGGTAGATCGATCGACCATGAAACCTTTCTTTAGTTCTTCGAATCTGCATCCCCGACATTATCGGTGAGAAGAGGGATCCTCATCATTACTCTGTAGTACGGGACATTAGTAGCTTATATCCGAGGGAAATAAAAGATACTAAATGGTTTTGTATAATATGGACTTGCCAAAAGTGGAGCTTCAATTAGAGATTTTTTAATCAAAGTAAGGTAATATGGATTGAACATTCCAGTTCACTTCTTGATCTTTCATAAGCATATTTGTTATGTCTTTAATAATTTATGCATAGTTTGGAATGAATCTCAAAAAATTAATTCTGCCTAGAAAATATTGTGTCTCTTTCTTAGTTTGCGGTAAACTGATTTGTTGAATGGTTGATACTCTTTGTGGATCAATCTTCACTCCATCCTTGGAAACAATATGCCCAAGAATATTCCCTTCTTGCATAGAAAATGTAACATCCATGGGTTAAAATTTCATGTAATAAAGAATAATAAAGGCAAAATAAGACGAATATCATGGGACATGTATTCCAGTCTAAATGCTGGGAAAAAAATCCTAGTGGGTGTCACTTTCGGTTTAATATGGCTAAGGGAATTGGGAAAGGAAAATATACATTAATTGGAATTTATTTATGAAAATAAAGCAAAATAGGAGAAAAGGGAGATGAAGGGTCACATATTTGCATGAGAGGAAATTTGAAGGAAAATGAAGAATAAATACATCAATGATAAAAAGGCATTAGACAATCAATTGATAGCTTTTTCCTAGTTTTAGAGCAAGTATAGCAAAGGAAATAGAGAAATAACTTGGACAAGAAAGCAAAGAAAGGACAAGGAAAGCAAAGGAAGGAAGAGGAGAAGCCATGAACGTTACATCAAACAGGTTCAAGAAGAAGATTTTGTAGGTAACATGTTGCATGTGTGATTTCTTATCTTAGGTGTGAATGCATGGTACATGCATTTTTGTCTTTGGTTCATTTGTTATCATTAGCATGGGTTTTGTCTGGGGTGATAGTGGGTTCAACCTTTCCTTGTCATTTCCAGATAGCCATGGTGTGATGGAATTCTTTTATGGTTGAGCTTTGGATTGCCAGAAGGTTTGGGAACTGGGTGAGGTGGTCTCAGGAAAATTCCCAAGGGTTGGGGTAGAGGTGGTTTAATCTCTTGGAAGCCCTCGAAAAGTGGGTGGAGATAGGAAAATTCCTCAAGGTAATGGTGAAGGAAATCCGAGGCATCCAAACTTGTTTTGGGCTTTGTGATCTCTTGACTAGTTATGGCGAGGTCGCAGTAGGCTGAGGGTGGAGATGGATTAATATCCAGGAAGCCTTGGTTGTTTATATCTTGAGATCCCACATTCATGCTTGGAATATGGCACGGGGGTGATTGGTTGAAAGAAATATTTGGTTCAGCCCAATCTATGGTTAGGTGGTATGTGGAAGTCCCTGACTTGGTTGGATTTGCAAGTTAATAAGAGTTGTTTTCCTATTGTAATCTATGAGCACTTGTACTTGTTATTATGATGATTTTATGGTTATTTTGTCATGGTTAATAATATGGTTATATGCTAGTTATAAGCATGGATTTGTAATGTGCTCTAGTTATGACTTGTTCAAGGTTTGATAAGTATTTAATGGTTAATGAATGCATGGGCTAACAAGTGTTATTACAACTATTATGAGAGGGCACTAGACCTTCTTGGTGATTCTCAGATAGGTTTAAGACTCCTATGATCATATATGCATTCATCACTTGTAGCTTACATGTCCACCATATGTTTGACGAAATGAATGTCATGGTTATGTCTGGTTAGGTCAAGTTTTGTATGAATAACATTTTCGTTATGTCATTTATCATTATAAGAAGTTACAAGCAATTATGGGAAGTCGTATGGAGGATGGCCTAGAAAGGTGGCTCAGACCTCTGGACCACACCCTCTGAACTGAAGATTTTGGGCTATAATCGGAGGGAAGGAGGATTGTGTGTGTGGTTGGAGGCCTATAAACACACACTTGCCTTGTCATGCACGATGTTGTGGGCCCATGTCAGTGAAAAATCTATCTTTCTCAGGGTTTGGTCACTTGAGGTGGTTCTTTGGCCCTTGAGTGTCCTGTAAGCCTTAAGGGATGTTTGTAAGTTTTCGTTGTCAGCCCCACTTCCATAATTGATGCTTAGAGGTAGGGTCATGTCATAGTAACTCTTTGTATCATGTTTACCCTAGTAGACCAGTGAAATTGGGTAAATATGGGGCGGGGGTATTAAATATTGGTATCAAAGCATGGTTCAAATACTTGGAATAGATTGGCTAGATGCATGTTGTTATGCATGCATTGTCATGGTTATGGTTATGTATGCATAGTTGGTCAGAAATGTATCGTGGTGGTCATTATGTAGTTTGTGTCATCATGGTGTTGCTGGTATGTTATGAGGCTGATATGTTGGTCGAGATGAAGTAGGAGGTGCAGATCATCAGAGCGAGGTTGTAGTACTGGACCTCAGGGTAAGAGAAAATCATCATACAAGTTTGAATGTTGGGCATGCAGGTATGTTGGTTAATGGTTGTTATAAGCATTATGGTTATGTACATGCTTGTAATTATATTTTTGTTGTGGTTACATGCATGATAGATGTTAGTTAATCAATGTGGTCATATGCACATGCGTTAGATAGTCATGAATGATAGTAACTTGTTGTTATATGCATTGCGATCATATGCGTGATGAATATTATGGGCATTACAACTAAGACCTTCATGTTATTATGTATCGTGTTAATCTAGATTGGCCTGTGAAAATGGTTATGGTCATGATATTTAGGTATGAGTCGATATACTTGTGATATTGTGTTGTACTAATAAGGATTGACTTGAGCAGATGTGATTGCCTCCCCTGAGATACATTGAGGTATCAATTTGATGATGTCATCTATTTGGTTTATCTAACATGGTATGTTTATAGGTTGTTTGAATGTTTGATTAATTGCATGAAGGAATGATCTTGTTTTAAGATGGTTGTACTAACAAAATATGTACCGAGACAACTGATATGCACTTGAGTGAGAGTGGGTGTCAGTTGTAGTATCATGACTAGTTACTATGAGTTGATTGCAAATTATGAAATGGCTATTACTCTTGGTAAAGGTTGATTTCAAATTAATAGACATCATGCCTTGATCTTTGGAATATGTGACAGACACACGTGAACAATTGCAAGGAAACATGCTCGGTATTAACATGACGAGGTACCGGTTGATTTGTTTATATAACTAACAATTGGGTGATATGATAGTTCATAATAAGAGTTAATTGCAGCAAGGAAGAAGGTAAAAGAAAGGAATTGGGTGATAAATTCCTTTGGCTATGTTTGGAAACCACAATTCCAGATGAATGAGTGCTTTGCATGAATACAGGAAGTCTTCTTAGCCTTGATTTTATTTGACATTATGTGGATATATGTTATATTCATGAACATGTATTTGATAGGTATGACAATTGGTTTCCAGTTATGGCTGGATTCGTCAAGGAATTCGAGTCCCTTGAGAGATGATAAATGTACATGTTCAATTACAAGGAAACTTGCTTGGTACAACAAAGTAAGGTATATGGTATATTGTTATATTTATTTATACTCTATCAATTATGCGTTTATGGAAGTACGATGTAGGGGATTGCATGGAAAAAGAGACTGCCATGAAATCATGAAGAAGGCTCGGGTTGAGTCATGATATCTATTGAGAGTGTTTTTTTTCGATATTTTGCGATTTGTTTGCACTTGATTTGTGGTTTTGATTACATCTCGTGCATGGCCATGCAACTTTGTTTATGGTGTCATATTGCTATTGGTTTTTCATGGTTTCCTTCTTGTTTCTTGTTCTTTCCTTTAATGTTTTGAGGGTATTGGGAATTGTATGACGAAAGAGGAAAGTTAATGGAGCTCGGGGAGAGCTAAATGAAACCCAATAGGTACTATAAGACTTGGATGAAGCTCAGTGCATGAGTAAAGGGTAGCTAAAGGCAAGAATATGACAACCGTTGGATTGGTTGGGTCCATTGGGATAAATATGTAAATATGTATGTTGTTATCTGATAGGGTTGTCAGGGATCATAATTGCTTTAGGCTAATGTTTATATGTATATATGTATGTATGTATGTCGTTGTTTGACATGATCGTTAGGGATCATGCTTGTGGAGGAAAAATTTCTTATGGAGGTGAATGGCATGAAGAGGTTCTTGGTTTATGAGGAATCAAGTGGGAAGATGACGCAACCCTAAGGCTGCCACAACCAATATACCTTATTGGGACTCATTTTTCCCTTAATGGCCCTTTAAAGCTTCAAGCACACACATAATTATGTCGGAAGAATTTTATATGCATTTAGCCTTAAAATCCAAAATGGATAGAAAATGACCCAACAATCACCTCGCTTTGCACCCTTTTCCACAAAGCCCTTTTCCTATCGGAACCGAAACGCCTTCGAAAAAGCTTAAAACAATGTTTTTTCCCTTTCGGGACCAAAATACCCTTAAAACTGCTAAAACAATTCTTTTCCGCCTTTTTAAAGCGATTCTATATATTATGCGAATATCCAGATCTGGCCGATTGGGCGGTCAGGATTCAATTGCTATATCGACGATTGGCAGTCGCAAGGGCCATATATCGGTGCTATTCCTTAGCAGGGGTCCGATGCGATTATCGCTAATCGCTATTGGTGATTGCCATATGTCCGCTTTACTATATGCTGCCTCCCCTTCAAACCTCCAATGCGATAACCTTTGTGGACCCGATAGGCTATCCAATTGTTCCTATACCGTTTCGGGTTCTGTTAGGTTGCGATATCAGAATTCGATGATTTTACAAGCCGATTCCCTTCCTCTGCAGCGATGCGATTTACACGTCGGACCCGATAAGACCCAAAAGTGATATTTATATTATTTCAAATCCGTTTTGTCGAATCCGCTAACTAAATGGGTTTTTCGCTTTCGGACCCAGACTACACCAAATTTGCCTTAACCACGAGAAATTATATTATAAAGAATGAAAACGCAGATCCAACACCAAATTCATCCGAATACAGGGAAAACTAAGCATTCAAGGCCTCCATGGGCCTTTTATGTGATAATGCATGCAACATTGATTTATTCACAATGAATCCACTATAGAGTCTCGGCCTTGTCCAGATTTCAACATCAAAGGCCTCTGTCTCAAAGAAATGTAATCAATTACACAGTTCCATACTCAAAATAAATCCTCTGTGTACATACATAAATACAAAACTACATTTGAGGTTCTCTACCCCTCTCTGACCTGATTATTCTAGTTAGCGGCCTTCTCCTCCTACGCTGCCCATAGGCTTACAATGCTCTCGAATCCTCTCTCCCTGTCTCTCCTCTCACATCCCCCTCTTCAAAAAACAAAGGAAATTACATATATGGAATACCTAACAGTTTCCTTCCACAAATGAAGGAATAAACTATACTTTTAGAAATCAAATCTTATCCTAATCTAAACAAACTAGACTACTTGGCTTGATCGCCACGCAGGGAGGATCACTTTGCCATTTATTCCCAATTCAGTTCAGAATTAGGAAATAATTAATTACTTACATTTATTTTGAAATTAATACAAATTAAACAACCAAGTCTTCCTCCAAACTTGCATTAGCCACAACATGTGACCACTCCATCACATTGCTGGCTAGGCCTAGATGCTCCTGCATTAGACTCCCAAAGTTTAAATTAATCATGATCTCCTGATCATGCGCTTCTGATCTGTGTCCTCCTGGATCCCATACTTTGTTTGGTAGTTTGTCCTTGGTTAGTGTTGTTGTTTTTTGTTCTCTCGGTCTCCATACTTTATGCTACATTTCCTTATTAGCTATGCTCTCACTGTCTGCTGCTGCCCTTTTCATATATCTTACTGCTGTTTGTTCATCATTACAATTTATGACAGGCTCCCACATCTTAATTTGCAGTTTTCCATTTCCTTCACGTGTACCATTCTTTCCAGCCAATCTTCCTTTCTTCTTTTGTCCTTTATTTGTTTTGTTGGAATGCTATTGTATGAGTCTCCACAACTCATCCAATTCTTTGTCCACTTCACTTCTCATATGTTGAATACTATTCTCTCGCAACTGATTGTGTTCTTGAATAAGAACATCATAATCCCTGTGCCAATAATTTTCCATATACATTTATGAAATGTACAAATTCCTTCTCCATTGATCCTTTGCAATAATTCCAGTTCCTTGTTCTGGTTTCTCATTCATGACTCCACTACTTCACTACTTCTTACTTCAAATTCTATTATACCTGCAATTTTACAAATTTCTTGAAAACTCAGAATTTTTCTTGCTTGATTAGGTACTTGGAATATTTCTTCTTCCATTAACTTCATTTTTTCACTCTTAAGGATTATGTCATTATATCCATTTGCATCTGAAATGTCATCTTCAGCCTCTTCTCCATCAATAAATCCTTGTAGTATAATAGTAATTATGTTACTATCATCTCTTTCATTTCTAGTTCAACATTCCCATACTATAGTTTCAACATCATTCCATCTTTCAGAGACATTCTGATCTCACCCTTCATTAATTCGATCTGATATTCATAATTAACTCCTTGGTTCAGATTGAATTCACATTGCCTTGTTCCTGCATATAAATCTTCATAAGAATTAATCAATTCAATAAACACAAATGCTTTACCCTGTTTCCTCATTATGCCAACATTTCTGACAACTCCTTCTCCATATTTTTCATTCATGACAACTCCTTCATTCTTATTTAGTTCTGGTTGTACAGTTTGATCGCTTATTCCTTGGTTTTCTTCAAGGTCAATGATTATCAATAACTGTTTAACATCTACAAAGTATTCTATATCAACTTTCAATAGCTTCTCTCCTATGGCTTCAGTCTTCAGTAGTTGTCTAATATCTGCATAATTCACTATAGCTATGTTCAACAACCACTCTTTCCTCTGCATCACAAGATTATGTGAATTTACTTCTTCTAACGTCTAAAAAATCATATCTTTGCTTTTCCTTTCCCTTATGACAACATTAAACAGTTGCCTTACTTCAACGTATCCTGCATTTACACCCAAAATATTAGTTTCAAAACTATGAGACACCAAGATCTCTTCAAATAATTTCGTCATCAACTCTTCCAGTTGACTTCCACTTCTTGAATACATCATAAGATTCCCCATTTGGTTTGTATTAGCTTCATCAATTTTCTTGAGAAAAATCTTTGTTCCATATTCATATGAATGGATCTATTCCTTTCCAAACATTCCTTTGATCTCAATAATTCCTTTGCCATCCTCCTCTTGAATTATCCTTAGGATGTCATCTGATTGGACATCTTCCTTCACTTGACTGTAACTTTTCTCTTTATTCTTCATATGACTGTGAGTAGTCATCTCTTCACTTGTTAATATAATAGTTTCCAATAACTGCTTGTCTTTCCTCAAGTCTATATGACCTACAAACATACAACAATTATTAAGTTTAAAAACTCAATACCTTCCATCCTCTTTTGATGCTTTAAGCACTGATCCTCCATCATAGATCTTTTGAATTTCAACAGATCCTTCTTGCTGTGACTCCATTCCTTTGAGTCTTTCCTTCTCTAACAAATCAATATGAATTTGTTCAAGTTCCCTGAACTCGTTTATCAACTTGCCTATCCACCTCTGTTGCAATAGCTTCCACTCAACCCTTTTTTTCATTCTCCATCTGTATCTTCAGTCTTCACTTGTCTTTCTTTGTACTTCCAGACTAATCTCTTGTTATTCATTCTGCTGCCAATTGCTATACTTCTGCAATCTAATGCCTTCCTCAAATTCATTCTCATGTTGCTGATCATCTCCTTTAAATTGCTGATTCCTTCCATATTCATCTTGCTGGATTAATACTTCTATCTCCTTCATGTGTCTGAGGACATAGCTTCCTTGTTGCTCCCGATCTTTCATCTCACCTTCAAATAATCTCTGCTCAATTTCTTCGATTTCAACATCATATTTATTCATGTTGTCTTCCACACCTGTAGTCACATCATTAATTGAAGAGTCTAAACATTTACTTAACTGTATAAATGTTAGAAATGGTTCATCCTTATCATGCGTAGTAACCATATCCTTTTCTCCGTCAAGTTCTGAAAACTTCATTTCTTCTTCAGGTTCCTTGAGCAGTCTTTCCAAGAATTCTATTTCCTTGTGAAATCTCTCCAGCAGTCATCACAACTTCCATCCTCAGCTTCATTCTTTTCCTGGCAATCCTCCCGAGTTATCTCGTTTTCTGCACTGTCATATTGCAAATTTCTTTCATCAATTTCATTAAACAAATTCATTTGTTTACCTTCTTGTAGTACCGCTATGGCATTTTCATTAGACTTTTGTTCCATATCAACTTCATCTGATTGTTTCACACCAAATAGAATTTCATCTATGAACTCCTTCTGCTGCAACAGATTAGCACCTTCTTCCTCTAAAAGGAATTCTCCATCATACTTCACCTCAAGAGCTTCATTCTTGTTTGTGACAATTTTACTAGACTATCCATCATCCTCTACATATCCTGCAAACATACACAAACTATGAGAATTAAAATCACAAGGCTTCATTGCCTCATCTGCTTCCATTGTCATCGTATCTTCGAATTGTTCTAAATTATGCCAATAGTCCATGAGATCTTCAACTGATCTCCCATTATCCTCTTCACCCAACATTTCACCTTGTTCTGGTTTACAAATGGAAACTTCCATTTCTGCTTCTGCTTCTCTGAGTTCCTCTGGTTCCTCTTGGGCACTCAATATCTGCTCAATCTTTCTCAATTCTTTTGTTATCTCTAAGTTCACTTGCTGATTTCTCTTCTCTTATAGCCTCTGCCACTTTACTCTCCTTCTCATGGTCCAACCATTCTTCTGGTCTTCATCACTTCTCTGCAACATCTCCATCAATATTCCAATTTGGAAATCTATCTCAACTCTCTCTCTGTCAAACTCTTCTTGACTCGTCCTCATGCCATTTGCTTTGGTATCTTTCCTTCTGTTGTGGCTTCTTTATGAACCTCTGCTATGAATATCAATAGTCATCTTCTTCTCCTCTCTCTTCATGAGCTCCTCACTCCTCTGCAACAAGCCTTTGCAACAGCAAGTCCTCCTTACTGAGATATTACATGACTAAGCTCTCCTCACTCAGTCTTTTGGTAAGCACGGTCCTCTATCTGGAACCTCCTCTTGAGCAACACCTTTGCTCCTTCTAGGCTTATGCAATCTCTCACTCTCTCTTGAGAACACTTCAGCTGTCCTCTCTGTCCAATCTCTTGTTGGGTTCTTCAGGTTCACTGTCGCTTCAGAGTGCCTTCCTTGCTCTGCTTTTAAGAACACATCTAGTTCTTCTCTCACAACTTCTCTTGTTATATATTGCTGCAGTCTTCACACTTTCTTATGCTGTCACCTGTGTTTTGAATGGATTTCCTCTGTCTCTTTCATCTGCAAGTTCTGCTACACATCACCTCTGTGTGCCTTCCTTCTATCAGATTAGAATCTGATCCTTCCTCTTGCCTGCATAAATACTTTAGCACATAACTTTGTTTTTAGTTCCTTCATACATAATTTCTCTGTTCTGTTTAACCCCAATTATTCAATTACAATTCTACTCTGCTATCAGTTATTTCAATCACAAACCTACTCTGATACCAAAAATGACGCAACCCTAATGCTGCCACAACCAATATATCTTATCGAGACTCATTTTTCCCTTAACGGTCCTTTAAAGCTTCAAGCACACACATAATTATATTGAAAGCATTTTATATGCATTTAGCCTTAAAATCCCAAATGGATAAAAAATTACCCAACAATCACCCCGCTTTGCACCCTTTTCCACAATATATAAGAACTTTTCCTATCGGAACCGAAATGCCTTCGAAAAAGCTTAAAACAATGCTTTTTCCCTTTTGGGACCGAAATACCCTTCAAACTACTAAAACAACTCTTTTCCTTTTTAAAGCGAATCTATATATTATGCGAAGATCCAGATCTAGCCGATTGAACGGTCAGGATTCAATCGCGATATCGGCGATCAACAGTCGCAAGGGCCATATACCGGTGCTATCCCTTAGCGGAGGTTTGATGCAATTATCGCTAATCGCTATCGCCGATTGCCATATGTCCGCTTCACTATAAGCTGCCTCCCCTTCAAACCTCCGATGCAATATCCTTTGCGGACCCAATAGGCTATCCAATTGTTCCTATACTGTTTCGAGTCCGGTTAGGTTGCAATATCGGAATTCGGCGATTTTACAAGCCGATTCCCTTCCTCTACAACGATGTGATTTACACGTCGGACCCGATAAGACCCAAAAGTGGTATTTATATTATTTCAAATCCGTTTTGTCGAATCTGCTAAGTATTTTGCGCAGTTTCTCTGTGTAAATGGGTTTTCTGCTTGCGGACCCAAACTACACCAAATTTTCCTTAACCACGGGAAATTCTATTGTAAAGAATGAAAATGCAGAGCCAACACCAAATTCATCCGAATACAAGGAAAACTAAACATTCAAGGCCTCCACAGGCCGTTTATGTGATAATGCATGCAACACTGATTTATTCACAATGAATCCACTACAGAGTCTTGGCCTTGCCCAGATTACAACATCAAAGACCTCTGTCTCAAAGAAATGCAATCAATTACACAGTTCCACACTCAAAATCAATTCTTTGTGTACATACATAAATACAAAACTACGTTTGAGGTTCTCTGCCCCTCTCTGGCTTGATTATTCTAGTTAGTGGCCTTCTCCTCCTACACTTCCCGTAGGCTTACAATGCTCTCGAATCCTCTCTCCCTGTCTCTCCTCTCGCATCCCCCTCTTTATAAAACAAAGGAAATTACATATATGGCATACCTAACAATTTCCTTCCACAAATGAAGGAATAAACTATACTTTTAGAAATCAAATCTTATCCTAATCTAAACAAACTAGACTACTTGGCTTGATCTCCACGCAGGAGGATCATTTTGTCATTTATTCCCAATTCAGTTCAGAATTAGGCAATAATTACTTACTTACATTTATTTTGAAATTAATACAAATTAAACAACCAAGTCTTCCTCCAAAATTTCATTAGCTACAACATGTGACCACTCCATCACATTGCTGGCTAGGCTTAGATGCTCCTGCATTAGAAGAGTAGCCCTGACAAATCTATGAAGTTAGTGTCGAATGGATATGAATTGACATTATGTGCTTATATTATTCCTATGTTTCTAACATGGCAAGTAATGCTGAGGGACACGTCATTGCAATGATAGGAGTGAGATCTATGGCATGCTGTGACAAGCATGGATAGTGGAAAGACACTAGAAGCAAGGTTCCTTAGTAGATATGGTGTGGTCACTGGATGTGTAGTACTACAACTATGTACATGTTGTGCAAGTGGTGTTGTGTACATGTGGTGCTGTGTACATGTCGTACATGTGTTGTTGTGTACACATTGTGTAGGTGATGTTATGTACATGTGGTGTTGTGTTGTGTACATGTTGTAAATTTGGTACTGTGTACACGTCGTATAGGTGGTGTTGTGTACACATCATGCAGGTGTTTCTATGTAGATGTGGTGTTGTGTACACATTGTGCAGATGGCATTGTGTACATGTGGTATTGTGCATATGTCGTACATGTTGTGTTGTGTATACGCGGTACTTTGTTATGGGTATTATGTAGTCGTTGTGTCACAACATGTGTATTTGTTGTATTTTACGGTGTGTATGTATATGTATTGTGTTGTACACCAGGTGTCGGTGTGTGTGTGGTGTTGTACACCAGGTGTAGGTGTATGTGTGGTGTTGTACACCGGGTGTAAGTGTATGTGTTGCATTGTACACCGAGTATAGGTGTATGTGTTGTATTATACACTATGTATGTGTATGTGTTGTACAATGTGATGGGACAAGCAAGAGTGGGACTGTTTGGACCCTTGTTGGTGCTATTGAGGGTTGAGGTGGTTTAGTCTTTGTGTTATACATAATATACAACTGCGGACAAAAGTGTCTTCCCTAGGCCTGGTGGACTAACCTAGAACAATATAAATCAAAGGGCACAATGTCTTCCTTAAATTAATTGAATGATGGGATGAGGCCTACCTGGAATCCGTCGCAAGCTTCACTCCTTCCTCGGCTTGTACGCTCCAATCCTAGCTCTGATTTCTATAATTAGAACCTGCACAATTAAACAAGACAAGCCAAATATATATGACATCTATGTAGCATAATCCAATCACTTCATTCAATAGATCAACATGGTATTGAAATACATGAAATCATAACATCATATATAGGAAAACAATCTACTCCGCATATTAATAGAAATGGAGAGAGTTACAACCAAAAAGAGGAGTTGATCTTGTAGAAGAGATCCCTAAGTTGACTTGTCCTTTTCTTGCCACAAAGTATGGCTCTATGTCACCCTAATGCATGGAATAATGACTCTCAAAGCAACAACGTGAGGGTAGAATCAATCTCCAAAAGCCAACACCTTACCCATGGATGGCTGTAAATATATATATGAGGGAGGTGGTTCATGAATTCTTATCCATTTACCAATCTAGGCTTGAGATCCACTTGAGATGGGAGGATGAGCTCAAGGGATAAGAGGTGAAAACTCTAAGGTAGGATTAGATAGGATTCAAGACTCTTATCTAAGGTAAGTGGTTGAAACAACCTTAGGAAGCTTCTTGAATAGGAAGCTTCGAGATTATTTTTATTTTTCCTGCATTTTTAGAATCAACTCACCCCTAACAAGGGACAACTTGTTGGTGATCAAAACAGGTGCAGAGAGGGTCAACCTGGTGGTCAACACTGGATCCTTAAAGGGCCAGGGTGCGGGGCCTTAAAATCTTGGAAACTCAGAAATCAAGAGAAAAAACTTAGGGATTTAGTAGAGTCATGGTTAGGGATTTGTGTAGGGATGATGACAATATGTTTAAATATGTGAATTGGTCTCGTTTGAAGGCCTATTGACCATATGTGACAAAATGATCTACAACAGATTGGCCCCTAAATCACAAAGTCAGAAATGACTACTAATGACTGAAGTGCTTTACCTTGTGACAGGCTAGGATCAAGAACAACTGATTGAGAGCATCATCTGTTACAATACATTTACATCATGATATCTATGTTGAGGGAGTCATACCCATTCTCAAAGCATAAGTTAACATTACATGTACAATGACCAAAATACATGTCAACGGATGACTGATGGCGGACCCATGACTGGATGACTGTCTGTATGATCATAGCCATCATACATTGTGATCTTGTATTAATCCTGAAATCACAGTCTGGATGGATGAAACAAGATTCAGGGTCTTCTATCTCGTTCACATGAAGAACCAATGTATGAGTCTAATTATGTGAATTAATGAGTTGAAGTCGAACATGGTAGACACCATCTGATTACCAACCAATGATGTAAGCCAATAATAGATGCGAGAGAAACCGCCGATTATGTTAATGGCTCTCAAGGTACTCTAGTACAATCTATAAGGTGTGAATAAATGAGTTTATGTAGAACACCACATAAAATATTTAATCGAAGGTCAATGATGTAAACCTATCACCAAGAGTGAGGAATGTTGCCATTGATGTATGCAAGCACCAAGGTACCAAAGGCGTTTTTCTAAGTAAATTTCCTGGATAATGAGTTGATGTTGATAGGAAGTAACCCGTCGCAGGAGGGCCTTGATGTATCCCCCATCAACGACACAAAACAGGTATGATGATTTGAGACAGAATGATCAAAATGATGTTGATATGGAACTGGATCATGAACGATAGACATGTCATGAAGGCTTAAGAGTATTAAAGAAGATATCAACTGAATGAATTCTCTTGAACACACCGACGACACTGAATGGAGTTGGAAGCATTGACCCAAAACTGAAAATGGAGGCTTTGAAAAGGCATGATGAACCAAAATACAAACATATTTCCCAACCCAACAACCACGAAGATGAAGTGGAAGAGTGTCATGTTCAAGAGCGACTCGATACCATTGACAAGTGGAGTTCCCTATTTTCGTAATTTCCCTAACCATTACTGGTCAATTCCTCTTTATTTTTGACTAGATTGAGGAGGATAAAATATGCTTGATCTATAAGTTCATTCTTCCAATGAATCCCTCTGAGTATATTTAACGAACCCTGAGAAGGACTGGTTCGGTCCCGTCATGATTTACGATTCCATTGTTGTTTGATGTTTTTATGAGTCCAACAAAGGTGAAAACTTGAAATATTTTTCCTTTTTAGATAGTTTGAAAAAGAGGTGAAAAAGAATACTCCAAAGTTTCCTTTTCCTAGATAGTTCCTTGAGTCCAAAAAGGTATAAAACGATACTCAGGAGAAACTCTTAGCCATGTTTGACTAAGGTATTCCCTTTTCGTAAGTAGTATATCTCAATATGGAAAAGGGTCAAACTTATACTGAGTAGACATCTTTTCATTTAATTTAATGAGTTCGAAAAGAGAAATGATCGACAATATTTTCATGTTTAGGGAGCCTGAAAAGAGATGAAAGAGGACTCCTCCTAGAGGAACGAGTGGTATAAACGGTAGAAACTAGTTCTGATCATGATGGAATTGCTAAAAACATGTAAAGGTTAAGATGTTGGTTAACAAGACCACTCATTGCATCAGTTCCTCAAGAAAGGGTAAAAAAAACCAAGTGAAAGCATATGATCAACCAAGCAGATGGTGACAACGGAAAGTGAAAACCAAGGCTCATTTGGAAATAACATGGTGATAAAAAAAGGCAATCACGAGAGATAGGATGAAAATGGTTTCATTTTTTACACAAGCTTGAAACATGGGAAACTATGTCTAAAATTGGTTTCATTGTTACACAAGCTTGAAACAGAGGAAAACTATGCTAGAAATAAGTTTGCATGCCCCCACCATAATGACTCAATTCGAGGTACATGCCCCCAAAGCTTGATTTAATTCACCTAAGTAGACTATTGGTTACTAACAAGTGGATGGAATGAAGGTTCATTTACGATATCAAGTGAAATAATCAACTGGGAATTTACGAGATCTAATCAAAGACTAGAATTGGAGGGAGATGTTTCATTTTTTAATGAGCTATACACAGGAGAAGAACTATGTTGATAGACCTTGTTTGATTTTTTAATGAGCTTGACGCAAGAAAAGGAACTTTGCTCAGAGGAGCTTGTTTTTTAACAAGCTTGACACAAGAAAAGGAACTCTGCTATGGGAACCTTGTTTAATTTTTTAAGGAGCTTGACACAAGAAAAGGAACTCTACTCTGGGGACCTTGTTTCATTTTTTAACAAGCTTCCCATAAGACAAGGAACTTTGCTCAGGAACCTTGTTTTATTTTTTAATGAGTTTGACACAAGAAAAATAACTCTGCTCCAAGAACCTTATTTCATTTTTTAAGGAGCTTGACACAAGAAAAAAAAGCTGCTCTGGGAACCTTGTTTCATTTTTAAGGAGCTTGACACAAGAAAAATAACTCTACTCTAGGTGAACCTTGTTTCATTTTTTCAGGAGATTGACATAAGAAAAATAACTCTACATTGGGAACCTTGATCATGACTTGTAGAAGGCCATGACTTCCATGAGGTTCTCATCATATGGGAGAACAATGCTCTAGAATGTAACAAAGGATCCAATTGAAGGATCAAACTCCAATGTCCCTAGTAAGTGATGCACTACATCACCTACTAGATTATTAGTAGACGCAAGCATGGAACATGTTTCCACATAATTAATCTGTGGCAGGGGAGATACCACTTGCATATAAGGACCATTTAGGGAATCTGGTTGATTGGAAGTCAAATTAGGACTAATGAATGAAAGATGGTCAATGATCACGATTCTTCCTTCATGTGGGAAACACATCACATGAAAGAGTGTGGACACAACAACTCCCATGACATAAACATAGTCATGCACAAGGAGTAAATTAGAATCCAAGTGGCCTTGGTCTACCATCACATAGATCTAGATAGTATTTCCTACCAAAGTAATTGGCAATTGAGGAAGGATCCCTAACGATTGACTGGTTCCTCTATTAAAATCCAACAAATACTGGGTAATGGGCACAAGCTCCAGAGAATCAAAAGCTTTCCAAGTAGTTGAGGACAAAATTATAACACATGTGCTTTCATCTATGACTATGCTAGGTACTGGCACATTATAAGTCTATACTATGATCTGGAAAGGCACGTAAGGAGGAAGACGATATTCTGCTAGTCAATTCCAATCAAAAACTGCTTGGAGGGGGTGCCGTGCGAATGGGAGAAATTCTCCCTTGCGCTATGGGAACAAGAGAACTTCTCCCTAGTGTTGTGGAACGAGATATTTGTCCCCCTGTGTTGTTGGAACTGGAGGATTCCCCCCCAATCCATTGGAATCTAAAGAAACAAGAAAAACTTGAGCAATATGAGGTTCACTCTCTATAGGAAAGGTATGATCAACTGAAGGTGGAATCGAATCAACCATTTTCCCAACTAATGGTTGGTCACGAAAAAATTCATGGGATTCACGTTTAGAGAGAGTGGGATTGATTGGAGACAAAAGTGTCTTCCCTAGGCCTAGTGGACTAAACTAGATCAACAGAAAGTAAAGAGCACAATGTCTTCCTTAAAGTAATTGAATGATGGGATGAGGCCTACCTAGAATCTGTCACAAGCTTCGCTCCTTCCTCAACTTGTACACTCCAATCCTAGCTTCAATTGCTATAATTAGAAACTGCACAATCAACCAAGACAAGCCAAAGATCTACAACATTATGTAGCATAATCCAATCACTTCATTCAATAGATCAACATGATATTGAAATACATGAGACCATAATATCATATATAGGAAAACAATATACTCTTTGTATTAATGGAAATGGAGAGAGTTACAACCAAAAATATGAGTTGATCTTGTAGAAGATCTCCCTAAGTTGACTTGTCCTTTTCTTGCCACAAAGTGTGCCTCTATGACACCCTAATGCATGAAATAATGGTTCTCAAAGCAATAACATGACGGTAGAATCAATCTCCAAAATCCAACCCCTTCCCTATGGATGGCTGTAAATATATAGATGAGGGAGGTAGTTCATGAATTCTTATCCATTTACCAATCTAGGCTTGAGATCCACTTGAGATGGGAGGATGAGCTCAAGGGATAAGAGGTGAAAAATCCAAGGTAGGATCAGATAGGATTCAAGACTCTTATCTAAGGTAAATGGTTGAAACAACCTCAGGAAGCTTCTGGAAGAGGAAGCTTTGGGATTCTTATTATTTTTCCTGAATTTGTAAAATCAACGCACCTCCAACAAGGGACAACCCGCTGGTGATCAACGCAGGTGCAAAGAGGGTCAACTTGGTGGTCAACACTGGTCCCTAAAGTGCCAGGGTGCGTTGGGCCTTAAAAAGCTTGGAAACTTAGAAGTCAAGAGAAAAAAATTAGGGATTCAATAGAGTCATGCTTGGGGCTTTGTGTAGGGATGATGACAATATGTTGCAGGAGGTGAATTGGTCGTGTTTGAAGGCCTATTGACTAGATGTAAAAAAATGGCATGTAACACTTTGTATGCCCTTGTTGTTTCTATTAAGGGTAGAGGAAGTTTAGTATATGGATGCCTTTGTTGCTAATATTGAGGGAGGATGCGATTTAGTCTCTGAATACCCTTGTTTCTTGAAGAGAAGGAACGAGGTGCTTACTAGGTTTGGTAATAGATTCAATGTGTGTATGGAAAGGACATAGAACAAAGACAAAAATAAAGAAAAAGATAATTATAAATATTTTATTTCAGTTTTAATTATGCATGTGATCTATGACTCTAATTTATGATCGTTGTGTTTTGAGCTAACCAAATGTGATATGTCTATACATGATGATTTGATTGAAGAGCTAGTTGGACTTGTTGTGAAAGGAAATAAACATAATTGCAAGTGTTCCTTATTGATGGGCCACAAATGAGGTATGATTTGAATTTATTTCAATTCCTTTTGAGTTTACTGGAAATTATGTGCTTGGTATAAGAAAGAAGAGAAATGCTTGGTTTGGGTGGTTGAAACTGACTGCAAGAATTAGCAGTAGCAGCAAAAAGAAATTGGAATAGGTAACAATATGCTGGTAATGTTGGAAAATCATAAAAGCAGTAAATATTTTCTTTATCTTGATAACTACTTGTGATGTTTCTTATTATTACGATTCTTTATATCTTCTTTCTTTAGTTCATCAAGCAATTACCAAAAGCTGCAACACATAAAATAATGAACACAAGATATAGGCACATGCCAGGGCAAAACCCCCCTTGAGGGGAAAACCTAGTCAAATTAATTCTTCCTTTCAATAGTATTATTTGAGACTCTTCACCCTAGATCAAGACCAGACCTTCCCTCCACACCAAGTTAGCCTCCAGAAGCTTGACCTCTTCCCAACAACTTTGACTATGCAGTAACTTGCAGTAGCTAACACCTTTCGACAACAATCCAACTTGGAAGACTTCAATCTCCCAATCTAGAGCACAAAATAGAGAGAGACCAACACCAAAATTTCATTTTTCCTTGACTCCTTAGACTCACCCAAACTCGCATTCACTTCAGCTTCCTGAAAACATAGTTTCCCAGCTACCCACTTTTCACTTCTACCTAGAAACAAGATTTTTAACACTTTTTCCCAATAGAGAGAATTCAAACTTGATGAGAAGTGATTCTCCAAATGAATTCAATGTCCTTCCTTTTGTATGCTTCTTGTGGGGTTGAATAGGGTCTGATGCTGACTTGATCTTCCCTTAGTCTGACATGGTGTGGAGGTTCCATATTTCATATTTGACTCAATACTAAACCTTTTTACATGATTCAAAAGCCCATGAAGGGTCTCTTTAAATTTACAATAATTCTACAGACTCAGAATAAATCCTAGAATTCCTCAATGAGGTCTTTGACTTAAAACATGGTGACCCAAGCATGAAACCCATGCTTTAATAAGTCACAATAATAATAATAAAAATTCTTTTCTTTATTCTTTTGACAAGTACTCAAGTACATTATTGAAGACCGAACATAGTTACATTTTCCAACACTCCCTCTTAACTAGGGAGGTATTCATAATGTACATATATAATGGAAGATCTCAAACTATATGAACCATGAAGAAATTTAGTTAACACAATGCCATGGAGTAGATTCTTGACTAGGGAAATATATCCAGACAATCACACAATAATTTAGGCACTGCAATGCCAAGGACTAGATTCTTGACCAAGGCAATCTATCTAGGTGGGACTAAGATGGACTCAAGCTTTCAGCCCCTCTAGGTAACATTAGGATTACTTGATAAACATCAACCAAAAAAATCCAGGTGTGTATCCAAAATAGAGCTCTTTGATTAACTCCACCTTTCCAACTTCTAAACATCAACACAATGTGCCGCCAGATGTCCTTCGAGGCAATGCTTCACTCAAAAATCCTCAACACCCCTTGATCCATCAGATCAAGAATAACAAATCTCTACCAATCAAACTGATTGGTAACCAACATTATTTCCTTCCAGAGATTCACCTGTACAAACACAACCCCAATCAGTAATATAATTTCACATGTACATAATCAAATAAAAACATCCGGGGTCTTACAAACAACATGATGTTGCTTCTCAACTTTCCATAGTAGGATTATCAACCGAATCTTTTGACAGAATATTCCTCAAACATGTTGATGAGCACTAGTATTGCAGCAAGAATGCTGCAACTCTTGGGCTACCAGCTTTACTTTATCAACCCAGGGTTTGTACAAACTTGGAGGTGACAATGTTGTATACACAAGTAAAAGTGATGGTTCTGCCTTTTGTCACTGTTCAGCTAGTGAAAGACCACTAGGGTTTTCAAGCCATACTTCTATGGATTCAAAAGAAGCTTGATTGTTGATGAAAGAAAGAGAAATCTACTCTAGGAGAAATATTGTCTACCGCAATAAGGAAAATGACTGAAATCCTATGCTAAAAACACACCATTCTCTAACTAACTGATGAGAAACTATGCTTTACAAGAATGCCAAGCTAACATGTATTGAATGCTACTGCCTAAAGCATGGAAGTTCAAAACATCAAACATCACTACTGTGCATGTAAAGGACTGAAAAAAATCTGTTTTGTCTTTTTATTATTTTTATGGAAAATCAAGTGTAAACCCTAATCTCTTTTGGTGATGTGGAAGGTGGCTTAGTGATGCTGGTGGATGGTTGGGAGGTTTAGGAGATGGTTTGAAGGTTTGGGAGACCCTTGGGTGACCTAGTGTGGCTTCCTAGAGGTTTTCCCTCAATTCGGCCTCAAAACAGGCCACTACAGGAAAACCTACAGGATGTACTAGAAACCTATAGGATATAACCGAGAGAAAAATGATGGTTGCTAGAGGTGATGGAAGGCTTAGGGAAGGTGGTGGATGGGTGGAATGGAGTGAGAAAATTCCTAGGATCACTCAGAACTCAAAACCAAGGTTAGGAGATGGTTGGATTTTCTCAACATGCTTGGAGGAATTTCTATGTAAAATGATGAAATTGGTGAAGGTCTTGGTGAAAGAAAGGAATGATTATGGATGGATGAAGTTGGAAGGTGGTTGCCTGCTATGAGATCTCTTTATATTTTTTAAGCACCTGCTCCACATCAAACATTTATAATTGCCAAAAAGTCATGTAAACAAGAAGAATTCTAATAAGTTAGAAAAACAAAATTTAATGAACTAGCTCTCTAGTTCATGCATGAGGAAAATTGCTGAATAAAATGGATTCATGGATGAGATCTTCTGTAAGACCGAAGATGGAAGAGATGGTAATTAAATCCTACACTTGCAAAACTGATCAAATTATGGTTCAAGTACAATAAACTCTATATCTTATGATAAAATGGAAAGCTGTCCTTTTGGGCCTGCATAAGGGTCTTTTCCTCAAATCATGATCCCCGAGGGAAGAGGTAAGGCCAAGACACCTACTGATAACTTTTTGATGCTCCTTTTATCCCTTCTAACTTGCTACTGAAGTAAAGCACAAATGGAAGCAAACTAATATACAACTAATCAAATCTACATTACTTGCAATGAAATACTTCTAAAGACAATTTAACCATGAATCTATGAAACTAAGCCAAGCATATAGATACAAGAAGAGAAGCCTTTGTAGCTAGGGTTGGGCCCTAATCAAATATCTTCAACCCTTTGAGTTAACTCAGTGCTAGATAAAGAAAAAGCTCATTTTCATTATCAAAACAGAAAATTACATCGATGTCTTCCACAAGTCTAGAGCTCGAAAATAAATAGTGTTTTTAAAAGAAAAAATTGAATCCTACTGAGGCTCTAGGCCTTTCTACTTATACAAATAAAGTCCCTAACGACTTCCTTAAATCTAGGGAGGCTAGGCTCCCAAACTCGAGATGAACTAACTCTTTGTTTATCACTTGCTCGACTGCCTTTTGATCTTCATGACTTGGTTGATTGCACTCTGAGCTGGTGTGATTAATGGAGGATTATTCAAGTGGGGGAGGAGTAAATGAGGAGTATTTACCTCCTCCAATCTCTCTCCCTTGTCCCATTCGAGTTTCAAACCTTAGTCTTGCCAAAATTCATTGATTTTCTCTTCCAAACCCTCATTCAATGTATATTAGTCCATTAGGTGTAATATCTCACGTTAACTCATCTCATTAAACAAAATATAATCAAAACATGTAATAAATTGTGAGAAGAGTTGATTTGAATAGCTAGGAGGTGAATTAAGGCCCATATAATTACCTAATGATGAGGCCCATCATCACCCCCCTACTGAAAGTGTTGCTCATCCTTTGAGAAACTTAATCAAAATCCATGTCTTTAATAGCTCTAGTGGCCTCCCTGACATCCCATGCTTCTACTGTGGTTTACTCTTCTTGTCCATAGAATCCTGCCTTCTTTTCTACCTCCTCCCACTGCTTTCTTTCTTCTTCTTCCTTACTTCCTTATAACATCCTTGAGAGCAGTGATGGACTGAGTCTCAAGCCAATCCAATTGACTTTGAGCCTTTAGATGGATTTCTTGTACATGGGTGTCCTGTTTAGTGCTTCTCTCATTGTTTGAGGAGAGTGGTACTCTCTAATCTTCAGACTGTATGGAAAAGTATTCCATCTCCTTAGGCAAGCTTGCATGCTGTCATCCCCTAAAAATTTGAACATGTCCTCAAAATGTGTAATGGCTTGCTCTTGGGCAGCAAGATACCTGGGTGCAAGTTGAGGATCATTTTCAATTAAATTATGTGTGCTAATGACAACCATTGGATTGGATTGCTCAACTCTTATCATGAGAGGCTCTGTTTGTTCCCTTGCCAATATCCTCTTCATTTCTGCAGCCCTTGCTTCCTCATGGTTCATCCATGATGCCAAAGCCATCAACTGTAAATCCCCTAAATTTGCATTAGGGTCCCATACATTCATATCTGTCAAAGCCATGTTATGCAAGTAGAACTCAGACATCTTAGCCCTATCTTCCAATGTGCTTTGATCACAAAGATCAATGAATTGTCTATAATCCTAGAATGGCATAGTGCCTCTCTGTGCTAGGGTCTTGATTTGGAACTGCAACCATTGTTCCTTAAGGTATAATTCATAGGACTTAGCTAGCATCCTGCACTGGATTGCTTCCAAATATAGACTAGCCATGGATGCCAATTGATTCTCTCTTTCTTGCAGCTGTCCTTTCAACCATGCATTTTCTACCTCCAACTGAGTCTTCATGATGACCTCTCTGTCCCTCAGGCTACTCAGTTCTCTGCCCATCTCTTTAAGCTTTTCCTCCATGTGACCAATGTCCTCCACTCCCTTGGACTTGGAAATCTGCATCCATCTATGAGTTTTGTCTCTTTCTTTCTCAAGCTCAAAGAATAATGGAATGGAAATTTTTTGTGGAATGACGCTGCCCCCCTCAATAAATCTATAGTAGGAGTCAAGATTTGGTTGAGGACTAGGTTCCCTTAGCTCTGGGTCTTCTCTCTTTGTTTCTGGCTGCTTACGTCTTTCCTCATCCAATTTTTGAGTTTCCTGTAGGTTTAGCAGAGTTTCCTATAGGACTGCATCTTCTTCTTGTAGGTCCTGTTGTGTATCCTGTAGGATGTCTTTTCCTTTGGATGAGATAGATCTGGTTACAGGCCTTCTCACATAGGTAATAGGAGATTTAGGGGAGGTTTGTGCCAAGGATCCTTCTTCTTGAGTTTTTATAAGAGGAGCCATCTTCTCCTGCTATTTAGGTGAGTCCTCAATAACAATGGGAACCTTGGTTGGAGTTTGGGGTTTTCCCTGCCTTATCCTTGTACTTTTCCTTGTTTTGAAGTATAAGGGGGTTTGCCTCTGTCTTTTGCCTTTTTGTTTGATAGGGGTGCTAAGGGAAGTGAGGGCAACTACTGCCTCTCTCTCAGTGGGTTATGGAGACACCTTAGGTGACTCCTCCTTGTCTCCTGCCTCCTCTTTTCCATTTCCCTTTTTACCTATGCCTTTCCCCTCTTCTTCTCCCTTTAGATCCTAATCTTGTTTATCAGTGTCCTTCTTGACATCTCCCTCTATTTCTTCATCACCTTCTTTCTCTTTCTCCTCCTCTTCATCCTCATCTATCTCCTCTTCATCCCTATCTGCTTCTTCTCCATCTGTTTCAGTCTCTTCTTCGTCCTCTTCATTGATAGTAGGGCTAATATCATATGTGTGGGCTTTTATATCCTCATCTGTCTACATGTCTCTGAAAATTTCCCATTGGATAGGAATTCTGAGGTTTTGGAGGGCATCTGCTGTGATAATTCTAATTAACCCATGGTGGGCTAACTGTTGGTAGTTTCCTTCCTGCACCTTTATGTTTGTATCTATCAGTGATTGTAGAAGGAGTTATGGTATGCTGAGCCTGCAGTGAGGAGGTGTTTCTGCTCCAAACCTCAATTCTTCAAGGAGCCTAAAGTGATAACCATAAACCACACTATACCTACCTTCACATGATATGTATTTTATAAGGTGGTAGCTTACCTCATTCCAGGGGTATGGTAGGCTTGTTCTCCTTACTCCATTCTTGTCCTCAATGGGCTCCTCTCCCTCTAAAAAGAATTTCTTCTTGGCAGTCTGGCTATCTCCCTTGTCTTCCTTTCTCCAAGGCACTCCTAGGGGAAGTGTGGTAATTCTGCTTATGAGTTCAGGGGTGAGCTCTATGGAGAGGCCTCTCACCACAACAATGGCATGGGTTCTGGTTAGTGGAATGAGGGAGAGAGCAAAATCTCGGGCCACTTCATCATCATACCCCCTCAATTTCTCAAAATAACCCATCTAATTATGCCTCATGAAGATTTCTAACACAGGAGGGTGTTGGTGAATCCTCACAGTGTTAATGGGATCCCTTCTATTAAACCCCCCTGTCATTTTGTCTGGTGAATTTTGAGGAGCAAAGATGGTTGATACAAATTTTAATGTAGGAGGAAATGGGACTGAAATACTTGAGGAGACAATTCCCTTACACAGCTATCAAATTCACTCAAACTAGGATATTTTTATATTCTATTCACTTGGAAAAATGGAAGGAAATGCAGAGCCTACCTCCTCATGGTGTTTGTTGTAGCCAATCCCTGTGTTTCCTTCTCTGAAACTGCTCTCTGCCAATCTTGTAGACTACCTAATTGTATCCTGTAGGATTCCTTTGTGATCATGTAGGATTCCCTGTGTGATCCTGTAGGAAGTCCTGCGCAGGAGAAAGATGGAATTTTTCTCTTTTGTAGGTTTCTTAGGTACGAGAGCAATTGTTCTAGAGTGAGCCTCGAGGAGATGAATGCATGAGTGCATGGGGATCAACATTTGCTTTCTCTTATGGTCGAGTTGAGTGAGGTGGTGTGCTGGCAACCGAGGTATGATTTTTTCCTATTTTTGGACCATTGGTCCCCACTACCACCTCATCATTCTCCTCTCCTCGTAATCAACTCTCACTCCGGGCATCCGTAGTCTCAACTTCTTCTGATCTCATTCTCGTTTTGTTTGACTTGACTGTTGCCACATGTGTGGGGACTAACTGTTTTGTCCTCGCTCACTGAATGAAGGTGGCCAAGTTAATTGACCACATTTCTCTTATAAACCAACTTGATCAAAACCTTTACATATTTTTACTACATTATGCAAATGATAGAGTGAAGTGAGATACTTACCTGTGGTGATAATACCTTGCTGCAGTTCATTGAGGACATGAGGTGCTTGCTGTGTGTTGGCTGCATGTTATTTTTCCTTCATTTTTTATTGCCCTCCGATGATTCCCTTGATGTGCAGGTACCTAGTGTTGAAGACGATGGTGCTTCCGCTACTCTAGAGCTTCTTCTACCCTTGGATATTCATGCCGGAAGCTTTCTGCAACTCATGATTTTTATTCTGTGGGATATGTTGCTACATGATTTCCTATAGGATGTCCTGTAGCTGCTTCTCGCTTAGAATTTTTAATCATTTCCACTGTTGGGACTTTGAGGATGATGACATGGACAGAGAGGAGGTCTAGGAGTGTGAATAATGAGAAGTACACTTAGGTGATGTTCCCTTCTGCTTCCTATTTCATTTTCCTCTATGTTTTCTCTTGAAGACTGTGATTTTTTTTTTTTTAAACTGATTTTTTTTTAATGATGAATGCAAGGGTGATCAAGGTGGAGAGAGGTATGGTAATGAAGTTGTGATGTAGGGATTTTATTTTTTTGACATGGCCAGGTTATTTTCCCACCCTAGGGTTACTCCCTTCAAGATTCCCGAGCCACTGTAATTCCTATAGGATCATCCTGCAGGTTTTCAGGGGATCCTGTAGGTTTACAGGGAATCCTGTAGAAAACACAATACCCTTGCAAACTGAGGCAAATGAGTGAAAAAAATGGAAGAAATGGTGGAATGATGAATGATAATGGATGGGGAAATAAAAATATGAGTGGAATTTGTCCCTTTTCGATTCTCCTTTGCTCTATGATCATCCTCCTGCTGACCTGCACACAATTTTTCATGATTTTTCATTTCTCTTTTTTTTTTGAAAACAACTAGCCTGCCTCCAAGAGGTTTTCATTCTAGCTACTTGCCCTGGGTGCCTCAAGAGAGTTTTCACCCAGAGATATTTTTATTTCTATTTTTTTATTTTGACACCATTGGGTCGCCCTAAGAGGTTTTCAGCCAAATAGTGGGACTCAGGCGCCTCATGGAGGTTTTTACCTGAGTCCTTATTTTTCTTTTTTATTTTCTCAGTGACTTGATGAGGCAGGAGTTGAAACTTGCTCCACCACCATCACTGTTTTGTTGATACCATCAATGAACTCTTGCTTTTACAATGGTCTTTTGTAAACTTTCAATCTGTGCCCATTAACAAGTAAAGGAATGGCCTCTGCATCTATGGTTCTGATTTGCATTGAACCACTATCATGACATCTCTCTATAACATAAGGCCCTAACCATCTTGTCGTTAACTTTCCCTTAAAGTCTTTATATATGGAATCATATAACAAGGCCAAATCACCTTCTTGAAATTGCTTATCCTTTATGTTCTTATCATGCCAGATCTTCCTCTGAAGTTGAGTTACCTCTGTGTGTAAGAGGGCCCGCATTCTGAACTCATCTAAACCACTCAACTGGAGCAACCTCTCTTTTTGTGCACTACTGAGATCTAGATCTAGTTTGGCGGCCATCCTTAGTGTGTTATACTCAAATTCAATGGATAGTAGGGCCTTTTTCCCATAGACCAACTCATAGGGTGTGAATCTAGTGGTGGTCTTCCAGGTGGTATTATAGACCCAGGTGGCCTCAACTAGTCTATCCGCCCAATCTTTCCTACTGCTGCTAACCACTTTGGTCAATATGTCCTCCAATGCTATGTTGGTCACCTCCACTTTCCCATTAGCTTGTGGGTTAGGGAGTGGAGGTCATATGCTTGATCTTGTGCTGGTTGATCAAGTCTTCAATCACATTGGAGGTAAACTGGATGCCTTGATCGGTGACCAGTTCTCTAGGGTACCCAAATTTGTAAAATACATTCTCCCTTAAGAACTCAACCACCTTCTCCTATGTTGCTGCCTTAATTGCCTTGGTTTCATCCCACTTAGTCAGATAGTCAGTGCACACAGTGATGTACTACTTTTGCTTGGAAGGAGGGTCAATACGTCCAATGAAGTCCATGCCCCACTTGTCAAATGGCTCGAAAGTCACTTGAGGCTACAGAGGCATTTCATCTCTTGGAGTAGGCCTTCCCATCCTTTGGCACCGATCACACTGACTAGTATATCTTTTCACATCCTGATGAAGAGTGGGTCAATAATACCCAGCTTGTAACACTTTAAATGTTTTCCTATTTGTTGCAAAGTGACCTCCACAAGGCCCATCATGACAGGTTAGAAGGATGTCAAAGACTTCCTCCTTCCTAACACATCTTCTCAGAATTTCATCCGGGCCAAGTTTGAAGAGGTTGCCCCCAATCTAGGTGAAGGGGGCGCTCTTCCTCATAATCTTTCTTTTCTCTTTGGAGGACAAATTCAGTGGGAACTGTGCAGATACCAAATAGTTTGCCATGTCAGCAAACCATGGAGAGAGAACTGAGATGGTGAATAAGTTCTCATCTGCTACCTGATCATCAACCATTCCCTCCTCACCTGTAGGCAATGTTAATCTGTACAAAAATTCTGCAACAACATTTTCCTCGCCAGGCTTATCAACAATAGTTAAATGAAACGACTGTAATAAAAGTAACCATCTAATAATTCGGGCATTCAAATTAGGTTTATTCATTAAATATTTGATTGCAATATGGTCAGTATGTACAAATGTTTGATAGCTTGTAATATAATGCCTAAATTTGTTCAATGAATGCACAACAACCAAGAGCTCCTTTTCGGTCACTGTGTAGTTCAATTTGGCCTTTGACAGATTCTTATTGATAAAGTAAACACATAAGGCAATTTCTCATCTATCTAGCATAGGGCTGATCCTATGGATTTGTGTGAGGCATCAGCATGAATATGAAAAGGAAGGGCCCAATTTGGGCCTCGAAGAATCAGTGCAATGGTTAACTTGTCCTTCAAGGTGTCCAGGGCCTCTTGACAGCTTTTTAACCATACAAACTTAGAGTCTTTGGCTAAAAACCCAAATAAACGAGAATCCAACTTGCTGAAGTCTTTTATAAACCTTCGATAGTATCCAACTAACCCTAGAAAACTTCTGACATCTCTTTGATTTTGTGGAGGTGGGACCCTTTGGATGATAGTTATTTTGTTTGGGTCCACCTGTAGTCCTTGCTGAAATATTGAATGACCTAGCACGATCCCTACAGTCATCAAGAATTCACATTTTTGAAGACTGAGAGATAAGTTCATTTCAATGCATTTGTGCAGAACCTTACCTAAGTTGGACAAAGCCTCCTCGAAATCACCTCCATAAGTTGTAAAATCATCCATATAAATTTCTATCGAATCATGGACTAACTCGAAAAAGATACTCAGGAGTGCTCTCTGAAAATTGGCAGGAGCATTGCATAGGCTAAAAGAAAGGACCCTATAGAAGTACCCCAAGGACAAGTGAAGGTGGTTTTATCTTGGTCTTTCGGGCTGATCTGGATTTGATTATACTCGCTGAATCCATCTAGGAAAGAGAAAAACTTTTTCCCTGCCAGGCCATCTAGAACTTGGTCGATGAATGGTAGAGGGAAATGGTCCTTCTTTGTGGCTTTGTTTAACTCCCTGTAATCGACACACATCCTCCACTTACCATTTTTCTTTGGAACCAACACCAAAGGAGAGACCCACTCACTATTTGAGATAGGGTAAATGAATCCTGCATCTAGCAGCTTTTGCAGTTCTTCTTTGACTATATCTTTAAAAGCTGGATTCATCCTCCTTTGGGGTTTCCAGACTGGCTTGCAACCTTCCTTGATATAAATATGGTGAGTACACACCGAGGGGTGTACTCCCTTCATTTCTTTGTAACTCCAAGCGAAGGCATTCAAATGTTCCTTTAGCATGTTGCACAACTTTTCTTCTTGGAGAACAGAAAGAGATGGATTGATTTTCAAGGTTCTCTCAGGGCCGAATTCTATGGTTTTGACACGGATAGGGTTGGAATCGGCTAATCATAGATCAATTTGATGGTTGTTTTGGGTTTCCTTTACTACTTCTTCTAAGGACAATGTACTGGGAGTTGGACTTTGGAGTATGTGTTCGATCAAATCATCTTCATCCTGCTGTCCCCCTCCTAGGGTTGTTTCTAAAGTATAGAGTTGGGCGAAATAAACTTCATCTTCCTCCTCCTCTTCTAGCCAAAAAGGTAAGTCATTTTCTAGAGATGGTTGAGCAGGAGGGTATAGGACTAATTTCTTGGACATATGCCCATTCTCGATGGTCATATTTCCAGTTGTGCAGCTAATGTAAGCATCGACAATGGCTAACCAGGGCCTCCCAAGGATGAGAGGGTAACCAGTAAGCTTAGCCTTAGGCTGGAGAACTATGAAATCTGTAGGGTATTCCAAAGAATCAATGTAGACCATCACATCCTCCACAATCCCCTTAGGAGTCACTATGGAGCGGTCTGCAAGTTGTAGAACTGTTGTGGTCTTTCTCAATGAACCTTGGAAGTTGAGCTTGAGCATGGTGTCCTTGTTCATCACATTAATGGAAGCCCCAATATCGATCAAAGTGTGTGGGACAATGGTGCCATTGATGTGCACATCTACTACAGGGCTTCCAGGGTCCAAATACTTTGGACATATTACCTGCCCCAACATTAAGTCAAACAATTGTCTAATGAAATTAATGGTAGGGGCATCTCTTCTTCGCCTCTCTGGATGCTTGAAGCACTTTTGCTTAATCAACTTGTTGTAAATAGGTACATCTTTAATAGATTGGAGAAGTGGAATTTTGACACATTGGTTTTTCAATTCTCCTAGAAGTTTAATCTCTTCTAGGGTAGGTTGGAGTGGTTAGGTTAATCTCTAAGGAAAGGGTGGTGGATTTACTTTAAGCATGCATTCCTCTCTTTCTTCCTCAACCTCCCTAGGTGGAGGTAGAGGTTGATTTTCTGGAAGTACTCTCCTAGATCTCAGGTTGATTTCCTGAATTTCCACAGCATAAGCTGGATATGATGTCTCTCCACTATATATTTGTTGTGCCTGTCTATTGTTCAGTTTGGATTTGGATGGGCAGGAATCTGGGTTGTTTAGGTGGAGCATGGTGTAAAATCTGTGGTCAGGTAGGTGGTGAAGGCAATAAAGCTGGAATATTGTTGTATTGGGGCCTCCACCCCTGGGGCGGTGCATTCCACTGAGGTTGTGGCAGAGCATATGGTTGAAATGATTGGCTGCCTGGTAAGGAATGATACTGAGGTGCAAAGGACCAAGGAGGAGGTGTAGACCATGAAGGATGAGCAGCCCCCCCAAGAAGGTATGGATGTGGTCTGGTTGGGGTTGTAATATGCATGGGATGACCCTTGCATGCCTTGCTGGTATGGCCTAGGCCCATGAGGTCTTCTTTGGTTTATGTAGCAGAGCTGCTCAGTGACCCCTTCAGCTCCTTGATATACAATTTTGAGTTCAGGCAAAGAGGGGCACTTGTCTGTGGAGTGGTTTTCTTCATAGACTGAGAAAATTTCAATTGAATTCAATGGACATTCGTTCCTAGGGTGCCTCCTAGTGAATCTAGGACAGAAAATGGCCAAGGCTCTCTCTGCTTCCTCCTGCTTGATCTTAATGTGCATAGTGTCCATCTGTAGGGAAAGGGTTTGCAACATCTCACTTTTGAAATCCTCCAACATGTTTTCAATTTCACCCTTGATGGATGAATTGGAAGAGGATGGAGTGACCATAGGTTGACTACCCCTACCATTTTTACTAGCTGCCTTAGATTGGTTTCTAAAGACAATCTTGATATCCTCATAGGGTAACTGGTAGATATCCCATCTTGCCAAAAAGTGTAAGGTATGCAGAAGATCTTCCCCTACTCCTCTAAGCAGGACCAACTTTAGTGACTCAGGGTCAAGTGCGCACCTAACTCTTTTGTAGCTAGGCTGGAATCTTTCTTCATAATCCTCTAGGGATTCATCGTTACCTAAGGTCATCCTAAAAATTTCCTCTTTAGCATCTTTAGACCTACAATAGTCCCGATACTTGTTGTTGAAGTTTTGTTGCATCTGAGCCCAAGTTGTGATGCTATCTCTAGGTAAACCCATGAACCAGTGCAAAGCTGCATCCTTGAGAGTGTATGGAAATAGTTTCAACTTCTGCTCATCATTTGTATAGTCATAGGTTCGACATATGAAAACAAACTCAAATAAGAAAGTGTCTGGGTCTTTTGTGGTTAGGCCATGGAAACGAGGAAGGGCAGAAGGGCTTATATTTTTCATCTTAGTATCCCCATTGGTTTCCCTGATGGGGAAGGCACCCTCAACTCTTTCTCTATTTCCTCTGTCATTTCTGTTTTCAGCAATAGGTTCAGTAGGAATTGGTTCTCCTCCTTCTTTTTCCCTTGTAGGTTCTTCAAATATGTCTGGTTTCTCACCTAAGGGTTCCTCCAGTTCACAGCCACTGAAGAAGAGGGAAGGTTGGATGTTTGATGCAGTGGGGGTATTTGGAAAAAATTTCCCTAAGTTATCCCTATTCCTACGAGGCATGAAAGAAATGTTTTTGTTTTGTTTTTTCATGCTTGGCAAGTATTTGCAGAATCGAAATTGCAGACTGAATGAAAACTATTGACTGAATGAAAAACTAATGGCTTGATTGAAATCCTACTTACAGAATGGAAAGGAAAGCAAAGAATGCAGAATGAAAAAGGAAGCAAACTAAATTACTTTTGTAGAAATGAAACTAAGAGCAAAATATTAGAAACAATAAATAGAAGAAAGAAAGCAGTAATCACATATTACTCAGACACCTACCTGGCAACGGCGCCAAAAAGTGATGAGCACCAATATTGCAACAAGAATGCTGCAACTCCTGGGGCTACCAGCTTTACTTTATCAACCCAGGGTTCGTACAAACTTGGAGGTGACAATGTTGTATACACAAGTAAAAGTGATGGTTCTGCCTTTTGTCACTATTCAACTGGCGAGAGACCACTAGGGTTTTCAAGCCAGACTTCTATGGATTCAGAAGAAGCTTGATTGCTGATGAAAGAAAGAGAAATCTACTCTAGGAGAAAGCTTGTCTACTGCAATAAGGAAAATGACTGAAATCCTATGCTAAAAACACACCATTCTCTAACTAACTGTTGAGAAACTATGCTTTACAAGAATGCCAAGCTAACATGTATGAAATGCTACTGTCTAAAGCATGGAAGTTCAAAACATCAAACATCACTATTGTGCATGTAAAGGACTGAAAAAAATTTGTTTTGCCTTTTTATTTTTTATTTTATGGAAAATCAAGTGTAAACCCTAATCTCTTTTGGTGATGTGGCAGGTGGCTTAGTGATGCTGGTGGATGGTTGGGAGGTCTAGGAGATGGTTTGAAGGGTTGGGAGACCCTTGGGAAACCTGGTGTGGCTTCCTAGAGGTTTTCCCTCAATTTGGCCTCAAAACATGCCACTACAGGAAAACCTACAAGATGTACTAGAAACCTATAGGATTCCCTGTATTTCTACAAGATACAGCCAAGAGAAAAACGATGGTTGATTGAGGTGATGGAAGGCTTAGGGAAGGTGGTGGATGGGTGGAATGCAGTGATAAAATGCCTAGGATCACTCAGAACTCAAAACCAAGGTTAGGAGATGGTTGGATTTTCTCAACATGCTTGGAGGAATTTCTATGTAAAACGATGAGATTGGTGAAGGTCTTGGTGAAATAAAGGAATGATTATGGGTGGACGAAGTTGGAAGGTGGTTTCCTACTATGATATCTCTTTATACTTTTGAAGCACTTGCTCTGCATCAAACATTTATAATTGCCAAAAAGTCATGTAAATAAGAAGAATTCTAATAAGCTAGAAAAGTAGAATTTAATGAAATAGATGTATACTTCAAGCATGAGGAAAATTGCTGAATAAAATGGAATCAATGGATGAGATCTACTGTAAGACTGAAGATGGAAGAGATGGTAATTAGATCCTAAACTTGCAAAACTGATCAAATACTGGTTCAAGTAGAGTAAACTCTAATTCTTATGAGAAAATGGAAATCTATCCTTTTGGGGTTGCATAAGGGTCTTTTCCTCAAATCATGATCCTTCAGGGAAGAGGTGAGGCCTATACACCTAATGAAAATTTTTTGGTTCCCCTTTTATCCCTTCTAACCTGCTATTGAAGTAAAGCACAAATGGATTCAAACTAATAAACAAATAATCAAATCTACATTACTTGTAATGAAATACTTCTAAAGACAATTTAACCATGAATCTATGAAACTAAGCCAAGCATACATATACAAGAAGAGGAGCCTTTGTTGCTAGGGTTGGGCCCCAACCCAAGAGCTTCAGCCCTCTAATTTAACTCAGTGCTGGATCAAGAAAAAGCTCATTTTCATTATCAAAACAAAAAATTACATCAATGTCTTCCACAAGTCTGGAGCTTGAAAATAACTAGTGTTTTTACAACAAAAATTTGAATCCTAATGAGGCTCTAGGCCTTTATACTTATACAACTATGGTCCCCAATGACTTCTTTAAATATAGGGAGGCTCGGATCCCAAACTTGAGATGAACTAACTCTTTGTCTATCACTTGCTTGACTGCCTTTTGATCTTAATGACTCGGCTGATTGCACACCGAGATGGTGTGATTAATGGAGGAATATTCGAGTGGGGGAGGAGTAAATGAGGAGGATTTACCTCCTGCAATTTCTCTCCCTTGTCCCATTCGAGTTTCAAACCTTAGTCTTGCCAAAATTCCTTGATTTTCTCTTCCAAACCTACATTCAATGCATATTAGTCCAAAAACCATAATATCTCACTTTAACTCATCTCATTAAACAAAATATAATCAAAACATGGAATAAATTGTGATAAGAGTTGATTTGACTACCTAGGAGGTGAATTAAGGCCCATATAATTACCCAATGATGAGGCTCATCACATGTATGTTTTTCCTTCCTACTTTCCATGCAACAACATATCCTCCAAAATTCATTCTTCGAGTAATACCAAGATATTCCCTCTCTCTCAACCAAGAAGCACCTCTTTATCCCGACTCCCTCTTAATCTTTAGAGAGCTCTCTTCTATTCATGTTTCCTCTGGGAGATCAACTTCTTATTTTCGACATCAGAGAATCTTTCATGGCTTCCAACCATTTCAATAGAGTTTTCATCATCCTCATCATGCTTATCACATCAACGAGCATCTTCACCAAGTTTAAGATTGTGTACCTACACAACTTAAATAGCAAGTACAACCAAAACTATAGAAGCATGATGTTAGCCATATCATAATCATAAAATAATTTCATATTTATGCAAATCAGATACCCAAACTCAACTATAAACAAGAGACATATACTCAACATCTTGCTAGGGACTTTTGTTATACACCCTAGACTACATCATAACAACATCCATTCCATCTAGGGTTTCAATGTGTCTTCCAAAGGTATGACATACCTTACTATAACATATAGTAAACCCTAGAAACAATTCTCAACACAGATAGATCCATAAAACATCTATCACCCTTTCAAAAAGACATATGTTAGACTTCTCACTAGGGATTCATACAAATCCCAGATTTCATAGAAACAAATCAATCAAAGTCAATCAAAACTTAGTCATTAACCTGAACAGATTCCACTAGGGTTAGTTTCCAACCCTAGATTTCCAAGCAATCATCAAACTCAACCAAAAAATTAAAATTTCATAAATCTTTCATAAATCTCAAACTATTATATAGTCATCCTATATTAGAGATTTGTACTTTGGCTAAGGTTTAACTTCAAAACCCTAGAATTCCAGTTTCACAATCTCAACAATCTTAGACAAATATCAAAACATCATATTTCAGAGATTTTACTTTAACTAATGTTTAATTACAAAACCTTAGAATTTCATTTCACAATCTCAACAATCATTACATACATAGATCTCAGATTGTTACATTTCACACTAGACAATGTCACTACTAGGATTTAACTGCAAAACCATAGATTTTCAGATATAATCATCCTAGAATCTCAGACAAGGACTTATATTAAATCCTAATACTCATGACCATCAATGACTAGGTCAACACATCTCAAGGAATTCATAACCATACATAAGCATGTCATATGCCAACAACATTAATACATAAATACCTAGACCAACCTAGGATTTCAACCAAAAGGACATATCTATATATGCCTAGATTTCATGACCATGCAAAAATATTTCATATCATGTGTTAGTCAAACCCAACTTCACAACAATATCAAATAAGAGTTAGACACACAATCACTAAGATTTAATACAACTAGTCATAACAAAGTTAGTAATAGATCATCAAATGAATAATCCTTTCAATCAATGTATTCAAAACATACCTTTGTTTCTTGACTAACCTTTTCTTGAGAGATCCCCCTTCTTTTGAATGTTTTCCTTATCAAGATAACAGAGGGAGAAAGGTGATTAGTATTTGATATAATAAAAACTAAATTAGTCAATGAATCCAAAACTAAAAATACATGAGATACTTATCTTTGAGAGTTATTGGGAGCTCCCTCCAAAGTTTGAGGGAAACCTACAAACTTAAAGCAATACAAAGTATGTTAACAAACCTATAAATTATAAAACATATAAAACAAGCAAATGAATTAATAGTGTAAGTCCCTAATGTTAGATTATTTGGGCTTGATTTTCTTTGAGTCTCCTTATTTAACAAAGTTGGCTTGACCTCTTCCTCTCTTCTTATTCCTTGGATTCTCAGGACAATCACTCTTGTAGTGACATTTATATGAAATTGATAGCACTCTATCTTAGACATGTCAACTTTCTTCCTTGGTCCCTTCGATCTCTTTCCTTTTTGATGAGAAACATAAGCATTTGATACTTCTTCAGGATTGACAACCATTGAGATCCTTAATTCTTCTTGATTACATGTGGTCCATAATTCTTCAAAGATGGGAGCTACCTTCCAACTATTTAGACTTGAAGACAATGCACCCCAAGAGGGTGGAAATCCTAATATAACAGTGATCACCAATTCTTTGTTTGGAACAATCTCATTGATGGCCAAAAGATCATCCTAGAGTCTAGCTATCTTCACAAAGAAGGTTTCCATAGTATCTTCTTTAGTCATTTTCGTATTCCTCAACTCATTCTTCAAACTTGCTACTTGACCAATGTTCTTAATAGTGAACAATTTCGATAATGATTCATACATCTCCTGAGCATGATCGATGCTAGCTATGAATGGGAAAAGATTGTCTTTTATTCCTTCTACAATCAGAGTCATAGCCACCAATTCTAAATCCTTGAATTTCGCTTTGTTGACATCACTGGATTCTTCGGTAGGCTTCTTTACATTTCCCTTTACCAAATATAACACCTTGTTCTTTTCAAGGATTAGGTTAATCCTCTTCTTCCAGGATATGAAGTTAGATGCTCCTTCAATCTTGTTCTCTCCCTTGATTGAGTTATACATCTTCCTTGAATATAATAGATTATTTCCTTGAGATTGTGCCTATGAATGGATCTGCCTTTTTCTTCTTTCTTCACCAAAGCTTTGATACCATGTTGGAAAATCAGAAAGGCAGTAAAGATTTTCTTGATCTTGATAATTACATGTGATGTTTCTTATTATTATGATTCTTTATGTCTTCTTTCTTTAGTTCATCAAGCAATTACCAAAAGCAACAACACATAAAACAATCAACACAAGATGTAGACACATGCCAGGGTAAAATTCCATCGAGGGGAAAACCCATCCAAAATAATTCTTCCTTTCAATAATATTCTTTGAGACTCTTCACCCTAGACCAAGACTAGGCCTTCTCTCCACACCAAGTCAACCTCCAGAAGATTGACCTCTTCCCAACAACTTCGACTATGCAGTAACTAACAGCTTTCGGCAGCGATCCAACTTGGAAGACTTTGATATCCCAATACAGAGCACGAAACAGAGAGAGACCACCACCAAAATTTCGATTTTCCTTGACTCTTTAGACTCACCCAAACTTGCATTCACTTCGGCTTCCCGACAACAGACTTTCCCAACTACCCACTTTGCACTTCTACCTAACAACAAGATTTTCACAATTCTGCCTAGTAGAGAGAATTCGAACTTGATGAGAAGTGATGTTCCAAATGAATTCGATGTCCTTCCTTTTATAGGCTTCTTTTGGGGTCAAACAGGGTCTTAGGATGACTTGATGTTCCCTTAGGTCAACATGGTGTGGAGGTTCCATAATTCATATTTGACTCAATACTAAACCTTTTTACACGATTCAAAAGCCCATGAAAGGTCTCTTTAAATTTACAATAATTCTATAGGCTCAGAATAAATCATAGAAGTCCTCAATGGGGAATTTGACCTAAAACATGGTGACCCAAGCATGAAACCCATGCTTTAATAAGTCACAATAATAATAATAATAAATATTTTCTTTACTCTTTTGACAAATACATTACATAATGACTCAAGTACATTATTGAAGACCGAACATAGTTACGTTTTCCAATAGGTAAAGCACTTCAAGAGCAGGTCCATCGTGGGACACTAGTACCCAATAGTGTCTGTTGATTTCCATGAGCATGTTATGACTGGTATGATGGTTTTGAGGTAGGGATATGACTTAGATTTTAGACCTTCTGATGTGAGGAAAACTTGCCAAGGGATGGATTTCCTGGGAAGGGGATGCCGGGGAACTTGGAAGGTGAGTGACTGCATGGAAGGGGGTGACCATATTTCTCGAGGGACTATGTAGCAAAGAAGGGAAATCCGGGAATGAATCTATTTTGGTCATTAGTATTTCCAAATGGAATCAAAAGAAAATTAGGAGTGTACCCTGGAATAATGAGTCGATAACTATTCACTAAGGGACATGTAGCGTAAGGATCATAGTGCTGGACATTGGATGTAGGATTGACTTTGGCAGTGGATTTTGGACTTCTTGGGAAGGAGGTGAATCCTGGTATTAGTTTGAGGGTGGCGGTGTGAGCCTCAATGTTCCCTTGTTGTTGATGCAGGCATTGTATCCCTTTATTTGTTGGTTAAAGCAAATGTACATATGTATTTATGAGTCTATTATTGTGAATATTGTATCGAGTTGGATTTATAAATCTCCATATATAATATGATTATTTGTTGGTTGAAGCAAATGTGCATAAGTATATGTGTTTGTTATTGTAAATACTGTAATGAGCTATGTTATAAGGCTCCAGTAAATGATATTTTTGTTATGTTTATAGTAGTGGTCATTGTAAATACTACAACGAGATGGGTTATAAAGCTCCATAGGAAATATTTTTTGTTTTTCAACGGTTTGGCTAGCCATAGGTGCCATAGAATATCGAGGACGGTGTTCCCCCAAGGGGGAGGGTTTTGTAACAACCCTAGGTTAAAATTTCATGTAATAAAGGATAATAAAGGAAAAATAAGACCAAGGTCATGGGACACATATTCCAAGCTGAATGTTGGGTAAAACATCCTAGTGGGTATCACTCTCGGTTTAATATGGCTAAGGAAATTGGCAAAGGTGTTGACAAAGACAAAGAGGAATTTAATGGAATTTATTTATGAAAATAAAGGAAAATAGGAGAAAAGGGAGATGAAGGGTCATAGATTTGCATGAGAGGAAAATTGAAGGAAAATGAAGAAAATAGAGACATCAAAGATAAAAGGCATAAGAGAATCATTTGACAGCTTTTGCCCAGTTTTAGAGAAGGTGTATAAAAGGAAAAAGAGCAAACACTTGGACAAGCGAGAAAAGGGAGGACAACGAAAGCAAAGGAAGGAAGACACAAAGCAAGGAAGGTTGGATCAAGCAGCTTCAACAAGAAGATTTTGCAGGTAACAAGTTGCATGTGTGATTTCCTAGCTGAGGTGTGAATGCATTGTACATGAATTTGTGTATTTGGTTCATTTGTTGTGATTGACATGGGTTTTTCCTGGTTTGATAGTGGGTTTAGCCTTGCCTCTCCATTTCTGGATATTCATGGTGTGATGGGATTATTTTTTGGTTGAGCTTTGGATTGCCCGAAGTTTTTGGAACTGGGTGAGATGGTATTAGGAAAATTCCAAAGGATTGGTGGTGGAAGTGGTTTAATCTCCGAGAAGCCCTCGACAAGTGGGTGGAGACAAGAAAATTCCTCAAGGTAATGGTGAAGGAACTTTGAGGCATCTAAGCTTGTTTTAGGCTTTGTGATATCTTGAACAGTTTTGGCAAGATCGCAGTAGCCTGAGCGTGGAGGTAGTTTAATGTCCAAGAAGCCCTAGTTGTTTATATCTTGAGATTCCACATTCATGCTTGGAATATGGCACGAGGGTGATTGACTGAAAGAAAGATTTGGTTCAGCCCAATCTATGGTCGGATGGTACGTGGAAGTCCTTGAATTGATTGAATTTTGCATAAGTTAATCATAGTTATTTTCCTATTGCAATCTATGAGAACCTATACTCGTTATTATGATGATTTGATGGTTGTTGTATCATGATTAATAATATGGTTATATGTTGGTTATAAGCATGGATTTCTAATGTGCTCTACCTATGATGTGTTCAGGATTTGATAAGTATTTGATGGTTAATGAATGCATGGGCTAACAAGTGTTATTGCAATTATTATGAGAGGGAACTAGACCTTCTTGGTGATTCTCAGATAAGTTACATACTCCTATGATTAGATATGCATTCATGACCTATAGCTTAGATGCACACCATATGTTTGATGAAATGAATGTCATAGTTAGGATTTGTTAGGTCATTTTCTTGTTCACGTTTTGTATGAATAACATTGTTGTTATGTCATTTATCATTCTAAGAAGTTACAAGCAGTTCTAGGAAATGGTCTTGAGGCTAGCCTAGAAAGGTGGCTCATATCTCTGGACCACACCCTTTGAACTGAAGATTTTGGGCTATAACCATAGGGAAGGAGGCTTGTTCATGTGGTTGGAGGCCTATAACCACACCTTTCCTTGTCATGCATGCAATTGTGGGCCAAGGTCAGTAAAAAAGCTATCCAACTTAGGTTTTGGTCACCTAGGGTGGTTCTTTGGTCCCTGAGTGTCCTGGAAGCCTTGAGGGATGCTTGTAAGTTTTTAGTTGTTGGCCCCACTTCCATAACTGATGCTTGGAGGTTGGGCCATGTCATAGTAACTATTTCTATCATGCTTACCCAACAGGCCAGTGAAATTGGGTAAATGTGGGGTGGGGGTGTTGCAACAAACATTGAAAACTTTTTGGGATTTAGTGAAATCCCAGATCTTCTAAATTTTCAGAAAACCTGTCTCAGATGTTTAAGATGTTGAGGATATAACTTGGAAAACATAGTCAAGTCATCTAGATAAAAATAAAAATGAATTTGTTTACCTCTCCCACAAATGCCAAATGAATGGCCCTTTAAAAGGTGGCTCCTACATTCACCAATCCAAATGGCATTTTAGTATACATGAATGTCCCCCAAGTTGTGGTGAATGTTGTCTTAATATGATATTCTTTATTCATTGCTATCTAGTTATATCCTGAGAACCCATCCAATATTTAAATATGTTATAACCCTATACTTTATGGAGAAGTGTAACAACACTCCTTACCTAATACCCAGAGTAGGAGGTGGTCATTATGCATACCCAATCTTTAAAGTACCATTATGAAAATGGGGTATAAAAAATTTCAATTTTTCCATCTCCACTAAATTGAGAATAACCATCACCATTGCATTTGTTTCATCATAAAGAATCCAATGATATAAATTTTACTTCAATATGCCCTCGGATTGCAGGATATTGCTTTTCAAAGAATAAGACCTACCACGTCATTCATTTTCCATGTGGCATTCCACCATTAGTCCGTGTGGCCACCAAGCTCTTTGACTAGTGGGGCCGATTCCACATATTACCCACTTGACGCATTTTTATTACACCATTTTGCACACCTGGGGTCTCAGTAGCAAGATTCCCTGTCAGGTGGGGCTTCCTTCCCACAATTGGACTACGTCCATCAGTGTGGGCCTTGCCACACAGTCAGCTTACTTCATCCTGCTTTTACCTTCTTGATGATTTCCGGAGAACACACCTTGTTAACCATTAGGGCCTCACTATTGGGCTTATGTGTGATGTGGGGTCACACGACCTCCTCCTATTGGTTTATTACTCCACCATCAACTGACACCACAACTTATGCCACATCATTCGTACTCATGTATCCCGGTGTTCCTTTGTTTGTTGCTATGGGCTAGATATTACGGGCTTCCTTGGCCTTGGGTCCTTCCTTCACCAATGGAAATATAGTTGGGCTTGCGTGTCTTGCCACCATAACTGGCTTACATCACCCTGTTGGGTCTTTTCCATCACCTTCACTTCCTCCCCCAGAATACCATCGGGGTGAGGCTTGCAAGCTAACGACATCCCACACTTACATTTCTGATGCTTATTTTGGTGCATTCTTTTTTTCTTCAACACTAGAGATTCTGGGACACTTGGTTAGTGGGGCACCCTTTTGGCTAATGGGGTGAATATCAGGCACATGTCATCTTGCCACATCATCTCGACACACTAACTCAGTGCCTTCAATTGTTTCCCATTTTGATTAGCTCGGGTGGGGTCATTCCCTCACACACTCCTTACTTTTGGTTGGTGCACATGGCAACTCCACCACGATATTATAACTTATTCTAATTGTGGTAAAGGGGAATCATGGCATACTAATGGAAAATATCCATGACTAGTGTTCCACCTAGATAACATATAATTTTTCTTGAGTCTATCCTATAAACCTAGGGCTTGATCCTCCCTATAATGCATACAAATTTACACCTGATCCCTGCCATGGCTCAACTGAGGATACCTTGTCAAGATTTGTGCAATGAGCCTGCTTTGGACTTCAACGAGTGCCATGAGATCTTCCTGCAACTCCTCTTAGAATGATTCTCGCTAGTTGTTCCAACCATAATTCTACACTCGAGGTTCAGTAAATATCAAGAACAACATCGATGCTCGATGGTGACAATGGCGAAAGTGGCTTCTTAATGCATCATATAGTGCTACCCCTCTTGAGCTTGGGTTAAGGCCTCTCCAATGAGTTCCTGGCTAGCAATCATTTCCCGTATTGAAACAAATAATTCCAGGCAGGTTGGCATAGGCGCTCCTATGTCTTGTCCCAGTTAGAGGTTTATAGTGAACTCCTGAAGGGTCGACACATCTCCTGCCACATGCCAAGGATTCCAGGCTCCAAAACAAGCATGTAAGCAGCTTTAAGGTGCTATGTAGGGGCTTCCAGGGCATAACTAGCAATGATAGGAAGCTTGTGGAAGACATCCTATCTGTTGATAATGCAAGGTTGACCAAGCCTTGATGCAAGGGTCTCCACTATCCTTCTACTTAAAAGAGTCAATAGCTATGCCAACGTTAATGTAATACCTCGTTTGTAACTCGACATTGTTTTATTTAAGCGAATATTGGTTTATATCTATACACAAACCTTGCTAAGCAGGGAATATTTTTTGTAATCATTTTATATTAATAGAAAGGGTTTTTCTTTATGTCCAATGATTCGAGGATTTTTAACCAGATCCTCCCATTTCCTGTGGTTTTTTTGATTCGAATTGGATCCATAGAAGGACTGTCAAGAACCATGACTGAATCAGGTCAAACAAATCTCTAAAGAAATCCAAAATAGTATCAAAAACACCCTGAACCAGTGGCAATGGTAGCCAACGTGGAACAACGAGGACCTTGGAAAAAGTGCGCTGACTGAGGCCCATGGAGACCGCGCAGGAGGCCAAAGTAGCCCCTGGGAGCCCCAGCATGGGAAAAGGACGCGGTTTTTGATGCGTGCTTAGCGCTAATCGCGCATTGCTAGGTGAACAGGGCCCTGAAGGGGAAGCCCGAGCACTCGGTCACATCGGGAGCTAGGAAAAATGCGGGCGGAACAAGCGAAAAACGCTAACGTACAAAGGTGGGACCTACGCACTAGAAAACAGGCGATATTGATCGGGGTGCCCTTGAATGGTAAGAGGTTTTGGACAGGAGCAGAGCAATTCCATACACCGATCGACGCGTGGCAGGCAGAGGTGAGAGAAAACCGTCGTTGATCGCATGCTATCGGTTGAGCAAGTCAACCGCGCGAAACGTGCGTATGGCATTGGATCTAGATGGCCCAGATCGGACAACTGAGATTGCACCCGATGGAAAGAAGCAGAATCGATAGGGAATTAAGTCGTGTTATAAAGGGATTTGGGATCCGTTTGACCGCCACGGTGGAGGAAGAACACATCCACGGTGTAATTGGAAAAACGAACCGACGAAGCATGCTGGCGCCATTTAGAGGAGGACAAGTGGCCCCTCTCTGAGCGTTCATGATGACGCTGAACGAAGGGAACTCCAAGCGCAATTGCAGAAGGTGAATCAACATAGGTGGAAGAGGAACCAGACAGGCATAGGGATCGAATGGCTAAAGCCATGAATAGAGATAGTCGAATCAGTTAGGGTTGATTTGGAATCAGAATTGAGAAGAGTCCAAGCAACCAAGAGAGATAGTGAACAGTGAACCCTGAGAGGAGGACTGAACACAGAGAACATTAAAGCTAAGCAGAAGAGACAGAGGGCCGAGCTGACCAGAGGCAACGTTGAGCACCAGAGAGCTTGAAGATTCAAGCCTTCCCATAGAGGAATATGTCCGGAATGAGCATCGCATTTGGATCTTTCCACTGTAGACCAAGAGGTCACAGAGCTGGTAGGAAGAAGAAGAGTCTGTGTACTCCAAGTGGCTTGGGGAATCTAAGAACCACCTTGGCAAGCAAAATCTTCTTCAGGAGAACTCATATTGAGTCCCTGCATTGTAATTTCTTTGCTGAAAGACACAATAAAGCAAGGCCACCACTAAAGTTGGACCAGAGATGTAGCCCTAGAGAATAGGGTGAACTACTTATTAAAACTGTTTGTGTCTTTGTGTTGCTTACTGAATTTCTTTGTTGTCTTTCCATTATATTTTCTGTGTATTGGCAATCTGATCGATCCGTTGTTTCAATAACACCGAACACACACCAGCACATGAGTCTGTAATACCTTAGTTTAATAAATCTTTAACTGATGTCACTCACAGGGTGAATATCAGATCAAGTGGTATCAGAGCTCTAGGCTAAAAAGAGTTAGACAAGCTTGTGTTGGTATAGCTATGAATTCTCACAAGATCAAAGATCAAATTAGGAGAAGGAGAGTTGGTGGAAACTAATCCTGAAATTGGGAGAGTCTATCCTCGAAAGACCATGTCAGAAGAAAGTTCTATGGGGCCAGACCATCAATTCATAGAGAGTTTCCTAGCTATAAAGTCTATGGTTGAAGAAATGTACAGAGACTTTAGAAAGCAAAAGGTGGAAGATGCATCCAGCTCTAAGCAAGAGAAAGAAGAAGATGAGTCTCACTTCCATGACAACTCCAAAGGAAAGGGGAAAGATGAAAACTTTCTCACACCTCCTAATAGCCCTGTACATAATAAGAAAGCATCTTTGATTAAGATAGATGTTAATTTGATTTAAATATATATGATGGAGAGCTAAATGTTGAAAAATTGGACACAAATTGATGTGTATTGCAGGGTACAGAACATAAACTAAGACAAGAGTAAGATTCAGCTGGCAAGCCTACACCTAGGAGGCACTGCCTTGGTTTGGTGGGGAGGTAGAACCCAAGCTGATATGAAAAGACATGGTAAGACCATCTCTGTCTAGAGTGACTTTGTTTCTGCAATCAAAAAACAGTTCTATCCATTGGCCTACATGCAGCAAGCCATGATGAGTTGGCAAACTCTTCGGCAGTTGAAGGGGAAAAGTGTACAAGGGTATACTCAAGAGTTCAGAAAGAGAACATTGATGTTGGGTATCTCACTAGACTCACCAGAGACTCTTTTGAAGTACATTGGTGGTCTACACAGCTACATGAGGCATACCATCCTCATGTTTAATCCCACTTGTATAGATGAAGTATTTGTACAAGCCACTCATCTAGAGGCTAGAGGAAAGAATGGAAATCCGGTAGTTGGGGGACCATCCCAACCCAATGTAAGTAAGAGCAAGGAGAAAACAAAACAGAAGTGGAAAGCAAGGAAGGCTAACATTGCACAGAAAGCCAAAGCTTCATGCACTCACTGTAAAAAGGAGGGGCATGATGATGAGCATTGTTGGATTCTGCATCTAGAGCTGAGACCTAAGAAGTCCAAGGGCAAGAAGAAGAAGAAGACAGTTGCAGCTATTCAGAGAGATTTGGGGTCAGACTCAGGAGATGAAACAACTATAGTAGCCACAGGTATAAGAGGTAAGAATTCTGAAGCATCTACTAGTAATTTTTCTCAATCTGTTATTGATGAAGAAAATGAGAGAAAAGACATGAGCTTTTCCATATTAGAGTTATTTCCAAAAATCAAAAGATTTATACTTTGTTTGATAGTGGCTCTCGAGTAAATTTGATTTCTGAAGCAATTGTAAAGAAATTGGGATTAGCAACTACACCTCACAAGAAACCATACCCATTAGGATGGTTGAATGATAAAGCACAACTACAAGTGACTAGACAGTGCAAACTCAAGTTTTCTTTTGGGTTAGCGTTTGTAGATGAGGTTGCATTAGACATAATTCCTTTGGATATATGTGGAATTGCTTTAGGAAGTCCTTACTTGTATGATAGAAAGGATATTTTATATAGAGTTGAGAACAAGTATCTACTGGTTAAAGATGGAATCGAATATTTTGTAAGAGCTCATAAGCTCAAGAATAATTATACTCTCATAAACTCAGGACAGATGAAAAGAATGATTAATTCATGCAAACAATTCTTACTGATGGTTGTAAAGGAAAAGAAACCTGATAAAACCAATGCATTTGAGGGCTGTAATGCTAAACAACAAGTTGATATAGAAAAGGTTGTTTCAGAGTATGATGTCATGTTTTAAGAACCTAAAGGTCTACTACCCAAAAAGGGAATTGTACATGATATTATTTTGCAGCAAGATTTTCCATTGCCTAACATTGGGACGTACATGTTTTCTGCTTTAGAGAATGCTGAAATCAAGAAGCAGGTGCAGGAGTTGGTCGAGAAGGGCTTCATTAGGCCTAGCACATCACCATGTGGGTCACCAATCGTTTTGGTGAGAAAGAAAGACGGCTCGTGGAGAATGTGCATAGATTACCGAGCACTGAATAAGATAATGGTAAAAAAACATTATCCCCTTCCTCGCATAGATGATCTTTTAGATCAATTGAAAGAAGTTGTTTATTTCACCAAGCTGGATTTGCATAGTGGATACCATCAGGTCAGGGTTGCAGAGTAGGATGCATGGAAGACTGCTTTCAAAACAAAGCAGGGATTGTATGAATCACTGGTTATGCCTTTTGGCTTAACTAACGCTCCTGCTACTTTCATGAGATTAAAGAATGATGTACCCATACCTTTTCTTGATGATTTTGTTAATGTGTATCTGGATGACATTCTGATTTTTAGTAAAACGTGGGAAGAACATTTATAGCATGTTAAGCAGACATTAGATGTTTTGAAAAGAGAAAAACTTTATGTTAAACTCTCAAAATGTGAATTTGGGAAAACATCTCTAAACTACTTGGGTCATATAGTAGTGGGAGGTGAATTGAAAATAGATCCCTCTAAAGTGGTAGTCATTGTGAACTGGCCTAAACCTAGGTTTGCTACAGAAGTAAGAAGTTTCTTAGGAGAAGCAAAATATTGGAGGAAGTTCATTTCTAACTTCTCCTCGATTGCAGCTCCCTTACATGCTTTAAAAAGATTGAATAAGGTGTTTCAGTGGGGAGGCAGACATTAGAAAGCCTTCGACACCTTGAAAGAGAAAATCAGTACATCACCTGTATTAGCATTGCCCAATTTACAAAGACCATTTGAGATCCAAATTGATGCCAGTGACTATGCCATGGGAGCAGTGTTGACACAACACGACAAACCCATATGTTATCATTCTAAGACTTTTAATCCTGTAGCAGTCAACTATCCTACATATGATAAAGAATTGTATGCATTAGTTCAGAGTGTGAAAAAGTGGAAACATTATTTAATGGGCAAAGAGACAGTAATAGATACTGATCATCAGCCACTTCAATATCTACACTCCAAAACTAAGTTGCAACATTCAAGACACTACAGATGGATGGGTTTTCTACAACAGTTTCACTTAGTCATCAAATATAAAAAAGGCATACATAACAAGGTTGCGGACATGTTATCTAGACCAATTATAAATGCATCTACCATACTTAAGCATAATTCTGTGCTACATGAAAGCTATATAGAATAATATGCTCAGGACATGGATTTTAAAGATGTATATGCAACTTTGAGTCAAGGCAAAAGAGTAGAAGGATTTGACTACCACATAAAGGACCGACTCTTATACCATTGTGGGAAACTCTGCATTCCACAAACCGAGAGAGTAAAGATAATTAGGGAAGCACACACTTCTTTGATATCAGGTCACTTTGGGGTAAGTAAAACAGTTGCACAATTGCAAAGATTCTGCTATTGGCCGAAAATGAATGAGAGAGTTTCTAGATATGTAAGAGGGTGTGCCATGTGTGCTAAAATCAAGCCCATCAATAGAAAACTAGGCTTGTACACTCCATTGCCAGTTCCTTCTCACCCTTGGGAAAGTGTTTCCATGGATTTTGTTGGAGGACTGCCTAAATCTACGAAAGGTCATGATTATCTATATGTTGTTGTGGATAGGTTCAACAAAATGTGTATTTAGATACCTTGTAGTAAACATGTCATAGCTGAATAGACTGCAAAATTGTTTTTGAACATGTATGGGATCATTTTGGATTACCCACTTCCATTATACCTAATCGAGACACCTGATTTGTGGGGAAGTTTTGGTCTAGTCTGTGGAAATTGATGGACACCAAGTTAAAGAAAAGCATAACTTTTCATCCACAAGCAGATGGCCAGACAGAAGTATTAAACAGGACTGTGATCTAGTTACTGAGAGGTTATTGCAGTAAACATCCTAAGCTTTGGGATGAACACTTGTGTTATGTGCAGCATGCTTACAATAGAGCCAAACACTCTTCTACATAGAGATCTCCTTTTGAGACCTGCTTTGGTTTCACACCAAGGTCTCCTTTGGATTTTGTCTTTGGAAAAGATACCATGGTTGATGGACACAGTGATGTGGACAAGAAAACTAGGTTCATTGAACAGATCCAAGAGATCCATCAGGCAGTACAGGAACATCTAGAAAAGAGCCAGGCCAAGTACAAGGCTAGGCATGATAAGCATCGGATGGAGCATAGTTTTCAAGTTGGAGACCAAGTCTGGCTATGTATCGGCAAGGACAGGATGCAAAATGAAGGTAAAAGGCTAAAGCCTATTAGGTATGGACCTTTTAGAGTACTTGAGAAAATTGGTGAAAATGCTTTTCGCCTTGATCTACCAGCTTACATGCACATCTACTCAGTCGTAAACGCAGATTGTTTGAACCTTCAATGATTGAGGACCCTGAAGAGCAAAGTCAATTACCTTCTATTGCTGACCTGCTACCTGAATACCTCAATGAGTTGTAGGAAGAAACAATGCTGGATAGGAAGGTGAGGACAACATGTAGGGGAGAAGTTGAATACCTCAGGATTGGGCTCAAAGGTTCAAAGCCGAGCAACGCAAATTGGATTGAGATTGGACAAGTGAAGAAACACTATCCTCACTTAGTTGATGCTTGAAAACCAACTTTTGGTGGTCCGAAAGATTTTCAATAGGGAGGCCGTGATCCAAATTGGATCCATAGAAAGACTGTCAAGAACCATGACTGAATCAGGTTGAACAGATCTCTAAGGAAATCCAAAACAGTATCAAAAACACCCTGAACCAGTGGCAGTGGCAGCCGACATGGAACGACGAGGACCTCGGTCAAAGAACGTTGATCGAGGCCTATGGAGACCGCGCAGGAGGCCAAAGTAGCCCCTGGGAGACCCAGAATGGGAAAAGGACGAGGTTTTTGACTAGCGCTTAGCGTTAATCGTGCATCGCTAGGAAAACAGGGCCCTGAAGGGGAAGCCCGAGCACTCGATCACATCGGGAGCCAGGAAAACCACGGGCGGAAAAAGCGAAAAACGCTAACGTATGAAGGCGGGACCCTTGCACTGGAAAACCGAAGGTATTGATTGGAGTGCCCTTGAACGGTAAAATGTTTTGGACAGGAGTGGAGCGATTCCATACACCAATCGACGCATGGCAGGTGGAGGTGAGAGAAAATCGCCATTGATAGCGTGCTATCGGTCGAGAAAGTCAACCGCGCGAAACGTGCGTATGGAATCCGATCTAGAGGGCACAGATCGAATGGCTGAGATTGCACCCGATGGAAAGAAGTGGAATCGACAGGGAATTAAGCCGTGTTCTAAAGGGTTTGGGATTCGTTTGACTACCATGGTGGAGGAAAAATGCATCCATGGCATAATTGAAAAAACGAATCGACGAAGCATGCTGGCACCATTTAGAGGAGGACAAGTGGCCACTCCCTGAGCATTCATGATGACGCCGAACATAGGGAAATTCAAGCGCAACTGTAGAAGGTGAATCGACATAGGTGGAAGAGGAACCGAATAGGCATAGGGATCGAATGGCTAAAGCCATGAACAAAGACAGTCAAATCGGTTAGAGTTGATTTGGAATCAGAATTGAGAAGAGTCTAAGCGACCAAGAGAGATAATGAATAGTGAACCCTGAGGGGAGGACTGAACACAGAGAATAGTGAAGCTAAGTAGAAGAGACAGAGGGCCAAGCTAAACAGAGGCAGCATCGAGCACCAGAGAGCTTGAAGATTCAAGCCTTCCCATAGAGGAATCTGTCCAGACTGAGCATCACCTTTGGCTCTTTCCACTGTAGACCAAGAGGTCACAGAGATGGTAGGAAGAAGAAGAGTTTGTGTACTCCAAGTGGCTTGGGGAATCCAAGAACCACCCTGCCAAGCAAAATCTGCTTCAGGAAAACTCATATTGAGTCCCTGTATTGTAATTTCTCTGCTGAAAGACACAATAAAACAAGGCCACCACTGAAGCTAGACCGGAGATATAGCCTTGGAGAATAAGGTGAACTCCTTATTAAAACTGTTTGTGTCTTTGTGTTGCTTACTATATTTCTCTGTTGTCTTTCCATTATATTGTTTGTGTATTGGAAATCTGATCGATCCGTTGTTTTAATAACACAGAACACACACCAGCACATGAGTCTGTAATACCTTAGTTTAATAAATCTTTAACTGATGTCACTCATAGGGTCAATATCAGATCATTTTTTCTTCATAATGTCTTTGTGTTATTTATATATATGTTGTTAACAATATAGATTAGCATTTACTATAGGAAAAGGTTCCAAAAATAGGGTATAACATACCATAGTTATCATGTAAATCATACACAATTTGTTCCTTATTATACGTTATAAACAAAACCAGTAAGCATTTAGCACAACACTTCATTTCCAGTTCAGAAGCACACCCTTGATTGACTTATTTAGCAACATTATTCATCTCAGAGATGTAGAATATTTATATATGTATACACACATATTTTTCCGTCACAACTATAAGTGCCATTTCCACATAGAGATACAACCACATACTCATTACATTGACAACAGTGTTACAATCCAAAAATCTAGAGCCATTTCAAACCAACAATGCTTCATACTTTCATAAACATCTAAAAAATTATAGAGGGATACTTATCTTTAAATTTATAGGGCCATTGAGAAAAAAACACAAGAAGCTAGACCCTCGATCATTGACAATCAGTGATTGCATAGGGGAGAAGAAGAAACTTGTAGCCATTTTCCATTGATGTCAAAGGGGGAGAGAATTGTTTGAAAAGTTGTGATGGCCTAAGTAGAGGAAAGAAAGCCATTGGAGGCTCATGCTATGAGAAGTGTAGAAGCAGCATGAGGATTAGCCATCAACATGGCGAAGTGAAGAGGTGTTGCCATCAATGCCAAAGGGGGATATTGTTGGATAGTTGGAATTGTCTATCTTGCTAGTGGCAGTGAGTGTTTTGGAAGTGATGTCAACAATCATGCTAGGAGATAAAGTTGGGCAGTTGGAATTTCCTAATAGTTAGCAAGTGTGTGTCCATTGATGTCAACTAGATTAGCATGGATGTATGCTCTAGCATGACGTTAGGCAAGACAACACCAATGTCCACTAGGCTAGTTGTGATGGAAGCATATATTAACATTGATGTACTTGGTGTGTCAAGATTAGGGGAGTCCCATGGTTGCTGCAGTATCTGGTAGAGAATCACCATAGTAACAGGCCTATTGGAGAAGCTATAAAAAGATGAATATGATGGTTGGGAGTCCCAGAATTTGGAGCAGATTCTACCTCAAGAGATCAACTCAGATAATCTTGGAGTTAGCATAGTTGGCAATTGCTAGGAAAGAGTTTTGATACAGTATGTGGAAGTCTATGAATGGGTCCCGGGATCAAAAGTTATTGACAATCGAAGCAAGGATCTTGAAGTCCTTAGGAGGAGGCCGAATTTCAAACCCAGAATTTTGGGACCTCAGAACCTAGGTGAATATCAGAGCATGCAAGATATCAAACGGTCGAATTTCAGAGGTCAAATCCTAGGGATATTAGAGTAGGTAGAATATCAGGGTGCAGGAAGAACATTGGAACCACGAATATCAGAAGGTCGACATATCGTAACCTTGGAGGTTCGGTACCTTGGGATTTCAGAGTTTCGTAACTCCTTATAATTGATTTCTTTTGAAAGCATCGAGGGTTGCAAAGAACGATAAATATAAAGGAATTCATTCACAAAACCAAAGAAATAGGGAACCTTTCTCTCTCCTCTAACATGACACATGGAAGCAGGTGATTGGCCCTCAGGAGATGACAGTGGTAGATGATGTGGTAGTACGGAGGATACGTGGTAGTCAGAATCAACACTATTAGGTGGCCTAATGGGGAAAATCCGGGTGACACATGTCACCACTTAAGAGACACCATGTGTAGATGATGATGAGAGCATGAAATCATCTCAAAGGTCTGCATATCAGAGGTCAATATTTCACAACTCCTTTCTAATTGAAATTTGAAAAAGTTCTGATGCGGGGGCTCCAATGTTGATTGGAATTTGGTCATATAGACCTAAAGAACCAAGGGTGTAGCACCTAAGTGTTGTGAAGATGCCACATAGGTATTCAGAGGTTGGATATTTCGTAACATCTCTGTAATTGTAATTAAAAGAAAGACCCGATACAGAGAGCTCTGATGTGTTGGTGTTTGGTTGTGGAAGTCCAAAGAACCAAGGGTGGAGAGAAAATGCACAAGGAGATAGTGTTGGGTGTGGAGCCTGATTATCTTCTATATTCAAAGGTATCGCCACATTGGACCCCAGTTCGAAATGGGGGCGGCAACACCGCCCGAGCCCCCCCCTGGCAGGGGGGTTTCGGGGGCAGCTCCCCCGAAGCTAAAAACAACTGTAAAATTGCCTTGTAAAAGTATAGTAATTTCTAGTCAATCCGGGCCGTTCATTAGGCAGATGATCTGACAGTAGAACTTATGTTTAGTTTAGGGTTTTTTGCCCTAGAAGGAAATCCCTCTCTATGTATGAGGGCATTGTATTTGAGGCTGTGTGATAGATGTGTATTCTGTTAGTGGGAAATAGAGAGGTGAGAATGTGAGAGAAACATAGGATATTACAGCGGATCTGCTGTAGGTTGTGTCTCTTCATTTTGCTGGATAATAGAAAGGAAGGACTGGCTGTTCGGGGTGGACGTAGCCCAAACTGGGTGAACCACGTATATTTGTGTCTCTCTTGTTTTATGCGTTTTCTGTGTTTATATTTCTGCAATATTTTATGTGTTCCATTTCTCCATAATATATAATTTCTAACAACTGGTATCAGAGCCGAAGGTCTATTTGGTTGATAAACTCGCAGGAAAGAAGAGTTCCTGGTTCGAGTGGGAGCAATGGCGGAAGATGGTAAGTATAGGATCGAGAAATTTAACGGCCAAAACTTCTCGCTGTGGAAGATGCAGTGGAAGATTATCTGTATCAAAAAGATCTATACCTACCATTGGGCGGAAAATCAAAGATGTCGATGGGTATGACAGACGAAGAATGGAACCTTCTCGATAGAAAGGCACTCGGAACAATACGGTTGTGCCTTGCTGTCAGTCGCCTTCAACATTTCGAAGGAAACCATGAGAGAGGGTTTGATTCAGGCGTTGTCGAAACTATATGAAAGACCCTCGGCCTCAAACAAGGTATTTCTTATGAAACGATTATTTAATATGAAGATGTCGGAAGGTGGATCTGTTGCAGACCATTTAAATGATTTTAATACAGTTACAAGTCAGTTAAGTTCTGTAGGGGTAAAATTTGATGATGAAGTTAGAGCTTTGTTATTCTTGTGCTCATTACCAGAAAGTTGGAATGGTTTGGTAATGGCCATTAGTAACTCCGTTTCTGGATCTAGTACTTTAAAGTTTGATGATGTTGTCGGTGCTATCCTTAGCGAGGAAATGCGACAGAAAAGCTCCGGTGAGACATCGGGAAATGCTTTGAGTGCAGAGTCTAGAGGAAGAAAAATGGAAAGAGGAAAGAGCTCAGGATATCGCAGTAAATCAAGGAAGGGCAGATCCAAGTCCAGATCGGGGATAGTGTGCTGGAAATGTGGAAAGAAAGGACACCTAAAGAAAGACTGTAGATCTCAGAAGGGAAAAGAAGGAGATGCACAACAAGAAAACAATCATGAAGCAAATGTGACAGGTGAGGTGTTACAAGATGCTTTGATTCTTTATTTCGAAAATATTACTGATTCCTGGGTGGTAGATTCAGGGGCTTCGTTCCATGCCACACCTGATAAGAAATACTTTCATGACTATGTTCAAGGAGATTTTGGACAAGTTCGTCTAGGTGATGATAAAACCTGTAAAATCGTTGGAATGAGTAAGGTTCTTGTAAAACAGGAGAATGGAAACCAATGGCTATTAAAGGAGGTAAGGCATGTTCCATATCTAAAGAAAAATCTGATTTCAACAGGGAAGTTAGGCGGTGAAGATTGTGTGACAACTTTCACAGATAAAGCTTGGAAGGTCACCAAAGGAGCCCTGGTAATAGCAAAAGGCGAAAAGGTTTGTACATTGTATTTATGCAATGGTATTTCTAACTCTATTAATGCTTTAACTTCCAAAGGAGAAGATGCAGCATTATGGCATCATAGGCTCGGACACATGAGTGAAAAGGGGATGAAGATTCTTCACTCAAGGAATTTGTTGCTGGGTTTGAAGAATGTTGATTTGGACTTCTGTGAGAATTGCATTTATGAAAAACAGAAGAGAGTCAGATTTCTCAGAGTTGGGAAAGAAAAGAAGAATGAAAAATTAGAGCTTGTGCATATAGATGTATGGGGACCTGCTCAGGTATCATCTCTCGGTGGCTCTCGTTATTATGTTACTTTTATTGATGATGCAACTAGAAAAACTTGGATTTATTGTATTAATAATAAATCTGATGTATTTAATACTTTCAAGAAATGGAAAGCTTTGGTTGAGATTGAGACAGGAAAGAAATTGAAGTGTCTTAGATCAGACAACGGAGGTGAATATTGCAGTAAAGAGTTTGATAGGTACTGTTCAGAACATGGAATTTGCAGAGAGAAGATAGTTCCAAGAACACCACAAGAAAATTGTGTGTCAGAAAGGATTAATAGAACAATCATGGAGCGTGCAAGGTGCATGAGATTGCATGCAGGATTGCCTTTACAGTTTTGGGCAGATGTTGTAGATACTGCTGTTTATCTAATAAATAGAGGGCCTTAAAGTTCCTTGGATGGTGGTGTTCCAGAGGAAGCATGGACAGGTAAAAAGGTAACTACTCTATTTTAAAGCCTTTTGGTTGTGAGGCCTTTGTCCATATTGATAAAGAAAATAGAACAAAGCTTGAGGCAAAGTCAAAGAAATGTACCTTTATTGGATATGGTGTTAATGATTTTGGTTATCGCTTATATGATTACGAAAATCACAAAATCATTAGGAGAAGAGATGTAATATTCAATGAAAAGGTCTTGTATAAGAATCAGTTGCAGGAAAATAAATAGGAAAAGGAAAACAAGGAATACGCAGTTCTTGATGAATCACTGAAAAAGTAAAGGGTCTGAACAACCACAACAACAACAACCACCACAACAACAGGCACCCCAAACACCTGAAATTGGTGTTAGAAGATCTACTAGGATAAGTAGACCCCCTGAACGATACTCTCCTTCATTATATTATTTTTTATTGACTGATTCCGGTGAACCCGAATGTTATGAAGAAGCAATGCAGGTTGAAAGCAGGAAGAAGTGGGAGGTAGCCATGGAAGAAGAGATGGAATCCTTAATGCATAACCAGACTTGGGATTTAGTCAGGTTGCCTGTAGGAAAAACTACATTGAAGAATAAATGGGTTTACAGGCTGAAGGAAGAAGATGGAGGAAAATAGAGGTATAAAGCTAGACTTGTGGTGAAGGGGTTTGCACAAAAGAAAGGTATTGATTTTGATGAAATATTTTCTCCTGTTGTTAAAATGACTTCAATCAGAACTATTTTAAGTCTTGTAGCAGTTGAAGATTTGCATCTTGAGTAGTTAGATGTAAAGATAACCTTTCTCCATGGGGATTTGGAGGAAGAGATATATATGCAGTAGCCACAAGGATATGAGGTGAAAGGGAAGGATAAACTAGTGTGCAGGTTGAAGAAGAGCTTGTATGGCTTAAAGCAGGCTCCAAGGAAGTGGTATCTAAAATTTGACAAGTTTATGTCTGAACAAGGTTATAGTAGATGTCACTCTGATCATTGTGTTTATTTGAAAAAAGCAAAATGATGGCAGCTATATTATATTTTTATTGTATGTAGATGACATGATTGTTGCAGGATCTAACATGCAGGAAATAAATGTGCTCAAAAGAAAATTGGCAAATTCATTTGCAATGAAGGATTTGGGAGCTGCAAAACAAATCCTTGGTATGAGAATAACTAGAGACAGGAAAAATCGTAAATTCTCAGAATGAGTACATACAAAAAGTGTTGAAGAGATTTAACATGCAAAATGCAAAACCAGTTAGTACACCTTTTGCTAGCCATTTCAAACTTAGCAAGGAAATGTGCCCAAAGACCCAAGAAGACATGGATTATATGTCTAGAGTTGCATATGCATCAGTAGTTGGAAGCTTAATGTATGCAATGGTCTGCACAAGGCCTGATATTGCACATGCAGTGAGAGTTGTAAGCAGGTACATGAACAATCCAGGAAAGGAACATTGGATGGCAGTGAAATGGATTCTCAGATATTTGAAAGGTACCACAAATCAAGCATTATGATTTGGTGGTTCAAACATCTCCCTACAAGGATATGTTGATGTATATATGGCAGGTGACAGAGATAACATGAGGAGCACTATAGGATATGTATTTATTGTTGGAGGAACAACTGCCAGTTGGGTTTCAAAAATCCAAAGTGTTGTCGCAATTTCAACAACAGAAGCAGAGTATGTTGCTGCTACAGAGGCTAGTAAAGAAATGATTTGGTTACAAAGGTTTATGGGTGAATTGGGTAAGGAGCATGATATGGGCACGTTATACAGTGATAGCCAAAGTGCCATTCATCTTGCAAAGAACTCAACATTTCATTGCAGGACTAAACACATACAACTCAAGTACCATTTCATACGATCAGTGTTGGAAGATGGAGAGTTGAAGCTGGAAAATATACACGCTAGCCAGAATCCTGCAGATATGCTAACAAAAGTTGTAACCGGGGAGAAACTGAGAATATGCTCAATTTCAATTGGTCTTCAAGGCTGACGATGAAGATGAGAAACAACCAGGTCCAAAGAGGAGTCATTGTCTAACAAATGGAGCAGTGGTGGAGTTGCTACAATTAGTCTCCAAGTGGGAGATTGTTGGGTTTGGAGCCTGATTATCTTCTATATTCAAAGGTATCGCCACATTGGACCCCAGTTTGAAATGGGGGCAGCAACGCCACCCGTAAAATATTCGCTGCAAGGGGGGCCCAGGGGGGCGGCCGCAACTTTTGGGAGACCCCCCTGGTGGGGGGTTTCGGGGGCAGCGCCCTCGAAGCTAAAAACAGCTGTAAAATTGCCTTGTAAAAGTATAGTAATTTCTAGTCAATCTGAGCCGTTCATTAGGCGGATGATCTGACGGTAGAACTTATGTTTAGTTTAGGGTTTTTTTCCCTAGAAGGCAACCCCTCTATATGTATGTGGGCATTGTATTTGAGGCTGTGTGATAGATGTGTATTCTGTGAGCGGGAAATAGAGAGGTGAGATTAGGAGAGAAAACAGAGGATATTACAACGGATCTGTTGTAGGTTGTGTCTCTTCATTTTGCTGGATAATAGAAAGGAAGGACTGGCTGTTCGGGGTGGACGTAGCCCAAACTGGGTGAACCACGTATATCTGTGTCTCTCTTATTTTATGCGTTTTCTGTGTTTATATTTCTGCAATATTTTATGTGTTCCATTGTTCCATAATATATAATTTCTAACAACTGGTATCAGAGCCGAAGGTCTATTTGGCTGATAAATTCGCAGGAAAGAAGGGTTCCTGGTTCGAGTGGGAGCAATGGCGGAAGATGGTAAGTTTAGGGTCGAGAAATTTAACGGCCAAAACTTCTCGCTGTGGAAGATGCAGATGGAAGATTATATGTATCAGAAAGATCTATACCTACCATTGGGCGGAAAAAAAAGATGCCGACGGGTATGACAGACAAAGAATGGAACCTTCTCGATAGAAAGGCCCTCGGAACAATACGGTTGTGCCTTGCTGCGTCAGTCGCCTTCAACATTTCGAAGGAAACCACGACAGAGGGTTTGATTCATGCGTTGTCGAAACTATATGAAAAACCCTCGGCCTCAAACAAGGTATTTCTTATGAAACGGTTATTTAATATGAAGATGTAGGAAGGTGGATCTGTTGCAGACCATTTAAATGATTTTAATACAGTTACAAGTCAGTTAAGTTCTGTAGGGGTAAACTTTGATGATGAAGTTAGAGCTCTGTTATTCTTGTGCTCATTACCAGGAAGTTGGAATGGTTTGGTAATGGCCATTATTAACTCCGTTTCTGGATCTAGTACTTTAAAGTTTGATGATGTTGTCGATGCTATCCTTAGCGAGGAAATGCGACGGAAAAGCTTCGGTGAGACATCGGGAAATGCTTTTAGTGCAGAGTCTAGAGGAAGAAAAATGGAAAGAGGAAAGAGCTCAGGATATCGCAGTAAATCAAGGAAGGGTAAATCCAAGTCCAGATTGGGGATAGTGTGTTGGAAATGTGGAAAGAAAGGACATCTAAAGAAAGACTGTAGATCTCGGAAGGGAAAAGAAGGAGATGCACAACAAGAAAACAATCATGAAGCAATTGTGACAGGTGAGGTGTTACAAGATGCTTTGATTCTTTCTTTCGAAAATATTACTGATTCCTGGGTGGTAGATTCAGGGGCTTCGTTCCATGCCACACCTGATAAGAAATACTTTCATGACTATGTTCAAGGAGATTTTGGACAAGTTCGTCTGGGTGATGATAAACCCTGTAAAATCATTGGAATGGGTAAGGTTCTTGTAAAACAGCAGAATGTAAACCAATGGCTATTAAAGGAGGTAAGGCATGTTCCAGATCTAAAGAAAAATCTGATTTCAACAGGGCAGTTAGGCGGTGAAGGTTGTGTGACAACTTTCACAGATAAAGCTTGGAAGGTCACCAAAGGATCCCTGGTAATAGCAAAAGGCGAAAAGGTTGGTACAATGTATTTATGCAATGGTATTTCTAACTCTGTTAATGCTTAAACTTCCAAAGGAGCAGATGCAACATTATGGCATCATAGGCTCGGACACATGAGTGAAAAGGGGATGAATATTCTTCACTCAAGGAATTTGTTGCCGGGTTTGAAGAATGTTGATTTGGACTTCTGTGAGAATTGCATTTATAGAAAACAGAAGAGAGTCAGATTTCTCAGAGTTGGGAAAGAAAAGAAGAATGAAAAATTAGAGCTTGTGCATACAGATGTATGGGTACCTGCTCAGATATCATCTCTCAGTGGCTCTCATTATTATGTTACTTTTATTGATGATGCAACTAGAGTAACTTGGATTTATTGTATTAAGAATAAATCTGATGTATTTGATACTTTCAAGAAATGGAAAGCTTTGGTTGAGATTGAGACAGGAAAGAAATTGAAGTGTCTTAGATCAGACAATGAAGGTGAATATTGCAGCAAAGAGTTTGATAGGTACTGTTCAGAACATGTAATTTGCAGAGAGAAGACAGTTCCAAGAACACCATAAGAAAATGGTGTCTCAGAAAGGATGAACAGAACAATCATGGAGCGTGCAAGGTGCATGAGATTGCATGCAGGATTGCATTTACAGTTTTGGGCAGATGCTGTAGATACTGCTGTTTATCTGATAAACAGAGGGCCTTCAAGTTCCTTGGATGGTGGTGTTCCAGAGGAAGCATGGATAGGTAAAAAGGTAAACTACTCTATTTTAAAGCCTTTTGGTTGTGAGGCCTTTGTCCATATTGATAAAGAAAATAGAACAAAGCTTGAGGCAAAGTCAAAGAAATGTACCTTTATTGGATATGGTGTTAATGATTTTTGTTATCACTTATATGATTACGAAAATCACAAAATCATTAGGAGCAGAGATGTAATATTCAATGAAAAGGTCTTATATAAGAATCAGTTGCAGGAAAAGAAACAGGAAAAGGAAAACAAGGAATACGCAATTCTTGATGAAATCACTGAAAAAGTAAAGATGCCTGAACAACCACAACAATAGCAACCACCACAACAACAAGAGGCACCCCAAACACCTGAAGGTGGTGTTAGAAGATCTACTAGGATAAGTAGACCCCTTGAACGATACTCTCCTTCATTATATTATTTATTATTGACTGATTCCGGTGAACCTGAATGTTATGAAGAAGCAATGCAGGTTGAAAGCAGGAAGAAGTGGGAGGTAGCCATGGAAGAAGAGATGGACTCCTTAATGCATAACCAGACTTGGGATTTAGTCAGGTTTCCTGTAGGAAAAACTACATTGAAGAATAAATGGGTTTACAGGCTGAAGGAAGAAGATGGAGGAAAACAGAGGTATAAAACTAGACTTGTGGTGAAGGGGTTTGCACAGAAGAAAGGTATTGATTTTGATGAAATATTTTCTCCTGTTGTTAAAATGACTTCAATAAGAACTATTTTAATTCTTGTAGCAGCTGAAGATTTGCATCTTGAGCAGTTAGATGTAAAGACAACCTTTCTTCATGGGGATTTGGAGGAAGAGATATATATGCAGCAGCCATAAGGATATGAGGTGAAAGGGAAGGAGAAACTAGTGTACAGGTTGAAGAAGAGCTTGTATGGATTAAAACAGCCTCCAAGGCAGTGGTATCTAAAATTTGACAAGTTTATGTCTGAACAAGGTTATACTAGATGTCACTCTGATCATTGTGTTTATTTGAAAAAGCAAAATGATGGCAGCTATATTATATTTTTATTGTATGTATATGACATGCTTGTTGCAGGATCTAACATGCAGGAAATAAATGTGCTCAAAAGAAAATTGGAAAATTCATTTGCAATGAAGGATTTGGGAGCTGCAAAAAAAATCCTTGGTATGAGAATAACTAGAGACAGGAAAAATCGTAAATTAACATTGTCTCAGAATGAGTACATACAAAAGGTGTTGAAAAGATTTAACATGCACAATGCAAAACCAGTTAGTACACCTTTTTCTAGCCATTTCAAACTTAGCAAGGAAATGTGCCCAAAGACCCAAGAAGACATGGATTATATGTCTAAAGTTCCATATGCATCAGCAGTTGGAAGCTTAATATATGCAATGGTCTGCACAAGGCCTGATATTGCACATGCAGTGGGAGTTGTAAATAGGTACATGAACAATCCAGGAAAGGAACATTCGATGACAGTGAAATGGATTCTCAGATATTTGAAAGGTACCACAAATCAAGCATTATGCTTTGGTGGTTCAAACATCTCCCTACAAGGATATGTTGATGTAGATATGGCAGGTGACGGAGATAATAGGAGGAGCACTACAAGATATGTATTTATTGTTGGAGGAACAACTGCCAGTTGGGTTTCAAAAATCCAAAGTGTTGTTGCACTTTCAACAACAGAAGCAGAGTATGTTGCTGCTATAGAGGCTAGTAAAGAAATGATTTGGTTACAAAGGTTTATGGGTGAATTGGGTAAGGAGCATGATATGGGCACGTTATACAATGATAGCCAAAGTGCCATTCATCTTGCAAAGAACTCAACATTTCATTGCAGGACTAAACACATACAGCTCAAGTACCATTTCATACGATCAGTGTTGGAAGATGGAGAGTTGAAGCTAGAAAATATACACACTAGCCAAAATCCTGTAGATATGCTAACAAAAGTTGTAACTAGGGAGAAACTGAGAATATGCTCAGTTTCAATTAGTCTTCCAGGATGACGATGAAGATGAGAAACAACCAGGTCCAAAGAGGAGTCATTGTCCAACAAATGGAGCAGCGGTGGAGTTGCTACAATCAGTCTCCAAGTGGGAGATTATTGGGTGTGGAGCCTGATTATCTTCTATATTCAAAGGTATCGACACATTGGACCCCAGTTCGAAATGGGGGCAGCAACGCCACCCATAAAATATTCGCTGCAGGGGGGGCCCGGGGGGGGGGGGGGCGCGGCTCCGACCTTTGGGAGCCCCCCCCTATCGGGGGGGTTTCGGGGGCAGCGCCCCGAAGCTAAAAACAACTATAAAATTGCCTTGTAACAGTATAGTAATTTCTAGCCAATCTGAGCCGTTCATTAGGCGGATGATCTGACGGTAGAACTTATGTTTAGTTTAGGGTTTTTTCCCTAGAAGGAAACCCCTCTCTATGTATGAGGGCATTGTATTTGAGGCTGTGTGATAGATGTGTATTCTGTGAGCGGGAAATAGAGAGGTGAGACTGTGAGAGAAAACATAGGATATTACAACGGATCTGCTGTAGGTTGTGTCTCTTCATTTTGCTGGATAATAGAAAGGAAGGAATGGTTGTTCGGGGTGGACGTAGCCCAAACTGGTTGAACCACGTATATCTGTGTCTCTCTTGTTTTATGCGTTTTCTGTGTTTATATTTCTACAATATTTTATGTGTTCCATTGCTCCATAATATATAATTTCTAACAGATAGGCCCCCTGCGGGATCCTAAAGGGCTTAGCACCTATGTGTTGTGCCGCCGGTCACAGATCCAGGTCCCATGGAGGATATACAAGAAGTGGCTAAGAAAAAGGGGCTAAAGGTTATTCAAGATCTCATAATTTTGTAATCTCTTGTTAATAAAAAGTTACGATATGCAGGGCTTCGAAACTGCAATACAAAGGAGTATGAAGCCGCTTGTCATAATGCCCGGTCCCATGGTGGAAAATCAATAGGGGGTGAAGCAAAAGGGGCTAACGGACAATTTGATCTTATAATATTGTGACATTAATTTAATAAAAGTTACGATATGTAGGGGCTCCGATATTGTAGCACAAAGGTGTATGGCAGGTGAATGAGTTGAAAATTGAAAGTAAATGTACATAGAGGAGTTGGTCACTAGAATAAATGGCAACTGAAGAGATTGTTGGGTCAAGGAAGACAGGACCATGATTTGTGGGGAAGAGTGTTGGGCCTGTCTTGAGTTGAAAGAAAGCTACCTTTGATCTTCCCTTAAATGCTTCATTGAGTTTAATGAAGAACAAAGAAGCCATGTTGAAGTACCTGTCAAGATATGTGAGCCATGAATAAGCATGGAGAACCTTTTGGGAGTGTAGTTTGACTGAGAATTAATTCTCATTATGGAGAAATGCTCAGGAGCCCATTCACAGTCTTTAATGGTGCAGTGGAAGAATTCGAGAAAAGAGATGCAACAACAGGATGGAGAGGCCATGCAGAGCTACACTTTGAGAGCGTGAATGGTAGAGTGATGGAAAACAGAGACTACATTAATCATGACATAATTCGAGAAAGCTAGATGCAATAACCTAATGGAGAACCATGTTGAAGAGTACACTCTCAAGCAGTGTGGATGGCAGCAAAGGCAACATTGAACAATGTACAATAGAGGAACAAAACCTAGGATTGCAGTTGAGAAATTGGGGAATGCAACATTGTTGAGAGAGTAGCGTGGAGATATCTATGTGTGAGGCCGTTTGAGCTAGTTCTATAGAGAAAAAGACAAAGAGTGCATATGTAGAGGAAAGAGACCCCGAGAGAGGTTGTGCTACTGTGTGATAAGAGACTGAAAGTGCATGTGTAGAGGAAGAAGGCCGAGTGAACCTATGATGCGGTGTGAGAGGCTGAGAGAGCCTGTGGAATATAAGGCGTCGAGAGATGAAGTGTATGATACTGAGAGAAAAGGGCTGAGAGAAGTATCATGTTGTGGTGTTGACAAAGGGCTGCATGGGCTCCATGTTAGTGAATGTTGTGAGTGGAACAACAAGTTTTGTAGAGTGTGAAAATGAAAGAGTGATGCATGCGCCAAGGGTTGTGGTGAACAAAGCTGATATCAGGCAAAGTGGCTACCATGTACAGTAAACATTGGTTTCTTTATTGATTGTGGGTTAGAGCTTGCATATAGGAAGTTGGTTCTTTCATCCCTAGTGGGTGTCTGAGAAGTCTTGGGGGTTGGGGCCTCCTGCAAGTTGGTGCTTGCATAAATCCAAGGAACTGCAAGTTGGTGTTTGAAAAAAATCTATGAAGTTGGTGCTTCACATGGTGCTTCTGGTATGCTGATTAAGTGTCTACAAAAGGAGGGAGTTGGTGCTTCCTGATAGTGGGTGCTAGCAAAAAATCAAAGGGAGTTGGTGCTTCCTATGAGTGGTGGCTCACAAACAAATTGATGTAATAGAGTAGGTGCTCTTTTTTTACATCAACAACAACAACAAGCTTTGGTGGATTTTTCTTGAAAAGGTTTCCACCTAAAACCTCTGTGTCTCATGTGTTTGCTGCTCATTATGTACATGCTTGTATTGGTTGATATGATTGATGTTATGGTTTGTTAATGGTTTCTCTCATATAATGGATGCAAAATTTGGACGAGTAAAGATAAATTGACATAAATTTAAAATTTAGCCTTAACGCTGATTCACCCCCCCTCTTAGTGTTAACATTATTTCCAAAAATTGGTATCAGAGCGAGATTCCTTCAGAATAACTTAACCACTAGAAGGTAGATCAAAGGGAAACAATGGATAACCAAACTTGGTTGCATCAAACATTATTCATCGGAGGAAATAATCGTCTATCACCTCCACATTTAGGAGCAAAAGATATTCTTTGAGGAATTTATTTCCTTGGCTTTTGATGGGGTTGTCTTCTCATCTCCTTGTTGAGCATTTCAGATTTCTCATTAGATTTCCTTGCCTCACCTTCAACAGATTCATAAAAACCAAGACTAGTTTTGATAGCAGGTGACCTTTCACTACTAAGAATATCATCCAAAATCTTAGTATTGTCTTGAAATCATAACAGTTTATCCTTTTCTTCTAATTTACCTTTCCAGATATTTACCTCAACCTGATGTTGTTCTTCCTTTTCCAGACATTGCTTCTTCAAAATTTCCTCAAACTTTCTTCCTTCTTCCATTTGTTGCCTTAGTTTTAGAATCTCCTTTTCTTGTTCTTCATTAAGCTCCTGCAGCATTTGACAAACTCTGAAGGCATATTCCAGCTGAGCTTTTAAGCTGATAATTTCTTCTTTAAGGGCACTCTCCCTTTTGCTAGGTAGATCTTGTTGATCTATGAATTTATCTGATGCTTCATTTGCTTGTCCATCTTCAATTTGAGGTGATTCAGGATCTGAATACTTGCCTCCACTCAACGTAGGCTGTCATTGTTCCTTTGAGCTGTCTTCTTCTTTTGACGCACTTTCTTTCCCATTGTTCTACAGATCTCCTTCAAGAGATCAAGCATCTACCAAAGGACCGACTCTGATACCAATTGTTGGAAATAATACTGAGAGTGGGGGGGGGGGCTGAATCAGTGTTATCAAATCAAACAATTTTTCATTTCCATACTGAGATTCATATACGCTACTTCAATTAATGATACCCGCGTATATACACAACTATGTTAATTGCAACTAGAGTATATCCAGTAAACTTATGATTCAGTTAGTTGATTCTTAATGAGTGCATCAGAACATTATTAACCATATGAACAGTAAACATGAGCTGTATAACAGAATAGATCATCACACATAATCAACACGCATGAACACCATGATAGAAGGTGGAAACCCAATGTGGGTGAAAACCACCTACTGCAACTCGTCTCTTTCTTCCTTTAATAAGAAACTTATTTTTACAAATATTTATGTACTGGTGCAGTCTTATACCAATACGCAAGCTTCTACCTGCAGAAGGCTACAATCTTCTCTGGTTCTCCAGACTCTCCTGCAAGGGAGCTACAACCCCCTTAGCTCTTGTACTAGCTGAGGTACTAGTACGTAGGTGCTGACCTACAGAAGGCTACAACCTTCTCTTCACTTACAGGGACCACGTTTCATAAATTTTCAGACTTACTCCTGAAGCACAACACCATAATCTGAAGGCCATGTTTCATCCAATTTTCATACTGGACCCATCAACAACATTGAAGCACAAAATAAATCACCACTGCAAAACACCCATCAACTACACCTGCATCATCAATCTCTGAATCACCCAATACTGAAACACTGAAACCCTGTCAACAACACAATCACCAGAACACAGAACAGACAACAAAACTTTGCAACAATAACCAAATCTAACTGCAACTTCAAATATCATGTCTCATAATGTATACGCTACTATGGTGAATCAAACCAGCGTACATACGCGCTTTCACCAAAGCCAACCCGCGTACAGATCTACACATATTTACTCATAACTTTGCAGCTATTCTAGACATCAGTCATACCCAGATCATAACATTCATACAATAAAACATGCGTCAATAATTCAAATCTAGTCTATCCATAATCAAACCATATAATGATAAAACATTCCAAGCCTTAAGATCTCGATCCATTGTTCATCATCATTCACATGGGTGCATCCTTGGTTCAGATCAATCACCACATCACAAAACCATAACCAACATACTAGATCTGACACTTCATCAGATATTCATCTCTTGCACTCTTTTTTTTTCTCTTGGCCTAATGATCTTCTCCTTATATAGGTCTAGGCTTCTCTCAATACCATGGTCCAAAACCATGTAGAACCAATACCTTGGACCCAATACCTGGGGTCAACAGTAAATACCATGGAACAACACCAAAATACCATGGACCAAATACCATGAACCAAAACTTAGTTTTCCAACATGTACGTGCCTTTCCTTCTGTGAACCTGCGTGTGTACGTATACGTGCCTTTTGTTCTTATAACCCGCATGTATACGCACTTTCATCAAGGTTAACCTGGGTATACCTCTCTCTTGACCTGCTACACTATGATCTATCATCTGAGTGAGTTGTCATCAAGAACAACACCTATATCTTACTTCTGAGTGAGTTGCCATCAAGGACAACACCTGTATCATAATGCCAACAATATCACCCTTTGGACTTGATGGCAACCACCACACCAAGTCACTCTCCCCCTTTGACATCAAGGGCAAAGGGTGGACCAAGATATTATCTTCTTTGATATACATTCTGTTGTCCATGCTCCCCCTGAGTAGATGTTGAAGTTTCTGATTGAGCTCCCCCTTTGTACATGCCAAGATGTACCAATCCATCCATGCTCCCCCTGAGTACATGCAAGGTGTGCAAAAGCATAACATGACTCTATACATACATCAATCTCCCAACCAAGTGGGGATACACCATTTTTGACTCAAACACAAGAACCATTACATCATCCATCCCATGCATAGTGGGTAATAAGATACATCATATGACTCACAAAGACCAGGGACCTAAACAAGACCATGACAATTATCAGCAGTTATCATACAATATATGATCTGCACTATAAGCATCTTAACCTGCAATCCATTCTCTTGGTCAATCAATAATCAGTAGCAAGATATGTCAATAAGCATCATCACCAAAGACTTCTAACCATAATGCCAACAATGCATTATTCGAAGCATATGCTCCCCCTGAGCTTGTGCCAACCATCATATAACATGACAGAGCCATTTCCTGAGTCTGTTCTGCTGTTTTTCTTCAGAGATCCATATATGCGACTGTGCAGCATCTAACTCCCATATATACGTGACTTATCTTCATGAAACATGCGTATGAGATTTAGAACATGGAAGTTCCACACTTTCCGCTTCCTCTAAGTCTGTGATCTCTGTATATTCTGCTATGCCACATCTTTCTGGCTGTACTTCCTCTTTCTTCCATATCTTCAACTGTGATGATGTTTTCTCCTTCTGTTATGGTGTCCAAAATATTCTCCTGCATTCCTTTGCTATATGTCCAGGCTTGTTACATGCATAACATCTTACATGTCTCATATTCCTCCTATAGCAGTCAATGGCTTTGTGACCAAACATATTACAAGAGAAACAATATCCCTTAAAATATCTAGAACGTGATGATCTTTCTGATTGATGGTCTTGAACCATTCTACTTCTGCATTTGGCTGCAACATGTCCAAGATTATGACATACATAACATTCAACATTATTCATCGGAGGAAATGATCATCTATCACTTCCACATTTAGGAGCAAAAGATATTCTTTGAGGAATTTCCTTCTTGGCTGTTGATGGGGTTGTCTTCTCATCTCCGTGTTGAGCATTTCAGATTTCTCATTAGAGTTCCTTGCCTCACCTTCAACAGATTCATAAAAACCAAGACCAGTTTTGATAGCAGGCGACCTTTGACTACTAAGAATATCATCCAAAATCTTAGCACTGTCTTGAAATCGTAATAGTTTATCCTTTTCTTCTAATTTACCTTTCCAGATATTTACCTCAACCTGATGTTGTTCTTCCCTTTCCAGACATTGCTTCTTCAAAATTTCCTCAGACTTTCTTCCTTCTTCCATTTCTTGCCTTAGTTTGAGAATATCCTTTTATTGTTCTTCATTCAACTCCTGCTGCATTTGACGAACTCTGAAGGCACATTCCAGCTGAGCTTTTAAGCTGATAATTTCTTCTTTAAGGGCACTCTCCCTTTTGCTAGGTAGATCTTATTGATCTATGAATTTATCTGATGCTTCATTTGCTTGTCCATCTTCAATCTGAGGTGATTCGGGATCTGAATACTTGCTTCCACTCAATGACAGGCTGTCATTGTTCCTTTGAGCTGTCGTCTTTTTTTGACACGCTTTCTTTCCCATTGTTCTACGGATTTCCTTCAAGTGATCAAGCTTCTTCCAAAGGACCGGTTCTGATACCAATTGTTGGAAATAATACTGGGGGGTGTGAATCAGTATTATCAAATCAAACACTTTTTAATTTCCATACTCAGATTCATATACACTACTTCAATTAATGATACCCACGTATATACGCAACTGTGTTAATTGCAACTAGCGTATATCCAGTAAACTTATGATTCAATTAGTTGATCCTTAATGAGTGCATCAGAACATTAGTAACCATATGAACAATAAACAGGAGCAGTATAACAAAATAGATCATCACACATAAGCAACACACATTAACACCATGATATAAGGTGGAAACCCAATGTGGGTGAAAACCACCTGCTACAACTCATCTCTTTCTTCCTTTAATAAGAAACTTATTTTTACAATATTTATGTACTGGTGCATTCTTATACCAGTACATAGGCTTCCACCTGCAGAAGGCTACATCCTTCTCTCGTTCTCTAGAATCTCCTGCAAGGGAGCTACAACCCCCTTAGATCTTGTACTAACTAAGGTACTAGTACGTAGGTGCTGACCTACAGAAGGCTACAACCTTCTCTTCACATCCAGTGACCACGTTTCATAAATTTTCAAACTGGATACTCCTAAAGCACAACACCATAATCTGAAGGCCACGTTCAATCCAATTTTCATACTGGACCCATCAACAACATTGAAGCACAAAATCAATCACCACTGTAAAACACCCATCAACTACACCTCCCTCATTAATCTCTGAATCACCCAATACTGAAACACTGAAACCCTGTCAACAACACAATCACCAGAACACAAAACAGACAACAGAACTCTGCAACAATAACCAGATCTAACTACAACTTCAAATATCATGTCTCATAATGTAAACGCTACTATGATGAATGAAACCAGTGTACATACGCGCTTTCACCAAAGCCAACCCGCGTATAGATCTGCAAATATTTACTCATAACTTTGCCGCTTTTCTAGACATCAGTCATACCCAGATCATAAAATTCATACAATAAAACATGCGTCAATAATTCAGATCTAGTCTATCCATAATCAAACCATATAACGATAAAACATTCCAAGCCTTAAGATGTCGATCCATCGTTTTTCATCATTCACATGGGTGCATCCTTGGTTCAGATCAATCACCGCATCATAAACCCATAACCAGCATACTAGATCTCACACTTCATTAGATATTTATCTCTTGCACTCTTTTTTTTCTCTTGACATAATGATATTCTCCTTATATAGTTTTAGGCTTCTCTCAATACCATGGTCCAAAACCATGTAGAACCAATACCTTGGACCCAATACCTGGGGTCAACACTAAATACCATGGACCAATACCAAAATACCATGGACCAAACACCACAGACCAAAACTTAGTTTTCCAACATGTACGCGTCTTTCCTTCTGTGAACCTACATTTGTACGTATACGCGCCTTTTGTTCTTATAACCCGCATGTATACGCAATTTCATCAAGGTTAACCTGCGTATACCTCTCTCTTGACCTGCTGCACTATGATCTGTCATCTCAGTGAGTTTCCATCAAGAACAACACCTGTATCTTACTTCTGAGTGAGTTTCCATCAAGTACAACACCTGTATCATAATGCCAACAATATCCCCCTTTGGACTTGATGGCAACCACCACACCAAGTCACTCTCCCCCTTTGACATCAAGGGCAAAGGGCAGACCAAGATATTATCTTCTTTGATATACATTCTGCTGTCCATGCTCCCCCTTAGTACATGCTGAAGTTTCTAATTGAGCTCCCCCTTTGTGCATGCCAAGATGTACCAATCCGTCCATGCTCCCCCTGAGTACATGCAAGGTATGCAAAAGCATAACATGACTCTATACATACATCAATCTCCCAACCAAGTGGGGATACACCATTTTTGACTCAAACACAAGAACCATTACATCATCCATCCAATGCATAGTGGGTAACAAGATACATCATATGACTCACAAAGACCAGGGACCTAAACAATACCATGACAGTTATCAGCAGCGATCATACACTATATGATCTGCACTATAAGCATCTTAACCTGCAATCCATTCTCTTGGTCAATCAACAATCAGTAGCAAGATATGTCAATAAGCATCATCACCAAGTACTTCTAACCATAATGCCAACAATGCATTATTCGAAGCATATGCTCCCCCTAAGCCTATTCCAACCATCATATACCATGACAAAACCATTTCCTAAGTTTGTTCTGCTATTTTTCTTCATAGCTCAATATACATGACTATGTAGCGTCTAACGCATGTATATACGCGACTTATCTTCATGAAACCTACGTATGAGATTTAGAACATGGATGTTCCACACTTTCCGCTTCGTCTAAGTCTTTGATGTCTGTATATTCTGCTATGCCACATCTTTCTTGCTGTACTTTCTTTTTCTTCCATATCTTCAACTGTGATGATGTTTTCTCCTTTTGGTATGGTGTCCAAAATATTCTCCTGCATTCCTTTGCTATATGTCCAATCTTGTTACATGCATAACATCTTACATGTCTCATATTCCTCCTATAGCAGTCAATGGCCTTGTGACAAAACATATTGCAAGCAAAACAATATCCCTTAAAATATCTGGAACGTGATGATCTTTCTGAGTGATGGTCTTGAACCATTCTACTTCTGCATCTGGTTGCAACATGTCCAAGAATATGACATACATAACATTCAACATTATTCATTGGAGGAAATAATCGTCTATCACTTCCACAGTTAGGAGCAAAAGATATTCTTTGAGGAATTTCTTTCCTTGGCTATTGATGGGGTTGTCTTCTCATCTCCTTGTTGAGCATTTCAGATTTCTCATTAGAGTTCCTTGCCTCACCTTCAAAAGATTCATAAAAACCAAGACCAGTTTTGATAGCAGGCAACCTTTGACTACTAAGAATATCATCCAAAATCATAGTACTATCTTGAAATCATAATAGTTTATCGTTTTCTTCAAATTTACCTTTCCAGATATTTACCTCAACCTGATGTTGTTCTTCCTTTTCCAGACATTGCTTCTTCAAAATTTCCTTAGTCTTTCTTCCTTCTTCCATTTGTTGCCTTAGTTTGAAAATCTCCTTTTCTTGTTCTTCATTTAGCTCCTGTAGCATTTGACGAACTCTGAAGGCACATTCCAGCTGAGCTTTTAAGCTGATAATTTCTTCTTTAAGGGCACTCTCCCTTTTGCTAGGTAGATCTTGTTGATCTATGAATTTATCTAATGCTTCATTTGCTTGTCCATCCTCAACCTAAGGTGATTCAGGATCTAAATACTTTCTTCCACTCAATGGTAGGCTGTCATTGTTCCTTTGAGCTGTCTTCTTCTTTGGATGCGCTTTCTTTCCCATTGTTCTACGGATTTCCTTCAAGTGATCAAGCTTCTACCAAAGGACCGGCTATGAGACCAATTGTTGGAAATAATACTCAGAGGTGGGGCGGGGGTGAATCAGTATTATCAAATCAAACACTTTTTCATTTCCATACTCAGATTCATATACGCTACTTCAATTAATGATACCCGTGTATATATGCAACTGTGTTAATTGCAACTAGCATATATCCAGTAAACTTATGATTCAGTTAGTTGATCCTTAATGAGTGCATCAGAACATTATTAACCATATGAACAGTAAATAGGAGCAGTATAACAGAACAGATCATCACACATAAGCAACACACATGAACACCATGATATAAGGTGGAAACCCAATGTGGGTGAAAACCACCTGTTGCAACTCATCTCTTTCTTCCTTTAATAAGAAACTTCTTTTTACAATATTTATGTAGTGGTTCAGTCTTATACCAGTACACAGGCTTCTACCCGCAGAAGGCTACAACCTTCTCTCGTTCTCCAAACTCTCCTGGAAGGGAGCTACAACCCCCTTAGCTCTTGTACTAGCTGAGGTACTAGTACGTAGGTGCTGACCTATAGAAGGCTACAACCTTCTCTTCACTTCCAGGACCACGTTTCATAAATTTTCAGACTGGATACTCCTGAAGCACAACACCATAATCTGAAGACCACGTTTCATCCAATTTTCATACTGGACCTATCAACTACATTTAAGCACAAAATCAATCACCGCTACAAAACACCCATCAACTACACCTGCATCATCAATCTCTGAATCACCCAATACTGAAACACTGAAACCCTGTCAACAATACAATCACCAGAACGCAAAACAAACATCAGAACTCTGCAACAATAACCAGATCCAACTGCAACTTCAAATATCACGTCTCATAATGTATACGCTACTATGATGGATCAAACCAGTGTACATATGCGCTTTCACCAAAGCCAACCTGCGTACAGATCTGCAAATATTTACTCGTAACTTTGAAGCTGTTCTAGACATCAGTCATACCCAGATCATAACATTCATACAATAAAACATGCGTCAATAATTCAGATCTAGTCTATCCATAATCAAACCATATAATGATAAAACATTCCATGCCTTAAGATCTCGATCCATCGTTCAACGTCATTCACATGGGTGCATCCTTGGTTCAGATCGATCACTGCATCACAAACCCATAACCAGCATACTAGATCTCACACTTCATCAAATATTCATCACTTGCACTCTTTTTTTTTTTCTCTTGGCCTAATGATCTTCTCCTTATATAGGTTTGGGCTTCTCTCAATACCATGGTCCATAACCATGTAGAACCAATACCTTGGACCCAATACCTGGGGTCAACAGTAAATACCATGGACCAAATACCACGGACCAAAACTTAGTTTTCCAACATGTATGAACCTTTCCTTCTGTGAACCTGCATGTGTACGTATACGCGCCTTTTGTTCTTATAACCTGCGTGTATACACACTTTCATCAAGGTTAACCTGCGTATACCTCTCTCTTAACCTGCTGCACTATGATCTATCATCTGAGTGAGTTGTCATCAAGAACAACACCTGTATCTTACTTCTGAGTGAGTTTCCATTGAGGACAACACCTGTATCATAATGCCAAAACTTAGAAAAAAATGAAGCAGAATATTCTAAAATTGAGAAAATTTCATCAATTGAATCAAATCCCAATCTAGAGCTCAACACTCCTTCAAAGGATGCTCATATTAAAAACCCTGCAGAACAAGCAAGTATTATTATCCCAAGAGTCATTTCAAAGACTACTATTTCTTCTTTCCTGACGTTTCATCCCCAAATGTAATTCATGTTGATTCTTTGACACCTATATAAGAATAATATAGACATTCTAATGACCACTTTTTTAGCAAAAAAAGGAGACCAATTATTAGAGGTGTGCCTAAAAGGAAGAGGACTAATAAAAACGAAGAATATCTTGTTTAATAAATGATTATTAGGGATGCCTCAAAACATTTTATTGAATACTCTGTTGAAGAGGTCACTGATTGCATGGGTTCTATTACTTCGGTTAATATTTTATTTGTTAAGATTTTGAGATAGATATGAAGACAAAAAGAAGACAAGGTTGCCAAAATTTAAACTCTTTTGGCCAACAAAAATCATAGTTTGAAGAGCAGTTGCACTTAAGAACTACCAAATTACAATAACACCACCAAAACCAAATGAAGGATTTAGAGAAAGAATTAAAAGTTGAAATGGAGAAAATTCAAGAGGTTTCTACTATTACCATTACAATAAAATATGGCGAGATCGAGCAATTGAAGATACAATCCAACAAATTTCAAGAGAGAAATATTGATATCAATATTTTTAAAGAAGAAAACTTGAATGCTAATGAGTAACTTAAGCTTGCTTAGGAATTTATTTTATCAAAATTTAAATTTGATTCAAGTTCAACAGAGTTTATTAAACAACTTTTCAATGCACTTTTCATATGTTGAAGAGCTTAAAAAACTTACTCTCATAGTAATTAAGGCATAAGATAGCTCTAGGTTATCCTTCTAAGATTAGAGAAGATGACCAACTAAAAACTAGAATCACCTTAGACTATTGGGAAAAATAATCTCAAATGGTCTCAGAACCTAGTTAACAATGCTCAATTCCTATGTGAAACAATTAGAGGAGATGCATTCATTACAAATTTAACAAAGAAAGGACACTGAAGATATGATCCATGAGATGAAAAGTAAACATTGAGTCCGTAAACCAATTGCTAGCACATGCACAAAGTGACATAAAAATCATAAAGAATTCATCTTCAACATTACGAGCTAAACTCTGGAGCATAGAAGGAAAAATCTATGTCTATAAAATTAAAATGGAAACAGATCCTCCATTGTTAATTATCAGTCATGAATATTGGAATGATTGGGTAGAAAATATTGAAGTACTCAAATATCCATGATTAGAAGATATCCCACGAAAACATTAGTGGTTTCCATTATTAGATTTTGACTTTATATTTTAATTTACTTCTTTCTAATAAAATATCAACAACTTTTTCTTTTAAGTTATTTTGTAATCTATTTAACGAAATCCCATAGAAGGTAGATGGGTTCTCATTTTTTTATGGATGTTTGGCACTGCTATTCAAACCACATTTTTGAAGAATTAAAGAGTCACTTGTGATTTGTTATCCTATGTGTACGTTTGTGTGCTACTATTATTCACATATGTTATTCGTTTCAGTTAATTGTTATTCGTTTCAGTTAATTGAAATCAATTTTATCTGATTTATCATTATTATTTATGATGGGGCTATTATTGCATTGTTGTTAATTGATAACTCTTTTTTATACTAATTTTCATATATATATAGTATGGATGTTGTGATTTTACATTTTATCATTTAATTGTTTGTTTATGTGAATGTCATATATTTACAATTTCTCTATATAAAGTTTGTCTAGATAGATGAACTATTTCTCTTTTTAACTAGTCAACTTTAGAAGTTCATACACTTCTAAATTTGCTCGGGGGATAAATTAATTTTTTAAAGAATTGATTAATTAGTGTTTTTTTTTTTCAATTAAATTAGTTTTAGTTTAGATTTTAGGAAATTTCTTATAAGTCTGCCATAAAGGAGAAAAATACCTTAGTGGCAACCGAGCCCAGATACCAGTGAGAATTGTTATCCTAAATGAAAAACAGGTCTGATTTGGGACCTTAATCGGGTAATTTATCCTATTGTTGGCTTGGAAAACATCCAAGAATCACATTGTGATTAAGTTCCACTCTAGTCGCATTAATAACCTTAGCTCAGGTCTCACCTCATGCTGGCTTGGTAGGTTTTCTTGAAATTCATTAAATTCATAATTAGTTGTTTTTCATTTAGAAAGGCAGAGAGATTTGGATATTTATGTTTTATTATTATAGAAATGTTTTACTTTATTTTTTATATAATTCATCTTATTTAGGACATACCGCAGTTATGGATAGATATATGTTAAAAATATTCATTTTCAATGTTAGTAGTGTATGAGAACCCACATTATACGTGACATTTCATATAGTGTTATTGTCAGTATTATCACACTTGTTTGTGGCAGGTATATGTCAATTCATGGTAGACCACTATAGAGTTGAGTCTATTATATGGAAACTTTTAGATGTTGCATATGCTCTCCTAGAAACCCCTCCACTAATACCTCCTACATCCATGCAATGACATTTTCCACACCAATGAAGTCAAATTTTAGTGAACATCATTGACACATGTACCATATAAAGAAATCCTTGCCTAGTGGGTTGAGGAAAAGGGGGACCTACAACATTACAAATATTGTATAAACTCTAACAGAGTGCTATATTATTTTACCCACATAAATAATAACAAATATGTTTGAAATTGAAAACATATGAATCATCATTTGGTGAAGAAATATTATATCCATTCAAGCATTGAATTTGTTTGGGAGAATAGGATATTCTACACATAATGAACACCTTAAGTAATCACTCACACAACTAGATCAAAGATCATAACACTTAATTTTCACATGGTCAACACCCTTTAAAAGAGAAATAGTCCATGACCCCAACCAATGTGGCCACTTGAGGCAAGAGAGTTTCTCACAATTAATCATCAATAAATGACCCTCCATGCTATTTATGTAGAGACTCATGGACCACTCGAATGTTGAGCTACAAATCAATAACCATTAGTATCAGGGAGAATATGATTTGTTGAATCACTCTGTGTCAAGAACATAATGTGATTTTCCAATCACATAACTTAAATGCACACTAAATAAATACAATAAGAAACATACTTCTACCTAAAGACACATTAAACCAAGTGTTGGTGGAAAACTTCAAAGTGATAGTGACCCAGGGTTCAACCTTACTTACCAAAAAAAGAGGTAGTTGTAGTCTAGCTTATCGCTGAAATTTTCACTCCCTTTTGACAAAGGAGCGTCTCACCTAAGGCGAGCTAGAACCATGAAAATGATTAAGGCATATAAATTAATATCAGAACAATATTTACGACAATAACATTTTATCATCCATGCAACTATATTACGACGAAGACATGCACTCATCACAAAATAACTAGATACACCATTCATATAAACGGAACAAGAAATTTGAAAAGGGGGCTACACATTCATCAAATAAAAAACACAAGAATTCCCAAAACTTCCTTTGCATTAAGATCACCAACCACTACATCATAAATCAACTAGATTTGCTAACATTTCTTAGAGAAAGCCTTACATCAGATTTTATAGCACAAATATTAGAACTTCTATGCAAATACAAAGTTTTGCAGCAACTACAAACAAGAGACACATGAAACAAAGACTTAGTATATGGAAAAAGCCACATGATCCCATCTTTTATTTGGTCCTCTTTGATGAAATATTTCCTGTTTTCGCAGGTGAACTTCCCTGTTTTCTCATTGCACATGTCCCAATGTTTTAATTATTTTTCATGTATATATTTACAGTAATCTACTTTTGATGGGTTTTTTCATTTGTCTTCCGCAACTACTGTTCACTATCTTTTTCTGAAAAAAGTGAAGGACCCAACAAGTCCCGACCACAATATATTGACTTGCCCTCGAGTCAATGCGATATTGGTGCATCTAGCTCTTTATTTTCATGTACTTCACTGTTTTCATTTGTTTATCCTTCAAACGAAGGACCCAACTCTGAGATAATCTTCAATACATTATCCTTAAAACTAGTATAAGAGGAAACAACAACATTACATGCATCCAGTATTGTAGAAACTTGTTCCACAAACTATGTAGTGGTCTCGACAATAAACTCAGTGGGTTGGGACTGAATGAGCTCCTGAAATTGTTCATCAACACTGGAAGTGAGAGTGCTCAAAGTGATGAAGTGGCGTTGTGCCTCTGGACGAAGGTCACAGAGCACTTGCTTGGTGGCCTACGAGGCATCCTATATCTGATTAATATGAGCATAAAGAGTGTCTTCCTGGGAATTTTTTTTTTCTTCTACTCTAAATATGAAGTTCTCGTAGCTTGCGTAAAGATCCGTTTAACATTATCCTAGAGCAGATTGGCATGATGATTTTCCTTTGCAAGAACACCAATCCAGTCAGAAACCTGGTTGAAAACATACTGAGAGTCATTCATAAGCTAAGGAAGAGTCTCATTGATTACCGATGCAGCAAAAATTTGCTAAGCAACCTGATCACGATATTGGGAAGATGGATTTGGGACTGCTTGAGAAAATTTAGTCATAGTAGCCTACAACTCTTGATTTTGTGCAACTAATTTCAAACATGCTGCTTCAACAAACTCACAACATTCAACAGTGGAACAAGTGGGAAGGTCATCAGGTCATTCATAACAAATGCAACAAAAACCAGCTACTTAGATTGAAATTTGGTACTTGAATCTGATAGCTATTTCTCTAGCTAGGCTTTATCCATGTAGATTTGATCACACTCACTTGTAGCCAATGCAATATGCTACTGATGCTGATCACATGTTGTAGAAATATATGTACATCAAGATTCCATATGGACCAGGTGGTCTTTAATTTATGAGGGAGATGCATGAATAAACTGAAATATTTGTTGGCTAGGCCACACACTAAGGGAATCTTCCAAGAGTGTATTCGATAATGGGAATATAGCTTGCAGTGGTTGGCCACTGGAAATTGACATCTCTAACTAGCCCTAGGGAGATGATTATCACTCCTGGTCATGCTCCTTGGAGATGTCTTGACAAAGTTGTAATACAACTGGTGTTGGAAGAAAAGGAACAATATCTTGCTGCTATGCAACGACAGAAAATACTTCTTGGCATTGCTTAGGATAATTGATTAAGGAGCAACCTGTTCCGCAGAGAGGACTAAACTGGGTATGGAAGATGGGAATGTCAAACTAGGAGCAGTTGGCATAGAAACTAGTGGCAATGGAAGCAGAGGAGGGATAGTAGATGAAAGGAAAACAATGGGAGTGATAACGATCGACTCAGTATCCATGTGGGTAGGTTCATCAAACCCTATAGCATAATCAGGTTGGTCAAAGATAGTTTCTTTAGAGGTTCTAGATGAAGGATTAGAGGTAGAGTATGGAGAAGGGGGATGCTCTTCAGCGATAGGAACAATAGGAATGGAAGTGGAAACATGTTCATCGGTAATATTAATGACACTAGATGAAGTCAATGTAGGATTGTGACGGGTTTGGTGAGGCGAAAATGAGGTGGTGGTGGTGGTAGTTGGCGGGAGAGTGGAAGAAACAGTGGGCGGAACAATAGACATAGGCATAATAGAACGAATAGTTGTAGCTTGATGGACCAAAGAACCTACCTCTATTCGAGTCATATGTGCTGAATAAATTTTTTCCTGCACTTTCTTCAATAGTGGTTGGAGGCCTTCATTTATATCAGCTAGACGCTTGCACGAGGAAGATGGAGCATATTTAGTGGAGTCCTTGGGGTGCACAACATTAAAAAAATAAAGGTCCTGACCATTTTACTTCATATAATTTATCCCAGGCCATGAGAGAACCTCGCTGTGGAATGCATTTTCATTAAGGTAGAATGGTAGCTTGTGCATGGAAAAAGTGGCATGATTGATATTCATTGAACAAATATAACATTGGTTGTGACCAATCCTAAACCAAATTTGGTGAGCGTAATGGTCTAGTAGCAGAAGAGGCACTCTCGAGATATTATGGGTAACATCAACCATCTTATTGTACTAGTTCCCAAAGGTATGGTCATTATAATCATGATTAGTTTTATCCTCAGTACTACACCACGGGGCATAAGAATAAGTAAGCGACTCATTATCAAAGACATGTGCTAGGTATCTTCCTTTAGGAAGGCACCATTTATACATAGCGAGAGGAATAAGTAAATACCTAAAAATAAAATAAGTGGCCTTGACATGGACATCTTTAGCGGCTTCCAATAACTCATTGAGCAGGTAGTTGGATCAATTGAGTTGGTCCAGTTGGACACAAGCCTATGCAACAAAAATTGTGTCAAGAGAACACTCCCTTCTGGTGAAATGTCGCATGAGATTGTTGGCAATAATAGTTCAAGTGACCTTGATAATATGATTGTTGATCATATTGATGACTACTCCTCACCCTTTCCTCTTGGTGCCATACTTTTTCTAAAGGTTATTCACATCATTTTTCTTGCCTTGATTTGAAACATTTTGGAATGTTGTATTAACATCGGAGCGATAGGAAGAGCATCCTGTGAGCCTATGAATATATTGTACATGGATCCTATATTATTGATCCAACCAAAGCGATCCTCCATGAAGTCGGTATATTAAAAACATAGTGCACTGCATGACCTCTCCAGTGGTACCAAAGACATGCAATTCACGTAGAATAAACAAGGAAGATTGTTTCAACAGATGGAATTCAACTTTAATTTTTAGGGTAAAGTAGGCACCACATCAGACATTGGGCTCCATAAAAACGTTAGTGTAGAGGGAAGGGGAAATATTATGATAAGAGAGGTAATTATCAACTAGAGAATCTTTGTCATATTTCCCAAGGAAGTCATCAGTAGAATGAATACGAGAGTTGATAGGGAAAAGGGACACCCCCATTTTAGCTAGGCGACCTATGGTAGGGGGGTGACGACTATAGAAAAAATTAATAGGGGGACAAAATTAAATCAGAGACTTAGTGGAGGACGATACAAAATCCAGGTTGAAAATATTGAGAAAAACTTAGGTGGAATGACATATGACAGACAACGAATGAGGGTTATATAGGAATACACGAGAAAAGTTTGAAATGACTCAACCGTTACACTATGGATATGCATCAGACATGAAAACCCCTCATGATGATAAAAAACACTCCACTTTCCTTGATAACTTAATTGACTTACAACCCAAATTGGGGAGTATGGAAAATCTAATCGAAATGCGAGTAAAACGGATAACGAAATAACTAAGACAAGACTGAAATTAATGACTGAAAAGACAAATGTTAAAGGTGAATGACATGACAAGACATGAAAAAGCCCTCCCCAACCACAATTTCTTGTGGTGGGTCACAACTAAAAAGGTATTATTGACACAACAACCAAAGGAGATCGAGTCTAACTAAGACGACAAAAACTACCAGAAGGAATAGATTCAAACTAAAAATGTTGCAACTACCATGCCTATGCAACAACTCATTGAGCAGGTAGTTGGATCAATTGAGTTGGTCCAGTTGGACACAAGCCTATGCAACAAAAATTGTGTCAAGAGAACACTCCCTTCTGGTGAAATGTCGCATGAGATTGTTGGCAATAATAGTTCAAGTGACCTTGATAATATGATTGTTGATCATATTGATGACTACTCCTCACCCTTTCCTCTTGGTGCCATACTTTTTCTAAAGGTTATTCACATCATTTTTCTTGCCTTGCTTTGAAACATTTTGGAATGTTGTATTAACATCGGAGCGATAGGAAGAGCATCCTGTGAGCCTATGAATATATTGTACATGGATCCTATATTATTGATCCAACCAAAGCGATCCTCCATGAAGTCGGTATATTAAAAACATAGTGCACTGCATGACCTCTCCAGTGGTACCAAAGACATGCAATTCACGTAGAATAAACAAGGAAGATTGTTTCAACAGATGGAATTCAACTTTAATTTTTAGGGTAAAGTAGGCACCACATCAGACATTGGGCTCCATAAAAACGTTAGTGTAGAGGGAAGGGGAAATATTATGATAAGAGAGGTAATTATCAACTAGAGAAGCTTTGTCATATTTCCCAAGGAAGTCATCAGTAGAATGAATACGAGAGTTGATAGGGAAAAGGGACACCCCCATTTTAGCTAGGCGACCTATGGTAGGGGGGTGACGACTATAGAAAAAATTAATAGGGGGACAAAATTAAATCAGAGACTTAGTGGAGGACGATACAAAATCCAGGTTGAAAATATTGAGAAAAACTTAGGTGGAATGACATATGACAGACAACGAATGAGGGTTATATAGGAATACACGAGAAAAGTTTGAAATGACTCAACCGTTACACTATGGATATGCATCAGACATGAAAACCCCTCATGATGATAAAAAACACTCCACTTTCCTTGATAACTTAATTGACTTACAACCCAAATTGGGGAGTATGGAAAATCTAATCGAAATGCGAGTAAAACAGATAACGAAATAACTAAGACAAGACTGAAATTAATGACTGAAAAGACAAATGTTAAAGGTGAATGACATGACAAGACATGAAAAAGCCCTCCCCAACCACAATTTCTTGTGGTGGGTCACAACTAAAAAGGTATTATTGACACAACAACCAAAGGAGACCGAGTCTAACTAAGACGGCAAAAACTACCAGAAGGAATAGATTCAAACTAAAAATGTTGCAACTACCATGAAACCTAACTAATAATCCATTTTCAGAGAGAGAATTAACCATAAGTTGATAAGAAAAAATAGGGCTTCAGGTGAGCGTTGTTCACTCAAATAGGAAAAAGAATTCCACCCAATTGAGCAAGTTTGACGACTACAAATTCTCTAATTTCTGCAACATAAAATGGACCAAGCCAATGCATTTGGAGCTTACCAGGATGCTTCAACCATTTTCTATCATAAATTAATACAAAATCTCCAAAAAAATGACTTCTTCTTAATATGTCGGTCTAGCCAAGCCTTTTGTCTCGCTTTCTCAATAATATGATGGAAATATTCAAGGAAGCGTTGCTCATCCAATTTCTGTAATTATTGAAACCTTTCTGGAATAGATTCATCCTTCAACACCTTAATAGAATGGGCAATAAAGAGGTTAGGAATGATAAATTTTGTTGGAACCCTGCCTCCCTTCTATATAAAAAATGAAAAGTTGTATACTTTTCTATAAAACCATAATTTTTCTGGAATTCTTTCATCCCAAACATCCATATTCTCTAAAAAATTTTTAGTAAGACCTTTCTCCAAGATCTTGTTAAGAGTTTCAATAGTGCCATTTGCTTGTGGATGATAAGGGCTACTCTTGTGATGTTGTATCATGAAGTTTTGCAATAACATCTAGACCGTCTCATTGATGAAGTGAGAACCTTGATCACTAGTAAGGCTTCTGGGACAACCAAATCTAGTGATTATGTTTTCAAATATGAACCATGAAACTCTATTATTGGTGAAATATTTAATAGGAGCAACTTCTGCCCAACATGTCAAGTAATATATTGTGGTAATGATATATCTAGCATGAGAATGATGAGTAGGTGGGTTGATAGGTCCAACTAAATCGACTACCCATTTTTCAAATGCTTCAAGTTCCCGAACTGGATGCAAAGGTAGCTTATCTCATCGAGATGGTATACCAACTTGGTGACAAACATCACACTACTTTTCATATTCCTTGGCATCCTTGAATAATGTTGGTCACCATATACCATCTTATAAAACCTTCCAAGTAGTATCTTTTCCTTTGACATGGTCTCCTACAACACTAGCATGGCATTCCATAAAACATTGTCCCTCTCATGATCTAATACACATCTCCTAAGAATATGATCGAGTCCCATTTTATATAACTTGCCCACGATTAATTTATAATCAACAGAACAAACAACCATATGTCATTTTTGAGTGGGTGTATACTCCTCTAGGAATTGACTTATTGTGAGGAACAATGTAATATCCTCCAAGTAGTCGAGAACAACTTCAATGCGGAATAAGTGGGCATCAAGAAACTAGTCATCAATTGAACCTCCTGATTCTCTTGATTCAAGGCGAGATAAATGATCTGGACCCACATTTGATCTTCTTGTCTTGACAATGAATTCAAAGGTAAACTCATGAAATAACAAAATACATCGACAAATTTTCCCTTCAAGCACTGGCTTATTAACCAAGTATTTGAAAGTTGAATGATCTATAAAAAAATTGAATGAACCTCCCAATAGATAGTGTCGAAACTTCTAGAGAGAGTACACCATAGCAAGAGATTTCCTTTTTGTAGTGGTATCATTTTTCTTTGCTGTCGAGAGTTTTCTACTCACAAAATATATGGGATGATCCATGTTGCCTTCTCTTGGTTGTGTCAAAATAGCCCCTAACACCATTCTAGATGTGTCGATATGAACATGGAATTCCTTATTCCAATAGGTATAAACCAAAATAGGTGCACTTGTAATATTATCTTTGAGAGTGTCAAATGAAGAATCACACTCAATAGACCAAAGAAACCTCTCTAACTTCTTTAAAATATTCTCTAGTGGTGCGGTGATTAATGCATAATTCCAAATGAACCTATGGAAATATCTAGTGTGTCCTAGAGTTGATTGTAACTGATTCACAGTAGTTGGTGGTGGCATATTCAATATCATCACAAATTTTTCTGGGACCACACATACTCCTTCCTTGCACACTATGTGACCCAATAACATTCCAAAGGGAACAACAATTTAATGCATTTTTTAAAATTTAGAGAGAATTGAAGCTACCTACATCTATAAAACACAACTCTTAACAAATTAGAATGGTTCTTTAATAAACTATAAACTGTCTAGTCATCCATGTAGACTTAAAGAAACTTGTGAATGTATTCTCGGAAGGATGTTATCACAATTCGTGAGAAGACAACAAGATAATTCTTTAACCCAAATGGTGTGACATTATATGCATAAGAACACCATTAAGTGGTAAATGTGGTTTTATTATTGTCTTCCTTTGTAATCCTGTACCGGTGATAACCAAAAAAACCATCAGTAAAATAATAAGCCTCATTTCCCGCAACATTTCCCAAAACTTCATCACTGAAGGGAGCTGGGAATAGGTCATGTGCACAAGCAATGTTGAGACTTCTATAATCAACACACACCCTAATATCCTGGGAGTCTTTCTTATCTTGGATGACAATAGGAATTATCCACTCATCGTCATCAACAAGAAATATAAATTTGGCAACCAACATCTTGTCAATCTCCCTCTTCAGTTTTTATTTTACCCTTTGATTTAAATTGTAAGTTCAATGCTTGAATGGTCTTGCATCCAATTTCAAATATCCCCAAGGTCTCCTTTAATACCTTTTAGTTTAGAGACTGAAGGAGGAAATAAATCCTCATACTCTTTGAGCATATAAAAAACTTCCTTGGTAGTTTTCTCATCCCAATAATCACCAACGGAGGAGAGCTTGGTTTTATATTTGGTTCCAATATTTAAATTCTTCAACTTGAGTGGTTGCAAATGTGGTGCGTCTATAACAGGGTCTTATTTTATCTCTATCTCCCCTTCAGATTCCTTAAAAGATTAATTCCTTAATTCTTCTAAATCATCATTTGGTTCTCAATTAATTTTCCCACAAGCTAAAACTTCATGAAACCCCGACTCATATAGATGCGAAAAATATCCATATCTATTGCATTCTACCAAATCACTCCTGAATGAGAATAACACTCTTTTTTATAGCCTTGAGAGCTTCAACTATCTTCTCATCAGTGTCATGAAATGAAAAATCAATGCAGAACAAATCAGTCATTATATCCCAATCTGTTGTTTGTCTTTTCAATTCCTCCTTCAAATACCAGTCTTGCGAAATAATACCGAATACATGAATGAACTGATATGTCCACATCGTAATTGGTACGCTTGCATCTTTCCAAATGGAACGACTTTGTATATGATTTTCTGAGCTAGTACATCCATCATAAATAGGAATCGTGTTAGAGGTTTTTTCTACAAGCGAGAATCTATATATCATGAAAGTTTATTAGTACTCCAATCATGCAGCTAGTCATGATGGGCTTCCCACCATCTTGCAGATGTTGCTTGTAAAGCAACATTTATCAAAGAAATATTTTGACCTTCTTCTATTCGAGAATAAACTTCTTGGATAAGATTTACAACAAATTCAATGCTATTGAAAATAGGATAATTGTGTACCTAAGTGTCGATCCAACAGAGACATATGACAGTTGCACAGTGTCGCAAATGAAGCTCTTGACCCCCCCACTACCATTCCTCCATTGCAACATCATACCCCACTTCTGTAGTTTGGAAACTTCTCCAGCTGATGGATCCAACCATCGTGGGATTAATATAATCCTCCCTCTTCCCGACAATCAGTTGATACAACTAATCTAACAAATTGGGTTCTTCAACATCATCTGGAGGTTCAGTAAATCTTGGGCCTTGGTATGGATATAGTGGTTGTATGATCTAAACTCCATCCACCTTGAAAGTCATATTTTCTCGTTTTAAATTGATCACTGCAAATTTTCAAATGCACATTCAATACCCAATAATGCTAGATATGGAACCTTGTCACCCATAATATTAATTAATTTAAAATATGCATAAGTCTTAACACCTGTTATATCAACCTCAACATCTTCCAATATCTCAATGGGGAGAATACAATAACGGTTTTCAATGCGTAATTTAATGGGTGAAAAGACTAATTTTGGTTTCCCTAGTGACTCCCAAGTGTTTCTCGATAAAATATTAACATCTAATCCAAGATCTAACATGGAATCATTTCTTTAGTATCCCACAATCTGAGCATCAACACAAAATTCTCTTCATGTTCTCTTCTTATTTTGCAAAACCCACTTAGAATGTCTTTTAGGAAGATTAACATAAATAGATTCTTCTGAAAATGGAACATCCTTCACAACAACTTCTAAATTTCTCAACAACTGACCAACAAGTTGCTCATCATTCATAATTTGTAAAAACAACTTAAACCATTCTAATATTTGTCGAGATGTCTCCTATGATGGTATGGGACTTTTATTTTGTACATGTTCTTGTTGCTCAATTCGGGGAGCTTGAGAGGGAATTAATTTCCAAAATAATTCAGCTACGTTTCTATAGTATTTTTTTATTGTTTGGAATCATAAGATTCCTTCGGTGACATTAGCCTTATCATAGTTGGTTTCTGAGAGGTTTCAGAATCAAATCCGATTATTTTTACTCCTTTAGCCACAATATTATTATATGGCTATGCCATTGGCTCTGGTTCTCGTGGGTCAACATTGATCAAATTAGATCCCTTTATCCTGTCAATCTCTTCCTGGCGGGTAATAAGATCTGGACAATATTCTGTAGCATGCATATTTACTGACAATGTGAACACTAGGGTCTTATCGATATTTGACATTCCATTTCAACATGAAATTCTTGGTCACAATTATAGAATTTGATTAGGCCTCTACCTCCTTTCCTCCCATCCTAGGGGCTCCTCCTCCTCGCTCTTGAGGAGATTCATTGACTTAGAAAACGTTTCGATCTAGGAAATCAACCAAAGCACCTGAGGATCGACATTGATCAGTATGATGTGTGGGAAACCCACATAATTCACAAAATAAATTGTTGGGTGTTGTGGGGAAAAATGCCTATTTAGGAAGATCCTATCCACCTAAGGTGTGACAGTGCCTTAGCAACAAACGAATACAGCTATCATGATTTCTTCCTTTATGAAATATGAAAGAGGGGAGATCGGCAGACTTAACGTTATCTTCCGGTTGTCCCTCGAACTAGATCCTCTTCTCTTTTTGTGTCCACAGCTACTTGCCTCCTCGCTCGATCAAGAGAACAACTACTTGAATCCCACGAGATCACAAGAGAACAGCTACCTGTGACAAGAGAACAACTACTTGTAACAAGAGAAGAACACAATACAAAGGCAGATATACATATTCATAAATGATTCAGGATTAGAAGTAAATCAAATATACCAATGCAATTACACAAAATACACCAGCATATAGGAAAGAATCAAGATAGCTTTATTGAAAGTAACAGGGTTCAGGAAGAGATACAACCCATAGGGCTCCAACCCAACATCTCCTTCCCAGCAGAATGGACTTCCTTCTTCAGCTCCTTTCAAAGCATAACACACCCAATATTTCTAGCCACAAACCAACCACAATTCTTTGCAAATACTAAATTCCAGCCTCCTCAGACCTCATGAGAGAGATCTATATATAGGAGTTTTGGAGAAAGGATGAGTCAGCTTGAGGCTGGTATGAAGCTGACTAGTGTCCTCTCTCACTTCAGTTCTTGAGTCCACTTGGAGGTTCTTGCTTCCACTTGGAGATTTGGAACCTCTTACTCATCACCAGTCGAATTCCCTGATCCAAGTGTCATTTTGGAAGCTTCCTGGGCATTGACACCTTGAGAAATGACTTTGCCACATGTCCAAACTCACCCAACGCAGGTAGCCTTCTTTGCAGTTGACATTCAACGCAGATGCTCAGTGGAGCAGTTGACATGATCCAGAATTGCCTTGTTTTTGAGTGTTTTCAGGTGGAGAACTTTTGTTAAGTGCTGTGGTTTTCTGGCCTTGTTCCTCTAAGGGTAGGAACAACATGTTTAGGGACTTTGGATCCCTTGATTATTGACATTTCATGCTCAGTGATGCAAGGCACAAAAATGTCTATAACAGTTGCCCCCTAAAGTATGAGGCCGTTTATCGGGTGAAATGCTTTATCCAGGAGGGTCCGAAGTTCATCCATCTGCTGGGAGGAGACCTGTAATAAAATACAATACAATACATTATGATTCATTCTGCTTTCATGATCTAGTTGAGGCAGGCATTCCCATGCTCAGCTTTATAAATTCATTTTTGTACATGGAACAGACGATCGTCTGATGGTAGACTGATAATTTTGGTGAAATTATCATCCTTTGAGTAGGATGATCATCTGCTGCAATGATGTACATGTCAAATGTATTTATTTTTCCTGAATATATATCACAGCCCGGATGGATGAAACTAGATCCGGGGTCTTCAAACTCGTTCGATCTTCACTCTAAGTACAAGTCGATCCATGTGAGAATTGCGCTGAAGTCGAACATGGAAAGACATCGCTTGATTACCGGTCAATGATGTAAACCATTAACAAGCGCGAGAGGAATCACCGATAATGATAATGACCCTCAAGGTACTGCAGTACAATTCACGTGGTGTGAATAAAGGACTTGGCGTCGAACACCACGCAAAATCTTCTGGTCGAAGGTCATTGACGTATACCTGTCGCCGGAAGTGAGAAACTTGCCATTGAGGCATGCAAGCTTCAAAGTACTGAAGGGGTTGTTCCTAGATCAACTCCTTGGATAATGAGCTGATGTCGACAAGGAGTGATCCGTCAAAGGAGGGCCTTAATGAATCCCACATCAGTGACATGGAATGGAGCTAATGATTTTAATGGAGGTGAAAACAATCTGTGACATATGATTCAGGGTGGCGGTCATGAATAGATGAAGGATAATGTATGGCAGTGGATGGGACTCGGTTGACTCTTTCTGAACGACTTCTCTTGAACATATGGTGACACTGATGTGATGGATTGGTAGCATTACCCCAAATATGGATGGTATGGCAAGACCATGGTGATGTGACCGGTGAATGAAACAACCCAACCCGAATGTGATACGGAGGAAAAGTGTCATGTTCAAGAGCGACCTGCTACCATCAAAGTTTTCTTGATTTTTCCCAATTTTTCCCCAGTCATTGCTGACTAGTACCTCTTTATTTTTGTCAAGCTTGAGGAGGATAACATATGCTTTTTCTATAACCTGCCCTTCGGGCAAGCCCATCGCCATGTTTTAACAAGCCTAGCGATAGGGAAACTCGTTCTCGTCTAAAGACAAGTTTGTCACTATTTAATCATTTTAATGAGTCTAACGACAAGGAAAACTCGGTCCTTTTCATTTTTAGAGAGTCTAAAAAGGTACATAAAGTCAACTCCAAAATTCCTTTTTCGTCATCTAATCCCTTAGGTCCAAAAAAGTATAAAAAAATACAGAAGGGATGAGTTTTCGATAACTTTAACGAGCCGAATAAAACAAGCGCTCGACCTTTTTGTGCAATAATCCCTCAGGTCCAAAAAGATTAAAATCTAGAGGAGGGATAGCTCTTCCGGTCCTTTAACGAGCTGGAAGGCCAAAACTCAACAATCTTTTCATATTTTACGAGTCAGATGAAAAGAGCTTAAAGAAGACTCGTCTTTTGAGGAACGAGTGATAAACAGGGATAGCAACTGATTCTAGGTACAGGTTGGAATTTTCCAATCACGGCAGTGTCACAAGGATGGCTAGGTGAAATCACTCTTCGTAGTTGTTCCTCAAAATGGGTAAACAATCATATGGAGGTGAACGATCAGCCAAATGAAAGTGGAGGTGGCAGGTGCAAACACGACCAAGGTTTTTTATGGCTGATAAAATTACGATCACAGTGGTTATTTACCGGGATAGGTTCATTTTTTAGTTAAAAATGAGCTTAAACTCTGGAGAAAACATTGTTCACTGCTTATATTTATTTTTTAACGAGCATGAAGACCACGTTAAAGCTGCTCGGATCTTGCGTTTATTTTTTAACGAGCATGAACTTTATGCTAAAACTGCTCGATTACCTAGTCATAAGATAAGAGTGTCTCATGAAAGATCCCATTTTTTATCGAGCTTGCGCCTTACCAAAGCTATGCTCACTCTCCTTTCTTTATGCAAGTTAGGAAACGACTAACCCAAAAAACAGATAAATAACCGCTCTTTGCTTGCACTCAAAAAGGTTTGCATGCCCCTAGGTATAAAACAGAGTTTCAAGGTTACCTCTACTTACCCTCCGCCAAAACATTTGTTTTAATCGAGAGAGGCTTACCTCTTTCAGGTTACCCAAAGATTGTCTCGTTACTCTTTCAAACAAGACACTTCCTCGGCAATGTCTACTGAAATAGACAAGGGTGAATGACTCTGGCGCCAAACAAGTAACTTTGACAAAAGAATCCTATTCTAGAACAACCCCTCTTCCATCCACAGACGGGGTTCGGACTAGTCATATTCTCCCGCGGAAACCTACCCTATATCCAAAGTTTCCTTGCCGAAGCAGGCCAGGATGCATGCCCCCTGGGTTCTGGTCATATCCTCCCGGATTACTCGCGCTCATCAGGAGGACGAACCGTGGGTTGAGACACTTCTTGCATGAATAGACCATTTAGGGATGGTAAATGACTATTTGCGATGTGTGATCCGGGAAACGAAAGTTGGTTCACGAGCTTGACCATCCTTCCTTCATGCGGAAAACACATTACTCTAAAGAGTGAGGAGACTACAACTCCCATGCAATATATATAGTCTCGTCCAAGAAGTAGGTTATAATCCAAGGGTCCTTGAACGACCATCACGTTCATTTGAACGGTCTTCCCTTTCAATGTTATAGGCACATTGGGGAGGATCCCTAAAGGTCGACTGGTTCCTTGATCAAAACCTGATATATTTCTCATCTCAGGTAAGAGTGCTGGTGAACCAAGCACTCTCCAAGCAATAGAGGAAAGGATACTCACAGATGCCCCCTCATCAATGATAGTGCCAGCCATTACCATTCTGTATATTTGACAAATAATTCTGAATGGCACACTGGCTGGCAACCGGGGTCTGCCTAGTTGGTTCCAATCAAAGGACACAACCAGGTTGCTTGGTGGTGGGACCGAATATAAGGCCGGATAGCGCTTTGATGAACTTCCTTCCCGCGACAAAGGAATGGTGGCATTGCCCCCTTGATCATCAGAGTCAGTGCTGATGAAGAGAACTTGGACGGTGTCATCTGTATTCTCTTCTGTGATGATGTCATTCGAAGATGGAGCCTCTGAAGGCAAAACCGGGTCAACTGCCGTATCAACCTTTTGACTTTCATCAGGCATGGATCCAGACGGTTCTTCTTCAATGACAGGTGCTTCGGCTTACCATCTAAGTGGCTCGGTCGGATTCTCAACTAGTGAGGGACTTGGCAGGAGTCTTTGATATCCAGGAGGAAGATTTGCTCGTAAAATCGGGCGATCTTCCAGAACTCTTTTTGCCTCGTCTAAGAAGGGACAACGGTGGATGGCGTGGTAGCCTTCACATAGTCTGCATGGAAATTTAACTTTCCCATTCTGTCCTGGAGCTTCACTCCCACTAGTTGACGGTGAGCAGTCGACATGGCTATCAGAGGTCGATGCTCCTGAATTGTGCAAACGGGGGGACCAGTCTCTTAGTATCCGTGGGATACAGGGACAATCTCTATTGAAGTGGTCTCCCCTGCATATGATGCATGGCGATTTAGGCCTTACAAGTGCGGTGTGTGGATTTTTGTTAGATGACATTTGTTTGCCCCCAGTCGCCTTAGGCTCCTTCTCCTTCTTTTCTTTCTTCTTCTTCTTCTTCTTCTCCTTAGGAACCCGATTTTTTAATCAACCAGTTCCGTCAAGTGAAGAGGAAGGAGGGGAGGAAGATGAAGTGGAAGGCTAGGAGGCAACTCTTGTCTGATCTAACTGTTGACTCGACTGTTCAGGAGTGGTGGTATTCTGAACGACATTGGTCGAAAAGAGCCAAACTGGTAGGCCAATTGTCAATCCTGGAAGCGACAATGTGGCCATGTGGGGTGCACCAACATCTCCCCAAGAGGAGAAGGGACTAGGATTTCCACCCAAGGGAACTCCTTGGTTGGTGTGCTCCATCTTTTCAACCTAAAGATCAACGCAGGATTAAAGGGTGATTGTTCCGTTTAAAATAAATTGTTAACGACGCTTTTAGACACAACTTGCTTTTTCAGTTTTAAAGAGTCGAGAAAAAGCTAAAGATGACTCTAGTCTCCTTCGATGTTTTAATGAGCCCGAAGTGACAAATGCTCGGATGGAATTTTTCTGTTATAGAGTCTGAAAAAGGCCAAAAGAAACTGCTCTGGAGATCTAGGCAGAGGGTGTGCCAAACTTTTCGCAAAACCACAGAATACTTTTTACGGTACGGGTGGTCGATCTTCGTGAATGCTGTGTTCACTGCATTGCGATCAGTAGGGCGGCCGACACGGCTTCCTAAGGATAAAAGATATATGCCTATAGGGGTCTCCCAATATATACGCGACGGTACGTGGGAGCACAATCCGTATTAGCGCCACCGACTCTCAGGAGGAATCACCCACCTTCTTCAAGATCGATGGTCACTATGTTTAACGACGCTGGAACACGTCTCTAGCCTAGATCTCTATGTTGTGCGTTATGTTACAAAGCGTTGTTAGGTTCATTCAGTTTATTTTAGGTTGATCTTTTTAAAGTTTGCCTTTCAAGGTTCACCACGAGATGTATGATACAAATTCCTAAATGCAGTCTAAGATGATAAGCAAGCTTTACAATCTTTCAACTTTGAAAATCCTAGCTACTAAGGGAAAAGAGAGCGACTATCTTTTCTCAAAGAGCAATCAGCACACTCTAATGCACTTTCCCTAAATCCAACATGCAAACTTATCAAATGCAAAATGCACAATGCAGGTGTTTGTTTTCACTTTCTTAGTATAAATGCCTACAAAGAAAGCTTTTTGCACAACTTTGAATTTGCTTTTACAATGATCAAAATAAACAAGTTCACTTTCTTCGAAATCAACAAGGGTAGAAGAGATTACAATCACTTTGCGATTTTCGAAATAAAGACTCCTTCTGATACTTTTGAAAAAGAACGAATTCAAACCAATAGGAAAAAGTAAAACTATAATCAATCTGAACCAACAGCCAATGAACTCTCTTCTAAGATCACTCTCAATCAGATCTGAATCAAAGGCTACAGAAAGACTACTTTACTCATGCAAAGGAAAATTGTGAATGACGCCACAAACACATAAAAACATTCACTATCTTTTTGTACAAAAATTGGGGCGGAATTCAGGCAAAGAAAAGGGTTATTAGACTATCACCTACTTGGTTAAAGGCTGCAAAAACAAAGATCAAAACAGGGCAAAAAGAGACAAAGAACCCCAGCTGCACAAGGTCACACTGGTTCAGCGCAGGTCCAACACTGTCAGTTTGACATTCAGCGCAGGTAACCCCTTCGGGACCTGTGTTGAAATGTAGACTGCCTTCACAGTGCCTGCGCTGAAGAGAGAAACTCTCGTTTCTCTGGGTTTCTGGGTCACAAAATGCTCAAAAATCAACTGTTTCAGGCCAAATCAGAAACACAAGCAAGGTATAAACAGAGGGATGCTTTGATAGGGTACTAAAGACTATCACAAGGATCAATCAAATCATTTGTGGATCTAGTTTAAATCATAGACAAGTCCAACATACTGGATCAAAGCAGCAACTTTTACTTTGCATCCGGGAAAGATGCAGTTCAAGAGTTGCTGTCAAGTCTATGAAGTAAACAAATGACGGAAACACAAATGAAATGAATAAACAAGTTCTTCCCCAGTTGAGTCGCCAACTTTTTGTGGGGAAAAATGCCTATTTAGGACGATCCTATCCACATAAGGTGTGACAGCGCCTTAGCAACAAACGAATACAGCTATCATGATTTCTTCCTTTATGAAATATGAAAGAGGGGAGATCGGTAGACTTACCGTTATCTTCCGGTTGTCCCTCGAACTAGATCCTCTTCTCTTTGTGTGTCCACAGCTACTTGCCTCCTCGCTTGATCAAGAGAACAACTACTTGAATCCCACGAGATCACAAGAGAACAGCTACCTGTGACAAAAGAACAACTACTTGCAACAAGAGAAGAACACAATACAAAGGCAGATATACATATTCATAAATGATTCAAGATTAGAAGTAAATCAAATATACTAATGCAATTACACAAAATACACCAGCATATAGGAAAGAATCAAGATAGCTTTATTGAAAGTAACAGGGTTCAGGAAGAGATACAACCCATAGGGCTCCAACCCAGCATCTCCTTCCCAGCAGAATGGACTTCCTTCTTCAGCTCCTTTCAAAGCATAACACACCCAATATTTCTAGCCACAAACCAACAACAATTCCTTGCAAATACTAAATTCCAGCCTCCTCAGACCTCAATGAGAGAGATCTATATATAGGAGTTTTGGAGAAAGGATGAGTGAGCTTGAGGCTGGTATGAAGCTGACTAGTGTCCTCTCTCACTTCAGTTCTTGAGTCCACTTGGAGGTTCTTGATTCCACTTGGAGATTTGGAACCTCTTACTCATCACCAGTCGAATTCCCTGATCCAAGTGTCATTTTGGAAGCTTCCTAGGCATTGACACCTTGAGAAATGACTTTGCCACATGTCCAAACTCGCCCAGCGCAGGTAGCCTTCTTTGCAGTTGACATTCGACGCAGGTAGACAGTGGAGCAGTTGACATTCAGCGCAGATGCTCAGTGGAGCAGTTGACATGATCCAGAATTGCCTTGTTTTTGAGTGTTTTCAGGTGGAGAACTTTTGTTAAGTGCTGTGGTTTGCTGGCCTTGTTCCTCTAGGGGTAGGAACAACATGTTTAGGGACTTTGGATCCCTTGATTATTGACATTTAATGCTCAGTGATGCAAGGCACAAAAATGTCTATAACATTGGGCACATTGGAATAATTTTGTAAAATAGGACATAAATGAGGTGAATGACTGAAGGTCCTACAAATTTCACGGAAATCGTTCATAGACATACCTTGATGCAGAGGGAAAGCTTGATACTGAGTCAGACCTTGGAATGGAATTTGAAAATAAATTTACATAACTCTGAGAATGTGTGGAGGCGATGGAGGTCCCATAGGTAGAATATATGATCCTTGACTCCTAAGCCGTGGGCATTCTGTGAGATGATTCCCCTCAACTTGGAAGTGAGTACACGAAACCTGAGGTCGCATGGGTCACATAGGAGTAATATCCTTTAAATTCTTAGTAGGAATGGCAATTTGATGTTGAAGTCAAATAATAGTAGGGTCAACAAAAGGAGCACCCAAATTGTAATCCTAAGGGTATCCCACCATTGCCTCAAGTTGCATTTCCTATTCTAACACATCCTGCAGTGTGTCAATCTTTTGTTGTGACAACAAAATCCTAGTCATTGGTAAAAGAACGTTAATAAGAAATCTCTCTAATGATGAGGATCAATGGGGTATGAAAATTTACTGATAGCATATTTTAATCTCTGCATGCACTGCCAAGCAGATTCTCCTTCTCTTTGACGAATATCCAACAATTCCACCAAGCCTTGCTGATTAGACTGAGGTAACTTAAATTCTTGAAGAAATTCTCATTTGAAAACATCCATAGTAGCATTGGGATTTTCATCAATCCACTTAATAAACCAACGTAGCTCCCTATCCCTTAGAGTAGTTTGGAACTCAATAAGTTTAGTGGCATCAGAGTCTGTCGAGCCCACCAAACAAATTCACATAGATACCAATTCTATTCGACATCCTCACCACCTTGTCCTGAAAATTCTAAATATCAGGTAAGTGATCCAACCATATTTCCAGCCATGACTGTGTGCCTCGACTGAACAATTATAAATCCATTGGAACTTGGTTGAAAGTAATTGAATGAACTAGGCTGAATAAAACTATTGGAGGTTACTTCCTCCACTAGAACTACCAACACTATTCCTAGAATGTACCTGCTAGAAATTTATAGTTTTAGTTAACTTAGAAAATAACTGATCCAACTTTTGATACAGTACCAGGGGAAGGTTAGCGAGAGGAGGAGTTGTAGTTGTATTCTTCAGGCTGTCGTGAGTGGGGATTGAATCATATTCAATGAATAAGTGCCTCATTACAAAGTGCATGCCATCATCTACTAGATTATGCTCCCTAGACATAGTAATTGGCCACATAGGTGGCTTGGGCATGTGAAATCCTTTTGACTTCGAGTGGGGCCTACTAGTCCCTACTAAACTTCCCCCAAAATTTCCGCCGACATTTCCTACTTTGTTATACAAAGATCCCTCATACTCTCTTCTTCTCCATAACTCAAGACTATCCATACTATACTTCTATGACACTCAACTTATCACCGCTTATCCTATCCTTTGTAACTCTCTCCTTCTACACCTAATCTCTCGCAACTTTATTTCTCTCCACTAGTAAGCTATTCTCACCCTTTGTAATGATCTAAATCCTATGTCTTTCGTAACTCTTCTTGGTCCATCGGAACAACCCCTCATTTTCCTTAACTGGAAAATATCCTCCCCCTAGGTCCAACCCCCAACACTTATGGTTTTAAGTGGCCAGTTAATCTTCTTGGAACGGTAGCATATTTTATTCAACCATCAGTACCTTGGTTCATAGGGGAATTTATTTCAACAATCTTCCCAACAACCCAAAATTGAAAACTGCTTCCGCCCTAGAAAAGGACTAATGATCTTCAGCTGTAAGTTCAATAACATAACCTTATATTGTCACATTCACCCAAAAATCAACAAACATGTCATATCTGTATCCAATTGGTGGAGTTCATCCAAATCGGTTGTCAGCCAATCTCTATGAATCCTAGGCCTACTTCCAACCCTTGCCTTGACTCACAATCATTTTAACCAATCTTGTAGCTTCTCAGGAAACTCACACCAAAATATTTTGTATTGTTCACAAGAAGGTTCAACATATAGAACTTCTGATTTAACCCAGTCCAGGTTCTTCTGCCTTAGTTGAGCTTGTTGCAAAATAAAATGATCAACTTTCTCATGCCACCAATTCTGAATACCTCTACCAAAAATTATAGATACCATGATCTAGATCCCTTTTAAGCTTAGGGTCCCAAGAACGGAACCATTTGTTGGTGGAAAATTTTAAAATGATAGTGACCCAAGGTTCAACCTGAGTTGCCAACAAAAGAGGTCGTAGTCTAGCTTATCGCTTTCTTTTTCACTCCCTTTTGACAAAGGAGTGTCTCACCCAAGGCGAGCCAAAACCATGAAAATTAAAAAGGGATATAGATTAATATCAGAACAATATTTGTGCCATTAACCTCTTATCATCCACAAAACTATATTACGACAAAGACATGCATTCATCACAAACTAACCAGATACATCATTCATATAAAAGGAATAAGAAATTTAAAAGGGGGCTATGAATTCATCATATGAACAACACATGAATTTCCAAAACTTCCATCGCATTAAGATAACCATCCATTACATTATATATCAACCATATCTATGAAAATTTCTCAGAGCAAGCCTTACATAAGATTTTACAATACAAAGATAAGAACTTCTGTTGGACACCTAATCCTAAAGGGTTAGTGTGGAATTCGAATGGACAAAAGTAGTCCAAGAGACCTTGGGATCTGAAACCCAAGAGTCACATAATGTACTATAAATGTAAATCATTTATCAATAAAAATTGTATTGCATGTTTTATCTTTCATATTGTCTTTGTTGTCCATGTGTGTTTAACATGGTATCAGAGCAGGCGTATTCCTGCCCTGCAAAATTAATGTGAGCCATTTGTCTTATGGCCTTTCTGTGCAGTGATTTCTGCCATCAATTCTGCATCTCAGGAATATTTTCTCACTAATATTTCTTCAGCTAAATGTTAGCTGCTCCTGGCGCTGTCCAGCACTGTCCTTGTACCTGCGCTTCTGTTGTGCTGTCATCCTGACATTGAAACGCCTGAGCGCTGTCATAACCTGAGCGCTGCCCTCTTCACGCCTCTGGTCTCATAGATATTTTAGATTCCTTGTAACTCCTCTGCCTTCCTGAACGTTATTCCCTCTGCGCATATGCCTGAACGTTTGCAGTGTCCTGAGCGCTGCCTCTGTCCATAACTGCGCCCTAACGCTTGTCTCAGGTCTGCTCGACTGCCATTATATCGCAGCGTTATCCCAGCCATTGTGACTACGGTTACCTGCTTGAAACGCATGGTGGTAAGATAGGCCAGGGATCCCTTGTTTCCTGCTGCAACCTCTTCCACTCTAAATAATCAATACGAAAGACAAATTGTGTACACCTGTGGACCTATCTTCGGTTGTTGGAGTAATCTTAGGAACAATCAAATGTTCACCATTTTCACCGATTGTTAGTTCAACCCTTCCTTCATCACCATGCAAACACGCAGTACATTTCCTTCGTTATCAGCTCTGTAGGTAAAACCTGAATCACAACGTCTGTGTATTGTTTCTGTGGATCGATATAGGCATCAAAATCTGGTTTGCGGGCTCCGATACCAGGTCTTAAATCTAAATAACGCTGGTCTTTAGCAGAATCGCCAGACTTATCCCACTTCTCGATCATGTCGAGCAAAATATAAAAAGCATTCTTGAGAGGACTTGAACTCCGGACCGGTTCCCCTTTCGATTCCAGCCAAGACGGTTCTACAGACAACACATGTTCTTGTCCTATGGCTATGAGGCACTTGAGCAGAAAAATCCGACGCTCTCCTGGTCCGTCGAAAGCCAGCGGATAATTGACTCTTCTGTTTCCATTGTGGAAAGACTTCACTCGCTGTTGACGATCGAGCACTTCAATTTTGTCGTGGAGAGACCCCACGGCGCAGAGGCTGGACCGTAAGATCTTTAAATTGTGGATTTCTTCTTCTAAATTCGACGGCGAGCAGGCGGAGTTCTCAGAGGTGAAACCAGTAGGCACCGTCGAGATTGCTTTGACGACTCCGAATATGGAAGAACGATTTCTAATGCAATAACTTGTGGGGATTCTTCGTTCTAGGGCCGAGCTCCCGCAGTAGAATGTCAGTACAGGTGGCTTAAAGCCGGTTTCAGCTCCATGAGAGGACTTCTGACGGCCGAACACATTTCCGAGGGCCGGCACCTTGCTGCAAGAAGCCATGGCCAATAAGACCGAATCAAGCAATAATGTCTGTCAGTAATTTTCATAACTAGGAGGCTTGAGAGGATTTAAAAGTATAATAAGGAGCGACATTTTTCGAATTATCAGGCTTGGATGGGTAAGGTGAAATTCATACTGCTAAGTTGTCGACTGAAGATTATCGCAGGAGGACGCGTGTAAACTCTGTTTTTCAGCAGACCGAGTCAGAAAAATGACTCGCTATTACTTTCATCTGTAGACGAAGATATTGATTCCTTTTTCCCATCAAACTCTTGATTCCAGTGTCATTATCTTTTGGAATACATTGATTGTGCAGAATTATTTAAAAGCCCGCTGAGAACAATTCTCGGTTTGCAGTTAGACATCCCAACGCAGTCAATTTTGCTCTATTGTTCACTCTTGTACACTGTTATGACATCATGTCGTTGTTTTGTTCGATTTGGATCGCAAATTTCTGACTCCGGGTGAGAGCAGATATGTTAACGTACCAGCCTTCTGTTTGTATATTGTTATGAACCCCTCGGCAACGCAGTGGAACCAGGGTCTGTGTGCGCAGTTGGATATTTAGTTGATATTTCAGTGTCATCTGTGATTTTGGCACAAATCCTCCAAGATGCCTGGAAAATAATTAGGTTGTCATGATAGCTCCTCCACAGCTGTAGAAATCAAAGAGAAAAAGTCATTCTTGCTGTGAAATTTCTACAGAATTTAAAGAACAGAATCTCTGAAAGTCTGGTGATATTTGTATAATTTTGACAGTTTCAAGATATCTCTGGTTGATTTTTCCCTTTAAGCTATAGGTCTCTCTTGTGCAACTTGAAGATATTTAGCAGCTTACATTTTTCTGTGGGATTTGGAGATTTTTAAGGTGTAGAAAAATGGCTAAGCTTGAAAGAATATTAGAATTATTGAGAACTCTAATCATGTCCACTGCTAACAGCACAGTCAAAATTAACAAAGCCTCTCTTTCAGACATTCAAACATGTCTGCAATATGCACAAGAAAAGATAGAGTTTTTGCAGCTTGAATCACAACTGCAGCAGGAAGAATTACAGCAGTGGAGTCATCATTCTGAACCTGTTTCTGTTCAGAACATTGAGACTGCAACCCATCAACAGCAAGTCAGTAATGTTACAGTTCATTCAGATAAAGCAGCAAAGTTACATGCAGATGCAGAGGTTCAGTCTGCACTTCCCAAGCCCATCATCAGACCTTGGGAACAGCTTGTCCACAACAAGCACAGAACTGGTCTTGGATATGACAAGGACTTGTCCTTTCATATTCCAGACTACTCAAAGCCCATTCAGTTTCAGAGTGCTGGATTCATTGATGATAGTTCACCTGCTTCTCATGACAGTTCAGCTTCAGCTGTTCCAGATTCTGCCCCTCTTCCACAGCAACAACAACAACAACAACAACAACAGATTGAGAAATGCCAACATTGTGATCGAGTTGGCCATCTGAAAGATCATTGTTTTGATCTTCATCCATGTAAGCACTGTCATAAAACCAGCCATTCTTCACACAGATGCTTCAGAAATAAACATCCTGCAAGAACAAAGATTCATCTTGGATGGATCGCTTCTTGGCAATGGGCATCAACAACCAAGAAGATATTCCAAACACATGTCAGAACTTGTTCCAGAATATTGAACAGTCTTGCAGTTGAGTTTTCTCCATCTTCTCACCTTGTATCTGACAGGGGGGGAAATGATGGTCATCTACAAGCTTCAAAGTCACATCAAGCGAGCCTGAGCCACAACCTGCCACACCAGTTTCAGAGTTGCAGCCAGAGACAAAGATGCCTGAACATGCCTTCAGTTGGCAATCTGGGACACTTCCTCTAGCAGAAGACTTCAGCTTCTTGCCAGTTTTGGAAGAATTCCAGGAACACAGATTGAGAACACTTCCTCTAGCAGAAGACACCAGCTTCTTGCCAGATTTGGAAGAGTTCAGGAATTGCATTAAGCATTCCAGAGTTGTTGGTCATCCTTAAACCATCACAGATTGAGAACACTTCCTCTAGCAGAAAACTACAGTTTCTTGCCAGTTTTGGAAGAGTTCCAGGAACTGCACTAAGCGTTCCAGTGTTGGTGGTCATCCTTAAACCACCGCCCTTTTTTACCAACATTTCATAGAGCACATTCAGCCTAGTGCTGCCATGCATTTTTTGCACATTTTGTATTACAACTCTCTTCTTGGACTCATACATAACCCTTCGGATTAAGGGGGGGAATGTTGGACACCTAATCCTAAAGGGTTAGTGTGGAATTCGAATGGACAAAAGCAGTCCAAGAGACCTTGGGATCTGAAACCCAAGAGTCACATAATGTACTATAAATGTAAATCATTTATCAATAAAAATTGTATTGCATGTTTTATCTTTCATATTGTCTTTGTTGTCCATGTGTGTTTAACAACTTCCACACATATACAAAGTTCTGCAGAAACTACTAACAAGAAACACATGAAACAAAGACTCATTGTATGGAAAAAGTCACTAGATTCATCCCTCTATGCCTTCGTTTATAGGCTCACTCACTTGATCTGGTCCTCACATAGGTTGCTTGATCCCATCGTTTATTTGGTCCTCTTTAACAAAATCTTGGAGCAATTTTCCTTTTTCCTATTGATTCCTTCAAAATTAACTCATCTTTCCTATTTTCGTAGACACACTTCCATGTTTTTTGGTTGTGCAAGTCCTAATGTTTTAATCCTCTATCACATCTAGACTTCTGGTAACGTGCTTCCGATGGGTTTGTCCATTTGTTTTCTACAATTTTTGTTCACCATATTTTTCTTAAAAAATGAAGGACCCAACACCAAGTTATACTTAACTAACTCATGAGTGTTTAAATTCCCTAACATCCCCATTTAAGAAAAACTTGGGATAAGATTGAAGTATTCACAAAGGTGACACAATAGGAGAAGGAAAGAGACATTAAAGCATAGTCCACCTTAATAACAACTTCCTAGAATCCTAACATAGATAAAAGTTTATAAAATTTTGCTTATGTAAGAGACTTTGTAAAAATATCTACAACTTAATCATATGTCAAGTAAAAGAGAACTTCAAGAATGATCATGAATGTGAATTTTGATGAAGTGAATTTGTAGAACAATGCATTTCTTGCATTGATGTGAACTAGATCTTTGGAAAGCCATATGGCACTATGGTTGTCACACCATAGGGTGGCCAAATGTTGTTATTGAAAATGAAAAATCTTAAACGATTTGTCAAAGCCACAAGGCTTCTTTATTTACATTAATCATTGCTCGGTAATTTGTTTCTATCGAAGAAGGAACAATAGCTTATTGCTTCATGAACCCAAGAGACACATCCTAAACCAAGACTAGAAACATAACTTATAGTGGACCTTCGATCATCAAGGTCACTATCCCAATTTTAATCAGTGAAACCAACCAATAAAAGAGTTCCCTTTGAATTGTAATGTACCTCTAATATACCAAAGTATCACTTCTGTTTCTTTTTTTATTGTCTTTCACATGGTGTTTTCATATGTTAGGAAACAAGACCAACAACGATAGGAATACGAATATGGGCATGAGTCAAATATAAGATGCTACAACTAATTAAGGGTATAAAGTGGCATCAAATTTGAGTGTAGTGCAAGTTGTAACATGTTTGGATTCACAATGGAAGGGAGAAGGGGCTACTTTACAATATCCATTATGAAAGCAATGAATAAGGTCACATGGATAGTTAGATTGGGAAAGATAAATTCCTTGGTTTGCTACCATTGGAGGCTAAGGAAATAATTCAAATAGCCCAAATATATCATTTCAAATTTCTTCTTAAGGTCATATTCAAATGGGTTGAAAATTTAGGGTCACTACTAGTGAGAATAAGGTCATAAATAAAGAACAAGGATTACGATATGGATCCCTACCTTCTTGGTGTAAACATTGTGGTTAGAATGACATCTGGAAAACCTAGTTTCAAGAAAAAACAACCCATTTTAACATAAGAAGGTCAAGAAGCTCGCTTAAGGCCATAGAAATATTTCTTAAGGTAGTAAATAAGGATAGAATCATTATGAACATAGCCAAAAGGTTGTTCCATTTAGATTTATTCTTATAGATTCCCATTTAATATGGCGATTAACATTCATTAGATGGACCTCCCATCCATGTGAGGAAACAAGGGCAATAATAAGGTGAATATAATTCATTTTGGTGGCAGGGTCAAAGGTTTCATTTGTTGGGTGTGGAGACTGATTATCTTCCTGATTGTTTCGAGGTTTTTGTTTCAGTTACATTGGATCCTTATTCCTAATGGGGTGACAACGTCGCCTGTTTAATCACCGCCAGGGCAGTGGAAGTTATGTTAATTTAGGGTTTTCCTTTTTTCCCTAGAAGGTAACCCTCAGTTTATATGAGGGAATTGTATTGTGACTATGTATTACTATTATGAGCGAGAAAGAGAGAGGAGACTATGTGAGAGCAAAGAGGAAATTATAACAGATCTTCTATAGGTTGTATTTCTTCATTTTCCTAGATAATGTCAAAGGCACAACTGGCTGTTTCTTCATGGACGTAGCCTAAATTGGGTGAACCACATATATATGTGTCTCTCTTGTTTTATGTGTTTATGTATTTGTGTTTTTGAAATATTTTGTGTATTTCATTTATGTGTTAATTAATTTCTAACAACTGGTATCAGAGCTGAAGGCCTATTTAGCTAGTAAACTCACAAGAGAGAAGGGTTCCTGGTTCAAGTGGGAGAAATGGCGGAAGATGGTAAGTTTAGGGTCGATAAATTTAACAACCAAAACTACTAGCTATGGAAGATGAAAATGGAGGATTATTTGTATCGGAAAGCTCTATACCTACCATTGAGTGGAAAATCAAAGAAGGTGATGAGTATGATGGATGGAGACTGGGACCTTATCGATAGAAAGGCACCAAGAACAATATGTCTGTGTCTAGCAACGTTGTTGGATTTCAACATTTCAAAGGAAACGACAACAAAATATTTAACGAAGATATTGGCCAAACTATATGGAAAAACCTCAACCTCAAATAAGGTATTTCTTATGAAGCGTCTATTTAATATGAAGGCACTAGAAGGTGGATCTATTGCTGATCATTTAATTGAATTAAACATGATTACCATTCAGTTAAGTTCTCTAGGGGTAAATTTCGATGTTGAATTTAGGACTCTATTGTTTTTGTGCTCATTGTTGAGCCCCAAACTTGCATCTTCCATATACACCTTTCTAGCCTTTTTCCATTTACTTGGACTTCCTAACCTGTCAAATCATTGCATATTAGTTTAAAAAAGAGCATATAAAGTGGTTTCCTAAATATGTCTTGTGTTTGCTGTTTGAATTAGATTTTTGCTCATTCAACTGTAGAATCTTGTCACTTTCCGTAGCCAGCTCAACTTTCCGCAACCTTTTTGTTAAAGTCTATGTTACAGGTGTCTTCAGGTGAATCCGGCCACATGGGCAAGTTGCAAATGACGTGGACATGGACTGTGTCCTATTGGCTCAGTCGAGTCCATCAAAGAAGGTCGTGGTCAAAGATAGTCAAGCGGTGGTCAACCTAAGAGTCCTACGGTGACAGAACTCTGTTTTTCACCACGGGAAGACTTGCGTGGCCATTTCTAAATCTCAGGAGACGTGTTAACACCTGTGGACTGCCTCATGAACCGAATCCAACAACCACCCTCCTTAGATTTAATCTTCACGGCTACCATAATGCTAGATTCCTGGACGTGGTTGTTCACGTGTCTTTTATCAGCGCAGATTTTAGGAAAGTAGTTATTTTATCCTCTGTTATAAATAAAGCGTTCTCATACGCATAGTAGCTAGTTCTTGGAATGTAATTTTGACTGTTAACGAGCCCACTGTGCCGTGACTTTATTTCTGTGTTATGACTGCATTTTAATACATGAGAAGACTTTGTTTATAAGCTCAATTCGTGGTTGATTGCTGACTGCCCGAGGTTGTGCAGAGGGCCCCTGTACACACCGAGGTTTCGTTAATTATTGTATAGTTTCATGCTTTATTTCTTTACGTTCCTTATGCCATAATAATTTATTTGTATATATTGCACTCCTTATGGTATTCCCGTTGATTGTTATCCATAGCTTTTATGCTTTCTAACGCTGTTAACTGATCAGTGTCTTTGTTTCAGATTACAATAGGCAGCCCGGGCATTTGCACATAGCTTTATAATGACTAATGACATGGAATTATTCTTGTCCTTCTGCTGATTTATTTTCTTAGTTTTTAGTTCCAGCACTGTTTTATTTATTTCAGTTTTGCTCATTTACTCTTCTGCAAGATAGATATTAAATTACTCATGTCATTTTCAGTTACCTCCGAAAGCCAGAGCGAGACAAATGGTGAGGGATTGAAGTATGAATGCGTAGTTTGATATTAGTTTATTTTTGTACAAGTTAGTTATTGAATTGCTCACGTCATTTTCAGTTACCTCCGAAAGACAGAGTGAGACGAATGGTGAGGGATTGAAGTATGAGTGTGTAGTTTAATATTAGTTTTATTTTCTGCAAATTAGATATGAGATTGCTCAATTTTTTTATGATTACCTCCGAAAGCCAGAGCGAGTCGAATGGTGAGGGGTCAGAATATGAGTTGATGTAATGTGATTTTAGTTTACTTTTATTGCAATTTTTGGATTTCTTTGAGTTCAGTTTCTTTTATATTTAGACAAAAGCAAGGATACTGAGTTTCATAGTCAATAGCTCACTGTTTGTTTAATTAGAATAGTGGCATATTTTCATTCTCTTTTAGGAATTAATTTCATCATTGCAAGTTTTAAAACCTTTTTGCAAGTTTGAAGTTTTGGAGATCATTTTAAAGGACATCATTGCCTTGAACATTTGAATTTCCATCTCACATTAGGGAATCAACAAAGATAAACCCAAAAACAAACTAAAAACAAAAAATGACAAAAAGTAAGAAATCGGTTATCTTGCATATATAGTGCACCTCACTTTAGCAGTTTACAACTCCCGGATTGACAAATAATATAGCAATTTAGGACACTCTAAATTGACCAAACACTCATTGCCAAAAAGTTGGAATGGCTTAGTTATGGATATTAGTAACTCTATATCTAGATCTAGTACTTTAAAGTTTGATGATGTTGGTGCCACCCTTAGTGATGAAATGTGACAAAAAAATCTGGTGAGACATTAGGTAATTCTTTGACTGCAGAAACTAGGGGAAGAAAAATGGAAAGAGGAAGGAGCCCAGGAAATCTCAGTAAGTCAAGAAAAGGCAGATCCAAATCCAAATCAGGGATAGTGTGTTGGAAATGTGGGAAGAAAGGGAACCTGAAGAAAAACTGCAAATCTCAGAAAGGGAATGTGGCAGATGATATGTTACAAGATGCTTTGAATCTTTCATTAGAAAATATTATTAATGCTTTGGTGGTAGATCCAGGGACTTCATTCCATGCTACACCTAATAAGAATCATTTTCATGACTATGTTTAAGGATATTTTGGACATGTTCGTTTGGATGATGATAAACCTTGTAAAATCATTGGAATGGGTAAGGTTTTTATAAAGAAACACAATGGAAACCAATGACTATTGAAGGAGGTAAGGTATGTTCCAGATCTAAAGAAAAATCTAATATCAACATGGAAGTTAGGTGGTGAAGGTTGTGTAACTATATTCATAGACAAAATGTGGAAGGTCACTAAAGGAGCCCCGATAATAGAAAAATGAGAAAAGGTTGGTACATTGTATTTATGAAATGGTATTTCTTATTATGTTAATGCTTTAACCTCCACGGGAGAATATATGGCATTGCGACCTCATAGGCTCAGGTACATGAGTGAGAAAGGGATGCGAATTCTTCACTTAAGAAATTTGTTGCCAGGTTTGAAGCATGTTGGTTTGGATTTTCTACGAAAATTGTGTTTACAGAAAACAAGAGAGTCAAATTTATCAGAGTTGGGAAGGAAAAGATGAGAGAAAAATTAGATCTTGTGCATACAGCTGTATGGGGACCTGCTCAGGTATAATATCTCAGTGGCTCTTGCTATTATGTTACTTTTATCGATGATGAAACTAGAAACACCTATATTTAGTGTATTCATGATAAATCTGATGTATTTGATACTTTCAAGAAATGGAAAGATTTGTTTAAGAATGAGACAGGAAAGAAGTTGAAGTGTATCAGATTAGACAATAGAGGTGAATACTTCAACAAATAGTTTGATAAATACTATTTAGAGCATGGAATCTATAGAGAGAAGACAATACTAGGAACACAATAGGAAAATGGTGTATTAGAAAGGATGAACAGGAAAACCATGGAGTGTGCAAGGTGCATGAGATTGCATGCATGATTTCCCTTACAATTTTGGGCAGATGATATAGATATTGTTGTTTATCTAATAAACAGAGGGCCTTCAGGTTCCTTGGATGGTGGTATTCCAAAGGATGCATGGACAGGTAAAAAGGTAAACTGCTCATTTTTAAAGACTTTTGGTTGTGAAGCCTCTAATAGAACAAATCTTGAGGCAAAATCAAAGAAATGTAGATTTATTGGATATGGTGTTAATGATTTTGTTTATCTCTTATATGATTATGAAAATCACAAAATCATTAGGAGCAAAGATGTCATATTCAATGAAAATACCTCTTATAAGGATCAAATGAAGGGAAAGAAACAAGAAAAGTAAAACCGAGAATGCACAGTGATTGATGAGATCACAGAAAAAGTAAAGGTGCCTAAAAATCATAATGATTAGAAGCCACAACAATAACAACAACCACAACAACACGAAAGCACTAAAACACATGAAAGTGGTGTTAGAAGATCTACCAGGATAAGTAGACCCCCTGAATGATACTCTCGTTCATTATAATATGCATTTTTGACTGATTCTAGTGAACCAGAAAGATATGAAGAAGCAATGCAAGTAGAAACAAGGAATAAGTGGGAGAAAGCCATGGAAGAAGAGATGAAATCCTTGATGCATAACTAGACTTGCGACTTAGTCAAGTTGTCTGCAGGTAAAACAACATTACATAATAAATGGGTTTACAGGTTGAAGATAGAATATGGAGGTAAACAAAGGTATAAGGCTAGAATTGTGGTGAAGGGGTTTGAGCAAAATAAAGGTATAGAATTTGATGAAATTTTTTCTCCTGTTGTTAAAATGACTTCAATCAGAACTATTTTAATTCTAGTGGCAGAAAAAGATTTGCATCTTGAGTAGTTAGACGTAAAGTCAACATTTCTCCACAGGGATTTGAAGGAAGAAATATATATGAAACAACCACAAGGGTATGAGGTCAAAGGGAAGGGAAAATTAGTGAGTAAATTTAAGAAGAGCTTGTATGGCTTAAAACAAGATCCAAGGTAGTGGTATCTAAAATTTGATAGATTTATCTCTGAAAAATGTTATACTAGATGTAACTCTGACCATTATGCTTATCTTAAAAAAAAAGAATGATGGAAGCTATATTATATTTCTATTGTATGTAGATGACATGCTTGTTGTAGGGTCTAATATGCAGGAAATAATTGTGCTCAAAAGAAAATTGGAAAAATCATTTGCAATGAAGGATTTGGCTGCTGCCAAACAGATCCTTTGTATGAGAATAACTAAAGGCAGGAAAAATCACAAATTAACATTGTCTCAGAGTGAGTACATGGAAAGGCATTGAAAATATTTAATATGTAGAATGCAAAACCAGTTTGTACACCTTTAGATAGAAATTTCAAACTAAGTAAGGAGATGTGTCCCAAGACCCAGGAAGATATGGATTACATGTGTAAAGTTCCATTTGCATCAACATTTGGAATATTAATGTATACAATGGTATGCACAAGGCCTAATATTTCACATGCAGTGGGAATTGTATGCAAGTATATGAACAATCTAGGAAAAGATAATTGGATGGAAATGAAGTGAATTCTTAGCTATTTTAGAGGTACCACAAATCAATCATTATGATTTGGTGGTTCAAACATTGCTCTACAGGGATATGTTGATGAAAATATGGCAGGTGATAGAGATAGAGGAGCACCACAGGGTATGTGTTTACCATAGGTGGAGAAAATATCATTTTGGTTTCAAAGTTGCAAAACATTATTTCACTTTCAAGAATGGAACCATAGTATGTTGTTGCTACAAAGGCCAGTAAAGAAATGATTTGGTTACAAAGGTTTATGGATGATTTGGGCAAGAAGCAAGAGATGGGAAGGTTATAAAGTGACAACCAGAGTGCTTTTCATATTTCAAAGAACTCAACTTTTCATTCCAAGACTAAACATATACATCTCAAGTATCATTTCATATGGTCAGTGTTGGAAGTTGGATAGTTGAAGCTGGAAAAGATACATACTAGCCAAAATCTTGCAAATATGTTAACAAAAGTTGTAACTAGTGAGAAACTGAGATCCTGCTCAGTTTCAATTGGTCTTCAAGTATGATGATGAATATGAGAAATATCCAGGTGCAAAGTGGAAGCATTATCCAACAAGTGAAGCAGTGGTGGAGTTGCTATAATCAGTCTCCTAGTGGGAGATTGTTGGGTGTGGAGCCTGATTATCTCCCTGATCGTTCATAGGATTTTGTTTCATCCATATTGGATCCTTGTTCCTAATGGGGTGGTAACGCCACCCGTTTAATCGCCATCAGGGGGGTCAAGTGGGGATGTTCATTAGACAAATGATCTGATGGTATAATTTATGTTAATTTATGGTTTTTTTTGCCCTAGAAGGCAACCCTTGGTTTATATGAGGAAATTGTATTATGATTGTGTATTATTATCCTGAGCGAGAAAGAGAGAGGATATTGTGTGAGAGCGAAGAGGACATTACAACGGATCTGATGTAGGTTGTATCTCTTCATTTTTTTCAATAATATAAAAGGAGGGACTAGTTGTTTCTATGTGGATGTAGCCCAAATTGGGTGAACCATGCATATCTATGTCTCTCTTGTTTTATGCATTTTTGATTTGCGTTTCCACAATATTTTGTGTATTTCATTGCTCCATTAATTAATTTCTAACATAATTGTAGTAAATTCATTCAACTTGGGATAATCCTTTGGAAACTAACTAGTCCATACGTCTTTCAAAGATTCCATCTATTGTATACTTATTTTTATACGCCCATTTACATATGACAATTTTTCTTCCTTTTGAAACAGATACAAGTTCCCAAAAATCATTTGTCATTGAATAAAAATATTATTCATTCATCGTTGTATCAAAATCTGGATGCCATAAAGCTTTTGTAAATGTTTCTAGATATCGAGTCTCTAAATATTAATAAAAAAGAGAGGAAGCTAACTAGAACTATGGTCGTATATGATTTTGATGTATAAGATCAATGTCAAGATCAACTATTGCTTCTCATGTTGAAGAAACCAATATGGGAAGTTATGGTGTTGATGTAGGTCCATGTTCAATGTACTCATTTGGAGGAAGGTGGACAAGTGAAGGTGGATTTTCATCCTCACTATCATCATGTGATTAAGAAATTTCAATATGACTAGAAGATGGCACAAACATAGAAGATGGATCATAGATTGAAGATGGCACAAATATCAAATTAGGCTCATAGACCAAGAGATTTCATCAAATTTAACATCTTATATAACAAAAATTTCATTAGAATGATGTTTAGGAAGTCTATAACTTTTGAAATCTTTGTAGTATCTAAAAAATTGCACTTTTCAATTTGGGCTATATTTTTTTCCTTTTCTTATCAATAATGTGAGCCCATGCTTTAATACCAAATACACATAAGTAGTTTACAATTGGATTAATTTTAGTCCATGATTCTACGAGTGCTATAGTTTATAAATTCTTTGTGGGAGTACAATTTACTATGTAATTTGCATAATTGATGGCTTCCGCCCAATAATGAAGACTTAGCCCTTTAGATTGGATCACAAAATTTTCCATTTCCTTTAATGCATGTTTTTTCCTTTAGAAAAACCATATTGTTGTGGTGTATACATGATAATATGTCACATTTGAAATTCCTTGTGAAGTGTAGTAAGTTATGAATTTGTTGTTAACATATTCATGTCCATTCTCTACTCTTAACCTCTGTAGGTAATTTCCAAATTTATTTTATACAAGGGCCTTGTAAGTCAAAAGCATGCCAAAATTTTCACTTTAAGTTTTGATAAAATAACCCTAAGTGTCTCTAGAGAAGTCATCAATGAAGGTTAGATAGTACTTCCACCCAGAGCAAGAAGGAGAAGAAAGAGAACCTCACAAATCACTATGAACAAGTTTCAAAAGGGTTTATGTGTGTCAAGAGGCACATTTGTCAAAAATTTATGATGATTTTTGTTGAGAACGTAGTCTACACAAACACCATCTTGCAAGAAGTGAGGGGAAGACTAGTCACCATATTTTCTACATGGTCGTTGCAATAAGTGATATTTTAGATGACCAAATTACTCATGATTTTTTTTTTTCAATTCATTGTTGTAAGAAATAAAAACGTGTTGGAAAAGATGATGACCCAAAGTTGTTAAATTTGTACTTCCTAATAATATTACAATGATTCCAATAGTTTAGGCATGCTTAGGATTTTTTAAATCATTGGTTACAACTTGGTGCAGTGAAAAATCTATTATTTTACCATCACCTAAGTGAGTGATTTGATATACCAATAGAAGGTCACATGAATGTCTTTGAACACAATATATATCATTGAAATGATCATTATCTGCCTTAACTATTCTAGATCCTACAACACTAAGAGCTCTATTATCAGTATCAAATATTTTTTTGGAATTACAACCATTAAGCATAGAAAAAATGGCTTTATCCTTTTCCATATGATAATATGCTTTAGAATCAACAAGCCACTCATAATAAGAACAAATATTTGTTGCATTGAAGGAGAAATAGAAGCATGAAGTGAATGTGAATGACAAAAAGTGTTTGAAGAATAAGAATCAAGATTGATGTTGTGCTTCTTGATTGTTGCATATAAGACCTCTGTCTTTTTAAAACATTTAGACTCTAGATCACCATCTTGCCCATAAAAATTGCAACACTTATCAATTTTCTTACTCTTTTATTTTGGTCCCTTATTATGATTTGGAGTAGAAGTGGCTAAGAGATTTTGGGACCCTTTTTCTATTCTTGGGATGTGTGACCTTATTTGTTTATTGGACCTTTGTTTGTTGTACATGTAGTGTTGATCAATCCAAGATGCAAGGGCTTGTTTTTTTCTCTAATCATAAAATTATGAAAAGAATTTAGCATGGGATATTGATATGCAATCCCTAGAGCTTATCTAGTGGCATGAAAGTTAAATATAAGAACATAATGTGTAGTACCAGGCTTAGAAAGAATAACATATATGCATCAATCATCCTTCATGTAATTTTTTGCAGTGTTTAAGTAAAATTCTAACTGTTTTGAAATTAGTTAAATAATATTAAATGTAGGGGAAATCATTAGGACATCATTTGATTTTCAAGTAGATGGACACAAATCACATTATATTGGTCCAATACTTTATTTAGATTTTCCCATGCTTCATATTGGTTATCAATTCTTTGATGGTGTAACTATAAATAAGGAGAAATGGATATTTTTATTAATCCATATATTTTGTCATTTTTATTTTTCTATTTGGATTTATTTTCAACATCAATGGAGGATTTTTCTTTCCTCAAAGTAATATGGTACAATCATTCAATTTTTAGTACATCTTGCATATGGAATATCCATAAGTAGTTGGTATTGGTAAATAAAATATAACTTGGAGCAACCATATTAAAAACTGTAGGGAATATGGATTCAAAAGTTGAAACTAATTGTCTAGATAAAAATGTCTTGAAAAAATATGTTTCAAAAAAACACACTAAAATATTACTTCAAATGTGAAAGATATTCCCTTTTTAGAAAAGGCATAAAATGAAACTAAAGTGCCACAAGGTCGATAGAAGTTAGTCCACATGGATATGGATGCACAATGAGGTTGTTCAATAAAAATGAAGGCTAGCTTCATTTTCTAACTATTCTTATAAGCTCATATCAAGATAAGAAAGATTTGGAAGATGGCTCCTGTGTGCAGATGTTTTGTTGCAACGACTAGGGTTTGGCCCTAGTTGACCGCCTCTCCTTCTTCTGATCTACTAATAAGATATGATGGAGGTTTCCCATCATTCCTTGTTCATTAGTTCTCAAGAAATTCACATCATTCCATGTTCATTGGCCCTCAGGAAATTCACATATTCTTCAGAGTTTTAACTTTAGGAAACTCACACCTTTTTCGGAACATCTAATCACAAAACTTCACATCCATTTTAGAATTTCTGATATTAGGAAACTCAAATCCTCTTCAGGTATTTTAGCCTTGGGAAACTCACATTTTCTACCATATAAAATTAACTTTTTCTACCACAAATATTGTTACAAAGATCCACAAACTTCACTTGCAAAATGAAGGAGAACAGTTGCCAATATATAATTGTCTATCTATATGAAGGGTCACATCTTTTGCGCAGTATGACTTCTCCAACAGGAGGGCTGATTTGGTATTATATAGGAATATTTGACTCTTTTCTACTTAAAAAATAATTCTATCTACTTATTACGAAGAGTCCAAACAAAATTTTGACTCAATTACATTTTTCTTCTTGACTCAAATGACCCTAAGAGAATGAAGAACATGCTCTAACTAGGAAAATAATAATCAAATTAATAATTTTATTTTTCTTCTTTTACATGAAATTTAAGTTGATACACATACAAAAATAATTATGAAAAATGAACCTAATTACTTTTCCAACACCCTCTCCTTTCATGACTTTGTGAAATTTTCCACTGATTCCTCCTTATTTGGGCTATCTATCTAGGAAGCTCCATCGATTGAGGCTCCCTTGGTGGATGAAGTTCTGAGTGAGGAAAAGTTTTCTTAGAGGTTGGTTTGATTTTCAGATTCAATGGGATGTGTTTATGGCTCATTGACCTTCACTGCTAGATTTATAAGCATTGGAAGCCCTTGATTTCAGATGAATTGAATATTTATCCTCTGGCTAGATGCTTCTTTGTTACAATATTTAATAATCTTGAATATTGTCCATTGATATGTGAATCTAGTTCGTGGTTTTGGGAAAGTGCAAGGCTTTTTTTACAACCTTAGTATCCCTCTTTTGACATCAATTTATACTGTTCCAGTTTGGGTAAGGCTCCCCAGCCTTCTTTTGCATATGTGGAATCTTGCATCATTCAAAATAATTGGTAATGTTTTAGGTAGGTTTTATAGTTGATGTGATGATACTAAATATTATTTGAAGACCACATATGCATGCATATGTGTGGAGATAGATTTCAACAAAGGATTCCCATATGAAATTAAGTTGACTGGTGCTAATTATCAATGAGTGGAAAAAGGTTAGACTATGAGAAAAATTCTTTCAAATGTAGAGCTTGTTATGAAACTGGGCATTTCTTTAAAAGCAGTGCTAAAATTGTGTTGTGGTAAAAACACAACCCCCCCATTATTCACTTAATTATCATTATGGGGACCCTTTGATTGAATGTTTGGTTATACTACTATTTGATTTTGATTATTTGGATAGCTTCAATGAGTTAAATATGTTCCTATCTTCCTATCATAACTCGTTTGGACATTTGGTTTGCAAATAATGCCTAATTGAAGCGTGGATGTTTTTTTCACTGATTTGGCCTTATATAATGTATTTTACCTTTTATTTTATAAATTTCTATCTTTGTAAATAATTATCTATTTGGAAATGTTTATACTGCCACATCATTACTCATGTTCCCAACAAGGTTAGCACTTATCGAAGATTTTGAACTGAGTAAGATTTAAAAAAAACTCCGATATAACAGTCCCTTTGATCACCGATATTTCGATACGCCAATCCTACTAATATTCTGATAGCGATATAACCTTTCACTCTGATATCCAATAATCTCTCTATCGTTGATATCCCAATGCGCCTCCCCCTCCGACTTTCGATATTTGCTAGGCTCCGATTTGTTGGACTTCATATGCGTATTGACGATGGTCTAATCGAAATATTGCATCGCTTGTATATCAGAAATTTTAAATGGTAACATTCGTAAAAACCGCAATAACCCATTCACCTTCGGTATTTGGACCCAATACAGTTTTAAAAAAATATAAATGTGAAATCGCATCTGCTCCATATCAGAGACTCCCAATATCGACGTTTTTTGCTTGCGCACGTTATAAAAAGTTCCGATGGGTTTACCTCTAATACCACTCAACTCTTGCCATGTGTATCATCCTCTAGCCACTATTATAGCCACTAAATTTAAAAAAGCCACTTAGTTATAAAGTTGGGCATATAAATGATGGTTCAAGGATTGGTATTGCGTCCACTTCGTAACACCCATATATCATAAGATTTGTTGTGTGACTATGTTTAAACCTCCAATATTAATTTCTCCAATGCCTTTCAATGCTTACCATTTGTCACTTCCAGCGGGTTGCTGTCTTATTAATAGAAAAGTCATGAAATATCCTAATTTCAGGTTTAATAAGAGTTTGTTCAAAGTTTGTTTTACTCCATTTTTGGTATATAATGACAAATTTTTATTTTTATTTTGACAGAGGGCTTCTGGTATATGGTTGAAAATGAAAATGATCCATTGAAATTCCTCCAGGCAACAAATGAATCCTTTATTAGCCGAAAACTGTTGAAAACCACTAGGTTAATTTGTGCACATCACGAAGTAAATTGGGGAATTTGTTCTTAACTTTCCCATCAACATTTTTCCAGATCCCAATCAAAGCAATCCTTCCATTTCATTGTATTTTTAATAACTCTGGTGTTGAAAGATTCGAGGAAATGGTTATTATTTCTAGATCATGTATAAAAACCCATCGTTGGGCTGAGTTAGGGAGGATTAGAATCCAGGAGGAGAGGAAAAATAATTTAGGAGCTTTCAGTCTGTTTGTAGAGTTACAATGCTCATTTTCTCTATTGTAATGGGATTGAAGTCTTCTTTGAAGACAGAGGTCGAGTTGTTGACAGCATGGGATTTGCACTACTGTAATATTTGGAGGTTCTATAACTGGATTCATATTCATAATAAATTTTATTTCTATAATTTTTGTATGGCACTATTGTTTTCATTGATTATTGAAATAAATGTTTTCAGTTTTCAATTACATTTTTGTTGTATGAGTTATTTATTGGCTTTAACACTATTGTTAAATGTTAATTGTTAGCCCATTTAAAATTATGATCAAGCTACCTTACAGAATTAATTAGAAATGCATCTTGAAAATTGGAAATTGTATAAGAAAAAACATTTATTTCTTTAGGCTAGCTAGCTATCTAACAGTTTAGAGTTATAGAAGTTTTTCTTTTCTACATGGCATCATTTCTCGTTCTTATACATATTTTTATTAGGAGTTGGAGCTATTTATAGTTAAGTGTCTGATAACTATTTATTAGGCATTTAGTTGTTTGTATTTGTTTTAACAAGGATTAGATCTCGTGAACTATTTCCTTGGTCTATTTCCTTCATTCTAATTTCAATTCCTACATGCTTCTTTTCCTGTCATTTTAGCTTGCTCTCAATTGAGAGAAATACTATTCTTTCCTTCAAACAAGATACGATAAGTGCATCATAGGTTAATTTTTTCATTTTAATTCTTGTTTCTACATCTTAGAAGTCCTCTTCCCAAAGAGGAAAACTTTAATTGTGGCTTGGCTGAGCCCCAAATCAACTTAAGGATTACTTTCTTTCCTGATCAGCGAAAGGAATTTTATGATGTCTCTTCTCTATTGGTAGGTGAAAGTCATATTTTAAGCCAGTGGAGATAGAGAGAAGGTAATTGGACCTAGTTTAACTAGTTGGAACCACCATTTCAACAGAAAAGAAGCTTCTCTAAGTTCTTGACTCGATGGTCTCCCATATAATGTTATAGGTAGAGATTTTTGAGTCTTCAACATTTTTGGCACTAGAATGAGGCTCTTAAGACTTGTTGTCCTTTGGATTTTTTGTATTTTAAAGTTTCTTTTAATCATAATGGCTCCTCTTAAACTTCCCATTTGGAGTTGTATCACTGGATGTGCATCTGCCAATACTACACCAGAAATAGTAAGACACTTCTCAAAGATAAGGTTTAACGGTAAGAGGAATACTTTTGCATTTAATAATTCTTTACAATTCATTCAAAAATTTTCAAATTCTACTTTTCATGATATTGATGAAGATATTCTATGCAGGATTTTTACTCTTACATTCTCAAGAAAAGCCAGAAAATGGTGTCAATATCTTCCAGTTTTCTCTATTCAAAGTTGGAATCAATTATCAGAATGAAATCCGTTGAAACTACTTTATAAACTCTTACGAAACTTTTATCTCCGTTGCGTAAATGTTTGATATACTAGAAAGGCAATTTTACCACATTATACATTTAACAAGAATTTGTTATTGGGCATGATTAATATCATAAGTTTTGTTTGTAAAAGTTACACAAAACACTTTTGTTCCAAAATCTTTCTTCCCTTTAATATACTAAATACCAAGACTTCTTGTATTGGAGGTGAAATTTAATTAAACTTCCGAAAACAAATGTCGTCGGAAGCATTATGAAGCAAAGTTTTTATTTATCAAAGTTTTTCTCATTAAGATTTTTGGAAAACTTGAGGCGGCTCTTACTTTTAACTTTGATTCTATCAGAAACTCATAACTTCAGAATATCAGGTTAAGAATCTCTATAGGTCTCTGATTAATTCATTCTAATCTTTCACTACACTCAAATGAAGTCTTGCTTGGTTATATATATATATATATATATACCTTCATGTTATCATGGTGGCTAAAATCTTAGATATATTTTAATCGTAATTTAAGCAAATCCAAGTATTCATTAATCAGTATGATTTTGTGACTATAGGGATATACATTCTTCATGGTGTATGTACATGGGCATCCCTTACTCTTTTCAACAATCTATCTGGCTAATGATAAATGTCATCACCTATGGTTTGTTTACGTTTTTTCCTTTGACTCATTACTGGATGGACATTTTATTATCACAATCATATTTTAATGAGAAATTTATTTGCTTTTAAAGGCACTCTTGAGAAACCACTATGTTAATGCAAAAATTGATAAGGAATTTGGAATAGGAAAATATAATCGATCATGGTTAAATCATGTTTGAATTCTCTTTTATTTGATTTTTTGATATAACACTCCATGCTTATCATATAAAGATTCAAGTTCTATTCATATACATAATTACTACATTATTAAGGATTTTGAATCAATTTCAATATTTTGGGGCTGATATAAATTAGGATGGAAAAAGCAAAGAGAACAATCATCGTTGCAATTCATAAAGAAGCATATCTTCATTCTCATTTTTGATGGATTTGGTTTACTTTCAATTCCATGAACATGAAACTTTGTTTTCTTTTAGTTGAATACTTACTTTAGTTTAGATTTAACAAATTATGATTTTGGGTCGATAAGGTTTTAGCAAATTCAACTTCTTCATGCTTTTAATTATAATCAAAAGAATAAGTTATCTTTTGTTGGAGAAAATGATATCTCTTAGGTAAGATTAAATGAAATTCTCCAATGTTAAGCTTCATACGCCCACTTTCATTCATTTTTAATTCTTTTATTTTGGTTTTAGTTTTGTTTTTAGTTTTTGTTGATATAAAACTCTGTTTTGTAGGACTTCATGATCCTTTTTCACATTCCCGATGACTCAGATTTGGAGCTCATTCTCTTTGTTGTTTGCCTCTGAATTTTGGAATAACAGTTACAATGTTTATCAAATCAACTAAACTAGGGAGTTTTTGAACCTTTAATCTGTTTCTTAAGCATTCATTTTATTAGAAAATGGTTGAGATGCTTTTATGCAGGTTTTGCTTTGAAACAAGAAAATTTGCAACATGCAAAGACTTCTCATTAGCTTATTATCTCTTATCACTGCTATTCACCCTTTAATTTCAGAAGCCTAATCGCTTATAACTCCTTAGGATAAAATTTACTAGATTCTCAATAAAAGATAAACATTCACATGATTATATTCTATTACTTATTTTGTTGAGATATTTGTATAAGCAATCTTGTTGGGGTTTATCTTTTAAATTTGAGATTTTTCTTTTAGCTTTCACTTTCTTCATTTTTACATTTTTAGAGTTTGTTGAATTCCTTTTCTACTTTAGTTTGGAGTTATTTTCCTTTTTCTTTTAGTTTTGGTTTGATTTTGGTAACTCCACCATGATTCATGTGGAAGGCATTTTCCTCACCTAAAAATGGTTGGCATACATAAGAAATATTTACTCTATCTATTTCAGTGAATTTCATTTATCATTAAAGATATATCTTTATGGAACCATAAAACCCTCTTGCTTGAAATATTTATCATGGAGGAACACACATCCTTTATCAGTGATAGGATTTACCTTTTCAAGAAAAATAACTGATTTGGGTTTAACTCAATGGATCCATCCCACCCCTCCACTTTATAAAACCTATGACTGATAGTCGCGGGAAAAGAATTTGGAGTCAACGTTATGAAAGTATTGTATCCATTAACATAAGTCTCTATTACCATCCCACGTCTTTCACTCAGATACATCATAAACGAAAGCTTGAAAATGTGCTTATCAAAAGGGTGATTAAAAGAGGAAGCATGGGAAATACAAGTAAACCCATCGGGCCTATGAACGCTCTCTAGAAGCAGGGCTAAACTTGTATGGCATACAAGACAAATTCATCGGGGTACTATTTAGGCTCTCTTGCAATGAAGGGATGCCAGAGACCATTCATAATAATGGATATATGCTTTATCAAAAAAATCCTCTCTCTACCTTCTTCTATTTCCCATAAGAGGTAATTTAAAACAATTTTTTCCCAACATTTGGATCCATGATTTTTACTCAACTCTGCTTTTGAGTACTTATCTTTTCTAAATCATATTGCTTAATATATTTATGTGGGAGCCATGGAAATGTTTTACTATTAGAAATTTTGTGAACTCCATTATTTTTAACCTTTAGGAAAATTAAAGCTCATTATCTTTAACCAGATATAACTGTTCCTTCCCAGTGTATCACCATTGTTGTGGTAAAAACACCCCCCCCATTATTCACTTAATTCTCTTTATGGGGACCCTATGATTGAAGATTGATTATATTAATATTTTATTTTTAGTATTTGAATGGATTCAACGAGTTCAATATGTTCCTATCTTCCTATCATAACTCGTTTGATCTCATTTGGACAGTTGGTTTGCAAATAATGCCTAATTGAAGATTGGATGATTTTTTACTGCTTTGGCCTTATATAATGTATTTTACCTTTTATTTTATCTCTTTGTAAATAATTAGATTTTTGGATTTTTTTTTATATTTGCAAAATATTATTTTTTATTTATTTTATATCGTGCATTTCATAGCCCCCAAGACCAAGAACCATACCTAAGATTTAAGCCTAAATCGTAAAACAAGTGGCACACACACACATTGATATAGTATCGGAGCTATATTAAAAATATTCAAAGTCCGAACTCATATTTATATGGCTTATGGCATATATTCAAAGTTAATATAGCCAACGGGAGAACCCACCTGCCACATCATTACTCATGTTCCCATCAGGGTCAACACTTATCAGAGATTTTCAACTGAGCAAGCTTTTAAAAAAACTATGATATAACACTCCCTCCGATCGTCAATATTCTGATATGCCAATCCCACCAATATTTTGGTAGCAATAAAACCTCCCGCTCTGATCTCTGATAATCTCTCCATCGTTGATATCCCAATGCGTCTCCCCCTCCAACTTACGATATCTATCAGGCTCCGATATGTCGGATCCGATATGCGTATTAATGATGGTCTAATCAGAATATCACATCTGCCTGTATATTGGAACTTTTAAATGGTAAGTTTTTAAAAACCTCTGATAATCCATTCACCTCTGATATTTGGACACGATACAGTTAAAATAAATAAATTAAATGTGAAACCGCATCTACTCCATATCAAAGCCTCTCAATATCAACATTTTTTGTTTGCGCACATTATAAAAAGTTTTGATGGGCTTACCTCTGATACCACTCAGATATTTCCACATGTATTATCCTCTAGCCACTGATATAACCACTAAATTTAAAAAAGCCACTTAGTTATAAAGTTGGGCATATAAATGATGGTTTAAGGATTGGTATTGCGTCTGCTCCGTAACACCCATATATCATAAGATTTGTTGTGTGACTATGTTTAAACCTCTGATATGCATTTCTCTGATTCTTTTCAATGCTTACCATTTGTGACCTCCAAGGGGCCATTGAATTATTAATAAAAAAATCATGATATATATTGATTTTGGGTTTAATGAGAGTTTGTTCAAAGTTTGTTTTACTCTATTTTTGTATATAATGGCTAATTTTGATTTTGGTTTTGATAGAGGGCTTCCGATATATGGATGAAAACAAAAACGATCCAATGAAATTCATCCAGGAAACAAAAGAATCCTTTATTAGCAGAAAGCTGTTGAAAACCACCAGGTTAATTTTAGCATTGCGCAAACTAAATTGGGGAATTCTTTTTTTTTGGTAGGTAAGCACTCACGAGGGATTTGAACCAGTGACCTATCGCAAGGAGTGCCTTAACAGTGCACCCATTCATTGTTAATCCAAAGCCCTATGGGAAAATTGGGGAATTCATTCTTAACTATCCCATCAACATTTTTTCGGATCCCAATCAATAAATCCTTCCATTTACTTGTCTTTTTAATAACTCCACTCTTGAGATATTTAGGGAAATGGTTATTATTTCTAAATAAGGTATAAAAACCCATCGTTGAGCTGAGTTAGAGAGGATTAGAATCCAGGAGAAGAGGTAGAATTATTTAGGAGCTTTGAGTATGTTTGTAGAGGATTTTCAGGACTCATATGCACTATTGTAGTGGGATTGAAGTCTTCTTTGTAGACAAAGATCAAGTTGCTGGCAGCGAGGGATTTGCATTACTGTAGTGTTTTGAGGTTATGTAACTAGATTCATATTCATAATAAAGTTTATTTATGTAATTTTTGTATGGCACTGTTGTTTTCATTGATTATTGAAATAAATGTTTTCAAGTTTCAATTATATTTCTATTGTATGAGTTATTTTTTGGCTTTAGCACTATTGTTAAATGTTAATTGTTAGCCCATTTAAAATTCTGATCAAGCTACCTTGCAGAATTAATCAGAAATGCATCTTGAAAACTGGAAATTGTATAAGAACAAACATTTATTTCTTTAGGTTGGCTAGCTATCTAACAATTTAGAGTTATAGATGTTTTTCTTTTCTACATGGAATTTTATTTGAACTACTTCAGTACTATGACATGAATTTCTCATTCTTATACATATTTTTATTAGGAGTTGGAGCTATTTGCAGTTAAGTGTCAGGGAACTATTTATTAGGCATTTAGCTATTTGTATTTTTTTTAACGAGGAATAGGTATCGTGAACTATTTCCTTGGTCTATTTCCTTCCAATTCCAATTCCTACATGCTTCTTTTCTTGTCATTTTAGCTTGCTCTCGATTAAGAGAAAGACTATCTATCCTTTAAATGAGATAGGGTAAGTGCATCATAGGTTAAGTTTTGCATTTTAATTCTTGTTTCTACATCTTAGAAGTCCTCTTCCCAAAGAGGAAAACTTTAGTTGTGGCTTGGCTGAGCCGTAGATCAGCTTAAGGATCACTTTCTTGCTTGATCAGAAAGAGGACTAATCTGATATCTCTTCTCTATTGGTAGGTGAAATTCATTGTTTAGTCTTATTTTTTATGCCTTTAATACCCTATATTGTCCTCTATTTTGACCAAATTAACCTCAAAACCTACTCACCAATTTCCTATCTTCTTCAAGAACATAACTTTTAGCATCCTTATCTATATATGAGGTAAAAAGCTTGATTTTTATGATATCTTGTTAGTAGGAACGAAATAGTCGATTCTTTATACTCTATAATTATTTGGATTGACCCAATTATATCTTAAGACCCCAATCCTGTGTTCATCCAGTACTAACTACATTCATCTCGTATCAACTGTAGTTATCCAATACCATCTGTGCTTATCCAATACCAACTGCTTTCATCTGGTACAAACTATGCTCATCCGGTACCAACTATGCTCGTCCCATACCTGCACCCATTCTGCATTGACTGTGTTCATCCGGTACCAGATTCGACTCTTCAACATTGATGGTTTGGGTGAGCTGCCTTCGATGAGACCGAGTGAATTGATGGTCATCACATTACATTTTATGGCAAATCAATGATATGCTTCATCACTCATGCACTGTGTGTCATGAGGATGAAGCCAAACATGTAAAATAAAGCGATTTGTATATTTTTACAGTGATTTGATCTTATCTTTTAACATTGAATGTAACAACCATTCTTCTATAAGAGAAGGCCCATAGATGATAGGAGTTAGTCAATTAGTTAGCGAGCTAGAGCTAGTAAGAGTTAGAAAATGAGTAAGACAAAGTTTTAACTTTATTGTTATGCTGGAGACTTGATTCTATAATATTTTCTTTTGAAATCAATAATATGAGCAAAAATTGATGGATTTGATGTGTTAGTAGATTTCCTAGTTCTGTAAATTCTTCTAGCTTTCCTTGGTAGCTCGGCAAGGGCCCACCGAAGCCATCAAGGCAAGTTTTCATTATAATTATTGTGAATATTGGTTTGGTTTATGTGTGAGAGTGATTTAGTATTATAATTTAATTTTCAGAGTGATTGATATAACTCTAGTTTTGATCATATGCAAGTAATCTATTTTTTTGAGTGATAACACATTGATTTATGAATGAAAACTTATTTCTCAGGATGTAGGTTTAAGTGTTGAATTCTAATTTGAAAGAATAGGAAGAGTTAAGAACAAATATCTCACCATTCACCTACATGTGTTGTTATGTGAAGACTCTTGTCATACCTAACATTTCATGTACAAGAACGTATGGCTAGTTAGATTAGGAATGTTTGCTTTGATGCTTGATTGTAGTAAGTTAATTGAAATCATTTTCTATAGGAAAACAAAGTTGAATCCATCTTTTCATTTCATGCACCTTTTCTTTACATGCTTATTAAGATTTTATTTCTGAGTTTTTCTTTCAAATTGTGTGATGAAGTTAGACCGAAACTTGTAAAATGGAGTATTGGTTTTGAATGCTTCTTATCTAGGCTATACTCATCAGACATAGGAACTTACCTGTTATCGACACATATAGTGCATTAGCTCTTCTGGTACGATTTCCTAGCTGAAAATTTAATTTGTGGCAATATATCATTCATATAATTGCCCCAACATTTTTGACAACGTTTCCAGGAAGCTGTAAATGATAATAGGTAATTATTTGTTTTTTTATGGTTTTTGAGTCATATTGGGGATGACCTAATGGAAGAGATAAGATGGTAAGACGTGAGTGAAGAGCCACACATCCACTATGGTGGGGTTGTTTCAAATCCTGGTTGTCTCTGATGGACTCTCTAGTTTATTTTTCACATGCATAGAATTAAAGGGAGGATCTAAAGCTTCATTTTTTTCTTTCTTTGCAAGTATGTTTTCCTTTAGCTTGATTCATGAAAAGAAGAGAAGCCTAACTTATGTGAACAGATAAATTGGTGACAACAAGATCCTAGTAGCATGGTGGCACTTCGAGTACATGATTGGTTTGCTTGCATTTGTTTTAAGTGTGTTTTATTCTTATTTATTTAGGATTTTTAATAAGAACTCCGTACACTAATCCATGTGCATGATATGGATTAGCAACCAGCAAAGAAATATGCAAGGATGATCAATATTTTTGGATAACTCTCTCAAATACTAGTGACAACTGGGATATATTCTTCTCAGGAAGAACAAACATTGACAACATTCAAGAACTTATCTACGTCTCTAGAAGTGATAGAGGACCAACAAATCCATGAACCACATCCACAGGAAGATATTCACCCTTTCCATATTTTCAAATATAAAGAATGATGGGCCACATCCAAAGGAGAGCAACCATTAGAACATGAGATTGAAGAATTTTTGACATGCCTATCTACAAATACTCTAAGAAAACAAGCCTATAGTCATCTCATAATAGAACATACACATGGAATGGTAAAGGGGGATATACTAGATGAGCCAAATAAATAGGTAAACCAAGTGCATTTTCATTTTATTGAAAATTGGTTTCAAGCAACTGTAAGGACATCATCATTAAAACCATTGGTTCTTCATACTCAGGTATGCATCGAATATTATATTTAAACTCGAGTATGAATGCATTTTTACACCTATTACACAAATGGTTACATTGGAAATACTCCTATACTTGAGGAGAGGAATTTTTTTTTCTCAAGTAGAGTAGGGTAATAAATAAATTAATGTTGCATATAGTAGTTAGTTTAGTTATAACATATATTGAAACATCTTTTTCATTTATTTTCAATAAGTAGGGATGTTAATAGTTAAACATTACTTAGTTGAAAATGGGAGATCTATGTTCCCATTGCATATTTCTGTTGGGATCTCATTTAGCTGCATATAATTTTAATGAGGATTTCCACACAGTCTTATTTCCAACTGCAACATGGTTCAACTATTACTTTGCTTTCCCACTTATTATTTCTTTTCAATTAGATATGTTTCTAGTTTTTCTTTTCAATAAAGAAAAATATGACCATTATGTTTGGAATTGTAGGTAAAGTTGGAAATCACTACATAGAAACATCATCTAGTATTGCATACCAATTGTTTAGTATCTTATTTAATCTAACCAGTATCGAGAATTTTTGGTACCAATTTTCTATTTTGCAAGAAAAAGCAGGATTCAAGGATATTGTTCATTTGAGATGCTTAAATACTGGAAGAATGTTTTCAAAAGCAGAAAAGACATCTTCATCAACAGTTGGAACACTTAGGGGAGTATTTGACAACATCTTTCCTTTTTTCCTTAAGTTATTAAGGATGCATTCATGCTTTATATATTATTTCACAAAGATGATATAAACAATCATTCTCATAAAATTTGAATTAAAGGATAATTCCATACTATTCATAATTTCTATTTATGTTTTTAAATTTTAGTTTTCTTAATATAGTTACCAATGTATAAATAGGGGATTAAAACAAAGTTAAGAGGTCTATACAATTATATTGATGAAAAAGAAACTTGAATACTATAACCATAACACCAAAGCATGATCTCCGAGCATCTTTATTAAGCCCTGCAAGAGAGTTAATAACTTCTTTGTTCATAGTGGAACACTACTTTAAAAGCGAAAGCATACATGAAAATTATGACTAGTAGGACTTTAGGTGTCTTCTAGTTATTCTTTGGTTAGCCTCATCCATCGTGCATTAAAAATGGCTCATTCATGCTATGTCCTTTGAGTACCTGTAAGTACCTTATGCGTCTAAGACATTATGCAAGTAATCTAAGAAACTCTAAAAGGGATCCTCCTATGCCTTTAAGGGGCTTTATGAAGCCGCTCCCCCATCTACTAATTGAAAAGGCAATGTTCATAAGTTAAAACTAAAATGGTTGGAAACATGGGACTAGAGCCTTCAGTGTAAAATAGGTTTAAGAGGTTAACATGTTGAGGGTATGGACGCTTGCTAGCAATGGGTACTAACCTGTGATACCACTAGGAAAACCCATCGGGGTTATGGATGCTCATGGGAAATTGGGCATTCTGCGTATGGAAGTGTCAACCAAACCAAGGACTTTGTCTACACGTATGATGGTTACTTTATAGTGTTACAATAAAAAGGAAACATGTGTGGATGAAGTCAAGGGTAAAATCTAACTCCATAAATTTGTTGTTGAATAATAGCTTTAAGGTAACCTTGAGTCCTCTATCATTAATTTTTCATACTATATCTAAGATTTAATTATCTTAGAAGTGGGACATATGATTACAAATAACTAATAAAACTCAACTACAAAGCTTATCTGTAATACTTGGATGACTATAAGACTTTGGGATTTGGTTAGTAATAACTAATTTTTCACCGGTTCATCATTTGTTGTGATCATAAAAATCCTCCTACCTACAAAGAAGGAGAGCCCCTTAAATTTATAAAAGGTTTCTTTTCTTGAGCATAAAACTATTAAAGATTGATGAAATCTTATGTAATGAGTGATTTGAAATTTCTTTTATGCTTGGTGTTAATTTAGCATCATTTTAATAAGTTTGAGATGAATTATTTTTGTTTATTATTCATCTCATTAGCTCCATTATTTTGTTTTTCAGGGTCCTTTGTACTCAGTCATCTCAGTAAGCCTCCTCACTTCTTCAATACCTTACCTTACTTACATGAGAACATGGAAAACCTCGGGCATGTGAAAGTGGTTGTTGGGACCATTTTAAACATCTTCATTTCACTTTCTTCAGCTTCCTTCAACATATCATATTGACACTTGTCAACTCCAGCTCTTCCAGATAATTTAAGACCCTCAACCTTACTTTGTCTCATTTTCTAACACTTCCACTGCAATTTCAAAATTCTTGTACTAGTGTGCTATTTGTAGTTTTTCCAATAGAAAAAATTCACATGCAACATCAATAATCACTAGCACTTACTTTAGCTTGACCCTCAAGACATGCTAAGCTACAAAGAGAAGCCTACAGGATTCCAATTTGAAGACTATGCACCCGGGTATCTTATGAAACTTCATCCGGAACTAAAGTATTTCTATGTGTTGATCCTGTACTGGGAAGAAATTTCCTGCGTTCATCTAGTATCGGTAGGCAGTCTCTTGTATTCATTCGGTACTGGAAAACAATTTTCATCTGGTACTAAAAAATGTTTCTTGTGTTAATCTAGTAATGGAGGTATGAGGTCAATGTTTTATTTTCTTCTATTAAGATTCATATTAATCATGTGATGAATATATAATTACCCTCATGAACCTTTATTACCATAATTTGTTAAACCTACATCCTAAATCCTAAAGTACTCACCTTTATTCCCCTGTTTTGCTAAGAAAAAAAAATATTTTTTATGATATGATTGAATGGTGTAATCATGGGTGTGATTGGATGGATGCCAATCATAATTTGAGCAAATGAATTATATGTTGAATATATCATGATAGAGCTTCTACCTCCGTGGGTTGTTTAAACAATGATTTTACCACTACTTCATAACCATAACCTGAATAATTATGATGAATGATTACTGAAACCATGACATTGACCGTATCGTACTAATGTACTCAACCACATTTTCTCCATCGCGACTAACATGTATTTGGATGAAATTTGTTTATCAAGAAACAAAAAAATATTAGTTGTGCAAAGAAAAATTCGAGCAAGCTGGTTGGATTCCGTTCCTAGAAAAGTTTCAAGGATACCATGAGGATGTTTCTTGCGCCTTCACTCAAAGTTATGACGGCAAACATGTTCAGCTAGAGTTATGTAGTTAGATAACACAAAATCTACTATAGCGAAGGCTACATGATTATCGACTGTAGGGGAGAAATACTTCAAGGGTGTAAATATTAATAAGGAGCTATAAGAAGGCTCCAATTTTTTGTAAAATTTCGAGGAATGGTTCAATACTTTTTGCAAGAGGACATGCAATCACTTAGGCATGAGGGAATGTTGAGTATCCTTTTTGATGCCTTTAATACCATGTATTGTCCTTTATTTTTTACCAACTTTACCTTAAAACCTACTCACCACTTGCCTATCTTCTTCAAGAACATAAATTTTAGCATCCTCATGTATATACGAGGTAATTTATATTTAAAGCATTATTTTTATGATTTCTTGTTAGTAGGAATGAAATAGTTGATTCTTTGTACTCTCTAGTTATTTGGATTTACTCAAATAGATCTTAAGACCCCAATCCTACGTTCATCCGGTACCAACTGTACCAGTCTGGTACCAACTGTGTTCGTCTGGTACCAACTGTGCTCATCCAGTACCAACTGTGCCCATCCGGTACCAAATGTGCTCGTCTAGTACTTGCATCCATCCTGCATTGACTGTGGTCATCCAGTACCATATCCAAATCTTCAACATCGACAGTTCAGGTGAGATGCCTTCGATGAGACCAAGAGAAATGATGGTCAATGCATTACTTTTTATGGCAAATCGATGATATGATTCATCACTCATTCACTGTGTGTCATGAGGATGAAGCCAAACATGTAAAAGAAAGCAACTTGATCTTATCTTTTAACATTGAATGTAATGACCATCCTTTTATAAGAGAAGGCTCGTCAATCAGTCAGCGAGCTAGAGCTAGTAAGAGTTAGACAGTGAGTAAGACATATTTTTAACTTTATTTGTTATGCTAAAGACTTGATTCTATAATATTTTCTTTTGGAATCAATAATATGAGCAACAATTGATCGATATGATGTGTTAGTATACTTCCTAGTTCTGTAAATTCTTATAGCTTTCCTTCGTAGCTCGGCAAGGGCCCACCGAAGCCATCAAGACAAATTTTCATTACAGTTATTGTGAATATTGGTTTGGTTTATGTGTGAGAGTAATTTAGTATTATAATTTAATTTTTAGAGTGATTTATATAACTCCAGTTTTGATCATATGCAAGTAATCTATTTTTTTGAGTGATAACACATTATTTTATTCATGCAAACTTATTTATCAGGCTTTAGGTTTAAGTGTTTAATTCTAATTTGAAAGAACGTGAAGAGTTAAAAACAAACATCTCACCATTCACCTACATATGATGTTATGTGAATACTTTTGTCATACCTAACATTTCTTGTACAAGAATGTATGGCTAGTTAGATTAGGAATGTTTGCTCGGATGCTTGATTGCAATAACTTAATTTAAATCAGTTGCTACAGGAAAACATAGTTGAATCCTTCTTTTCATTTCATGTGCCTGTAAATGGACAAACTTGTTACCTGAGCAAGAACCTTAGATTACATGCTTATTAAGATTTTATTTCTAAGTTTTGCTTTCAAATTGTGTGAGGAAGTTAGGTTGAAACTTGTAAATGGAGTATTGGTTTTGAATGCTTCCTATCTAGGCTATACTCACCAAACATAGGAGCATACCTATTATTGGCACATATAGTGCATCAACTCTACTAATTACGATTCCCTAGTTGAAAATTTAATTTTTGGCAATATATCATTCATATAATTGCCCCAACAGTCATATTTTAAGCGAGTGGAGATAGAGAGAAGGTAATCAGACCTAGTTTAACCAGTCAGAACCACCATTTCAACAGAAAAGGAGCTACTCTAATTTCTTGACTAGGTGGTCTCCTTTATAATGTTGTAGGCAAATATTTTCTAGCCTTCAACATTTTTGGCGCTAGAAGGAGGGCCTCAAGACTTGTTGTCTTTTGGAGTTTTTGTATTTTAAAGTTTTTATTTTAATCATAATGGCTCCTCTTAAACTTGAAATTTGGAGTTGTATCTCTAGACGTGCATCTTCCAATACTCCACTAAAAATAGTAAGACACTTGTCAAAGGTAAAGTTTAACGGTAAGAGGAATACTTCTGCATTTAATCATGATTTACAATTCATTCAAACAATTTCAAATTCTACTTTTCATGATATTGATGAAGGTATTCTATGCAAGATTTTTACTCTTACATTCTCAAGAAAATATAGAAACTGGTGTCAATCTCTTTCAGTTGCCTCTATTCACAGTTGGGATCAATTTATCACAATGTTACTTTATAAATTTGACAGTTATGATCATGAACATGTATGTGATGAATTCAAAGATTTACAAAGATTTGAAAATGAATATCTCTTAGATTTTACTATTAGATTTCAATTATTTTCTTAAGATTCAAAGCTGAAGATAAACCTTCAGAAATTGAACTGATCAATTGGTTTGAGTATATTTGTTCTCTACCTCCCATTTCAAATCCATATGTAACAATTTCAATATTTGATGACTCTCCTTAAACTTCCAGTAATATTATAAAAAATTGTGATATAGAGGTGCATATTAATCATGATGAAGTGGCCTCAGCCATGTATGATAAATTCCTAAATTTAGTACATGCCTCTTACAATGTTAATGATAATCATGCTGATGAACCATTATCGCAAAGCTTGCAAGAATTTGATAAACAACTACAAGAAGAAATCACAAATAAATGTGAATGACCATCTGCCATGAAATTTGGAAATCACTATGAATTAAATTCAAAAAATCAGATTATAAATTAGCAAGTACAAGCAAAAATTGAAATTTCCAATAAATGATCTGGAATTTGAAATTTGCAATGAAGAAAATGCACAGGAATTCACCAATAGAGGTATTTTTAAATTCATTGCTTATGATTCTCATTTTCACCTCTATCCTAATATTTTTGCTGATAGCAATCTATCCCCTCTTTGCTTTAATGTTATTCCAGAAAACAAAGAAGCTGATATAAATGAATTTCCTATTTGTTTTTATCAAGATAGAGAGACAAGTATTGATCATTCTTTTAACATAAATGAACATGTGTTCCATATTCTTTCTTGTTTTGATAATTCAGATGGGAGTGAAGAGAATTTTAATGAATGTCGTGAAGCTAATTATGATGATTACTCTGATATTGAGGATGCTGATTCATATTCTATTTTATTAAACCCTCGTGATCGAAGTCAAATCACATGTGAAATTAAAGAACACTCTAACTCAGAAATTGTTTCAACTAGTTCTCATTTTCAAACAATTAATCATACTCATGATTTCAACATTCAAAAACCCATTCCAATATATGATTTTTATGATGATCGAATTCTCACTCATATTCATAGTCTTGACCCTCTCTTTAACTCACAAGTTGGTGTTTGCAACCATTCTAATTGAAATATTCTTGTCAATCCTTGTGAAGAGGAAATTACTTCAAGTCAATCCCAATTGTGTTGTAACAATAATTGTATTACTACTACAGATAGTGATTTGATTTTATTGTTGTACCTTCACTTATTTTGTTTGATTTCAGATTTGTTTTATGTTTTCATTTTTTAGTATTTAGATATTTTATGTTGGAATATTGAGCATTTCAATATTGAACACTCAATTGATGCATTCCCTGAAAGGGAAAATGAAGTTTCAAATCATAATCATGAACATCAAGAGCTATTACTCTTCCAATTTAAATTGATGTTCATTTCTTATCACTTATTACTTTCCTCTCAAAAGCAGTGCCAACAAGAGAGTGTATTCTTACAATATGACCAACTATCTAATTCTATTAATGATCTTCTATTGAAACTATTAGATTTCCATCCATTTTTCATTGACCCATTTGAAAGACATTTTGAAAATTTTCCTTCACAAATGATTATTAATAATTTAAAGTATGTACATAAGACTGACAATTTTATGCAAGCCATTGTATCTAAAAATTCATATCCACAATTTGGTCTATTATCCCCTCTTATGAACCTCTTCCAATCATTAATGGAATTCCATCCAGATTTCCATGATCCAATTGAAATTCAGTGGGAAGGACATTTCAAGGGAATGTGATTGTAAATAAGTTGTTTCTTGTAAATATATTATCAATTAGTGTACATACTATATTCAACTTTATTTTTATTCATTTAACTATATTCTTATTACTAATGTTTGACATGTATATACATGTAGGAGTTAGAATGAGAGAATGGTTACATTGGAAGTATGACTATACCTAGTCATGTTTCCTTCCATTTATTTAAAAATTAGGGATAGATTAATTTAGATTAGATTCTTTTTCTGTTTTCATTTATTTTATTATTGCATATTTTTAATAAGCAAGTAATGAATCCGAGTTTTTGGCATCCCCTTTCATTTTTTGGCAAAGTGGCTTAGAAAATATCATAAGATCTTATGTAGTCAAATCATAAACACTTGTAAACCGCTTGATTGTCGTGTTTTTTCAAAAATTCGTCACATTGACAAAAAATTTATTTAATCGTATATGAAGAAATTCTAAGGAATTTCTATGGCTTGGAATTTTTTTGATTCACAAGTATTTATAAAGGCTCATTTTCACCACTCTTGTCCTTTGATGTAAATTTAAAGTGGATGCAATTTTAAAGTTCATTACTTAGCATTTTAGATTAAATAAGTAAATCATTTTGGACATATAATTTTTTTTGAGAAATCCATGGGAGAACTTGAAGATTCATGAGGTGAACTTACAATAAAAACTCTTTGAGGAATGCATTAACAAGTTCATCTTCATCTATTGTTTGATGTTCTATTTTTCATAGTTCATTTCTTATTTGTGTTTCCTTTATTTTGCAGGTCTTCACTGGACTGATTTTGGAGACTTAAGATAAGCAAGCATCTAACCCTTTCTAATCTGCACATGTTCAGGGAAGTATTTGTTGTTTTGTCAGAATTTGAGGATTCTTTAATTTTGCTTCTATTCATTAAAATCCCAATAGGCCTTTAATACAATATCAAAAGATTCATATTAGAACATTATAATATCGTAACTCTCCTCATAAGAAAGTTCCGATAAAATAATTCTTCGTTAAAATATTTTCGATAATTAATATAATTATTAAAAAGAATTTTGGTTAAAAGGAAAAGTTGAGTTGGGCGCTTTCTTTTGAATTAAATAATTTAAAAATTTTGACCCCACAGGATTGCCACATAGCATTATTAGAGCTTCTGAATATCAAAACTTTTCATATAAGCATCATTCAAAATATCCCGATATCAAATCTCTGATACAAGACCTCCAATATCCCTTCCCTCATATTTTTAGTCGTTACGTTTTAATAATAAAAGCCTATTGGAAGGTAAGAATATCGCATGTTTCAAAGATACAACCATAAGATTTCTCCGATATTTTTCTTCTGATATGCTCATGTGTGTAGACCCACATGAATTTACATTTAGCAATAATGAGTCAATAATCATATTTTGCCTCTCATCAATGCAGCTGAAATGAAATGCTTACACTCTTTATTGCTCTGATTTTCTACAAACGGAGGAAAATTCACACAAAACGCTTGCAGTGAATGATCTTATCCATGATTTTATCTATGCCTGTTCCAAATCTTACAATCGCTAAGTTGAGTTAAACCATTTCATCACACTCGTTCATATTGTTTTCCCTTTAGTCATATTCCTTCTTCTGAAGGGACTCAGAGCCTCTAAATTGGTGAATTTTGGAATCTCGATCCTCTGCTTTTCATTTTTTTGAGATCTTTCCTCAAATTTTCTGGCTTATTGGACTCTTGGGTTTGTATTATATCAGAAGAATTTAAAATGAATTCTGATATTTACCTCTCCGAGATCCACATTTCCTTTTCCTTCACTATCATGTCCATTATACTTAGTAAAGGAAATGGCCCCTATTTCATTGTCTTCACTGGAATCTTGTGGTCTCAGAGTTTTGTAAGTTGATTTTGGCTTCAAAAAGGTTTTCGAGATCTTTGACTCTTGATTTAGTCTCATATTTATTAAATCTCAGACTCATTTCCTTGGAATCTTATTTCACAGATAAATGTAAGTGCCCTTACAATCATTTTTAGAAAACTTCAAATTATCTCATTATCAGAATGAAAGTCATCAGAATTACTTTATAAACTCTTACAAAACTTTTACCTCTGATGCGTAAATGTTTGATATACTAGAAAGGAAATGTTCCCACATTATACATTTAACAAGCATTTGTTCTCGGGCATGATGAATATCGTAAGTTTTGTTTGTAAAAGTTACACAAAAAAAAAAAAATTGTTACATGATATTCTTTCCCTTTAATATTCTAAATACCAAGATTTCTTATATCGAAGGTGAAATTAAATTAAACTTCCGAAACAAATGTCACTGAAAGAATTATGAAGCAAAGTATTTATTTATCAAAGTTTTCCTCATTAATATTTTTGGAAAACTTGAGCTCTTACCTTTCACTTTGATTCTCTCGGAAACTATTAACTTCAGAATATCGGGTCAAGAATCTTTGTAGGTCTCTAATCAATTCATTCTGATTTTTCACTATGCTCACATGAAATTTTGCTTGATTATATTTATATACATGTGCTTACCTTCATGTTATCATGGTGGTTAAAAGCTTGGATATATTTTAATCATAATTTCAACAAATCTAAGTATTCATTCATTGGGATGACTTTGTGACTATAGGGATATACATTTTTCATGGTGTATGCACATGGGGCTCTCTTACTCTTTTGAGCAATCTGTCGAGCTAATGAGAAATGTCATCACCCGTGGTTAGTTTACGTTTTTTCTTTGACTCATTATTGGATGCACATTTTATTATATCAATCATCTTTTAGTGAGCATCTTTATTTTCTTTTCAAGGCACTCTTGAGCAACCACTATGGTAATGCAACAATTGATAAAGAATTTGGAATAGGAAAAGATAATCGATCATGGTTAAATCATGTTTGAATTCTCTTTTATTTGAATTTTTGATATATCGCTCCATACTTATCATATAAAGATTCAATTCCTCTTCATATACATAATTGCTACATTATTTATGATTTTGAATCAATTTCAATATTTTGGGGCTTATATAAATTCAGGATGGAAAACTCAAAGAGAAAAATCATCGTTGCTATTCATAAAGAAGTATATCTTCATTCTCATTTCTGATGGATTTGGTTTACTTCTGATTCCATGAACATGAAACTTTGTCTTATTTTAGTTGAATACTTGCTTTAGTTTAGATTTTAAAAATGATGCTTTTGGGTCGATAAGGTTTCAAAAATTCAACTTCTTCATGCTTTTAATTATAATCAAAAGAAGAAGTTATCTTTCGTTGGAGAAAATGATATCTCCCAAGTAATATTAAATGAAATTATGCAATGGTAAGCTTCATACTCCCACTTTCATTCATTTTCATTTCTTTAGTTTTGGTTTTAGTTTTGTTTTTAGTTTTTGCTGATATAATACTCTGTTTTGCGGGACTTCACGATCCTTTTTCACATCCCTGATGACTTGGATTTCGAGCTCATTCTCTTTGTATTTTGCCTCTAAATTTTGGAATAACAGTTACAATGTTTATCAAATAAGCTAAACTGGGGAGTTTATGAACCTTTAATCTATTTCTTAAGAATTCATTTTTTTTAGAAAATGGTTGAGATTCTTTCATGTAGGTATTGCTTTGAAACAAGAAAATTTGTAACAAGTAAATACTTCTCATTAGCTTATTATCTCTTATCACTACTATTCACCCTTTAATTTCAGAAGCCTAATCACTTATAACTCCTTCGGATAAAATTTACTAGGTTCTCAACAAAAGATAAACATTCACATTATTATCTTCTATTACTTCTTTTGTTGAGATATTTGTATAAACAATCTTGTTGGGGCTTATCTTTTAAATTTGAGAATTTTCTTTTAGCTTTTGCTTTCTTCATTTTTACATTTTTAGAGTTTGTTGAATTCTTTTTCTACTTCAGTTTCGAGTTAGTTTCATTTTTCTTTCAGTTTTGGTTTTATTTTGGTAACTCCGCCATGATTCATGTGGAAGATTTTTCCTCACCTAAAAACGACTGACATAGATAGAAAATATTTACTCTATCTATTTCAATGAATTTCATTTATCATTAAAGGTATATCTTTATGGAACCATAAATCCCTCTTTCTTGAAATATTTTGCATGGAGGAACACACATCCTTTCTAAGTGATAGGGTTTACCTTTTCAAGGAAGTTTGAGTTTAACTCAATGGATCCCTCCCACCCCTCCACTTTATAAAACCTCTGATTGATAGTCGCAGGAAAAGAATTTGGATTCAACATTATGAAAGTATTATATCCATTAACATAATTATTTAATACCATCCCATCTCTTTTACTCAGATACATCATAAACCAAAGCTTGCAATTTCATTTATCAATAGGGTGATCAAAGGAGGAAGAATGGGAAATACAAGCAAATTTGTCTGGATTATGAGAGCTCATTGGTAGTGGGGCTAGGCTTGTATGGCATAAAAGACAACTTCATCAAGGTATTGTTCAGGCTTGCTGGCAGGGAAGCGATGTCAGAGACCATTCATAACAATGGATATATGATTTATAAAAAAAATCCTATCTCTACCTTCTTCTATTTCTCAAAAGAGTTAATTTAAAAAAAAAAAAATTCCCAAAATTTGAATACATGATTTTTACTCAAGTCAGCTTTTTAGTACTTATCGTTTCAAACTCATATTGTTTAATATATGTATGTGGGTGTTTCTGGGAAAACTAATGTCTTTTCGATCGACTAGCCCTCTAAGATTGGCAGCTACCCTAGAAACAAACAGTTTAAAGCAATTTGTGATTTCCTCTATGTATGATAGATAAGAGAGAGGCAAAGGAACCAACTTGGATCTTCCGCTTAACTCCTTGCTTGATCTCTCTCCCCCTTGACAGAGCTTGCACCTCTTCTCCTACTTATCCTGCTTAGAGAATACTTGTAGAAACAAAGTAACAAAACACCATTAAAGCATCTTGATATGTTATATCATAAGCATTGTAGAATCAGAAATACAATGAACATACAATGGCATTCACAAATAACAACATTCACAAATACACAATTGTATGGAGGAAAAATCAAAGAAATTTATTAAATAAAAGGGAGAATTACAACCCAGCTGTCTAATCCAGCATCATCCTCCCAGCATCAAAGCCCTCTTCACCTCATGAAAATCAATATCACCCAACGATACAATGCTCTTTCTCAGACACAAACTATCAGCACTTCCTGACAATTTACAAAATTCCAGCTTCTAGATCTCTCAGATGAGGGATCCATTTATAGATGTATGCAAGGGTGTGAGTCATCTCTGGGTTTTTGATTAGTGTCATTCCACTTGTTGTTTTTGGTTCCACTTGGAGATTTCTTGGATCTCTTACTCATCCCTGGGCGAATTCAGAGAGGCAAGTGTCATAGGAGAAGTTTCTAGAAGATTCCATGAGCATCCACTTAGAAAACTGTCTCGGACATTTGTCCATTCTCGCTCATCGCACCCCACAAAAGGCCTCTTCAGTATGCATCACACCTGGCTAGTGTAGAAGTCAATATGCATCACACCTTGATAGTGGAGCTTTAAGTGTGGTCCAGTTTAGGCCAGTTCTGGATGGATTTTCAGGTGGAACTTTTGGGGAATTATGTATTCAGTTGACCATGATCTTTTAGGGTATGAAACAACACTTTTAGGGGTTAAAGAGCCCTGTTTTATTGACATATAAGATTGGGGTTGAAGTGCCCAAATATGTCTATAACAGTGGGAGCCATGGAAATGTTTTATTATTAGATGATTTTTTGAACTCCATTATTTTTAACCTTTAGGAAAATTAAATTTCATTATCTTTAACTAGAGATAATTGTGCCTTCCCAGTGTGTCATCAATGTTGTGGTAAAAACACAACCCCCCCATTATTCACTTAATTCTCATTATGGGGGCCCTTTTATTGAATTATTAGTTATATTACTATTTGGTTTTGATTATTTGGATGGCTTCAATGAGTTCAATCTATTCATATCTTCCTATCATAACTCATTTGATCTCATTTGGACATTTGGTTTGCAAATAGCGCATAGCTGAATATTGGATGTTTTTTACACTTCTTTGACCTTATATAATGTATTTTACCTCTTTATTTTATAATTTTTTCTCTTTGTAAATAAATAGATTTTTGGGAATGTTATATTTGCAATTTATTTTTTTGAATCATGCATTTCATAGCCCCTGAGACCAAGAACCATACATAGGCTTTGCCTAAATCATAAAACAAGTAGCGAGCACACACACACACACACACACACACACACACACACACACACACATATATATATTGATATAGTGTCGGAGCTATATTAAAAATATTCGTCTGAACTCATATTTATATGGCTTATGGTATATATTCAAAGTTAATATAGCCAATAGGAGAACCAACTTGCTACATCATTACTCTCATTCCCATCAGGGTCAACACTTATCAAAGACTTTCAAATGAGCAGTCTTTTAAAAAATCTCCCATATAACACTCCCTCCGATCACCGATATTCCAATAGTGATATAATATCCCGCTCCGATTTTCGCTAATATCTCCATCACCGATATCCCAATGCACCTCCCTCTCTGACTTCCGATATCTGCTAGGCTCCAATATGTCAGACCCGATATGCATATTAATAATGGTCTAATCTGAATATCGTATCTGCCTATATATCAGAACTTTTAAATGGTAACATTCATAAAACCCCCAATAATCCATTCACCTTTGATATTTGGACCTGATACAGTTTAAAAAATAAATTAAATGTGAAATCACATCCGCTCCATATCGGAGCCTCCCAATATCGATATTTCTTGTTTACGCACATTATATAAAGTTCCAATGGGCTTACCTCTGATACCACTCAGCTCTTGCCACATGTATCATCCTCTAAACACTGTTATAGCCACTAAATGTAAAAAATCCACTTAGTTATAAATTTGGGCATATAAATGATGGTTTAAGTATTGGTATCGCGTCTTCTCCGTAACACCCATATATCATAATATTTGATGTGTGACTATGTTTAAACCTCTGATATTCATTTTTTCAATTCCTGTCAATGCTTACCATTTGTCATCTCCACGAACCTATTGTCTTATTAATAGAAAAGTCATGATATATATTGATTTCAGGTTTAATGAGAGTTTTTTCAAAGTTTGTTTTACTCTATTTTTGGTATATAATGGCTAATTTTGATTTTGGTTTTGACAGAGGGCTTTCGCTATATGGCTCAAAATGAAAATGATCCAATGAAATTCCTCAAGGCAGCAAATGAATCCTTTATTAGAAAAAAGATGTTGAAAACCATCGGGTTAATTTTAGCACCGCGCTGACTAAATTGGGGAATTCATTCTTAACTTTCCCATCGACATTTTTCCATATACCAATCAAATAAATCCTTCCGTTTAGTTGTATTTTCAATAACTCTATTGTTGAGAGATTCAGGGAAATGGCTATTATTTCTAAATCATGTATAAAAACCCATCGTTTGGCTGAGTTAGAGAGGAATCAATTCTAGGAGAAGAGGAAGAATAATTTGGGAGCTTTGAGTCTATTTGTAGATGAGTTTTAGCACTCATTTGCACTATTGTAATGGGATTTAAGTCTTCTTTTCAGACAGAGATCGAGTTGTGGCAATGAGGGATTTGCACTACTGTAATCTTTTGATGTTCAGTAACTTCATTCATATTCATAATAAAGTTTATTTATGTAATTGTTGTATGAAATTATTGTTTGCATTGATTATTGAAATAAATGTTTTCAATTTTCACTACATTTATATTGTATGAGTTATTTGTTGGATTTAGCACTATTGTTAAATGTTAATTTTTAGCCCATTTAAAATTATGATCAAGCTACCTTGCATAATTAATAAAAAATGCATCTTGAAAACTGGAAATTGTATAAGAACAAACATTTATTTCTTTAGCATGGCTAGCTATATAACAATTTAGAGTTATAGATGTTTTGCTTTTCTACATGGCATTTTATTTGAACTACTTTAGTACTATGACATGAATTTCTTGTTCTTATACATATTTTTATTAGGAGTTGGAGCTATTTACAGTTAAGTGTATGGTAACTATTTATTAGGAATTTAGCTATTTGTATTTGCTTTAACAAGGATTAGATATTGTGAATTATTTCCTTGGTCTATTTCCTTCATTCCAATCCCAATATCTACATGCTTCTTTTCTCGTCATTTTAGCTTGCTCTTGATTGAGAGAAATACTATTCTTTCTTTCAAACAAGATAGGATAACTACATAATATGTTAATTTTTCCATTTTAATTCTTGTTTCTACATCTTAGAAGTCCTATTCCCAAAGAGGAAAAGTTTAGTTGTGGCTTGGCTAAGCCCCAGATAAGCTTAAGGATCACTTTCTTGCTTGATCAACAAGAGGACTGATATGATGTCTTTTCTCTATTGGTAGGTGAAAGTCATATTTTAAACCAGTGGAGATAGAGATAAGGTAAATGAACCTGGTTTAACCAGTCAGAGCCACCATTTCAATGGAAAAGTACATTCTCTAAGTTCCCGATTGGGTGGTCTCCCCTATAATTTTCAAACCTCCAACAAGTTGGAATGAATAAAGCTAGGAAAACCATTCATAAACTAAGATGGTGCGATGGCGCTAAATCAAACCATTATATTATTTTTGAAGAGGATCTTCCCCCAACTATTTGTAATGAGGAAAACCTACAAAAGGGTAAAAATGAATTCATAAATTGTTATAGATCCTTCTAAATACCATAAAATTCTACAGCAAATCAAGCGAAGCTCGATAGAAATGTAGAGGTTTTTGATAATTTAAGAATCATAGGTTCTCCAAATTCTTCACTGGAGAATTATCCTGGGAAAAAGGCTCTGAGGGTTACTCTTCCATCCATGAATAAGGGAAAGACTAGTGCCTCTAAGATCATTGTCTTTTAGAAAGTTCCATAAAAAAATAAGATTGAAAAAGATCCCTCTTAGGCTGAATAGGTAAATGTGGAAAAATATGTTGGCATTATGGTACATGTGTTGTTATTGATGGCAACCCACAAATGGGTTAGTTCAGAATTGATAAAGGGAAACTCACATTGTAACATGTCTATTCAGAGGTAACATTGTAATGGTACAGAAGAACGGGATGGTGGGACAAAGGATTATAGATCCGAATCAAGAAGTTAAGGAAAGAGAATAGTTTAAGTTTTATACGTTGTTTACCCTAGTCCAAGTAGCATATACACATGGGTAAACATCATAAAAGGAACGTATACGTATGCACACAGTTTCATGGAAGGAAAAGCGCGTATGGGATTGAAAATTAAGGTTATAGAATACCAAGGGTCCATACCATGGTATTAGCCCACAATATTGAGCGAAATAACGGTTACTTGATCTCGTCTAAGAATACCACAGGTTCAAAGTGTTTTTTTGGTCTGAGGTATTGAAAAAGGTTCTAAGTATATTAAGAGGATAAGATCAAAGGGCTAAGTGTGCAAGTGAAATGGTTTTTCATGAATACTTCTATATGAAGTATATTTTGGGTTGTAAGGGCTATGGTTACGATATAGATATGAAATATCTTGTGCACCCTTGGATACAATGTTGGAATAGGATCATGAGACCTGAAATGACTTATCATTGTATGATTTGATAATGGATAGTCTAGATCTGATTGCTAATTTATGTTTTATCCTTTATATGATATGATCTGGGTATATCTGAAGTCTGGAATAGCTACGAATTTATAAGTTATTATTTGCAGATCTATACGTTGGTTCACCTTGGTGAAGGCACATATACACGCTGGTTCGACACTTCCAAGTAGCGTATGCATAAGAAAAGCTTGTTGTTCAAAGTTGACTGATATATTTGATAAATGTTGTTGTTTTATTGTTGTTTGTCAATGATGTCTTCACTAAATCTTAAAGTAAAATTGATTGTATAAGGAGATTGAGTCTGGTTGATTGATTGATTGAGTAAGAAGGGCGATCTTTGCTACTATCTGTTTAGAACTCTGTAATATGACATTAGATATTAAAAACGTCATTGGTTGGTACAGTTGTTGGCTCAGAGGTTTTATGATTCAACATTTTTAGAGGTATACGTAGGTTAGGTTACAAAAAGTAGTGTATACATGCAGGTTGGCTTCATTGAAGTAGCATATACATTCTGACATATGATTTTTGAGGTTGCAGTTGGTTCTGGTTGTTGATGCAGTGTTTTGGGTTCAACTATGTGTTCTAGTGACAGTGATATGATTGTTTATATTGACTGATTGTTGATAGTTGCAGGTGTATTTGATGGTTGTATTTCAGTGGTAATTGATTTTGAGCTTCAATGTTACTAATGTCTCTAGTATGAAAATTTGATAAAACATGGCCTACATATTGTGTTGTTGTGTACCAGGCATATCTAGTCTGAAAATTTATGAAACATAGTCCCAAGAGGAAGAGTGAAGGTAGTAGCTTTCTGTAGGCCGACACCTACGTACTGGTAAACTTATTAGCCAATACAAGAGATAGGGGGTTGGATCTCCCTTCTAGTAGAAGCTGGAAAACAAGTGAAGGTTGTAGCCTTCAGCTAGTAGATGCCTACGTACTTGAAAAATTATCAACCAATAAAAAACTTGTAAACATATTTTATAATAAGAAGACTGAAGACTAAGATGACAACAACTGTGATTTTTCCCACATTGGTTTTCCACCTGAAAAATCTTGGTGTTCATGTGTGCTGTTTATGTGTGTTGATTTATTCTTTTTTTTTACTGCATCTGTCTACTACTTAGTATATGCATCACACTCTGATTTAAGTTCAACGGATAATGAATTAGTTGTATTACAAGTTTATTATATATACGTTGGTTCCATTCATTATAGTCGTGAACATACGCTGTTTGGTTTCTGTAAAATAGCATATACAGTTTGAAAAGGAAAAATTATTATTTTGAAAGTTTAAATACTAATTCACCCCCCCCCTCTCAGTATTTTTCCCAAAAATTGGTATAAGAGCAGGTGCTTCAGAAGAAGCTTTATCGCTTAAAGGAAGATCTCTCAAGATGAGAAATCACGAAGGAATGCAATCTATCAGACCACCAATATTTAACTGAAATAACTTAGCATATTGTAAGATAAGAACCAGAGCCTATCTTCAGTCACTTAGAGCTGATGTTTGGGCAATTGTGGAAGGAGGATACCAATATCCAGAAATAGTCCCCACAGATCCAACAAAAAAGAAATCATATGAAACCAATGCCAAAGCCGAATGCATTATTGGGAAGTCTATCAGAATTAGAATATGTCAAATTCATGTAGCTCAATGCAGCCAAAGAAATATGGGACAAAATCATTCAGAGCTACGAAGGAGGGTCCCAAGTAAAACATGCTAAGCTCCAAACTCTTAGAATTCAATATGAAACTCACAAGTTTCATAGTGATGAAAGTATTGCTAGTTACTTTTTATGAGTAGATGAGATTGTAAATTGTATGAAGAATCTAGGTGAAGAAATAAAGGAGGTTACTTTAGTAGAGAAAAATTTGGGATCTCTATCTTCTAAATTTGAGTCAAAAGTATCTTCCATTGAAGAGAAGAAGGATCTACAATCTATTATTGTTGTTCAACTTCATGGAATTTTAACTTCCTTTTAAATGAGGAAAGGAGGTCCATCAGATATCAGAGAAGCAACTTTCAAAGCCTTGACAAAGGGAAAAGAAAAGGAATATCTCAAGGAATCAGGATATATATCAGACGAATATGAGGTAAACTTTGTGAAGAAACTTCAACGGGGTTCCGAAATATTCATAGGTAAGCTTCCCTTCAAAGGAATGGGATCTATCATACCACCAATATTTAACGTAAATAACTTAGCATATTGGAAGATAAGAACCAGAGCCTATCTTCAGTCACATGGAGATGATGTTTGGGCAATTGTGGAAGGAGGATACCAATATCTAGCAGCAATCCCCACAGATCCAACAGAAAAGAAATCATATGAAACCAATGCCAAAGCCATCAATGCATTATTGGGAAGTCTACCAGACTCAGAATCCATCAAAGTCATGCAGCTCAATGCAGCCAAATCAATATGGGACAAAATCATTTAGAGCTATGAAGGAGGCTCCCAGCTAAAATGTGCTAAGCTCCAAACTCTCATAATTCAATATGAAACTCTCAAGATGCATAGTGATGAAAGTATTTCTAGTTACTTTTTACGAGTAGATGAGATTGTAAATTGTATGAAGAATCTGGGTGAAGAAATAAAGGAGGCTACTTTAGTAGAGAAAATTTTGAGATCTCTATCTTCTAAATTTGAGTCAAAAGTATCTTCCATTGAAGAGAAGCAGGATCTACAATATATTACTGTTGTTCAACTTCATGGAATTTTAACTGCCTTTGAAATGAGGAAAGGAGGTCCATCAGATATCAGAGAAGCCACTTTCAAAGCCTTGACAAAGGGAAAAGAAAAGGAAGATCTCAAGGAATCAGGATATATATCAGAAGAATATGAGGTAAACTTTGTGAAGAAACTTCAACGGGGTTCCGGAAGATTCATAGGTAAGCTTCCCTTCAAAGGAATGGGATCTATCAGACCACCAATATTTAATGGAAACAACTTAGCATATTGGAAGATAAGAACTAGAGCCTATCTTCAGTCGCTTGGAGCTGATGTTTGAGAAATTGTGGAAGGAGGATACAAATATCTAGCAATAGTCCCCATAGATCTAATAGAAAATAAATCATATGAAACCAATGCCAAAGTCGTTAATGCATTATTGGGAAGTCTATCATAATCAGAATCCGTCAAAGTCATGCAGCTCAATCCGGCCAAATCAATATGGGACAAAATCATTCAGAGCTATGAAGGAGGCTCTCAGGTAAAAGGTGCTAAGCTCCAAACTCTCAAAATTCAGTATGAAACTCTCGAGATCCATATTAATGAAAATATTGCTAGTTACTTTTTACAAGTAGATGAGATTGTAAATTGTGTTTTACCTTAAGAAACCAATTTCCTGGTTGTGTAGAAATTGTGCTTAAGACATTAATGTTTATAATTATTGTCACTTGTTTGTCACTTAATTGTATGTTGTATTCTCAAATGAAGGACCTGAAAGACTTGGTTTTAAACCCTCAATACTTAGGTGACATGAAAATCTCAGAATGCCATTTGATTGCTGAATATAAATGATGAATGAAGAAAGCTTGAAGAAGTCATAGACAATATGTTGTTTTACACAGTATCTACTATATGTGACATTTGGATAAGTTAAAGATAATATGATGTCTTACACAGAAACCACTATGTGTAACTTAGAATAATTGCAAAGGTGGAAACTTCAAGTATACGAGCACTCTTTTAAGGGATTTTAACTTCATTTACATAAGAAAATAAAGACTTGCAGCTTCATTACCATACTTAAAGGAGGAAAACATTTGATGACACATAACAAAGAAGTCACAAAATCATACCCAACAATGTGTGGAAAACTCATGATTATTTCATTAATCAACAATTGTATCAAGAATGCAGTGGCCTAGTCTCCAGGTTCTCCAAAGTTCTAACCCCTTCTCTATAAATTTTCCTCTTTGTATACATTATGAGACAATTAGTAATCACCAAAACTGTCAAACTACTTAACTATTCTCCTAACTGTCTAAAGTAAAAATTATTACAGAATATTACATAGAGGGTAAAAGAAACCTCATTCTCAAGATTCAAGAAAATAAAATAACAGGAAGTAATGGAAATTAGAAGGTGATGGTTGTTCGTTGATCAAATATGTAGCTTGAGCCTGTGGTTCTGCTAATGTATCTTGTGTTTCACTATCATCCATTAATGGAGTAGTGGACGAAGTGGTGGGGTATGGTGAGTGACATGGGCAATTAACAGATGAAAGCGGTGGAAGATGTGGAATGAGCGACGTGGGGTAGAAAGCTTTGGGAGTTCACCGTGGGGGTAAAGAATGTATGGGAGCTTCAACGAGGTTGAACCCCCACAATAATTTCAAGCCACACATTACATTCAACCATGCTAACATCATGGTCAACTGTGGGGGTTGAGCTTTAATTAATATTTGTTATCATTTCTCCCCCGCAGCGCACCTCAACGTACTTATCAAGCTATCGCTTGATCGCGCCTCTTGAACCTGCGTGACCTTTAGACAATGGAAAACCTTCGGTGACCACAAAACTCAAAAGAATTAACACTTTGGTTTATAAACCTATAGTTTCCTCCTTTTCAACGCCTCTTTGACTCCCATACAGACCTGATAGGAAATAAAACTGTGAGTTAATTATTTATCGGGTCCAATTTTAAAGATAGAACCCGATCAATTTCCAACCCGATGAGATTGGCCCGAACTTCAGCGAATTAAACTCTATTTGATACACCATCACATCCGATTTTCGAAATAAAATTCGTTCTAGTTACCCACGTGATTGTCATTGGATCTGTGGCCTGTTGATTGGATGGCCCAGATCTTCTCGTGGTTTTATCACTTTCAAAAGCCATTAATAATATAAAATCAACCATTTCTTTCAAATATTCGCATTTCTTTTTATTTTCATTATAACATAATATTCGGTTTTTCTTTCATATTTTTTATTTTTCTTTCATTTTGTGATAAAATTGAAAATAAAACTTAAATAATAATGGATGCTACAACATCTAGCTCCACCTAGGAATGTTCTTTTGCCACAGAAGCACTAAGAACCACAAATCAATGCCTTCACCTTGGGCATGGAGTCATATATTTCTTAACCAATTCAAATTCTATGGAATCTGTACACTGAATTCACTCTGGTATCTACCATGATAGGATGCTTGTGCTTCAAAACTAGAAGTAATGCTTGAGGTATTTCCCATTGACAGGAAGTTGTTGAGTTTCACCATCAAGATTCTCTATAGTAGTTTTCTTAAGGATTCTCATCAAATTTTTGTTAGTGGATTCAGCCAATCCATTTCCCTGTGGATGATAAGAAGTTGAATGAGATAAAATTGCATTATACTTCTGACAAAAGGCAACAAACTTACTTGAAATAAACACTTGAGCATTGTCTGTTATGACTTTTATAGGGCGTCCAAGTCTGTTGAACATGCTTTCCTCATATGTCTTGAGATCCTCATAGGACCAAGCCAAATCATCAGTGTATTGCCTGAAAAACTTAATATATCTCTCCTTATAATTAAGTAAAACTTCCTTGAACATTTTGACCAGCTTGGGTTCCTTCTGGGTTCCAATACTGTGAGCTTGAATCTGTTCATCTTGTGAAAGGAAACCATCACCTGTTCCTTCTTTAGAATAGGATCCATCAAAGAATCACTTCCACACCCCTTCTGTTTGTAGCTCTGTATTTACACAGGTTGAAGTAAGCTGCCTTTGGTTATCTTCAACCAATTCTGCATTGTCATGCAGCATGAAGCAAGAAAAGTCATCTTTTTCCTGGCTATATATAGGTGAATTACTTGCTTCGTTATTTGTGATTTTTCTAATAAATATTGTTTCTCTGTACAACCTCCTTTCTTCCCCACCAAAAATTGGTATGAAAACATAAGAAAAATATAGTTTCAAAACACCACCCAATTTGCCACCCCATGACCTAGATAGTAACATTCCAAACCTAGCAGGGATATCTGCTACCACTACATCCATTACCAAACTTTTGGTTGGAATCTAGGCTAGTGACACCACCATATCTTTAATGCCCCCCAGACACTTGACTTTATGTGAATCAAAAGAATACAAGTCTCTGTAAGGTTTAGTAACTTGTAGGTTTAGTTGTTTCATCACTGATAATGGCATAAGGTTATGTGAGGCTCTTGAATCAAACATACAATTGTGCAAGAGTAAATCATGAACCAATAAAGAAATGTAGAAAGGAGGTGTTGAAGAATCTACCTCCTCCACATGTGAACCAAAAACCACTACTGGTTTATCTTCTTGCAAATTCACAATGTCATTTATATTCACATTCTGAGATGGATTGATAAACTTTGTAATTTTTCTTTGATAAGCTGGTGCTTTGACTAGCTCTATGAGGGGCACTTGAATTATGATTTTTTATAATTCTTTAGTTAAACTGAACACATGACCCTGTTTAGTGTTCTTTTCATCTTCATCTTCACTTCTCTTCATGACTGAAATCTCTTGTGGAATGGAAACAAGTTTTTCTAAAGGAATTTTTTCACTTTTGTCTTGAGAAGACTCACCTTGAAGCATGTGAGTCTTGCTACTTGTATTCTATTGCTACTTTCCTTTATTCAGTTGTTTTGCAAGTTGTGGTTCTTGTTCTTGTGAAGTCACCTTTGGTAAGGGAGCTGGAACTTGCTGCTCACCTTCATCTTCTTGATTTCTAGATCTTTTCCTTGATCTCAAGTCATATTTCTTATGTAGTTCTGTGTGCATAAAATCAGAAAACCGCTTCCAACATTCATCAATTTCATTATCATCATAGATGAAATCTATTTCACTATATTCTCCTCCCTCAAGATCTATTTCATCTTCATCTACTGCATACAATGTGAAAATATGGTCATCATGATCCTTGGAATGCTCTGGTACTCCATCAGGATCTCCCTCTATATACAGTGGTGCTTGGATCTGATCTTGATCTTTTCTCTCCCCCTATAAAATTTTCATAAGTTGTCTTATATATTGAGGATTAAAATTTCTATTTTGATGTACTTGTCTCTGAGAATTCTTACTCTCTAATTCCAATTTAATAAATTTATTAGACAAATTTATAATTACATTATTCATATCATCTAATGTTTGATCTTGAGAGGATTCTACTTTAGTATTTCCCTTATCTTGGATAGGTTGTGCATCTCGTGTTTTACCTGTAGCCACCATATTTTCTTCTATCTCTAATGTATCTGTTTGGATCTGATCAAGGGTTGGGGAACTCCTCTCCCTCAATGTGAATCGAAAATTTGACTCAAAAGCCCCTGCAAAAGTTATTTTTTCACCAGTAGGAGGGGGCTTAATCTCCATTGCAAGACTATTGTACAATTTATTGAACCTTCTGATGAAATCAGCAACACCTTCATCAAATTTCTTCTTGATAGCATTAAACTCTGTGAGTGAATACCCATGGTCTCTTTTTTCTCCCCATCTTTGGGTGAACAGGCGCTCCATCTCTTCCCATCTTGTAATAGAATTATTAGGAAGCCCTTTAAACCATTTTCTTACTTCTCCATCCAAGGATTGGACAAAAAGTCTTAGAACAACATCTAGGTGGTCAACATTTAGGCTTTCTGGTAAATTACAAAATACTGATATATGATTCTCTTTTGTTTGTTAATCATCCCCTGTGAAACGAGGAAGAATCTTCAAGTATTCTTGTGGAATTTGATTCAACTGTTGTGGCAATTGAATAGGTGCATACCTATTCATCAAAAATGTAGGTGCTGCCATATTTGATCCTGAATTTACTGAACCTTGATTACCAACCATTGTGGAACCTGACTAAGGAGTAAATGGAGTGTGCAAAGATAGTAATGTAGTTATAGGTTCAGGTTGAATAACTATAGAAGATACTGAAAAAGAAATAGACTCTAAAGACTATTCTTGATAGTTGGGTTCTTGGAATGAATTGGATGTAGAAGGTGACTCTTGGCCAATAAAATATGAATGTGAAAGATGTGATGAACTGCTGCCTGGTGCAGACAATGTATGACTTGGTGTAAGTGGAATTTTTGGCCTTCCAACCCTCTTGGAAACTATCCTCTCAGGATCTAAAAGGGCTTGAAATTTTTGCTGTGAGGTATCTAACCTTGTATGGGGTCTCTTTGGAACCATAGTTATTGCTTTTGTTCAAAACAGCCAAATATTTCCTCCTCACTGAACAACCAGAGGAAAATATTGAAAACCTAGGGAAAAGTGTTCTTGTCTTCTCTCTCTAGAAATGATGTTAATTAATGTTGTACCTTAAGAAACCAATTTCCTGGCTGTGTAGAAATTGTGCTTAAGAAATTAATGTTTATAATTATTGTCACTTGTTTGTCACTTAATTGTATGTTGTATTCTTAAATGAAGGACCTGAAAGACTTGGTTTTAAACCCTTAATACTTAGGTGACATGAAAATCTCAAAATGCCATTTGATTACTGAGTATAAATGATGAATGAAGAAAGCTTGAAGAAGTCATAGACAATATGTTGTTTTACACAAATCCTAATATTTGTGACACTTGGAGAAGTTAAAGATAATATGGTGTCTTACACAGAAACTACTATCTGTAACTTAGAAGAATTGCAGAGGTGGAAACTTCAAGTATAGGAGCTCTCTTTTAAGGGATTTTAACTTCATTTACATAAGAAAATAAATACCTACAACTTCATTACCATACTTAAAGGAGGAAAACATTTGATGACACATAACAGAGAAGTCACTAAATCATACCCAACAATGTGTGGAAAACTCTTGATTCTTTCATTAATCAACAGTTGTATCAAGAATAGAGTGGCCTAGTCTCCAGGTTCTCCAAAGTTCAAACCCCTTCTCTGTAAATTTTCTTGTTTTTATACATTATGAGACAGTTGGTATTCACCAAACCTATCAAACTACTTAACTATTCTCTTAATTGTCTAAAGTAAAAATTATTACAGAATATTACATAGAGGGTGAAAGACACCTCATTCTCAAGAAAATAAAATAACATGAAGTAACAGAAATTAGAAGGTGATGGTTGTTCGATGTTCGAATCTACAGCTTGAGCCTGTGGTTCTGTTGATGTATCTTTGTGTTGCTCTATGATCCATTAATGGAGTAGTGGATGAAGTGGCATGGTATGGTGAGTGAAATGGACAATTAACAGATGAAAGCAGTGGAAGATGTGGAATGACCAACATGGGGCAGAAAGCTTTGGGAGTTCACCGCGGGGGTAAAGAATGTATGGGAGCTTCAACGAGGTTGAATCCCCGCAGTAATTTCAGGCCACACATTGCAGTTAACCATGGTAACGTCACGGTCAAACGCGGTGGTTGAGCTTTAATTAATCTTCGTGCTCATTTCTCCCTCGCAACGCACCTCAACATACTTATCAAGCTATCGCTTGATCATGCCTCTTGAACCTGCATGACCTTTAGACAGTGGTAAACCTTTGGTTATCACAGAACTCAAAAGAACTAACACTCTGGTTCATAAACCTGTCGTGTCCGCCTTTTCAATGCCCCTTTGACTCCCATATGGACTCGATAGGAAATAAAATCTGCCAGTTAATGATTTATAGGGTCCAATTTTAAATATAGAACCCGATTACTTTCGGACCCGATGAGATTGGCCTAGACTTCAGTGAATTAAACTATATTTGATACACCATCGCATCCGATTTCCGAAATAAACTTCGTTCTAGTTACCCACGCGATTGTCATCGGATCTGTGGCCTGTTGATCAAATGACCCAGATCTTCTCACGGGTTTATCACTTTCAAAAGCCATTAATAATATAAAATCAACCATTTCTTTCAAATCTTCGCATTTCTTTTTATTTTCGTTATAACATAATATTTGGTTTTTCTTTCATATTTTTTATTTTTCTTTCATTTTGTGATAAAATAGAAAATAAAACTTAAATAACAATGGATGCTACAACAAATTGTATGAGGAATCTGGGTGAAGAAATAAAGGAGGCTACTTTAGTAGAGAAAATTTTGGGATCTCTATCTTCTAAATTTGAGTCAAAAGTATCGGCCATTGAAGTGAAGAAGGATCTACAATCTATTATTGTTGTTCAACTTCATGGAATTTTAACTGCCTTTGAAATGAGGAAATGAGGTCCATCAAATATCAGAGAAGTCGCTTTCAAAGCCTCGACAAAGGGAAAAGAAAAGGAAGATCTCAAGGAATTAGGATATATATCAGAAGAAGATGAGGTAAAATTTGTGAAGAAACTTCAACGGGGTTCCATAATATTCATAGGTAAGCTTCCCTTCAAATGTTTTTCTTGTGGTAGAGTTGGTCATTATGCTGCTAAATGTCCTCATAAAGATAATCATGACAAAGGAAAGGATTCTGCAAAAGGTAATAGGAAACAATTTGTTAATAAAATAAGTTATTATACTCATGAAGATAGTGAT